>JACSVZ010000006.1:42439847-43639847 GCA_014706295.1 Lycocorax pyrrhopterus obiensis | reverse complement strand
AGAAGTAGAAAACCAGGATGGACAGAAAGCAACTCATTTGGGGATTTGTCTCAGCAAGTCAGGTCCTGTGAGAGTTGTACCATGTTTCCTCCCAGCTGGAGCACTGCTCACTATGACGGATAAGATCCCCTTTCTGTAGCTAAGCCCTGGAAAGAATGGGAAGTGCATAGCAGAGACCTACCTCTAAGCGCTTCATCTCCACCACTTGTTCCTGGATGCTGCTCTGCAGAGCTTTAATTCTGTTTACTTGAGTGACAACTCTCTGCTTTAATGTCACAATTCTCCGTCTCAGTTCTCCTGACAGGCGACCATAGGTCTCATCGAGCTCTGAAACAGAAACGCCTCACAGTCAGCTACGCACATGTGCTTTTCTTTCCTAAATATGTATCGTATTTTAAAATATGTGATTGAATACGTAATTGAGAACATATTTCTCCTGGTACTGAGCAGATTAAAATTACATTAATTTTTACTAACTAGTTAAGAGTCTGTTATTATGATTGTTCTGTTTCTTGATAATAATGTCCAATGCAGCCCTTATTTTGACTACATATGGCTTATTCACAAAAAAGTAATAATTCAGTAATGGATAATGAAACCGGGTGCAAGACACTCACGCTGAGCACTGTCCAGGTTTGGTTTTAGTACATTCACGGTTTCCACGATTATCTGATTGGACTTCTTATAGTTGTTTTGATTATCTGAGAGCAGCTTCTTGATTTTGTCTATTCTGTGACTAAAATCCTGGTCCTTTTCATCAATCAGTCCTTGCATTCTGCATCCTGATGGACATTTGATACCCTAGAATTGAAAGAGGGAAAAAATTGTGCTAAAATCCTCAAGAGTAAACATCTTGTATAATGGAATCAACGAAGCACATCCTCAGAAACCTGCCGTAACTGTGGGGTGAGGAACAAGTAAGCCTTTCATTTTCTCTCTCCTCTGTTCCTCATGGGTGAGAATTTATATATGTATATATATATATACACTTCCTAAAGGTCTGCTGTTAGAAGTCTGTCATCCAGTTTGAGCAAGGATATTAGAGGCCAGCATTTTTAAGCAAAGTTTTCCTCAGAAAAGCTTAGTGTTCTTACAGACTTAAGCTCTTTGCCAAGAACTCATCAAATAAATGTAGCATAGCATTGGACTGAGATGCAAGAGGCAAGAATGAGAGAAATTAATAGTTTATATACAAAGACATCTAGTCAATTATTATGAAACTTTTGCCGAGCATCTTGTAATCAGACTTCCTAAAAATTAACTAGTGAGTGTATGTGATTCCTAGCTACTTCTTTTCTTTTTCTCACAACTTTCTTTCTGGTGCCTTTCTTTTATGACCTCCAAAAGTGGCAATATCAAAACTCTGAAAAGAAACAGTTCTTAGGTTTTTCTAGGATTAACCTTTGTTTATTTAATCCTTCTTTTCCAGACTTAGTTTCTCTTCTCATTCTGCACCACTGCAAACTTCTCCCTCTTTCTTTTGGCTTCATTTTTTCCTTTCTTTCTTTCTTTCTCTCCCACAGGAGATCTCTCCAGGCTGCCCCGACCTGAAGTGTTATCTCAGCCCTAACGCTGAGCCCCGTGCTGGCCTGTGGCACCTGTTGGAGTGAGCCAGCTGCTGATCCAGCTGAGGCCCATGGGTGCCCTGCAGATCGCCCCGCTTTCACCCCAGCGTTAATGGCTCACCCAGTCGTCGTCTGCACAGATGGGCCAGCTCTTCTCAGACTGGCAGCTGGACTGGGACCTGTGCTCCACAATCCTGGGACCACGCACTCCTGCACCCACCTGTTCAAAGGTGCTCTCTCCATCTTGTGCCTGCCAGGAGGAAAAAGGGGAAAAGCAAAACCGAGATTAAGTGAACAGCTGCCGAGGGAGCAGAAACACAGTGCTGATGTCCTCAAACACTCAGCTGATGGGAGGCAATACAGCCATCTGGTAAGCATCACACCCAACAGTGCAAGGGTTTTATTCCAACATTTCTTGTAAGATGCGATTTTGTTTGTTTTGTCAGAATAAAGCTTTACATCTCTTAAAATTATTGCTTCTATGTCGAGAGCTAGTGATGCTCAGGATATATTATGATCAAATCATGCCACAGAAATAGTTTGTCCTGTGTGTAAATATAAAATTAACTTGAAATTAGATTTAAACTGGTTAAATTAAAGGAAATCATTATAAAATCCTATGTTCTATTTCCACTTGCTGCAATACTCTAAAATTCTTATTGTCACTTTGCCACCTTCAGTCTACACAAAACTGACTTATAGATATATAAGAAGAGTTTTCCCATTAGTGTTTCTGATTTTAATCACAATTGCTAACTGTAAGTTTGTAGCATGGTTTTGCCTGACAAAAAGAGCAAGAAAGCTACTAACACAATTAAAATAACAATTTCAGTGATGGATGGACTTCACTGTGGTAATGGAAAGAAGAGAAATAAATATGCTGAAGTTTTCTTCAAACCTGAGAAAAAAAAAGTGACATATACAATCTAATTCCAGGCCAAAACATGATAAGGATTCCTACAGTGTTATCACTTAGTAAAAACCATAATTTTTTTTTCTTTTTTTCATTAAAAAAAGTCGTGCTTAAGGGCTTAAGATATAATTAGGTCTGACTGGAATCCTCTGTGCACCTTTTGTGCTTTTCAAACATTATAATTAATGCTTGAAAATATTAATGACTACTTCTTATTATAATTGATGATTAATTCTGAAGCTGAGAAAGGGATCCTAATTCTAGCCTCCGGGGTCAGAACTACTCTGGGGAACCGGAATGTCTTTATAAAAATCAGCAGATTCAAATTCAGTAGTTTGATTAATTAATGATTTGATCTGGCCCAAGTGCCTCCTAAAAGTAGCACATATATCCAAAAATGCCCTTTAGGCATTGACAACTCCAATATGACTGCTTCTGTTTTGTCCCAACTGCTTCCTATAATTTTTGTCATTTGTTAAAACATGCACTTCCTTAAAAAAAAAAAAAAAAGTCACGAAGAGAAATGTAAAGAATCTAACATAAGATTATGGACTGAGTCCTCAATGAGACAAAAAAGAAAGGTTATATCAGCACAGATGAAAATCAAGTTTATCTCCTTCCTTATGAAAAATTTGATTCTTACTTAGTTCTAGTTTAAGCTGATATTGCTGCAACAAGAATCCTTGTTTTTAAATGTGTCTTTCGTAATAAAGGTTATTGCGTGTCATTTGTAGGTAGAGAATCCTGTTGAAATGCTGTCCAAAGGAAAGTAGAATTCATTCTAATAAACATGAAAATTCCTGAATGGCTGGAGCCACTAGCATCCAGCCAGTTATGTTTAAGACTTACAACATCACCCATGAATGTTAATGGATATGCTTTGCTGCTCTTGAAGCCAGGCAGATTCAGCAAAACTGAGTTAAGCAAAATTATAGAGAGCTGGATACTCAAGAATACTGATGAAACTTCATCAGTGAAGTGGTTACACTAAGATGCTGCATATGTGTGTGCATTGAATTTTACAAGCTAAGTGACAGACAAAATTTATCTAGCTCGTGAATGAACATTAAATAAATGCTTACTATTCAAAACAGAAAGATACAAAAAGAATCAAACTCATACCCAGGCTATGCTGAGGCAAAGGAACACACAGAGGATCCTCACAGGTATCATCTTCAGGAGAAGAGCAACAACTCTGACTGAAAGGATGCTCTTTGCCAGTCTTTTGGTGCAATTTAAACCTGAACGCAAAGCTAAGATTAATCATTATGCTCTCCTCTGTTTGTAGAAAAAACATGCCAAATGCCCCCCTCCCCCTTTGGTGATTACTTAAGGCCTCTTGCACAAGTTTCTGCCATTATTTGCTCCAGATAAGTTTGTACAACACCAACATGTGGGCAACACCAAGAATTCCAGGAAAAAAATCTGTCTAAAACTGTTTCTTGTAACTGGACATTCAACGAAGATGTGTGTCAGCACTGGTAGGATCCAGCAGTGCTTACCTGCTGGAAAACACACACTCAGTGTGATGGGCATTTAGCTGCATAATCAAAGAGCTGGTATTTGAAAAAGGGGGTCATTGCTTTGCCCTTTCTGCGTGACTGTGTTCCACTGCTGTGAAATCTACTGGACGTTCCAAAACAAGTGCTAGTCTAAGAAAGATTGGTACAGTCTGCCTGTGACCATGTGGCCATCAACCAAAATTAATTCCAGTTTGCATCAGTTTATACAACTGGATCTTACTGGTATTTGTGTAATACATGAGGTGTTTAACACCATGCTGTCTCTTACACAAATGGTACATTATACTTTTTACCAAGCCAGATTTGTTTCAAATATGAATTTATGAAGAGCACAGTGGAGTACTTGAAAATGTCCCAGAACAGACTTTATGCATAATTAAATCTGCCTAAGGAGTCATGTCTCCCTAATTGGTTCTATATCGGGCATCGTCTATGTATGGCAACTTATGATAATGTCCTGCTGCTGTGAGCTCTGTAACAAGTCTTTTTTTAAGTACTTTATTATTACTGGGGAGGGCATACACTTGAAAGATGCTGCCCATCTCAAAGGCTTCCACTGCAGTGAGCAGGAATGAGAAAAAAAACTTTGCTAGAGTAAATGTGGGTACAGTCAGCTGAAAAAACCAAAACTCACTCGGCATTTTAAAACTGCATGACATCCACAAGACTCTCCATCATCTACAGAGTGCAACATCTTATCATATTCTGCTTTAGAGGGAAAAGCTTAGCTTAGCTATGCTATGTAAAACACATTAAACTCAAGAGTAGCTGATTTTAGCTTTGGATGCATTTCGACAGCCTCCCAGGTTTTGTCTTAACTTCCTTTCCTCTGCTTTTCCTCTTGTTTTTTGTCTTCAGGAGGCTTGCACCCTCTCCACCTGAAGCTCACTACAGTTGAACTGGACCCTTTGTTTCCTCCCGTTTCTGGCCTTGCATTTCATGCTTTTCTTGTCTATGAAAACCCTCTTGAACCTAACTTAACTCATACTAACATCACTAATAGCAAGTCATAGCCTCACGTAGTAGAAGAGCTCAGTAAGATGGTACTACATTGATTAACACCTATACCTCCAGGATCCAGCTTTGCATGACAAAGGGTTTCTGTTACATTTAATGCTTAATCTTATTTTATGTGTGTGCATTCTGAAACAATATGTTTTGTTTAATTAAATTTCCTGCAATAAGCTTTGTAGAGGTCTTCTGTTGAACCTCCTGCAACAAACTTCTAATTTCAGCAGCAAGAGAGCCCAACTAACTTCAGCAACAAATGTCCAAACACGTCACATGTTACCTTTGCTCAGTTTGAAGGTCAGGCAGCCATGGAAGTATTGTTTGGTTGATAAAGGCACATAAGTCAGCTCCTGGACTCAAAGCAGATGATCAACCAAATAATAATGTCCCAAAATGCTCAGCTGCTAACTTCAGAGGATTAGTGGTGCTTCCCCACTACAAGCCCTACACAGTTTTTTTCTCTCTGTTGCAGCAGTTCTGTAAAAGAACTATAAAACCCCCAGAGGGCAATTAAATGCTTAAAGGAGGGAAGCAACACAATAGGGGGAAATCTCGCAGGATTAGGATTAATTATTTAACAGAACAGAGTAAAATGGGCTTCATCAAAAATATACTGAGGTCCATGAAGAATGTCCCACTCAAACTCAAAAAAGCTCAATTTTTGACTCTAAAATAAAATAAAATCTAAACAAATAAAAACAAAACCAAAAATCTGGTTAAAGATCACAATCTTGTGATCTTCATGCTCAGGGACACAAGAATTGCAGGTGCAACCTTTGTGGGTTCTCCTGGTGCATACACTCAGGGACTGTGCTTTACCACAGGATCTCATACGATATTTCTTCCACTGAAGCCCTTCTGCCTCATGCTGAGCATGGGGATGGTGCTCCACAGGCAAGCATCTGCCCAGAGTTGTACACTCTTTTCATTGTAGGGTGATGCTCTGCAGACTGCTCAAAGCTTCAAGGATTTTCCTATGGTACATTGCAAACATTCATTCCCTGGCCATGACTTTCCCCTTTTCACAGTTGCAGAAACCAGGTGAGAAGATTAGGTCAAAAAGTGGTTATGAATTTTTGGGATCCATTTTGATAGTCTGAAGTCTTCAGAGCACACCCTGTGTGCAGATCCCACTGCTGGCAGCTGCCTCTCTGGGCCTGCACCGCGGCTCAAGGGGAACAGCTAGCAGCCAGCTCTGAGACACGAGAGTGTCTTGCCTCTGGTCCCACAGGAACTGGGTGATCAGGGCAGGAATAGCACCTAATTCTGCAGGGTATCAGCTGTAAGTAAGAGACCACTGTGGCCCACCCTGTCTTGCTAACTATATGCATTAAAATCTATGCAACAACTAAAGCATCCTTCATTATTCAGGTGTGAAATGTCACTTTGGTTCTAACTTTTCCCAGTTTGTGGGAGCTTGATTTTGTGACCATCAATAGTACCTTAACATTATATTTGTAATGTAATAGGCCTTAAAAATCAATAGTAGTAAGAGCATATAAAGCAAAAGAATTTCTGCCTTTTCAACCATCCTGACAGAGGATGTGACAATTTGCTAGGTGGTGTTCCAGGCACTGGTCACCAGGGTAACAGGGCACACGGCAAGTAGCATGTTCCAGACCTCCTCTGACCCTGAGGGATGGCACAGCTCTCTGGTGACACTCAAACACAGTGAACTTAACTCTGGTCCAAGTAAAACTCGGCCACCAAGGCTAGAGGGACTGGAAAAAAGTTGATATCTGATCATAAACATTAGGTAAGCTAAGAGGGGTTTCCTGCTTGCTGCGAAGGGAACTGCTGGGGGAAGCTGGGGTGAAGGAGGAGCTTCTCAGGCTTTACAGTTAAGGGCTGAATCTGTGCCTGACCTTCAGGCTGTACCTCTGCTTTCATGTTGCAATCATTCAGTCACTTCTGCCGGTGTTTGCTTGAAAGGCTGGAGGCCAAGAGCTAGATAAACTTTGGATTTAACTTTAATTCAGGATCAAAGGACAGAAGTGCAGTTCACTACTTCATCTGCCCTGCTCTTGGCTGAATGCCACAGTAATAGTTGGGGAGTCTGGGATTTAGCTGTGGTTTGCGTGCCCTAGATGTGAGCCTCACCTTGTTTGCCAGTGCTGTCTGTGTCCCCTGCCCTACCACCAGCACCAAGTGGTGCCTTCTGCTGCTCTTACCTGCTCATTCATGACCCTTCTCTGGATGCTTTGTCTCGGACTCCATTCTCCTCCATTCTCCTTCAGACTCAGCTCTCATCTTCACTTTCTCTTCACATGTTCCTCAGACTACCTAACTCTTTTGGAGTCATTACTAGTCACTCCCAGCACTTTGTCCCACGTTTTCCCCATGCAATATCCCAGAACTGAGGAACCCAGAAGTCCTGCATTCCGTCCACTTTATTTGATTCTTTCTTCCTTTATCTCTTCCTCATTCACTTTTTTTTTTCCTTTGGAGTGAGATTCCTCTGTTTTGTGCTACACTGGTCTTTGGAAGAGTCACTGCAAGCTCAAGGTGTGAAAGAAAGGCCACCAAATCCTTTAATAAACTTTTATAAACTGAGAGGTACAGACTTTTCTAAATACAGGTAAATTTTACTATAGGCAATGGTCTGACGGTCACGTATGATAAAAAATGATTTAGAAAAGAGAAATATACTGAGCTCTCAGTATACAAAATAGAGGCATTAAGTTCAATTGTACTTGCTTGCAAAAATTAATACTGAGAATATTATTCTATTTTTAAGAGTTAGAATAAATAGGAGGTCTTTTTAGGCCTCTTTCTGACAGACAGGGGATTAAACACCATAGGAAGGAGCTTCCAGAGGCATGAGTCTTGCCAGATCTCTTTCAGGGCCCAGAGAACACAGCTGTGGGCTGGGATCCTGCAGACTCACTGATTAACTCTGGCATAGGACTTCATTTAAAGATCAGGCTTCTTGGATTCGCTGACTCTGACCCTTCTGACCACTGGAGCAAATGCTCCTCTCCAGAGATTAAAATGATTTGTGAAAACTTAAAGACACCAATCAGCAAACGAACCAGAAGAATAAGCCAATCTTAGTTATGGTGAGCAATCCATAAAACGCCAGCTCATATCCATGAAATGTGTGTAATTACAGCAGATTGTCATCAAATTGCAGCCAAAATCTAAACCAGGAGAGGCAATAACAATTCTGACCTAGCAGTGTGAATACAGATATCAAAGTGACAGAGGTGAAAGGAGTATATTTTTAAATCCATGTTGCAAATATATAAATAATACCAACTTAAAGTAATGTCATAGGTGGCATAAACTGAAAACAGGAAGTGGAAGGGACTCAACCAATGCTACTCAAGTGGCTGTTTGCAGAACCAGGAGGAGACTGGGCTTGCCAACCCTTCCCTTACATCCTTCTCTCCAGCCTCTCAACATATACTGCTTCAGCTACACGGAGCCACGGGAGAGGCCTTACAGCACAAAATGTTTGGGAAAACTGCTTTTCTTGGTGAGGAATTAAGTGTCAAGGCTGGCAGTGAGCTGTGCACCATGGCTGGTTGCATGGGTGCAACAGAGTTGTGCAAATATACCAGTTCAGTGGTGTGGAGGGGTCATCCCTCCTCTCAAGCTGTTGTTAACCCTACCTGACCCTAGTGAATGATGCCTTCTTCTCACCTACTCCTGAGAAATCTGTCTTCCTCTTAGATTTTGGCCCAAGAATAAAAATTCAACTATGTCAAAATCTTAATAAAAATGAGGAGTAGGCAGTTTATCATGCTGTGGAGACTCAGATCCAGGGAAGATGCTCAGCACCAGCCTCACCAGACATCTGGGCATCAAAACCGGAAAACTGTTGAGGCAGCATGAACTGACTGTAAGGTCTCTTTTATCCAGTGCAATGTCCTTCTGTCTCTATAATAAAGCACTTGAATGTGCTATTTAGAAATACCAGGCAAACTTCTGTTCTTCCATAAGTAGCTAAAAATAAAGACCAGGATACACTTCCTATTTCACTTCTTAGTGCATCAACTTGAAATAGTGATAGTTTCTAGCTCCAAGTGTATTTCTTTCGTTGAACAATTTATCCACAAACCTAATTTGATTTCCTAATACACCCCTCAAATGCACTCATCAGATTTTGAGCAGGTACATTCAGACAGCATCGCAAACTCTTTGCTGTTTGTGATCTGTGCTGTGAATTTGCTTATGCGGATCACATGGGAAATTATTACCAGATCCAGAGAAAGAAAATGCAAGTAAAATGCAATCAATTTCTGCTGCAAATTTTAACATTTTTTGGTTGCATGGACCTGAATATATTAGAGTAATTTTTAAATATTTGTGAAAAAAAAGAGGGGTATGTGGGAATAATGGCTGTACAGTGTACTACTATGTGTCATATAGCAAATGAAACTTATTCTGAGAAAAATTTGAGAAACTTGTTAACATGCATGGTCTGGAGTAAAATACTCGTTCTTTGTCACTGATACTACCTAGCACATCTCAATAGAAAATGTATTCATTACTTTGTGGTAAGCTAAGTTAAATAGTCTTCGGCAGTAAAATAGGCCGCTTTCAAGTTGCTATGTACTTTGATCTATGTCACCAAACAACTTTATTAGAAAACTTGAAAACTTATGGAAACAATTCACATTTATGGGGAAATAGGTCCAACACCTGCCTCTAAACAAAGAGCAGAAGCTACTGGTGTGAAATTCAAGTAGGTTTGATCCAACCATCAAAAGTTTTCTTTGTCTTGTTTGGCCAGCTGTACAGAACAGATAACAAGCTCAGACTTTTTTTGTAGTAATCAAAAATTTATTGAGAACGTGTACAGAAAAAATAACCATCTACAGAAGTAAGCACTGCTTAGGGAAGACGTTTGGGCATCTTACAGTCAATGTTGTTTTATAGCCAAAACTGAACTGTGTAATGTTTGGTAAGTTCAGTGTCTAAGACAGAAAAGATTTGCTTTTCCTGTTCAGGCTGGTCTTTGTCAAATCGTCCTTTACACGTCTCCAACCTAAAACAGAAAAAAATGAGTATTTTAATGTTCTGCTAATTAAAGAAGGCTATGATATGTTGATAGTGTTCATACATAGTTATGTTAGTTGGGAATTAAAAATGTAGCATGTAAAATACACAAAGGCAAGGGATTATTTCTGATCATGACACTATCCATTCATCTATCCATTAAAAGAAACAGTAATGCAGAAGGTACACTAAAATCAAAGTAGAAATACTTCTGTGACAAAATGGTAAACAAAGCCAACTTCTCTAAGATGCAGTGGGCTTAACTTCAGCTGTCCATTCTCAGTGTTTGAAATGATTACAATATTCTGTGTTCATTTTAAATATCTCCTCTGCCCTGTGGTCGAACCTGTTTGACATTGTCTAAGTTGTGCTGCTGTCCATCTACTGACAGTCTGTTGAATGGGATGATTTTCATTGCAGTTTTCTTCATGGAGTACCACCGGTCACGCCAGGTTGCCCAGATAATGCCATTGTCAAATCCAGATGGACCAGCATCTTCTGATGTGTACACACCACCTAAGAAACATCAGTTGGAGCAAAACAGTTGGTTGCTTTCTAAAATAGTTACTGTGCCCATACATTTTTCTGGTCCTGACACCTCCATGGCATCCCTGGGTGTGCTAACAGACCCTGTTCACTGCCTTCCTCCCTGTTTTGCTTCTCTCAGGATTGATTCTCCCACTTTGGAATGGAGAGCAGTCATAAATTCCTACTACTGGTGTTAACAATTATTGCAAAGAACGGGCTATGCCAGCTTTGGAAAATCCAGAAGGCAAAGTGTACTCTATAAATGTAACTCATTTTCCTTTGTCACTGAAATGTGGTGTCCTGGATTATAAGCACTTAGCAGACACTTTACCTATATAATATTTGCCATTGAGGTGGCCAGCATGACATCTGTTCATCCACCATCCAGACCCATCTTGCTCAGCACAGTTGCCTTCATAGTTATCATTGTCATTATCATGGGTACTGAACCGCATGCCATTGTGGTAGGTGTGGGATTTATCACTTGGGTCATCTCCAAAATGAAATCCATCAAAGGCATCCCCGGCTTCACCACCGATGAAGTAGGTGTAAGTCAGTCGATACTTGTCTTCTTCACTTCCCACTCTGAATACAGCATAGTCAGCAGTGCTGCGAACAAAGGGCAATGCTGAGTGTGAGCATGCTGCATTCCCAGCACATGCACAAATGAAAAATACATCAGTGTTAAAACTGCAGAAAAGGCATTTATTGCATCCCAGCATTTTAAAAGGAATTGTTTTCATGTGACCGTGGGGCTCAGTTCAGTGACACACATCCAATCAACTTCTGTGCTCCAGTATCAGACATGTTTTCTGACTACTAGTCTTCAGTGATGTATGAAACATCTACATTATCAATACACACACACACACACATATATGTCGCCCTGAGATGTGCAGTCTTTTGATGTTCTCATTTCTGTGATGGAGTTTCTCATGCACTTTCTGTAAACACAGTTATGTTTGGCGAACCGTTCCTTTTGTTTTCATTCCTTCTCCTGAGGCGGAGAAGTTTGATGGACTTTTCGTTTGACCGGTGTGGTTGGAGAGGTGGTAACCTCATCCTCCAATCCACGGTCATTCCTAAGAACATATATATATGAAGTAAAATAAACAGCCTGGGGCTTTTCCTGGCTTCTTTCTGTCCTGAACTAAGCTGAGTCTGCGTGGTTCTTTTCGTGTCCAAGTACGACACATATATGTATTTACATATATATATCATCTCCCAGGTTCACAATAGAAATAAATTAAAAAAAAGAATAGAACAGAATAGTTCCGTTGGAAGGGACCTATAATGATCATGTGGTCCATAAGATATGTAAGACAAAGAAACTTGAAGAAACAGATTCCTTCTGCCTAATAAATGAGTGCTGACAGCATGTGGCCTTCTGACAGGCACGTGTGCCTGGCAACAAGTCACACACAGTGACTACTGTCACAGATGTAAGTTCAGGAGCCAAAGCAGTTCCATGCACACGTTAGCTGGTCTAAGGGTTCATAATTTTTTAGGAGAAAACTTTTATCAGTACATGCAGCAGTGGGAGTAGTAGGTTTTAAGCTGTCATTTTCAGAAGCATCATGAGCAAATACCTTTTTTTGCCACTCCAGTCCTCCAGCTCTATTCGTAAGGTGTATGGCAGAGTGGACTGTGTAGTTATTAAATGCATCTTTTCATTGCCCAGCCAGAACTCAGTGGTGTCATCTGGAGACAGATGTCCAAATCCTTCCTTGTACTGAACCCAACTTTTACTGAAGTCTTCGCTCCCATCCAGTCTCTGGGGAAAAAAACCAAGAACACCAGAAGTAAAAATAAAAACCTCAGTCAAAAGGATATATATTATATGTAGGTAAATAAAAACAGTGCCAATGCAGTAAGTTTGTTTATAGAATTAATACATAAGTGGCGTACCCTCTGTAGTACTGTCCAGCCATTGCCATAGGAGTCAATCTCACAGTAGACCAGGAAAGACTGCTTGGCTCTTTGAGGCTTGATAAAGTACAGACCACTTTTCCTTGCACCTTTATTTGCAATGTCTTGACAATCTGAAGTAAAAATATTCAAAAGATCATTTTCAATCTAGCTACAGTTCTATCCTCACATTTATTTTATATTGTAACTTTCTTAGTGCAAGAAATGAAATTAATCTAAATACCATTGTTGCAAGATTAGCTGTTTACTCCACATACTTCAATGTCATTGCCATAAGAAATCCTACCAAGGGTCACAGGACTTGTGTAAGATGAAGATGATTTTAGTCTCATGTAGAGTTTAAGCAGTGTAAAACATAGTCATTGCATTGATTTCTACAGCAACAAAGAAAGACACTTTTGGACCTAATGAAATAATTTTTTTTTCCACATGGCTTAGTAGAAATGTGATAATGAGTTATCTTCTGTTTGTCCCAGGTCCATGGAAACTCTACTCATGTCCCTCATGTTTAGCACGCATGTTGGGATAATCGTATTTTGGCCAAAAAGGCCAAGCAAGAACTGTGTTCCGCCTGAACACCTTGTCTGTAGAGCATCTAACTTTTACTGATAGTATTTATAATTTGCAATTTTATATATCTTTACAGAAGTCTATGACCCATAAGATTACAATAAATCATTGCTGTGATGCCAAGCGGCAGCACTTGTAACTGAATTAATCCTCCACCACACAAAAAGCATTTTGCATACCTCTTCCAGTTGTCTCCTGAATTTCAGCCCTGTCTTTGCATGGCTCCTGACAGAGTAACTCCAGCTGGGCAATCTTCTCTTTCAGCTCTGTGATCCTGTTGCTGTTCATTATATGTGTATCTGTCAACTGTCTGGACAGAGAGACATAAAAATGGGTTGTTTTATCCGCCGCTTGTGAGTGTGTGATACACATTTATTTCCCTGGACACATGGCTTGTGTATCCAACCTGCTGCTCCATGCACCCCTGTAAAATGGGGTGCCTCTATCAGCACTGATATTTAAAGTTAAGGACAGGCAAAATAGGAAAGCACATGCTTAACCTCATGCAAAACTTAACCATATGCAAAACTGGACTCTAATCAGCAAAACTCTAACCAGTAATTACTGTATGAATATAACTCTATGGAAAGTTTTACTTTGCTCTCCTGAAGTAAATGACAAACTATTCCTCTTCAATTATGGATGTATTTGTAAAACATAAGTGCTGCAAATAAACTGCTGTAAGTGTCAGAATGCCTAAATAATCTTTGACAATGTCATTGAAGTGGAGATCTTTCTACATTAGGGTCAAAAAACATATCCTTAAGATTTAGAGACATTAATGATGTCTTCAATTTTATTTTCAATGTCAACTTACAAAAGACTATCACTGAGTTTATAGTTACTAATGATTTATAACTATGTAACTGAGCTAATTTTCATGGATATATGCAGCAAAATCTGCCAGAGTGAACGACTGCACAAACATTCCAAATACTCTGCTTTACAGCGAAAACTCATGACTTCCAAAGGTCATGAAAAAAATTTTAGGGATAGCTGGCACAGCAGGAGAAATATAAATAAAAATACTGCCAGGCTTCATGACATTCTTATCTTGCACTTCTTGCACAATTAACGGTTTATCCAGGTGAGCAGAGAATTCAGTACCAGATCCTCATGATCCTTCTGTGTCTTGCTAGGCAGCTACTAACGGCAGTGTGGGCAGAACTGTCCACATGAGCACAAAAAACCTTTCTGAGAGAGCCTTTTTGGCACTTGATAAAAGAACAGAAAGAAAACAATTTGTATTGTCACTAATAAAAGAAGTGGAAGATACCTACTGGATAGTAGTTTCATGAGATAATATAGTGTTTTCGTATCTGATAATTTCTTCAATTATTTTCCTGGACTTTTGAGTAAAATCATCAATTGAATCTGTAAAACAGACAAAGGTGCAAAATAATTGCAGTTAGGCAAATTTAAAAAAGAAAACTACATGAATAATATTTTTCAGTTGTGTACTTATTTTTATACGCTCACTTGGTAAAGTCTGCTTTTCTGAAGGATAGAGGCCTTGGATGTGGTGAATCAGATGTTCTGTTGTTACTGAGGAGTTAGAAATTCGCTGCAAAATTCTCTCCATTTCCTGCAGGTCATTATCCACAGCAGGATGGTATTTATTAAGGAAATCTGCAATGCCACAAGTTGTTGGGCAGAAGCTACCCTAAGGAGTAAAGAGAAATAGTTGGCAATGTTTCAGGGGCAAAGAAAGCAGAGCAGAATATTTGGGCAGAGGAACTTTCAGACACTGCTGACACAAACACTGAGGGATAAAAAAGGACAGGTATTTGCAGCAGACTTTTTTAGAGACAGTTTACTTTCACATTATGTGCCCACATAGCAAGAAAACTGCATGCTATTATTGTAGCATCTGCTGGATATGTGCTTTCATCCACAGCACAGCATCCCTTACACTTTTACCAAGCATATACCGCTATCAATAAATAACAGGTTTAAACAAAGCACACTTAATAGGTACTGAAAACAATGATGAGGTTCAAGTGATAATGGTAGTTAATAATCAGCATAGGAAGGCTTTAGTTACATTCTTAAGATAAAAGGAAATTGTTCAGGTACTTACAAATCTGTCATCCAATATGCAGCAGTTTTCTCTGGTTGCAGTGTACTGAAGAGAAGAAAGAGGGCCATTTTTAGTGGATTTTCTCCAACACCACTTTCTGTGCTAACACATTTCCTAAAGACTTTTCACTTACCGCCACGCTGGTAGAAAAGAGCAGGGAGAGGAGAGCGCCCAGGGGAGCCCAGCTGCACAACCTCAGCCCCATCATGACTGTCCCACCGGGTGCTGCCGACTGCCCGGTGCAGCTGTGCAGTCAGCAGCCGAGAATGTTCAACCTAGCACGGGGTGGCAGCAGTTTAAGGCAGCAGGCTGAACCTGGGGGCGGGCACTGGGAGGTGGTGGGAAGAGGTGGGGTAGGGGTTTGAGGTGGATTCCCGGAATTTGCACACACACTCCTCCCATTTTCAGAACCTGCTTCCCACCTAGTCGCCTGATCTCCGCTCCAGCCAGGTCTCAGGGGAGGCAGGAAGGTGAGACAAGGCATGGAGATGCTACACCTAGTCACAAGCCTAATGAAACTCACACATCGCTTTGTGATGGGGCCTGGCAGAAGTTTCACTTTAATAGAACAGGGAAAAGCCACAGTAGCTATCTGAATTATGTGTTACAACTATCAATAGCCTAACAATAAATGATATTTTGCAATTACATAGGCCTTTCCTGCCACAGATCTCTATGTGTTTTGCAAAGAGACTCAACATCATTTTCCCTATTCTATGGATGACAAAACTGAGGCAGAGAAAGGTATGAAGACATTAGGCAGTGGCATATCTGGAAAATAAGTCTGTGGTATTTCTCATGGGCAATGGAAGTATGAATGTTCCCTATCCTACAACACAGTGAGTCCATTCCAATGACTTTGGTCAATGCTTCCTTGCTGGGGAGCTAAAGTTGTTGGTATCTGCTTTATTCAATACAGCTACAAGAGTGCTGACGAGCCCTGTCTTCTGCTATGGGCTTTGTTCCAGGCAAATTATTTTAGTATGTCCTTCTGCATGCTATCCGTACTGGGAGCATTAACACCTTTCCACTCATGACCTAGACCTGGTCTCTAAACTATGGCTTCTGCAGAGAAAGCCTGATTTTGTACCTGTACAGCACAATGTGTCATAAGACTGCTGAATGAGGCTTTTGACTCACTTACATGTTTGACCAAACGATGAGGAGAATGGTGAGACTGGGGCTCACTGATAAATCTGTTGTTACTGGGGTCAGCTTTGTGATTTCAGGCAAATGACTTCCATCTCTGTACAGCAGGATCAATGTTTCAACTTGGCTTCATAGGTACTTAAAACATGGAAATAAAAGCATTCTATAGGACCCAGATTATTAGAAAATTAGATATAATTATGCCCTGAAACATGGAGAGTTCCTGACCTGTATATCCTCTTTTCATCTGGTCAAATCGCATCAAATAGTAGGTTCCCATCATGTTCAGAGATCCACCCACATATTGCCAGAAGGAAATGTGAGCATTTAAGATGCTAAAAATCAAACTGATAGGACACTTATGTGAGGTGGAAGCATTGTTCCTGCGAGAGTCAGCTTTCCAGTAACTCTACTGATGACCAGTGAGTTAGCTGCCAGGCTGCCAAAAGTCTTTTCCAAAGGATGACCGATGCTAAAAGTTTGTCTTTCCAAATCTGGTATCAATTAACTTCAAGAGCCATGTGCAGAATGTGGTCTTGTTGACCTTACTGATACAGATGGGACATGGTTCCACCTTTTACAGGGTTACTTCTATTTCCTGAAGAGTGAAAATAAAGTAAATAGAAGTGGGTAGAAGTCTGTCTGCTGTTGTGTTTTTTATTGTTGCTTCACTGGTGCTGTTAACACGGACTGAGGAAACTACTGCTGAACCTTCTTGTCACTGCTGCTCATACACTGCGCTTGCTTTGCTGCTTCTTTGCAGTTCCTGACACGAGGGTCCACAGGGTCCTAGAGATACCATTCCAGAGGCTGTGCACCAGCAGGATTCCCTTGGATATCACAAGATAGCATGAGTAGGTTGCTGGTATGAACTTTGTAAAGTAACTGGCCCAGCTTCAATGCAGATGTACACTGCAGAGTACAGATGGGCACGTACTGTTCATGATGCAATAGGTGAGCCACGGAGCACAATTCAGGTCTCCCTCATCCTCCAACAGAATAAAGAACACATCTTTCCCTTTTGTCACTAGAAGTAGTACATACAGGCTTGAAACTCTGTCAGAAGACTATGTGGTAGCAGAAAATGAAACAATTTGCCTCGTGTTCCTAGGCAAGAATTTCAGGAGTCAGAGAGGATGACAACAGTCGACTCTATCAGTAAAAGTCTAGTTAATCTTGAGTTAAAAACCCCAAGATTTTATAATTAAACCATGAGAATGTCTGTAATGACATAATAACAATGTATAAATAGAGTTTCAATGTTCAAGATAAATGGCAAATTGGTGGGAAAAACAAAAGGATCATTATCCCTACAAATGGGTTAGGAACAGGAAACCTGAATTTTCAGTCAGGTGCTTATGTTACACAAAATTATCACTGTATAGATTTACATTCACGAAGGAGTCAATTTTCAACATTGCCTTAATGATTACCAAATATTTGCACACTGCAATTATAAGTGTTGCTTAGCTGTATTTGTGATTACAACTGTGGTACTTCTTAGCAGAAGATGTAAATATTTAAACCTCAGGAAATTCTTGTTTGCTTTACTGATTACATGGTCATGATTTAGCCTTGAATAATTGATCATTTCATATATTTGGTTCTTTTTTTCTTTTTGTCTCTGATTTCACATTTCATTACTCAGAAATATCTGATTCCTACTTTTAATTAAGTTGAAACAACATGTATTCTTAGTGGAATGATTACGTGGTATTTTTCCTCCCTTGCATACCATTTTGTCTAGGTGGGTCCTGGTTGCAAAACAGCTGACCCACTTACCAAACAAGTGTGCTAGAGACCTGATTGTACCCTGAGACGTGTCCATCCTAATTTAGCCGTGTTGGTTTTCTGGCCAGTGTTTTCTTTCCAGTAAGTCTGTTTGCTGGTTTGTTAACAGATGAGGAACAATTCGTGTAGAACAGGTGGAAGGAAGAGTTCTCAAACTCAGTGTACCCTTTTCCTGCAATTTATTTTTGAGGAGAGAGTAAAGTTGAATCATTATTTGTTTAAAAGAGCATTCTTTAACTCAATATTGATTAGTATTTTTTGTCAGCCACTGGGACACTATCCAACACCTTCCCATTATTCATAGAAAACATTTCCTCAGAAAAACAAACTGGAAGAAACATGTTTGTGTCTGTAAATTAGTTCCTGAATATCAGAATATCCTTATGGCTGTCTTGGAAAAACATCTGTTTTTAAGATCATACTTAGTTGCCTTAAGAATCTAACCTGAAATATCAGTCTACAACATTTTAGAAATGCTTTAGTGACACATTTTAAGATTTGCAGTGGGCTTTTATTACTGTTTAACTGAAAGTGTTCAGTAGACTTAACTTGAAATTGCATTTTTTTAGATGCTCCGGAAGATAATTTTCCTATTTAAAAATAAATATTGAAAAATACCAAATGGTAAATGCTGAAAAAAAATCCCTACTGTGTTTTGCTATCCATCACCAATATGTATCACCCTGCTTGTATTACTAAACAGATTAGTGGGCAAAATCCCCTTTGCTAGGTTAATCAATGAGTGAGTGACAATTAGGATGAGAAATAGAGACAATTAAAAAGCTGTCCAGTAGTGAAGTTACGCCAATGGTGTGCTAGAAAGCCAAGTGCACCAAAGTGAAAAAAAAGGTTTTGTAACTTATCTTTCTCTTTCAGTTTTCAAAATGTGGGGAAAAGGTAAATCACAACCTTTTTTTCCAGTTGGATAGTCCACTCTGTGCAGCACACTTCTTCCTCATCCTTCCTGAAGTGAAATGAGTCAACAAAAATCAGTGGCTCTCCAAGGGAGGGCCTTTAATTTCTTTACAGTTGTGACACCAGTACAGGTACTTGCTATGCTTCAGCTCAAATACTGGCTGGAAATAGTTGTTTCTTTGAAAACTGAGTGAAGATCAGTAAGAAATTTGTTTGTAGTCATAGTTTAAGTCAAAATAAATACATATTGAATACATAGTTCTTATTTTGTCTTAAACTATGACTACAAACAAATTTTAAAAAATTGTAATAATAGTTTATTTATCAATTATTTTAACAATTAAAGAGCCAAAAATCAAGGCACTTCATCATCATGGTACTTCTGAAGACACCTCATATCCATAAGCCAGATATTTGATGGTTTGAACAAGCTATTATCTTACTTTAGAAAAATCCTATATTTTAGTTAGTTCCGCTTACTTAATTTCATACATTAAATATTTTATTTAAACTTCTTTTAAATCTTAAGGTATTAAGAGTGAACTTATATCTGAAAAAAAAGGAATGTGATATAAAGCAATGAAATTAATATAACTCAGAAGATAACTCATTTTGTTTTGTCATGGCTGAGGTTTTTCTGAGTCCTAGAACATAGGATGTTATACCTCAAAATTCTAAAAATCTACTAAAATACTACAAAGCCTCAAACCTTGTTCAGTGAAACATCATTATTGAGCTTTGAGTTGTTTGTGCCTTATATTGGGATACCTGATGCAACATAGCAAATCCTCTGCCTTTACTGATTTACAGAGGCCATTTTCAGCTGTTGATTCACTTAAAAAAGGTTGGTACTCAGGCTGTCTGCAGAAGAGAGATTGCAGTGTATACTTTACCTTGAGGGCAAGAACAGTGAACTCTATTTGTTAAACAAAGAGATCCACTAATTTGTGGGAATGAGATAAGTAATAAATTCAAATATTTGCTGAGTATTTTGTAATTAGTTGAGAGGACAGAGCCTCAATAAACTAAACAGAGCCTACTTCAATAATCAAACATATAGGCTGATATTATTGGTTTGGACAGGAACTTATTGACAATAACATTAAAGGAAATACAGCAAAAATGTAATATATTTCTAAATAAACCCCTGGCCTGTGAAATACTTTGCTTGTACTTTTTTAAGCAATTGGAGGAAGGCTGACTGTCAGAAAAATCCTAGAAATATAATGGAAAGTGTATTTGTTTTGGAAAAATGTACTCTGTGTTGTGCTCCCCGACTTCCAGAATTAGGCTTGAATGCCATTAATTCACGATGGTGGAAGTAGAAGAATGAATTCCGCAGTTCTTTTACACATTATCTGTGCTCTGTGCTGGTGCACAAATCTGTATACAGGGAGAGAAGCACAGGCTTAAGTTTGAAATATTAATAGCACTAGCCTATTAAATGTAAATGTAAGTATTTAGGGTCACTGAAGGAAAGTGAAGCTCAGATTTATGTACATGTAAACCATGAGCAGAAAAAAAGAGTCTTCTTTATCTTTTTTTTTTTTTAAATCTGTAGTCTTTTTCTTTCTCTGGCACAAAAATTAAAGCCAGAAGACTTTTCTTTCCCCTGCTTTCTTCTTACAAATTATGAGAGGAATTCTGGCTTATTCTTAAAAATTTTACATTATGCAATGGGTCCCTATCATGTGAGTGAGTTGTGACAGCTTTTATTGTTGACCCATACCCCCTACATAGGTCACAAATACAGTCAAGTCTTTTACTAGCATCTCCTGTGTATGAATTTCGCATAGAATAGTTACTGATTGTAGTTTCTTTTGGGCTTCACTGACAACCACACAGTGCCATCTGATGTCCTCAAAGAGCAATGAACTGTTCCTAAAATCTGTTAAATCATCTCAAAAAAATCTCAAAATTAAGACTTGACCATCACAGAGCATTGCTTTCCAAGACCACCTGGAAAAGAATCTCTATATAATTTGCCTCTGTTTTCATTAAAACAATCCTAACCTCATGTATGAAATAATGGGCCCCGGGGTAATCATTACCGCTCAGGATGGAAGGACGATGGTAATGAAAGCTCAGTCTACTTTAGGAAAATAATTTGTGAAATGGAGGGGATAGAGGTAGTGAATAAATTACTCTCTCAGAAAAATGGATGATTTTGCTGGAACCTCAACAAGCTTATTAAATAATCTACTTCTTTATGGACAAGTATAAATTGAGTAAGAAACAAATTTGCTGTGGCAACCAACAGAATACAGGCTTTGATCCCTTTATCACTTCACTGCACCATTGCAAATAATGGACACAATCCTAAATCCTTTCCTCGTGTTTTTGGGAGATCAACTAATTGGTGTGTTTTAATATTTAATACATGTTGGACATTAATTCTCTCACAAAGACGTCAAGATCCATATGCAAATTTGCTAAAATTGTATTTAAGGTTCCGTAAGGACCTTGAAATGGTTTCTGACAAAGCAAGATCCAGTCCTTCACAGAACCATGAGCAGTGGCTGTCAAAATCCATGCTACGAAAATACTTGAAAGCAGTTGAAAGAATAAAGCACCTTCTGGATTCCAAGACTGTTGTACCCATGTACACGTGCGCATGCGAGCATTTATTTCTTAATACAGATAAAATGCCCGGGTCATCCGGAGAGAAAGAAGCGCTCAGGGGATGCTGGTGGGAGCAGGTGGCTCTTTTTGGGGCCAGGGATTGCTTTGCAGGCGAGCAGGGTGCGGACAGCGGTGAAACACAGCCACCTACCGGCCTCTGGGCTCCTTGGCGGCAGCAGCGGGCTCTTCGCACGCCCACAAGTTCGGCTTTGCAGCGTGAAAACTTGGCCCAGCCCATTCCAGCCGGACTTTTACTCGCATTCATGGGTTATCGATGATTCTGTTTATCAGTGATTGGCATTTATTTTGGATGTGTTTAAGCACAGAAGGGAGGACTGCAGCACGCTGGTAATGGTGTCTCAGCCAAGGCAAACTGCATTTGAATTTCACCCCAGGATTTGAGAGCATTGCATGACTTTGCTGAGGATTAGCCGTGTTTCCTGCCACACTGCAACGTGTTGGAATCTGACTGCAACGTATTCCGTATCAAAACACACGTGGAAGACATAAAATTTATCTACAGAAAGCATATGTCTTTATGTCTATACTGATAGCCATGGATTTTGTACCAGACAGTGTGCTCTTTCTGATTCTTGCTTCGAAGTTTACTTTAAGGAGCTACAATAAATATATATTCAGGACAAAGCTCTCTGGAGTCAACTATGCATACATTACATGGTGGTTTTTTTCACCTACTGTGATTATTTGGATGTTTACTAGTTTATAGGAACTCGAAACCTGTAAATTTTCAACATAATAATGAAATACCTTCATAGTGTAATAATCAAAATCCTCTCTCCGTATAGGGAATCAGCTTTTCTTTCTTTATGACCTCCTTGGTTCTGCCTGTTTAATAGATTAGGACAGGAACTGTTCATCACTCAGGCACTGAGAACATTAGAAAATGGTGCTTTATAGCCCTTTTTTGCAACAGGAAAACATGGTACCTCGCTAAATAAAGAACCAAATTCTGAGATCACAGCATGACTATTTTCTGTCTTCTCTCAACTGCATTATTTCTAATCACAATTTGAAAATAGTCCAACTGGAAGTCTTACCAACAATTTCCAGAAGTACTTATTTGTTTTCAGCATGGCTACTTCTTACATCAGTAAAACCCCCGCTCATCATCACCACATACTTAGCATTGCCAGTTGCGCCAAACGTTTTATTTTTCATCACTCCTGCAAAGACTCACAATTTTATTGTTGTATCATTTGCAAGATACAATTCAAACCCACTCGGAATAAAAGTGTACTTGTTAAGGAAGGCCAGGCTGCTACTGTGTCAGAGCAGCACCTAAGACTCTGGTTCAGGCACCGTCCTCGTTCATGTCAGACACGGAGGATTCGCTCTGGAGCACCTGTACATGATCAGCCCTCTGGTGTCCAGAGACAGCTCTCCAGCTTAGACGCCAGGACTAGGAAATTGTTCCTCCTTATACATGAGGGAATTTCCTGGGTTGGTGACATTTACCTCACGTTCACAGACTAGAAATTCAGTCCAGGACCGCCTTTCTGTCAGAACAGAGACGTGCACTTCCACGGAGAAAGCCTTAGTTTTTAATAAACACATTTTGTATTTAGGAGAGGAGGAAAGGGTTTCACAAAAATTCCGTAAGCAGACAATCTGACACGCTTCTGACATTATCCCAAGCCTTATCACGGGGTTTCCGCTGCTGAGGTTTTGCCCCACACGCCGCCTCTCGCTCCGGTGGTGACACGGGTGCCCCACCAAGCCCCGCACCGCCGCCACCGACCCGTGTCCAGCGTGGGCCCGGGCACGGCCCGAAACAGAGAGGCCCCGCTCGGACACGCCCCGGGCTGGACCCATCACTGCCCTCCAGCCGACTGGCGCTATGGGATACACCCGCTACGCCGAGCTGCGCCCGCGCTGCGCCCGCACAACTCCGGCCACTCTTCCCCGCGCTCTCCGGGTTTGTAGACTTTCTCCCGCCCCTTTTCCCAATCGCCTCCGCAGGCCGCGGCTCCTCCCCAGCGCTCTGTTAGGCGGCCGCAGCCGGGGCGGTGCCCGCGCTCCCGCCCGCCGCCACCATGAGCTGCGCCGCGCTGCTGGGGCTCCGGGGGCCGCGGCTCCTGGGGGCTGCCGCCCGCCCGCCCCGCTGGAGCCGCCGGCGCAGCGCGGGCTGCGAGCCCCCGGCGGGCGCCGCGGTGCGCATCGGCTGCGCCTCGGGCTTCTGGGGGGACACGGCGGCCGCAGGTGGGCGGCGGGGTGGCAGCGGCACCGGCTGCTCGGGGGGCGGCGGGGAGACCTGGCGGGGCGATGGGACCGGAGCACGGAGCCCGGGCGAGCCCGGCGGGCGGCGGCGGCCCCGGCCCCCAGCACGTTGCGCAAGCGGCCCGGCCGGGGCCGCCGCCGCACGCCCGGGCGGGGCGGGCCGGCACCGGGGGTGGGGGCCGGCCGGGGGTGCCCCCGTGCTGACAGCGCCTTTGCCTGCCCCGCCAGTGCCGCAGCTGCTGTACGGAGGGAAGCTGGATTTCCTCGTCTTCGATTACCTCTCCGAGATCACCATGTCGCTGCTGACCGCCGCCAAGGCCCGGTCTCCCGTAAGTAAAGCCGGTGTCCGGCCCCAGCATGCTGGGCTTGGCCGGGGCCGGGTGCGCTCCGGTACTTTCCGACCTCCCGAGCTCTCCTTCAGCCCAAATCGTGCCCGAAGCCTGTTTAAGACATACCTGGTTACGGGGACGCGGTTCCTTGAGTATACTTTTTACTCGCATGTGTTTATTTGAATCCATTCAGTTTCATATGGTGAAAGTGTTCGTGTCACTTCCCATCGTATTTCCCAAACATTGTGAGAGGTAGTTGTTCTTCCCTGTTTTCTGTGTTGACCAGGGAAAAGGGATTGGGTTGACCTACCTGTGAGAAATGGTTACAGCTCTTAATTATTTCAGGTTTTAGGTTACACTCCGGATTTTGTCTCCACTGCCATGGCTCCCTATATAAAAGATATTCACAGGAAAGGTAGGCTACTTCTTGTATGAGTTTGTATATTAATTCAGTACACCTGCTTATGAAGGCAGGCCGACAGAGTTGGGGCTCTTCAGTCTGGAGAAGAGAAGGCTCTGGAAAGACCTTACAGCACCTTCCAGTACCTAAAGAGGGCTTGCAAGAGAGCTGGACTTTTTACAAGGATGTGTAGTGATAGAAGAAGGGGGAATAGCCGTAAGCTGAAGGGAGGGTAGGTTTAGATTGGATGCTAGGAAGAAGTTCTTTACTGTGGGGGTGCCGAGGCACTGGGACAGGTTGCCCATAGAAGTTGTGAATGCCCCATCCCTGGAAGTGTTCAAGGCCAGGATGGATGGAGCCCTGAATAACCTTGCCCATAGCAGGGGACTTGGAACTAGGTGGTCTCTAAGGTCCTTTTAACCCAAACCATTCTAGGATTCTATATAAAATCCCATTGTAATTGATGTGGGGTAGAGGTCTGATGGTGAAATTGGGTTGAATTGAGATATTTGTTATAAATGTAAATATATGCATATATTTCCACGTTTTTCTTACTATAGCTTTAATCTGTGAGTGGAAGATTGCTTTACAGATCTTTTTTAAAATGTGAGATCTAGATGTTTCCAAGGTAATTCAAGTTTTTCAAAATTTCCATGTAGTTCTACAATATGACTTTCTAATCACTCTTTTTTTGTTTACACTAGTAAAGCTTCACAGTGTTTACTGCTGTTCCTATCAGGGATGTTCGATGCTGTCTGTCTGCCTCATTATGTGTGTCTTTCTGGTCACTTTCTCCTTCCATTCATAAAGGATAAATGAGAAGTATCTATAGCAGTTATTCTTCCCTAAACAATTTTGTATTGGCTTATTGTGATCCTTTCACAGGTTAAACGTGGTTCATATTTTAATGTGGTTTTAGTGTTTTGCTTGACTGAATGTCTGTTACCTTGCAAAGATGATACCTTGCTTGTGTTTCAGCACACTTTTTGAAATACTGGTGATTGATTATTGATGCTGCTGAACTTCATTTGCCTTTTTTTTTTTCCTATTAGGTGTTCGTGTCATCAGTAATGCTGGTGGAATTAATCCACTTGCTTGTGCAGCTGCCCTTCAGGAGGTGGCAAAGAAAGCAGATGTTGATTTGAAAATAGCTGTTGTTGCTGGAGATGATCTGATGAGTGAGGTATTTCACTTTGTTTTAAGCCTTAGTAGCATGAGTGCTGTATAGCATGGTGTTTACTGTCCCATAGGAACTTACTTCATGTGTCTTTATGCAGTAGTCTTCTACTGTCAGAAGTGCTGTTCTTCATTATCTTTTAATTTTTAAATGCATGAATACAATTCTTGGCATATGTGGTGTTTGCTATGTAATGGTGGTGAATTCTATAAGCTTTTGGATCTGCTGTTTAGCTTTTTGAAGGGAAATGTGAATCTGCTGTAAGGTCTGCCTGCTCTTCAGGAGAAGCTATTGTGTGCTGTTGCTTACTCCTTCTGTCTAAACTAGATAATCGCGTGTGTTCAATCTTCTGAATATGGTGTGGCTGCCACACGTTCCAGTGTTTATCCCTTCTAGCCTTTTTAGTGGTTTACAGGCATTTCCTGCTGTTACTTTGTTTATAGGTAGCTGGTTTTCTGTTTTTAAGTAATTAGTTTAAAGGCAGTAAGGTAATGTTAAGTGAGAGGGTTGAGCTTTAAATATTAAAAAAAAATTGAAAGATGAAATATATGTGATTTTTTTTTTTTCTTAAAGAATGACACTTTATCTATGAAATCTGCAAAAAAATGTTGGCCATACCTGAAAAGCTACTGGGAAAAGAGTTTATACATAATAGTAGTTAAGAGAGGAGAGGTTTGCACTGTGGTTAAATATCTGCCTGTAACTTGGAAAATTATTTATCTGCATAGGATCTGTTACTCCTTGCATACTCTTGAATGTGGAAGATCGTCAAGTAAGATTCTTCATTTGCAATTTATGTGCAGTGCTTGGGCTTCCCTTTCAGAAACTTCTGCCCTACTGAAACTACTTTACTGTCTGCAGGCCAGGATTTCATTACTGGTACAACAGTAAAGTGGTTGTTATTTGAGCTTGTTATGGACGTGTCTGATCTGAAATGCACTGTTTTCTGTGCTGTTGTCAGTACATAACTTACAGGAACAAAAAAGACGCGGCTTTTGTGGTTACCAACAACTTCATGTTGTTGATTCATGAAACATGGTAAATGTTACTTGTGGTTTGGAGGATTGCAGTCATTAACATAAAATACCAAATTAGTTCAGAGTGGCAGTTTTGGTTTTCTTTCCACACTACAGATCCCACCTGTAAATTAGTGTTTACAGTTTCTATAGACACTGTGTCTATGCAGTCACTGTACCCTCAATCCGCTGGATTGGCAAAATGCCTAATGCATGGTCAAAAACACACCCTCCCCCCCACCTACTTGTCTGGAAACACAACTTACTCTAAGTACCGTATGAAGCTACAGGATTAGCCTTGTTCTCTGGCTGTGACACCATTGCAGATGTGGCAGACACATTTGTGTTTGCAGGATTTGATTTATTTAGTCCTACAGCAACTGAAGACAGTTTAAAGCCTAGGAAATACACCAGTTCATTGTAGTTGGTCGTATGTGAATGAACATTACTTTCTTTAAAGACTGACTTAGTTTTCTGCATGCTGGAAGAGTTGTGGTTAAAAGCATATCTACGGCTTTTAGCCATTCAACTGATTTGTATTGTTAATACTTTTAATAATTATGCTTTGGTTAGAGTTGCTATGAAGTGGATCTGTTGTTCGATACTAATGAAAGGCTTACGGTAGAAACTTCAAAATACTCATGGCTTGGGTGTTCTGCTTCTTTTCTAACAGAAAGAGAACTTAAAAGGGGCTGGTATCACTGATTTAGAGAGTGGCAAACAATTTCCTGAGAATATTCACAGCATGAACGTATATCTTGGGTGAGTTATTTTAGCAAGTTGTATTTATTATGAACAAAGTTGGACAATATTGCAAGTTCTTAAATCACTTAGGTAATTGACCTGAAAGGTTTAAAATTGGAGGGCAAAGTGACCAGGCTTTATCCATGGAGAATATTCATCTTTATACACTTATCTACAAATTGAATGGTTAATGAATCTCTGAAAAACACTCTTTTCCATAACTGATGATAGAAGTGTCCCTCTCTTCGCTTTGTTCAGGACAGTTTCTATGGACATCAAGATCAGTGTTTCAGTTATGTTATTTAGGTACCTGAATTTGATAGTGTCTCAATGACTGCTCTTTAAAATCCTCTTGATGTATATACATAATGACAAATTGGTTGTTAAAGTAGATTTTATTGACTTCCTAAGTGATTTTTATGTGATTTTTAACCGGTGTGTGTCAGGGAACTGTTTTTTAAATGATGCTTTAAAAAACAGAAGCACTTACTGCTGTGTTTTGTCACCTTTAGCGCAAGACCGATAAGCAGAGCTCTAGACCTTGGAGCTGATATCGTTGTGACGGGCAGATGTGTTGACAGCGGGATTGTATTAGGACCACTCATTCACTCTGTAAGTACAAGTTAATTTTCATGTGATAATGAATATATGTGAGTGAATATTCAGCAGTTATTGTCAGGCAATTTTTGTTCCTTGTGAAAATGTAGACACTGAATTAAAAATAATGAGCATCTGTATTTTTATTCTTACATGCATGAAAAGTTGTCAGCTTCCCCTTCTCCTAAATTGAGAGCAGAGATATTTGTTAACTTGTATACCATTAAGCTGGAAAGCGTAGGTGAAGTTAAGAAAGTCGTAGCCTCTGTCACCAGTATTTCACTCTTACCATTTGTTTTGGGGTTTTTTCCCTTGCCTTTCTTCAAAATTTAGTGTGCAAGTATATTTTTCTTTACCACAAGGTGTCGATAGTGGAGTTGACTCTGGTTGGGGGGGGGAGCACGTGAGATGGTTTAAAACACTGGGGTTTTTTGTTCAGTGGGTAAACAGTTTTGTTTAAAGTAGTCAAGTTTCAGTGCAGCATTTCTGAAACTCCTTGAAATTAAAAAAAAATATACAAGCAAGGTATATAGTTTTCTGAAGTATTTTTGACAGGTTTTCATGAATTTTTGTGAAGAATCACACACGATAAAATATGGAAGCTGTCTTTTGGTGCATATTTAAAACAAATAGGAGGGCATGTGTCTAGTTAAAAACATGCTTTCTAAGACATCATACTCTTTTGACTTCATGCATGTCAAACACTGCCTAATTAATTTTCCATTTATAATTTCCATTATGACTTGCTACTTTATTCCTAGTTGTTTACATTCTCAGAATAACAACTGTCAGTGCGTGTTATCTATTTCTGAAAGACCTTATCTAATTGATTCATTGAAAGATTTTAGGAAGATTTCTGCAAAGTGCTAAATAAGAAACAATTACTGTATTGCTTGCACTAGGTTGAACTCAGGGAAAATATTCTAGTTAAAATTTCTAGTTAAACAGAAAGCATACTTCAGTTTTTAAGGGTGGCTGGTAGTAATCCAGGAACTGATAATTTTCAGAAGTTGAAGACACATAGTGGTTTGTTCAGGTGACACAAGATAGGTACTATACTTTTAAACCTGTAGGTTGTGCAGGTTTTAAGTACTATGGATGTTGCACTTCCAGTTTTTTTGAAGAGGGTATGGCTTTAAGAGTTTGTATTTGTTGGGGTGTATCAATAGGAGGAAACCTGAAATGTGTCAGAGATTTTTGTGCTAATTTGCTGTATAGGAACTCAAATCCAGGTAGAGTGCCTGCCAATTATTATTACTTAGATTTTTATAATAAAAATACATCCAATATGCATTGTTATTCAAAGCAAAGGACATACTATGTGCAGTTTTTTGTACTGTATGAAACTTTTATGTATTTAAAATATTTGTGTTTTTCTTCTAGTTTGGCTGGAATAGGGATGACTATGACTTGCTAGCTGCGGGAAGGTAAATGATATAAGAAGAAATTGGGTAAATTTATATTTCATATCGTAATGCCAGGATTCCAACTTTTTCAGCACATAGTGATGTTTCACATTATCATTGAATTAATTTATTTTTATGATTTTGTTAGGTTTTGAGTTCTTTTTTGAGGCTTACTACTCTCACTTGGAATTGAAATTAAAGAAACTTCATTCTGGAACCAGCTTAAAATAACAAAAGAAAGGGTTGGAAGATTTTATTTAGCAGCTTAACTTTCTGTTCATTTTGTGTCAAGATATGAAATCTTATAGTACAGACCACTGATTCCCAGGTTTTTGTGTTTGGCTGCCACTGTTGATATTTGGGCTGGTCACAGAAGTTACTCTGAAAGATGCTCAAAACCAGGTTCAGTCAGAGGGCAGCATCCTGGTGTGGTTTTGTTGAAGCTCAGTGTCGGTACTCGCATGTACAAATCTTTGTTGTAGTCCTAAGGTTAAGAATCTGATCCAGAAAGGGGTAGAATTATGCCACCTAATTTAACATAAATTAACATAAAAATGAGTGATTACTTAGCTAGCCTGAGCACACACTGTTCATTAGTGTGCTTGAACTTCTGCTTGAGATAAAATGTGGAGAGAAATTCATTCAGGCTCCACTGAGTTGGGGGTGATAGAGATGAAGATTTTCCCCATAATTCTGTTGAATATTTATAGGCTATCACAATCAAAATTTGAAAATAGTAATACATAATCATAATACATTGTGTCCTTCATATTGGAGGCAAGATTTTCTTTCTCTTCATTTAAAAATGTTCTTTGTCTGTTTAGTTACACACAGTGCAGACTGCTAAGATACTGAGTTTAGATCAAGATTTGAAATGACAAAGGAAACTTGGTTTTAGGTGTTAGATAATCTTCTAGGTATTCATTTTTTTGCAGGAAAATGCTTGTAAAAATCCTTCAAACACTATATTCATCTTTCAGGATCCCTTGTTATGCTTAATGCATATTCATAATTGTATTAGATACTTATAGAGAAAAGTAGCATGTTTTGTTATTTAGCTCTATTTCCATTGTACTAATGTATTTTAAAGCGGGATTTGTGAAAACTGATTTTGCATTATATTTAGTTATTTTAATGCCATTTTCCCAGTCTTGCAGGTCATCTTATTGAATGCGGTGCTCAGTGTACAGGTGGAACATTCACTGATTGGCACATGGTACCAGACTGGTAGGTGAACTTGATACCAGCATGTATATTTGTAGGTGGCCAAAGATGAGGTTTTCTTCTTATATCTGTGAGGTCAAAACTGCTTCTACCTTACTCTTTTTGGGGGAAGCGATATGGGCCTCTTGATATTTTGCCACCTAAACGTTACTTTTCTACAAGTTCTGTTCTCCCTTTTGGAGTTTTCCTTTTTAGTCAGACAGGGTCTTTCTTTTGTTAACTTCAGCAGATTTTAAAAGACAAATTAACCCTTTGATTAATTTTTTTTTCCCTTTTAAACTTTTTTTTCCTGTTTCTTTAGTATCCTCTGCTTTTTGAAAATATTTATTATTGACTTTCATGTATGATTGTAATGGAAAAGACGATGTTGATATTTTGGATGCTGTTACATTAGTGTTCAGTTAGATCAGAGTTGCTTGCTGGTAAATCACAAATTTGATACAATTTGCTTTGCTAGAGATGAATATAAGCCGTAGTTCTGTCCTGCTGAATAACTTGATGAATGCAAATGTGTTGAATGGTCAGTCCTTCCAAAAAGTTCTGTGTGTATCTTGTGTTCAGACCTATTGAGTTAAGAGTTACATGTAGGTGTGTCATTCTGCCTGCTGATGGAGCCTGCTTTTTACCAACCTGTTTTTAAGAGTAGTTTAAAAGGAGTTGGGGAATACATTTTTTGTGTAGGATGGGTGGTTCTGGCTGCAGTTACTTCTGTATTTCTTGGGATGAGAGGGAGGAATCTTGTCCTGTGCTGCATCATGAGGAAAGCAGTGCTCCTTTCATGTGGTGGAGGAAAGGGCTGAAGAGCAGCGGGGAGATGCAGGAGAGTGCTTTAATACAGTGTGTTCCTTCCTGCTCCCAAGTCGACTCTGGTCCAGGTGGATGAGCCAGCAGGACTGTGCCCTGCTATCTGAAGAGCCCTAGGGCTGCCTGGATTTTTTCTTCTCTTTGTAGTGACTGCTTCTGATTCAGAGTGTGATCCTAAAAGATGTGTTCTGTTTTTCTGAGTTCCTGAGCACTGCTCATTTAAAGGTGAACACATGTATGGCATTGAGACAAACAGGGTCAGACATTTCTTCTCACCTATTGGAAGGCTACTAGGCCTGGACAAACTGTACTCACTCTTCACTGTTGTGTTTTATGGGAAATCAAAGGAGAGAGTTTATAGTAACAAGTCACTCTATTTGGTTTGGAAATTTATAATTCCTATTCTTATGTCTCTCCCAATGATTCAATTATGCTGTATCATGAAACTTCTTAAAATCTGTAACTGTGACTCCAGAAGACCTTGCTTTATAAAAGAATTAAAGTAAAAAACCAGAATACTAATTTTCTTATTAAAACATTTGATAGGTCTTTTAAGGATTTTTCTGTGAGGAATGTCAGTCTGGCTTAAAAAAAGAAAGGAAGTTTGAGTATATTAAGCTGTGAGCTACTGGAGTGGGAACAGTTCATTTTACGGATGAGTATATGGACATGAATATGCGTAGGTAATAGTTTTGTGTCTGTAAAATCACAGAACTGTGTCTGAATCATAGTAGACTTGTGGCTTAGAGTTGACTGGTGCTGAATTGAATCTCTGTTAAAGGATATAGAAGTTTAACACCTGATACTGCTCTGTTACCTTGTCCCCATTGATATGCTTACATACCTTTAAACCATACATGACTCTATTTGTGCTAATATAACAGTTGTTTATTTACCTTCAGTTTAAGTCTGCTGAGGAATTGATCATGGTACCCTAAAATAAGTCAGTTTGTTTGCAAATTTTGAGTCTTAAACATGTAATTGATGAAATTCTTGAAATAAAACAATGTGACACGTCAGCCTATATTATGAGCTCCTAAAATTAGTCAAAACCAGAATAATGTGTGAGCTTTGATTTTACGTTTGGAGATGTAGAGTGGAGATCTACTTCACTGACTGAAGTGGACTTGTGATCCAGCTTATCCATTTAGGATATGGGGAGAAGCAAGGCAGGGAGGAGATTAATTTGATTAATTTTGGTTTCCTGATAAATAGTTGTTTGCTATACTTAGGCCCAAAAGCATGAAAGGGAAGTATTGTGAAAGCTTTTGGGATGCAGAAGAATGTGTTTTCCATTTAATAGTTTAGTAGTAACCTGTTCACTCCTTAATTTAAAGGAACTTGGTGGCATGAAATTTTCATTATTTAGACAGTCTGAATCTGTTTTCAATGCATGTGGATAATGCATTCATAATAATGTATGATAATAACATGGTACCTCAGTCTCAGTAGTGGCCAAAATGTGCCGTACCTGCTGCCACTAACACTCGCTCTATTTCACATAGGTCAGTAGAGCTGTGACAGAGTTTGCAGAAGTTACTTAACTGTGTCTATTAATGATTTCTCCATCATTTAGGAGAAACTACATTTTTAGCAATCTCCTGAAAGTAAGTGTGCATAGTTTAGATCTCAATAAATCATTGTGTCTGTGGCACCTAATGTTAAATCCAAACCAGCCCAACTAAGTCAGTAAATAGGAGGGGGAAGAAGCCAAGTTAAATCTGTGTTTATCATTAATGTGCCTTTCACATATGAGTTTCCCACTCTGTGAGTGCGTTTGTGCAGCCAAGAGCAGAAAACCTGTCGTGTGCACTTACTGAGTTTGGTGACTGAACACTGGAGGGCAGCCTCTCTCCTCCTCACACCGTACTGCAGGGGGTGAGCTTGGTTAGCCTTAGAATGGGGTCATCTTTTTGACTGTGCTTGGGGATTTTTTCTCCCCAAGAACAGTAATCCATGTGGCTCTTCTGTCTAAGAAGGATTGATGGGTATGATTTTTTCTAACTTGTAAACAAAACTCAGAGAATTTATTACATTTCAGGTGTATAAATCTTGTCTATTGTTTATGCATAAGCAAAAATAATTAATTCCGTAAACAAGAGTGTTTTAATTAATCTAAATGAAGCCAGGCAAGTTAGAGCTTATATTCTGTGCGTATACTATTATGTCTAAGTGAGTATTGAGACACTGGATTGAATCCACTTCGTTCATCCAACATAGTTTAGTTGGTGGGGTTTTGGTGTTTTGTGGGGGGGGGTTGTTTGTTTGTTTTTAATTTTCTTGAAATGTTTGATGCAGATACTTCTGGGAACTCAGTTCCACCGCAAAAGGGTACTTTAAGTCTCAGGAATATTGTGTGGGTATATTGTGGCCGTTTAATGGTTAGCTATTAAAACCTAAGCTATTCTGTAATTTTCTTTGTCATCTCCTTAAAGTAAGTTTTTAATGTAAAACAAGTGAAGTACATGTTCCAGCTTGTGACTCTCCAAGTTTCTTCAGCTGATAGAAGCCAAACTTACTTGCTTTCTGTCTATTGACTTAAGGCACTGGGATTTCTTCAGTTGCGCTGGTTGTATCTCCTTCGTGCATTTGACTTGAAGGTGGGAATCTCAAAGCTGTAAGGTTTTGTCCAGTTTTCATGGAAACAGACAGACAGGTAGAGAAGATAGGTGCTGTTTATTTTTCCAGTGAGAAGGTGGCTGCTTGACTCTTCTCTTGTGTGGGTTCTCCGAGGTTTAGCAGAGAAAGTGCAAGAAACCATTAGTTCATAGCCTATAGAAGACTAATGTGCATTCTTAAATGCTGATTTTAAGTTAGTGTTATCAAAAAAGGCACTCCTTTTCTGTTATTTGTGTAGTAATATACATCAGCAGATGGTCAGCAGAAGTGATAATACATCACTGCTCCCTATTTAATGTTTAATAAACAGCTTCCAATGGGGAATTCATGCCGTGTGTCAAAATGAACAGTGTTGCCCGAACTACATTGATAATGCGCAGCTCTCTGTTTAATTTCATTTGTCCCCAGACATTCCTGTCTCTTGCTATTATTTAGTGCCAGTGGGTGATTAGTACATTGTTTTGTTTTGTTTTGAAATGCAGGAGAGAATAAACTAAGGCTGATCAGTAGAGTAATCATTTTGAGGAGATGGTAAACACTGGCATTTTGCCCTAAGCCAGGAGTGTACAATGGTTGAGACTGCATAATCCTCTGGCCTGGGATGACCAAAAGGGTAAGTCAATAGCTGTAGTCTCTTAAGGGCTGGATCCAGATTTCCTAATTTGGGACTAGAACAAAATCCAGCATGCAAGTCCCGTTCAGCAGTGTGGAATGTTTTTTTCTCTGTAGCGCAATCTATTCCAGGCAGCTGAAAACACCAGGCAGCTGGTCTGTTTAGCCTGAAATTGTCTGGCCATTAAAAGTTTAGGTACAAGACATAGTCTGAAATGCCCTGCTCAGAGGGGATAAGTGATGCAATCAGTAAGTTTTGCTTAAAGCAGAATTGCATGTTAGGAAGCATTTTGGTACCTACATGTAAAGAGATGCTTATACCTTTACCTTAGAAGTTTGTGCTGATCTTGCCTGACATATTACCAGTTTTGAACCTGTTGTCAAAACACTGCTGGAAGTAGTAGCAGCTTCTACTTTTTGCCTAATAGCATTCTGGTTAAAATACGTACTTAAGGAGTTGAGAAGCTTGCCTTAGAGCTCTCCTTGGTGTGAAATTCACTGAGTCACATTCCAGGAAACTGCATTAGCTGTAAAGCTAAAAGTTCATACCACAGCTTACTTGAATCCTGGTTCACTTCCATGTCACATGCATTCCTGTGGGGTTTTGTTTTCTTTGTTGCAGCAACTTCCCCTGCAAGTAGATGTGTTACACTGACTGTCCCATCTTCTGTTCCCAGTAATCTTAGTTGAGCAGTAATGGCTGGAATGAGATACTTGAGGGATTTGACACTTTATGAGGGGAGAAATACGTGTTTTGTTTCAAGTAATGTCTCTCTCCCAGAACCAAAGTGTACTGGTCATGGATTTTACTTTTCTTGTAATGCAAATGGTGTAAGAAGTATGTCAAAATGAGAAGGAAGGTTATCTTGATGGCTCCTCAGAGGCTTCTGAATAGTGCATCATCCCAAAGTAGACAGGGAGGAGATCCCTGCTTAGACAGCTCAATTTATCACCTGTGACATGCCCATAAACTGTAACATTTCTGAGAGCCAAAACTGAAGAAAAAACAACATTTTGCATGAAAAAAATTAATCCAAGAGTAAGTTGTTGGCAGGCAGAGAACTTGACAGGAGACTGAGAATCTTGATTGCTGTAAGAGTAGGTTGATGAGAAGGTGGCTTCAGCAGGAAAACCAGTTTTGTAACTTGATTATCCCTGTGCTGTAGGTCTTCTAAGACCTGCTTTAACTGTTAGCTCCCGTCTAGCCCCAGCTTGGAGGGGTTTTCTGAGGTGTCATCTTAGCTTGGTCTCATTCAGTGCTCTGGTTTATTAATGAATATAATATATTTACTTGCTAAGTAGCAAGCATGCAACCCAAAACAGACCTTTTGCATTAAAGAATGGTAGGTGTCAGCTCCCTTCACAAACTGATGTGCATTACTTGTGTATACCCTGTGATAAAATAACTGCTTAAATATTTTTAAAGTAGTACTTGATATTTATGTCTAGTACTGTATTGTATTAATTTATTTAATTTAAGTAGAATTAATTATAGTAGCTCCCTTTGAGAATTGTTTCCATTGCTTGATACTACCTCATCCTGCATGGGGATTTTGTCACTAAACTGATGCAATTCTTTTATTGTTGAAGGATGCCGCTTAGCCAAGGTACCTTTGGATGCCATGACCGTACTTGCTGCTAAAGTTCATAGTTCTGTGGTTACTCCCCTGCTACACTCTACAAAAGTACAGCTTGGCTATGGGTTATGGACAGCCTAAAGTTTGCATGTTCCCCGCAGAGCAGATGTCATATGGTGTGTAGTCATTCAGCAAAACCTACAAGTGAATCAGGCGAAGAGTCACTATTTTAAAAGTGGAAGTACTGTTCAAGGTGATGGTGTGACTATAGTACCTGTGGAATACCTGATCCAGGCAGCTACTGCTGGTAAAGAGCTTTTTCTGCCAGGTTTAAGTAGCTGTCATTTGACTGGATCATAGGAGTTATGGACCAGTTTGTTTAAGTAATGTCTTTTAGCAATTTACAAAATAACATTTTTGTCTTAAGCATGTGTATGTTAATATGGGTTATTACTGCCATCTGCTACAAGATAGTGCTGGGTACTTGTATTTTCCCAGTCATCCAGTTAAAATACAGGTAGAATCCAGGGGCTTCTCACCCAAATCATTGCATCTCCATGTTGTGAATTGTTAAAAAAGTGAGGGAAGCTTTCAGAGCTGGCATAACCTGGGGGAACGCACGTCTTCTGCAATTAACTCACCATATAGGCAAGTTCATTGGGTGGTGGTGTACGCTGAGGGGGAAACAATATTTGCTGTATTTTGACCATATTAGGGGGTGAAATTTCTCACTTTGTCTCTCTACTGTATTTGGGTTTTGTTTTTTAATGGTTTGGGGGTTTTGAGAGTGGAAGCTGAGCAAAATGGAGTTGAATCAATGTCAGTAGACTTAGTGGCTCAGAGTAGGAAGTTGAGTGTCTACTCAAAGGAAGGAAGTTTACTTCTTCCTTCAAAACAAAGATGGCTGGAGAGCAGGTGCAGGAATGTACTGTAAGAGTTGCATGTGCTGATGACTGAGATCAAAGTGGGCTGCAGGAGGGACACTGGCTGTCAGTGCAGGGAGATGGACGGCACTGGCTGATCTGCCTTCATGGGAGCGTTACCTCTTTTGGGTACGCAATCTGAATAAGCTGCACTGAACCTGTTAGCAGGGCACTTGGTGCTGTTGTCTTAGGACAGGTAGGTGATAGGGTCAAGCACACAAACATGGCACTGAGAGGGCAAAAGCTTCTGAATTCTAGCCTTGTTCAGTCACTGATCCTGCTTTGTTACACTGGACAAATCACGATGCTTCCTCTGTGTCTCCTTATCTCTAAAATTGGGATAATGACACGTTAGTCTGCTACTATGCATTAGTGCTCAAGCCCAAGAATTGAGGGGTGTTTTGGGTGTTATTTTTATCCATGTCACACTTGAAAATTTTGGATATTACATACTTCCTGCTACCATCTTTTCTCTCTCCTCTTCCCCTCAAAAAAAGCCCCCACTAGAATAACCTGTATATAAAATTGTTGATCCCATTTAATTCTTTGCATTCACCAGGGTGGGCTTTTTTGTTTCCTATATCTGTTCAGTGATTTAAATAGTTTCAAAGAGCAGTCAAATGAAGTATTATCTTTACTGATTTGATGTGGGCTTTTCTAGGTATCCACCAGCTACCATACTTTTCAAGTTTGTATGCTATAAGTGTTAAAAGTTGCTGATCTCTGGTAACAGATCTTGTATCTTAATCCTTTTTTAAAATAATGGAGTTATGTTTGCATGTTCTCGATGATAAGGAATCTGCTCAAACTCCCATGAACTTTTACGATGTCCCTTAAGAGTTCACTGGTTTTTTTGCTTACTTTCTTCCAGACTTTGTGGATTTATGTTATACAAACTGTGTTCATGTAAGCTTTGCTGATACTCAGTTGTATGTTCAGCACATTGTTACCGCTAGCACCCAAAAATAATGAAATTGAGGGATAGACTGGTTTTAAGTTTGTATGAAAGACCTGAAGGTCATTGACTTTAATGAGTGTGGTAAAGTTCACCACCTTTCGTTATTAGGACCTTTTTAGAACAGTGTAGCTTTTGCAAGGGACTGTATCTCCTTAACTCCTCTCCTTGCGTTCATTTTGTTTCTGGGACAACAAGTGGGACACTTGAACAAATTTCAGACTTCCTGTGAGAGGGAAGGGAGCCAGGTGGCCTTTTTAGAAGAATATTTGCACCCTTATTTTAATTCTCAGGTACTTCTGAAAAGTTTTAAGTTCTTAATTTTGCTCAAATTCTCTGCAAATAAATGAAAGCCTTTTAGCTAGAAAAGCAGATGTCTGGATCTCATCCGCATAATCTTGAAAATTCTGCCCTGCTACTGTAATGACCAGTGTGTGCCTCTTACTATGAGCTATTTGATCACTTTTTGTGTTTTACACTTGTGAGAATGTGAGGAGGAAGAAGAATATTTTAATTTAGGAACATGTCCATAATTTCACTACCTTTCTTTTCGTGGTGCCCTATAATTTTCTATTAGTTCTGTCTTCTATGTGCTGAAGATCTTAACTTTCATGTCTTTCTGTTTTCTGTGTACAATTTATTATTAACCTGTGAAATTACCCTTTGTAGGTGTGATTATTCTTGTTTCCTACTTCCCTTCATCTCTGAGGTTCCCAGCACAGTTTGTTCTTCCTGCTTTGACTGCCCTTGTACAAATCCAGAGTGCACAATGTATTTAGATGTCTTCAATGTCATACTGTGTGTGCTGCTGTAGCCAAATGGGACTAGAATTAACAATCATTTGTTTTATTTTAAATTTACATCTTTTATCATAGTCGACTACTCTGATTCTTTCAGCTTCTTTTTACTTGAACTGTTCCTGTTAGTGTCCTTCTCCATTCCCTTCCCCACATCCGTGTTTGCATTTGGTATCTGTGGTTGTATCTGTGCTTCTTTGCCAGACAATAGACTACATCCTCATCTTATTTTAGTTGAGCAGCTTGTTCAGTGCTTTTTTTTGGTGTTTGTTTCTGTAGAAACAACCAGGTAAATGGTAACTCTTGATAAGTTTTATTTAATAGATCATTACTATAAAATTCTGGTGTGTTGTTATTATTTCTTTTCACGTTTCCTTTGTATTTACAGAGATTTTTTTCTTAATGTTTTTCACATTCTAGGCACAACATAGGCTTTCCCATTGTAGAATGTTCCTCTGAAGGAGACTTTATTCTTTCCAAACCACCAGACACAGGGGGACTAATCTCTTTTGGCACTGTAGCTGAACAGTTGGTGTATGAATTGGGCAATCCTCAGCGCTATCTTTTACCAGATGTTACATGTGACTTTTCCCAGGTTTCCATCACTGAAATTCCAGGTTAGTCCTCTTACATGTAAAGATATCTGTGTCAATGAAGTGTGTTATCAAACAAAAGCAGCTGCTTTAATTTCCATGTAGTCTCTGCATATTTCTTGTTAAATCAGTTCCTTAGAGTCATACTGTATTAAACTGATACTTTCAAGGACTTCTGCTAGGAATTCCTTTAGAAATTTTAAACATAATCTTATTTTTCTTGCTGGCTGACTAATTTATATTTTTGATCACTACTCCCTTTGCTGTACTTTTTAATGCATGCCTTGCACTTGTCAAGTCCTTAAACTATGTATTCAGTGTGAACAACATTGAGACAGTTTCACTATGATTTCACTATTTTTTAGCTGCAGCTAAATTTCTCAAAAAAATGTTTTGTATGTGTTTTAAATTGGGGCATTTGAAGTAGTGGTAACAATGAAAGGCTGTGTCTTTAAAAGCACTACTTGCTAATGGTGTTTTTCTTAGACATTTAGGTGGATCATAGCAAGTGGTAGAAGCATGATTAGGTACAGGATTTCCACCAGAGAATCTTTTTTTTAAAAAATCCATTTGCTATCCTCAAAACACTTAACAGCAGGTAGACTAAAGATGGATATAATGTATGTTCAGGATTTAGCTTCAAAAGCAAAACCAAAAAAAAAAACAACCCAGGCTTAACAGATTCGAAGAGCTGTAATTTGAGTAAGACAGCTTGAAAAAATTTTTATCTACAGTCATCTAAAGCTTGCTTTTTACTGCATCTATGTTATATTTTTTTCCTTCCAATGAAACTTACTTGTTTCAGTATGCCAAGTGTCTTTCTAAAGCTTCGAACAATCGAAATCTCAAACTAAAAACTTTGTGGGATAAAACTCAAAATGTGGTAACATAAAAAATACTTTGCTTGAGTAATAAAGTACCATAACATGGTACAGTGAATCCTCTGCTCGTGCAACATAACCAAATGGCAGTCTGATAAGGCCAGCTTGCTGCTCTTAGCCCCTAGTCTTTTTCTTTTTAAAAAAAGAAACCCTTACCTTCCTATGAACTTTTAGCTTGCAAATGACCTGATATGACATGTTTGAACTTAAAATGAACTTTCACATGAACTTTCAGTTAGTCCTCTTAGAAATATAACAGATGGAAAATGGGCAGATTGCTTAAATATTTTAGTTTGAAGTGCTTTGACACCAGTACACCAGTAAAAACAGGCAAGCTATCTAATTTTGCTGTTTATGTTGCCAGTTTTATTGCCCTGCTGGATTACTTGCAGTGTTTGAGCTGAGAGGTGCTTGTTTTCTTTTTGTCAATGGATGCTATGCATATGGTTTTGCGGTATGTTTTTTCTTTGTATTGTGTTTTCACCTGGAACATGAAGCTCTTCCAGATCTTGAATGGAGGGATGTAGCTCTATATTGAGAGAGTTAAATTAACCTCATGTCAGTCTTGAGAGGGAGTGATGATGTTATTTGAGTGGTGTGTAAAATTTGTACTAGTGACATTTACTTTTTAAATATGTTATGATCTGATATTTTCAGAGTATTTGTGTAAAGCTTTGAACTGCTTCTTAAATATTTGCCAGCACAGGTGAACTACACTATAATTCTGTCTCTCAAACATGAGGTGCTGATCCTGCACTGCTGATTTTCAAGGAGTAGCACCTACTGAATTTCTCCAGCTCAAGCTTGAACTTGATGCCATCACAGCAATTTTCTCCATTTTTTTTTGGCATTAATATTCCTAGTGCTGAACATGGTTATTGCCCTGGAACGTATATTCATACTGTTTCTGTTACTGACAAGGAACCTAAAGTTAAGTTACCCCTTCACTTACTAAGCTATCAGAAAATAGCTCTCACTGGTTTCTCACCTTGTTTTGATTCTTTACCAAGTGAGGGACTGCAGTCCACTCCAGGCAGCTACAGTAAATTGTATGCTCTCTGTGTGTGTGCAATAACTGGATATTAAGAGGAAAATAACTGCTGACTCTAAAGTCCTAAGGCTGCTTTCTGTGTTAAGTATTCTTTAAGTGTATGAATAAACATTTCAATCACCCTGTTAAAAGGCTTATAGAAGTCATAAATTCAGTCACCAGTTTGCTGCTGTTCTTTCTAAGGCAGGAAGGACTGTTTTCTGAAAGGTTCTCTCTTCTGTGGCAGTACAGCTATCGGTGATTTGCTTTTTAATTAAGTGCATTTGATTAATATGTATCACAGAAGAATGTCTTCGAAGTTATATTGAAGAAGCTTAAATATTGATTTTTAACCACTATAGGTTTTGATGGTGGAGCAGTGAAAGTTTGTGGAGCAAAAGGATTGCCTCCTTCAACGTTTTATAAGGTATTATCTCGTTCTGTGGAGTGAAAGATGTTTTTTGATTTACAAAATCTTAAATTTCAGAGAAACTTAGCACTATTCCCGTCTTCTCTTCCCCAAGGGTAAAAGAAAGAGAAGAAAATTTGAAAAGGCAGACCTTATTTGATACATAAAAAGCTGTTACCTTGTTTAAAAAGTGTATATTTGTATAGATAATGATTGCCAGAGAGCATTTATGGCCCATCAGTACTGAATTCCATGTAACTTCATAATCCCTTTATCATTAGGTAAATGCCACGTACCTTGATGGCTTCAGAGCTACTGCTGTGTGTCCGGTGGGAGGCCCAAAGGCAGTACAAAAAGCAAAACACACTGCGGAAGGTATTCTGCAAAGGTTGGTATTTGAGTCTTCGAAGGAGTTCTGCCTTTCTTTTTTTTTTTCCCCCAGAGATGATGAAAATAGAGCAGTGGCACACGGTGGCAACATTACTAACCTATAAGAATCCTAGAAGATTTTAGTTTTCCTGTTGGGATGACATTTCAAGACTTAAGTAGCATGTTCAGGAAACCTGTTTTCAATATATAATTCACTTCAGCTGCGTTTGACAGAGTGAGAAAAGTGCCAAATATGTTTGAAAATAGATGGCTGGATAGTGGAGAGTAACCTAAATTAGTGAGGGAAAAGCTGTGATTGAGATTAAATTTTGTTAGATGCCAGAGATAAACCCATGTGAAACTAGTTTTCAGGAGTTTCACAGAACTTTTTATGAAAAGTCTTAGTGATATGAAATGTAGGCAGTTTACCAAGTTTGTGTTTAAAACACAATTATTTTACTACCTTTTAAAATGTGACCCAATGATTGTTTTGTGCTTTGTTTTTTTTTGCTAGAACAATTTTACAATTCTAAGACAGACTGTTAAACCTTTAGTTGTATGCCAATGTATTTGGGCAAGGAGAGATTCCTCTTAAATATAATTCGTATCATGAGTCTCTCAGTGCTTACTCCAGTAACTCCAGTCTTTCTAGTTATGAGATCTATTTCCTAGTGCCATGTTTTATATAAAGCTTCCTCCCAATCCTGTTGTAGACCCATGCAGAAACTACTCTTGGGAAGTCCGAAATGCAAGGTTTACTGTGAACTCGGAGTGATTGTTCATGTGCCTGTGTGCAGCACTGTGGTGAAGGAGGAGTTGTCTAACTTCCCTGAAGAGACATGGCAGATGAGAGCAGGCTGATAGGGGCTGTGTAATTGCAGATGCGAAAAGCTTGTGTCCAGGAGCTATTGAGAAAATCAAATGATGGAAAAACCTTCAGGAAGTTACAAAGACTCGGAGACTCAGAACCCCTGAAAAGCAATCTTTCTGGAAGCCAGGTGATTATTTTAGGAAAAAAAAATAGAATGGTGTGTTTTTCATTTCATGTTTGCTCTTGGACATTATTTCAGACCAGACTATGTGAATCTGTTGTTTGATTGAAACAGATCGTGGTGCTGCTGCCTCTGTGACATCTGGAAAATTAATACAGCCTGTTTACTGTGCTCTATTGAGTAATCATCAGAGGAAAGCTGATGTGAGGTAGTTGAAGGCTGATAAACTGGTGTGATAAGTGGCCTCCAACCCATTAGGCATGCCTGTGGGCAAGTTCCCTGTTTTGAAAATTACAATATACAAAAATATATTCTCCATCTCAAATGTAGTCTTAAACAGCTTAATACATGGAATTGTTTATTTGACATATCAAAAGATTGTTGTATGTCAGCCCAGACAGAGAATAAGAACTACACGGTTCTGATCCCTGTCAAGGAATGCTTTATCAGTAACTGTAACTCTTTGGGAAACGTTACCATCCCAAAGTCTTTTTACCAATTTCTGTTCATAAAATCATAGAATCGTCAAGGTTGGAAGAGACCTTTAAGATCAGCAAGTCCAGCCATCAACCCAGCTCCATCACTGTAATCCCTAAATCACAACACCCAGTGTCAGATCCAGACACCTCTTAAACACCTCCAGGGATGGTGACTCCACCACCTCTCTGGGAAACCTATTCCAATGCCTGACAACCTGAACAGTGAAATTTTTTTTTCTGATATCTAATCTGTATCTCCTCTGTCTCAGCTTAAGGCCATTTCCTCTGGCCCTCTCACTGCAAGCACAGTAGAAGGAGCTGGTGTCATCCTCAGTACACCCTCCTTTCATGTGCTTGTAGAGAATGATGAGGTCCCTCTGGAGCCTCCTTTTCTCCAGGCTAAACAGGCTAAACCGCAGCTCCCTCAGCCATTCATTATAGGACATGTTTTCTAGACCTTTCACAAGCCTCACTGCCTTTCTCTGGACATGTTCCAGCACCTCAGTATTCTTTTTAAAGTGAGGGGCCCAGAACTCAACACAGCACTCGAGGTGAGGCCTTCACCAGTGCTGAGTACAGGGGGACAATCCCTGCCCTGGTCCTGCTGGCCACACCTTTGCTGATGCAGGCCAGGATGCCACTGGCCTTCTTGGCCACCTGGGCACACGCTGGCTCACTTTCAGCTGCTGTCAGCCAGCACCTAAAAGTCCCTTTCTGCCAAACAGCTCTCAGGCTACTCTCGCCCAGCCTGTGGCACTACCTGGGCTTGCTGTGACCTGAGTGCAGGTCCCAGCACTTTGCCATACTGAATCAACTTCATGCAGTTGTCCTTAGGCCATTGATCAAGTCTGTACAGGTCTCTCTGCTTCAAAAGAATATTTTAAGGACATGATCTTTCAGCTACGCAGCTTCCAGTCTGTTCTAAGTTAAGTTCTGCCCAGTAGTCTAATGGCAACAAGTGCAGAATAAGGTGCACAAATTTAAGGAGCTTCATTTATACAGGTCGAATTAGTTGTTAGCCTAAGACGTTGAGCAGCTTTGGCATCTTGTAAGATGACTTCTTTTGCTTCTTTCTTGTGTACTTCTCCTTTTCTTGTTTATTCATTGTTGAAAGCAGAAGCTATCTGGCACTATGTGTGTGAGGAAGTCTTTTTGAAATAGTCTCTGGTGTCCTTTCATTTTCATGATTTTCTGTTGCATTAGTAACACATGAAAGGGCTAAAAATGACCCACAGAATGTATTTTGAACTGTAGTATCTGTAACTGTAATGTTTGTAGATAAGTAATTTAAAACAACTTGGTACAGCCACAGTTTGCAAATTTAGTTACCTTAAATGAGGTTGTCTGTCTTATTTTTTTTTAATCTCATCAAAAATAAAGGTGGCCTCATTTGTGATGCATGAACACCCTTCCATCTCCTTACAGCAATTAAAAAATTGTATTTTGTACTTAAGTCCTGTACATTGCTTCACTATTTCAGGTGCTGTGCTAATATTTATGACAACAATGATATATTAGCAGTGCTTCAAAATGTTCCATCAATGCAAAATATTTTTATAATCCTAACATAATTCCAGTATTTCAACTGATAAAATCTTTTATACAGCTACTTGACAGAGTTAACTTCTGTGGACCACACAGGGCTTCTTTGGGTAATCATTTCGAGACAGTTTACTAATAAAAAAAATCATTTGTTGCAGGACTCGTCTTATTTTCAGTCAGCTTGGGTATGAAGATTACAGTGCAGTTAACATACAGGTTTTAGGGTCTGAAGATACATATGGACCTCATGCTAGAAGGAGTATAGATGGTGTAAGTATGCAGTGGAGTGTTCTTAAACTTCTACTGACCTCTTTTAATCTTTCCATATTGTTATCTTTTCCACAACTTTAAAGGAAGTCACTATCATCTTGGGAATTTCACCCCTTCATGTTGCAAAGAACTCACTGTCACTACTTAATGTACAAAATTAATACTGACAAGGTCTTTGTAGTATTGGGTCTTCCAGAAGCACTGATATGAAATCTTAAAAAAAAAGTTGTACTCTGTTCTCTGTTTTCCAAACTCTCTGTTTATTTCCAAAACTCTCTGTTTTCCATCTAAAGAAATACCTTTTTATAAAAACTTCTGTGGCATAGACTTAAATTACATTAGATGTAATGCTAAAAGACCACATTTTAAATATTGCAATCAGGAAATCTCAGCATTAATGTTGCCTGCACAACTTTAAAATAGTCTATGAGTACTATTTGAGAAATAATCTTCAACTGTAATTCTGCACTGCATTTTGTGACTGTGTATGTAAGAATGTGAATGATGGCCATAGCCACTGCAGCTGTGTTATCCATGGTCTGTTTTCCAATCTAGAGAATGAAAGTCCTTTTTAAAGGAAAAAGACTGTAAATCATGTCCTCACTTAGATGTACTTTAAATATTTAGACAGTTGAGTTTGTTCCAAAACAGTAGCATTTAATTCTTCTTTGTCAGTGGCAGTCTTGCAAAACTCTTAAGGTACACGTGGCAAAACTCAGCTCTTGAGTTTGTTCTTACGAGTGCCGATGTTTAATAGCCAACAATTTGTATCTAAAGGAAACGAGAATGTGATGTGGAGAAGGACAGTGAATGTCTTACTAGTAAAATTGAGTGCTCTTAGAAATTGGTCAAGTTATATCTGCAGCTATTCATTTCAGTGAAACTCAGCTTGAGTTTCAGTTCCCTTCAGCAAAGCAGCAAGAGTTGCTTCCTGAAGATTGAGCTTTATAATGTGGTCTTTTTTATTTTAGGACCATAAAACCTGTGATTTTAAGTGTCTTACTAAGAGTGCAGAATCGAAATTCTGAAACATAGGAACAGATGTTCCAGATGTTCAACTTGCCTGTGTTTTGTTTGTGCCAACTCCTTATCATTATGCATTGTAATATATTCTTTAATTAAATTGTTCTATAGAAAGTTTTGTCTCATTGTACAAAGTGAATAATGAGTTGAAGAAGAGCAGTTTCTCCTTCCTGATTTTTCCGTTTGCCTTGCTTACAGTACATGAAAGACATTTTTGAAATGAGAGAGAGTATTTGTAGTACTTTCTGTGTTTCCAACGTCAGTTCCCAGGTCTTATATTAAAACAGAGCATTATCACCGTTGTATGTGCTTCTCATACATGCCTGAAACAGGATGTGAGAGCTAAGGCTGAAATACAGGAAATCGCTCTATTGCCTTCCCCCTCCACGCTTCCTCCAGCATTTTAGAAGAAAGCAGCCATGGTAGCTTTCATCTGGAAAGCAGCCATGGTAGCTTGAGAAAAAGGGTTGGGGAGTGGCGTTTGCTTTTCCATTTAAAATACAAAGTCATAGGACTTTGTATTAGTCCTTTGGACTAAGGAAAACATTTGCCCATTGGGGCTTCAGGTAGGGATAATGTAGTCCCTTAAATGCTCTTTTCCTACCATGTCTTTCCATGAAAAATTAGAGCTGGTTATTTGGGTTACAAATCATAGTGCTCAAAACCAGAGCCATACTGTGCTAGGCAGTATATTAACACACAAGGAAAATAGTTCCTGCTTTGAAAGTTCTACCACCTAAATTTGAAGCAAAAAAGCAAGTATGTAAGTGAATATCAAGACAGGGTAAGTTGAACAATATTCGCAGCTCAGTGGACGTACATGGTGTGGCTGGACTACTTCTCATGCACATCTGTCAAACTGGTGCAGAGGTTTTCCTTTGCAGCTGTGAAATCACTGTGTATCAACGTCTTATGTGCACCTGCCTTCTGTAGTCTGAGCTGCTCTGTGGAGTATTGACTGTTCCTGACAACGCGAAATATCCTTGAGAAATAGGAAAGGGTGGCAAGCACTTCTTTTTCTCAGACTTCTCCGCCTGCTGACATAGTTGCTGCCTGTCACTGATAGCTTGCTTTGTCAGCACCAGCCCAGCGTGAGCCAGAAAGGGACCTGAATCAGCACTGAGTCATTTTAGCGGTGCTTGATTTTTAGTATCTCCTGTTCTGTTGGGGAGGAAGGAGTTACAACAGTGACACAGCGTCAGCGAGTTCATGGCTTAGAAATACGGGGTGTGCTTCACGTAGAAGTATCTATTAATAGTACATCAAGCATTAGCATTTGCTGCATAAAAACTGTATGTGCTCTGTTGGTTTTCTACTAACCCTTTCTTAACTGATTTCCAAGATATTATTAAGGCTTTGTTTTGCTGGTTTTTTGTTTTAATTCTGATACTGTAAGATTAATTACTTCAGCCTATATACCCAATTTTAATACTGGGTTCATCCACTCATTCAGCTTATTTTCATAGACCATTTTATCTTGCATTTTCAGGCAGGGAAGTGAATATGGAACTTTAAATGGAATGTTGATTATATGGTACAGTTTAGAACCAGATGTGAATGCATGAATGTGTTTTTTGCAAGAATATTTCCTGTTGATTATTTGTAGTAATTTAATGAATCTTGTGATAGCTTAGGGAACACTGAATGTTAAAATTATGCATTTGTTGGGTTTGTTGTATGGCTGCATATTTTTTTGTGTAGCAGCTTTTTTTTACAACAACCTAGTGAAACTTTTAAACTGGAAAACTGATTTCTTATCTCTGTTATCTTAATCAGGACATCTGTTCCAGTGTTCATAGAAGGAAATTTTTACCTTTCAAGTGTTGCGTGATCTACATGATCAGAAATATTACGTCTCCTACCTTGGCTCCACTAAACTTTTATTTTAGGGTTTGCCTACATGAGTATTGAGATGATCTAATAAAAATGTGAATCAAATTTGCAGGATTTCCCACATGAGAGTATTGTGGCAGATATTTTCCAGGCTGGGAGCTTGGAGGCTAAGAAATGAACTGTGTCATTGGGTGTGTCTACCTAAGGGAACTTAAACATAATTGCTTCCCCCTTTTTTTTTTTAATCATTGTTGTACCTCTGTGTGTATATGCCACTAGAATTGGGAGTAGAGAAAAATAATCTTTCAGCTTCATGAATGTTTAGGGCATTGGATTAAACATAATAAAACAAGAAGGCCCCTCATTTTTGAATTTCAGCTGATGACCAGCTAAAAAGTAGGAAGTTTCTGTACTTTGGTATAACCTGATATGAGTGATCCTCTTCCTATAGGGGTTTTGTCATGTATTTGAGTTGGAATAGAGGATTTAGTAGTCTGTTGACATAATGGTCTCTTTAGAATACCAAAAGCTACCAAATTTAAAAGAATTCATTAGACAGGGCATTTAGAGGTTTTTGAAGTGCTCTGAGCTCTGTAGAATAACCAAACAAAACAAAAAACCCCCACCCAAATGTAGGTATTTTTTTCATGCTTTCATGAAACACTTCCTTTCCTGTTGACATAAAGAAGGATAGAAACACTGGAAGAAACCTCCTAGTATCTTGCAGTCAAACTTGTCCTCTTTTAAATTTTATATTGATATAAGTAAACCAAGAATTTCATATAAGGTTATCAAAGAATCTTTAGAAACTTAATGTTCATTAACCAAAAAAAAAAAGAAAAGCTGACTTCCAGAGAGAAGAAATGCTCTGCTGCAGAACTCCATACTAACAGAATAGTGCTGTGTGAGAAGCTCTTGACAGATAGGTTTTGATACCTTGTGCAGTCCCATTTTGTATGTATCTGCACTTGTGCTTTAGGACAAGTAAGAGACACTCAGAGACAGACTTTCATTGTGAGTATGTTTCAGATATTTGAAGATTCAAAGGCAGACCAAAGATAGTTCCTACTGGTGCTTGCAAATTCTGGAATAAATAGTCTTTACCCTCAGTAAGACCTAATGCTTGCTCTAAGGCTTTCACTCAGTGTATTGGTTCCAGCAGTAGATCCTTCAGTGGCTGAAAATAGAATTTTTGGAGAAGTAAAATTTTAAGTGAGAGACAGACAGTGCTTATCTGCAAGGACAGGTGTTCTGACTAGATTAGGGAGCACAGTACTGATTTGGTTTACCTTTAGAGGGAGCATCTGCTCTTCTCTTTGGAAATGTGGTGGTTTTTACAAGTTCTGTTCTCACATTTATTTCCCAAGGATTAGGTTTGAATTCTTTTCTGTGGGCAGATCTGCTTCCTTCTTGATGCTAAGAAAAGTGAACCTGGCTCTCTAAGTTGGCCCCAGAGTACTCTCAGTGCACTTAGAGTAAGAGCAAAGTTTGTTTGCCAGTTCCACTGAGGGTGAAGCCAAGTATTTGGTATTGTTAGTTACAGTACTTGATTCTTGGAGAATGCTGGAGAATCACACTGCCCTAGTGATTTGAAATACCCAATCGCTGATTCCATGGTAGCAAAATAAAGATAATGAAAAGTTAACAGCAAATCATAGTGATGGTGGATAAAAAGTCAACAAATTATTTAACTCGAATGCTGAGCTACAGTTACTTTTCAGTTTTGTAAATTTAGCCGATGTTCTGCATCTAAGCTAATCTAATTTCAACCTTTTTGAAGCAGGGTCCTCGGGAGGCTGTTATTTGGCTTGCTGTACACCATAAACAAAGAGAAGCTGTAGAAATCTTCTCCAAAGAGATTGCACCAGCTGGAACTGGCATGGGTAAATACTCTTATCATCTTTTAAGAATTTTGAAGTTACTTTTTCTTTTTATTCTCTGAGCATGACTAGCACCCAAAAACTTAGTAATGTTAAAGCTTCATTGCATTGTTCATAGTGAAATAGTGATTTTTAAAGGTATATAAGCTTGGTGTAAAAATGCGACCCACAGACATTAGCAGAATGATAAAATGAAAGTCCTGGAAGTTCATCTTTGTATTCCTTTGAGATTCTTTATTCTTCCCTTGCTGCTACTGTTCCTTTCTTGTTTTTTTCCTTTTCCTCATTTGTCTGTTTTCTTGCATGTGACTGCACTGATGTGCAACAGTGATTTACTTTTTTACCATGTTCCTAAAACTTAGTAATGCTTTTAGACTTCGCTGGCAATAAACACTGAGTGTTACTCAGCTGGCAAAAATTTACCACAGTGTCCAGCTATAACACTGCAGTGTATGAAGAGATGTGCAGTTTAAGAGTTCTGAAGGTTCTCTTCACACTTGATTATCTGGTGTTACTGCAAAGGATTTTTATTGATGCTACTGTACTTCTAACCTGTTTAATGTATAGCTGTTTGTGTAAGTAATTACAACTTTCAGGTATAATTAAAAAAATTTAATACTGCAGTGATTGTGCTGACAACCTGCATCTTAATTCACGGTGCTTATTAACTACCCAACTTAAATTCTCATCCTGCAGTATTAAGTCTAACCTCAAATTATTCTGTCCTTGACATTTAATTTTGTGATGTATTGCAACTGTTGCAAGATTTATTTTTTAATTGACGTGTGAGGTAAAATCAAACCTTAATTAAATTAAGTCCATCGTAGTTTTGAGGGTATATTTTTAAGTATTTGCCTAAGGGTCACATAATGTGAAATGATCTGTGCTTTTGTTGCTTGCCAAATGTTTGTTCCCAAAACCAGCATATTTGTTCTTTGTAAATGTCATTGGTTTCTCTAATTTTCTAGGGGGACCTACTGTTTGATTATTTTGAGCAAAATTTTTTTTCTGTTCCACTCCCAAGTCCCTTAGGTGTCACCACTATATCCATCTGAGTTCTAATCTCATTCATGTGTTCTGTGCGTAAATCATGAGTACTCATCCCACTTCTGTTATCCATTTCAATGAATTTAAATTTTGACAGCCTATTTTGAGGACTAGAGCTTGGATATTTTGCAGTGGCTTCTGCGTACCTTAATGAAGACTGTATCTAGGATTTACGTAGATCTTCAAAATTAAATTCTATGGTCTTAACCTGAAGCTCTGAAGTTCCATAGCGAATCTAAAATCCTGATCAACGGAGAAATAGTTAGGTGTTGCCTTGCAATTAAGGAACTAATTTTTTTTCCAGTGGATTAAAAATAGTATAGAGGGTGCACATTCTCACATTCTGTGTTATATGTTATAGTGTTTACAGTAGTAGCAGAGAACAGTTTAATGCAGGTTGGGTGTTTTTTTTTTAAAGTTGTGTTTATAGAGACAGGTCAGTGCATGGTCAACTTTTTTTTTTTTGTCCCTACAATATACATATGATCATGTAGAACTAACTGTAAATATTCATTGAGAAAATATTTTAAAATTTTGCAATTCTGAAGGCTGATTAGTAGGTCAGCATTTACCATAGATGTAAGTTGCTTCTAAAGACTTGGAGTTTTCCTTATGAATGAAGGATGCTATTTTCAGTTGGACCAAGCTATCACTTCTGTAACTAGTTAGGGAATCATAATTGACGTAGTTTCTCCTTTTTCATAGTGGTTTCTCCATGGCAGACTATGAAAGTAAAAATCTATTCTTACTATTTATTCTAAATAATAAGCGTAGACAATCCCCTAGGAAATATCCTTTTGAATTAAGGAAAGCTGGGTGGATTTTAAAATCAATGCTTATTTCTAAGATCCGAAGCTAATGGACCTGTACTTGTCTCTCCATTCTTAATCTGTGCTTCTTTTATAAAGCAATTGCTGTGTCTATAAACCAAGTTTGAAGTCCGAAGGTGTTGGTTTTATTAAGGGTTCTGTTTTTTCCTTTTACCACTGATCTTTGAAGAATGAAAAAGTGAAAAATCTGCACTACGTGGGTTGGGTGGAGTATGTGTAGAATTGAAATTGAGTTACTGTAACACCTGAACATCTGCGCCTCAAGGTGGCTCTGGCAAACTTCAGTTCTTGTTATCAGGGCTTTCAGTGATGAAACAAATGCTTTCCTATGTGGAATCAGGTTAGGCTGTCTGTGTGGATGATGGTTGAGGCCCTGGGTTTGTTTCCTAAAGGAACAGCTTAAGGTTTTTAGAACATCCTGTAGCAGTTTTTTCCAAAAAAAAAAAATCTGTTTCAATTTATAAAACTGCTGGTAATGAGCAGCAATATTTCTGGAATCATCTGAGACATCTGGTGATAAATAGCACTTTTCCTTGCCAGGTACAGGGCTGCAAAAAGGTTTTTGGCCTCCGTGACATAAATGACTAGTGTCAGAGGGTATCGGAGCTGTTTACTGACATGCTTCCAAGTGCTTGAACAACCACACAGTCATTCTTTTTTTTAATTTGTGGAAGATATACTGGGACTGCTTCATACAGTCACTTCTTTCAGTTGCTGTTGTGTGGTAAATTTCTCTATTACCTGCACCCATAAACTCTTGTGTAAGAAGGGAAGGGTCAGATTTGGGATCTAAGTGCTTAGTAGGCTATTTGTTGATATGGAATATGTGTAAAGCAGTGATTAAGAGAATCTTTTTAATTTTCTTTCTTCAGTGACATTTAGAATTTTGCAACACTGCCAAACAGTAATTGGTGGTGTACTAATAACTGCAGCAGCTTAACGATGCTTAGTTTTTGACAGTAGTGTAGACTTCCAGACCTGCTGTGAAGAGCAGAACAAGGAATTCTTGATGCTTAATTGTCTTAAAACGGGCAGCTCCATAGACGAGACTTACGGAGATGGGTAAGTGATCTTGGGAACAGAAGCCAGAACTAAGACTGTTGAGATTGTTGTCGTACTAGGTGAATTCTCTCGTAACAGCACCTGTGTTCATTTCCCTCCCCCTTTTCCCTCAGCTTTTTCCCTCCTCTCTATTTCACTGGGACATTTTTGCAAATGATTACAACTCTCCAAAGTGTCACAGCTTCAGTGAGAGGCAGAGCAAGCCCCATGGCAGTTTGGTCACCCTCGTGGGACGGTCAGAGCATCCACAGGCAGAGAACCCAGAACCTGAGCCTTATGTGCCCTGCGTAAGTGCTCCGGGCAGTGAGCACCTGAGATCCCATTCTGTATAGTGCTGCACCACTTTTTCTCACTGGGCATTGAATAAAAATAGCTGTGGCTGCTGTCTCTTATGTGGATAGAGCATGCCTATTAAATATGGTTTTGTGCTGCCCACATGGATCTGTGTGATGTAACCTCATGTGGCTTTGTTCTGCCAAAATGGTGGCAGTTGTGGGGATGCACACCAAGTGAGATTTTAAGCATGAGTAGCTTTTCCTGATGAAAATCCTTTTAAACAATGAAGTCCTGTGTTTCAAAGGTCGTCAGCTTGGTCATGCCCCTCCCAACTCTCCTACATTAGTTCACTTCCAGGAGGTGAGATAGTGACTATGAAAGTCATTGCAAATAACCCTTCTTTCTTGTTTTGCATATTCTTTTAATGAGGGACTGGGGAAAAGCAGGAACAAATTACAAATCCATCATAATGGACACCAGGGAGGACAGAGAAGTTGTTGATTTGCAGGGTGATGTCACCTGAACTGAAACACTTCATTCTGCTATTTTTGGACATTTAAGAGTGACCTTTAAAAAACAAAGTACACTTTCAGATCTGTACTGGACAAAAAGAAAAAAAGAAAAAAAAAGTGAAATATTTTCTCTTCTGGTTGAACTGGGTCTAGTAGTTGTGGAGTACTGTTTTTAACTATATTCTTCTTTCCCCTCTATAGCAGTTTGGTGTTTGTTACTCTTAAGTGATGTGTAGGCAGTTGTACAGATAATAATCCTCATGTATAGCAGCTTTCATCCAAGAATCTTCAGCAAGCTGTGTAAAGATGATCAGCTAAGCTTTCTAACATCTAGTAACATTGGAAACTATTCTGTCTGCTTTACAGATAGTTTCCTGAGATAGTGAAAGAAAGCATGACCACGAAAGAATGTGAATCAAGAGTCCTTGGTTCTGCTTTCCCTGTAAGAAATGCTGAAGAGCAACTCCACCAATATTTAAGAGGACCAAGCTTAAGTTTGGCTAAAATTTAGGAATGGGGAGTAGAGGAGAAGAGAGATTGAGAAAAGAGGTTTGATGGTTCAGAATAAGGGTGGAGAGTCACAAGGGCTCCTGCTGCATCTTTTGTAGTGAAGTCCAGGAGCACTGCCACTTCTGGTGTTTCATCAGGTGATTTTAGCCTGCTAGTCACTACTTGAGGAGCTGTGAGCTGGAGTTGATAGGTAGTTTTATTTTGACATCATCATAATATGAAAATTATTAATTGTAGGTAAATAGGTATTAATTTCTTTAATAATCAGTACTAAAAGCCTAGTTTTGGTGGTTTTCACTTAGGCTAAATTTAAATCGCTTAAGTAAAAATTTTTTACCTATTTGCCTGATAACTTTTTGAGGGAGTTTTCAGTTGCGGTTTTTCAGACTTCACAGGGGACAACAGTAAAACGAAAATACATTCTTTTTCTTCCTGTGATTAAAAAGCACATCACAATAATTTTTATGAGGAGTGATTTTCATAATGCTTCACTTCAGAGACTTAAAACTTTGGATGTTTGGTCTGGAATATCAGATGTGATTTTTAGCGAATTTGGAGTCTTAATGTCAGTATTTAAGAACTTCTGACTTACTTTGCAGCATATGATTTTTGTATATGATACAATTTTCGGGCATTTATATATGTCAAGGATAATAAAACTCAGGCCTCATGAAAGGAGAGCATTTTATAGCTTCTGATCAATTTGAGAGTGCTGATTCCTCCCTGCCCCCCTCCACACCAGTAGAAAGACAACCATCTAAAGGCATTGTACCAATCTGAAATTCCCAATTTCTTATGAAATCTCATCCTCTGTGTAAAAAGAAGGAATGTTATCTATATGTTGAAATGGGCTGAAGCCTTTGTGTGTTTGTGCTCTGCAATATAGACAAAGAGCTAGACCTGCAAGAGAGAATTTTGAGACTGTTGCATTTTTTAAGAAGCTTCCAGTCAACAGTGAATGACTGAGATTTTCTTAGTTATTCCCTGGCTTGTTTTCATAATGCTTTTTAAATTTCCATTGTTTTTGTTGAAGACCAGCAGGACACATTAGTGTACTTCCACAGAAGTTGTTTTTAAGTATTATTAAAACTACAGAGGAGACTCTTAAGCCCAGAGAAGAATTTGAAGTTACTGTATATAGATGTGCCATGTTGGAGAGTGATTTGTTGTTTATTTTCTGTTTGGAATGGAAGACATTTACTGTAAACTTCTGTTGAGTATGGTATTTAGTTCACAAGTTCAAACACTTAATCAGTTTTCATTTGGATTATGCTGTTCTGATGAACTTAAAGGGATACATACTATTAAAAAAAAAAGGCCAAACATACCTTATCCCATCTTTTAATATTTTTTTACAATTAACACTTGAGTTTAACCTTTTAATTGATAAAATTATTCTTTCTGTTTAGTCCTCAATAGTCTGAAAGTTGATAATAACCAGGATTTTTTTTAGCAGCAATCAGCAAGTTTGGTTGGCTTTATGCATGTTGGTCTCCTGAAATAAAGAATAATTTTTAGTCTGTTCTGTTCAGTCCTAATAGTGGGGTCTTCACAGCTGTTTTCCTGTTCTGTAAAGTGAGATTCCTATGCTTCGCAGTAGAGAATCCTGGACACACAGACTCAATTTTTTAAATCTGTAGTAGGCTATGGGAGTTTAGTGCAGTTCTGCAGTGTTCGGTTCATAGAAGTTCACCCTCACTTCGTAAAAGCTAGCAATCACAGGCCTGGTTTGTATTAGTCAGTGAAAATGTCTTCATTATGTACAGTCCAGTCAGCCAAATGGTTAGAATTTAAACAATTTTTGTTGATTTAGTATATTTATGTTGTCTTCTTTAATTCAGATACTTTATTCTGAATGAAATGCGGTGTAGAAGACGCTCAAGAAGAGCCTTACTGTGGGAATCTGGCATTCATAGTTTAACGAGGGTTCAGTAGCTAAGAAATGTTTTACTAATAGCTGAAATCATGTGCTGACCCTTATTTCACATTAAAATGACCGGAGTTTGACACTAAGATGACAGCTGGTTAATACAACTTGAGATTTTAAAGTGCTTGAGTATATGTAAATATTTTGACTGATGTCCTGAGTGTGTTGGAAGATGCCTTTAGAAATGTCCTTGTTGTAGCAGTTTACTGCAGTCCCCATTTTTTTGAGAATAATACTGCAGAAGATAAACTATCTGCTGTTTTCAGAGGACATAGATAGAATAATTAAGAACATACAGTTGACCCCTGTAAAAAAAAAAAAGTTGTATGCATTTTGTGCTGGTGCTCAACCATATTGTAAGAACTGCTGAGTATAAAACCTCAGTTTTGTAAAACCTCAATAGAGATTTCAGATTTCTCTAGTTTGATCACTTAAAAAAAATAATGCTTGACAAATGGACTACTTTGTCTGGTTTTTATGTATAAATACATGAGTCATTCCTTAGAATATGCAGTAAATACATTAGTAACCTATTGGTTGAGCTAATTCAATCACTGGAAATGTAAGGGATGAACTTCAGGGTCAAAAGCTGAAAGCTGTTCAGCAAGAGACATCGCTGTATCTTGAAATTCCATGAAAATTCAAAAAAAACCCCTTCAGTTTTATTAAAGTGCTTAAAGCTTTTTAGATTCCAAGTAGTTGGAACATTTTCATGCTTTTTTACTCCAAAACTTTATACAAAATGCTTCATGCAGTCTGTCATCCTTCGTATATTGCATAATAGTTTATTCCGTTGAAAAATATATAGTATTGTACAGAAGTTTGGGTTTTTTTGACAGAAGTAGATTAAAGAATAAGAAGTATTAATCCAAAAGTGGGTGTGACCATTCAAGTAGGATTGGAGTAGGACAGAGGGAATATTAAGGAGGCAAAACATCAGGCTTTTCCACCGTCGTAAAACCAGTGGGGAATAATGAGAGCTGGAAGGAATGAAGCTTGTTTTGCTGGAAATTTGCATCTCAGGGTGATTGCAAGTTCCAGCCAGAGGTTTTTTCTGCTGTGGGGCATTTTACAGGGTGTGGTATATATGACATAGATTATAATGTATTAGAACATGGTGGTTCTACATACTGAAATAGGTGCTTTTTTGGGCTGATTTTTTGCATCTTTTGCTGGGGCTGGTTTTCAGTGGATCCATTCCCTGGATTGCCCCAGCTGAGAGCAACATTGGTTTTCCCAAGTACTCTTTTGTTTGCCTGCTACCTCTGTTCATGAAATTTACCAGAAACTTCCTGTCTTTTCCAGCATATCATCTGTGATTTTTAGAAGAATTTTTATTTGCAATTCCATCCACGGATGGGTTTTACAGAGTGAGAGAACAAAAAAGATCAAGAGGCAGCTGGAGTGATAAAACATACATGGGAAACCAGAAATGGTCAAGCTGTTGTAGCAAGGAGGTGTATCCTGATTGGGCTTCACCATGTGTTATTTACATGGATATCTGTTACTACATCTCTGCTCACAGGGGAGTGCCAGTCATGGGGTGTTAGTTTGCTTTGGTATTGTTGAGATTCCTTTCCATCCTTCAGATTTGGATCAAGTTTGCCATTGGACCCAAAATTTGGGAGTCTGCAGGTGTGCTGGCAGAATCATGGACACAAGGGAAGAAAACCTGGCAAATAATTAATTACATGTATATACAGAGGATGGTGGTTTGTTTTTCGTGAGATACTTGGGCTGAAAATGAGTGAGACTTAAAGAAGCCTAGAGGAAGGAGTCATAAAATGAAAAGACAGGATAAGACTGTGTGAAGAATTGTGCAGGTTAACCAAAGAAAAACACTTTCTAACCATTTATTTATTTAATAGAGCCAATGTAGATTTAAACCTTTAAACACAGACTCCAAAGGAAGGATGCCATACCAGAGCTTGGTCACCTAGAAAGGAGTAGATTTACTAGTCTTGGTACCTGAAGTTTTTCCAGCCACGTCATATACTTGGGAGTTAATAAAAACAGGGGAATTCCAGTGGTGTAATCCTCAGTACTCACTGGTTTTAAATGCCCAGCCTTCTGGAGAATTTGTAGTTCTCAGGCTCGGTCCCCAGACACTGTGAGGAAATGAAGGCTTTTGGATCAAACGCTTGAATCAAAATAAGTGTCATGATGCTCAGTGTGATGATTACACGAGACAAATACTGTACCTACAGATGAACAGGAACAGGCTATAGATGCACTGAAAGGAAGGTCTCCCATCTAAAGGTAATCACCCCTTTTTGCAGTGCATTAGTTTTATGCCCTTCTGAAGCACAGAAGCTGGCAGAGAGTGGTGGTGAGTTCATTAGCTTGAAAAGAAGCAACTTGTTCTAGAGTTCCACTGGTAGCAGGTGAGACAATACTTTATCTGCCTTGAGGCACTGAGGAATGGAGCTCTGATAACAAAAAATGGTCATGTGAAGTTTCTGGGAAAGGAGATCAAGAGCGTCAATTTAGCTGAGAATCTTAATGATTTGAGACTGCAGCCTGATTGATATTCTCTGCAAGCATGACAAATTGTTTGTGTCACTGTAGATAAAGATAAGTCTTCCAGAAAGGAGGGAGAGCATTTGTACAGATAATTAAGCAAGCAGTGCAACATAAGCATGAAGTACAGCATGTGGAGACACTTCTTTAGGAAGTTTTCTTGGGACGATGGTTGATCCAAGGAGATCATAATTTAATTAGCAGAAGGTAGGTCTGGCCACAGTGACAGGTTCACTGTTACCTGGGTATACTGCACCTTCCATTACCTTTTTTTGGTTTACTGGAGAAATGTAATAGGAATCTGAGCTGTGGGTTGAGATGAGGTGTGGTGCTCTCGTGCCATTTACAGAATTAACAAACTGGTTGTGGCTTACAATCAGTGATTTAAGATTTGCTTTGTCTTCTCTGCCTGAAGCCTAACTAGGAATTTCATATGGATAAAAATTAAATTGGACTTAAAAATGCTTCCACCTTATTTATATTCACATAAACAATAATCATAACAGAAAACTTAATAATGTTGCAACTGAGATATCGGTGTAGCTTTTCTCTGCAGTTGCAGCGATAGCTGTAGTACCTGCAAAGACAGATCTGCTGTTACAGGAGCTTGTGCTGGAGAACCTTGGAAGACCAGCAGTAGCAAGCAGCACCAGAAGGTTTATCTTAGCCTCGAGGTGTGAGCAGTTGTTGCTCTTACTTGGATTGTTTTCTCGTCAGTGTTGAGAACTATTCTGTTGCAGGAGCCAAGATCCATTGTTGTGAAAGCAGGCAAGTGAAGAGCTTGCTTTCAAAGCTTTCAGGATGTTGAAATTGATGTTGCATAAATAAAATCTGGTATCCTTAATGAGCAGTTCAGCTGCCTAGCAGGAAGTGACCCATATGACAATCCACAGATGATTTAACTAGCTTTATGGACCTATATTTTCAACATGACCTTAGCATATCCACCCTCCTTCCCCAGCAACCTAAATAAACAAACTAGGCACATAACTCAATAAAATCCCTGCAGCTGGTTTCATTGCTGAGTGGCAGTTCTGCTTGAATGAGTGCACAGGTAAGATGTATAGGGCTGAAACCTCACTGGATCATTTAAAATTGTGTAATACTCATGTAAGGCATTCTTTCGTATTCTGTCCACCACCACATTTTTTTTAGCAATACTTAGTGAGCAGGGAGGTGGTTATTGGTGGTACTGTTTCTTTTGAAGGCATTTTTTTTCCTCTTTACTATCAAACAACTTAGACTTTTTTGGGGAAGTTGCTTCAGATGAGCATGGATATGGCAAGGCTCTGTAATCTCTGCTGCCACTGTTATGTGTCCACATTGACAAGGCACTGAATCTAAGCTAGAACAGCTTGCTCTGGAGTAGAGGTTATTACTGTTAGCTTTAGTATCACAACAGCACAGTTACATGGCTTTTAGTTTGCTTGGAGCACAAACAAGAGGCAATTCACACCTGGGAAGGCATGAAGCCCATTTTAGCCAGAATTAATTTGGCCAAATATACTATGTGGGCAGCTTTCCACAGCACTTGTTTTTAAGAGACTGCTTAATGTAACTGTTAATTAATTCCTAGACTGATTTAATATATGCATTTTACTGTTTCTTTCCCCTGCAACACTTTTTGGAGCTCTGATGCATCATGTATTCATTCCTGCTGTCCATGCCAGAAAGAAGGGTGAGAAGCTATGCTCAGGATGAGGAGAGCAGAACTGTTTCTTTCAGAAATACTGAGCTGGCAGACAGGTTTAATGATAGTAGAGCCTGGCAACCTGATATTACAGTGCTGACTTACCACAGATCTGGGCTCGTGCTAGTGCCTTAACTCCCTAAATTGTCTATGTATCACAGAGAGAGAATGGGATCTGCAGTACCCAGCACCTTAAAAAAGCAAAGTTGGTTTAAATGCTAGAGAGAATTATTCAAATTAAAGTTAATCTAAGCAAGTAAATTCATATTAAACAAATATTAAAAGAAACCATGGTCCATCAGATTTTTTTTCTCTGCTCTCTTTGAAAGTAAATAAAACAAGAATGACAGAAAAACTAAAGCTAAGTTCTTTTTCTATCAAATGTATTACCTCACTGGCATTGATATACAAAATATTTGGAAGAAGGTTTTAAAGATTTAGTTCATGCTTTGCACGTTTAAATTTTTTTGGTTAGAATTCACAGTTACATGTTTTGCCTTTTAACTTGTATAAAATGTTCAGTTTTGTTAATTTCCGAGAATATAAGTAATTTTCTAGAGATTCCCCTACATTTATTAAAAATGGATCAGTTCAAGCTTTGATAAGCTGTGAGCTCTGATGTTTTGAAGATGGCTTTAACCATTCTTTTGTGAATTTAATTTCCTTTTCCAGCCCCTGGCCTCACTGGAATTGTTGGAGGGCGCCCCAGAGTGTAAGTTAACTTGTGATCATTAACTTGTTGTAATGTGTGATGATAATGTTCCTACCAATCCCCATCACAAGCTTCCTCAGCTTGGGACAGCAACCACAGAAGCAGCTAAATCTTCCTGTGTCACACTATGCTTAATAACTGATGACAAGGTAATAGTGAGTGCTATACGATATGCGTGCAAATAGTAAAATTCTTCATTGAATTAAATTTGAGTTATGTAAGTCTCTGGTCAGCTCATAGCAATGTCTTTGCTTAATGAGCTGTAGGGAAAACTTGAGATGTGACTTCATGGCAAGGCAGTAGCTCGACCACGTTAATACATGCACATTTCTACACCAGTTTTCTCTTGTAGCAGTTAGTTTGGAATATGGGCCCACCAAATTTACATCTGTATGAGCTCACTTCACCTAGAAATGTAAGGTCAAATGCCAGAACATCCCACAAAATGTTATCATGAAACCATTTCATGACTGAGCTGAACATAATAATGTTGAGCATATTTTAAAAAAAAATCCTGGCTTGATTCAGTTTTTTTTTCTAGATATGGTTAAAATCTTGTGGTGATTTATATCCTCATCTTTTCATGCTTATTAATCTAAAACTTTCTGTCATTAAGCAAGTACTGCACACGAAGATGGGAGAAGAACCTGTGGCTGTATTTCCAGTAGCCCTGTGTAGCTGGCCTAGGTATCAACGTGGAGCTGCTGACAGTGTAGTAGACTTCAATGTCATGAAGCACATCCTTTGTCAAGAAAACATTTTTGGTATTTTGGCTACCTCCCCTCAGTAAAATTTTCTTGAATTTTTTGAACAAAATTTTATATTCTTAATAATGGAATTTAAAGAGTTTTTACACTTCTCAGGCTTTCCAAAGTTGTTCGAAAAACCATTGCTGGTTATAGTTGAATGGCTTTAATTTCCCAAGTGTTTGGTATATGAATAGTCCAAAGGTGTATGATCTACCAGTTTCATTAATTTCTAGTTAAATGTGTTTATGCTTGTTGTTTTGTGTGTCTAGGTCTCCGGTTTTGAAGCCATTTTTCTTCTATTATCCCAAAAGCAATGTTCAGGTAAGACCTACTGCTTAAAGTCTGTGTTCAGTTTTCTTTCAAGTAATTTGAAAAATTCTGCTGATTCTGGCATTTTTTGGTGACTTTGAGTTACAAAACTGCAAAGTAGTCTGGTGACTTTGATTAAAAAATATTTCCCCAGAGACTAATATTCACACAGAATGTTTTGCAACAGCTGAACTTGCCAAGCTTTCATTTTAATTGCTGCTAACTTTGAAATATCTTACATCAAAACTGAACTTCTCTTTTCAGGTTCCTGGAATTGTAGGTTTGAATTATTTTTACTGCATTTGCAAAGAGTACTTAAGAAAATTGTAGACTTTTTTGAAGGTTAATGAAGTCTCTTTAAAGAGTGGGCAATTAGATGTTCAGAGAGTGGAACATAACTCTTGTGAACTTGGACACATCTTCTGAGTTTTTGAGGAGTGATATGTTTTGTGTATACCACTGGGAATAAATACTAAAATCAGTGAATTTCCTCTGATTCAACAGGTTTTGCCTTAACAGAGAGTTGGGCTTTTTCCTTCCATGTACCCTGTCTGTAAAAATAGAAGTAGTAATTTCTGTTCTTGCTTGTATTACAAAAACTGTGAAATTATGACAGCCTATGCAGCTATTGTGCTGACTATCTTGGAGGAGCCTGTGACTCTGTGGCCGTATTCAGTTCATAGCAATAGTTTATTTCAGTCCAAGAACTTAGAGTTCAGATGTCTAGGCAGCCCTAGAAGAAATTACATGCGTAAGATAGCATGTTCATCTAGAGCCTACTTCTCTGTGATGCATGTACCCCTGTCTAGTTTGAAGTTTTCAAGATAAACTTGAAGAAACTGGTTTTGCTGAAAGCATAAAATGTTTGCATTTCTAAATATTGGTCTCTGCTCTTCTGAGTGCTATCAGATATTTAGTTTATCCTTTGAAGACTGCAGACAAAACTGCAAATATGCCCTTCTTTTTCCAAGGTCTTCAAGTAGCTTGTAACTGTTGTATCCCGCTCATGCCAAGGCATCCTAATACTCAGTAAGAGCCTTCTTGCTCATCCACCATCAAGAAAGTGGCCAAAGGCCAGATTGTTGGTCTGTCTTAGGCCACAGGTGTTGTGACAGGCTTCTTCTGGCACAGGCAGCAAGTGAAAAGGTGGGCAAGGGGGAACAAACAAAACAATCAGAAAGGGACTGTTTAGGTTTCATTCTTTAACACTCATACAGTGCTTAGCATAACCAAGCCTTATTCTTTAAGTATTATTCTTCATTAATGGAAAATATTTTAATTTCACAGCTTTACAGACCAGGTGCCATTTAGTTATTAAATCTAAGTTAATTATAAACTCTGCACAGTGGAAAAGCATTTTAAAAAAACCTACCTTCTTGTTGTCTAAAGAAGTACTTACTTTTATCATCACTTACATTTTGCTTTATACAAATGGCTTGTCTTTGCCAAGTTTAGTGTGAAATTATTATCTTTATGGAAGTTTAGCCTACCACTGTGTTGTTCATCAAATGCAATATTAACTTACTAATTAGCACTGTGTTCCAGACTTGTAAAATGCTGTTGAGATTAAACAGTAACCTAATTTAACAAGGAAAGAAAGCAGTGTCTCATTTACTCTTTTCATTACAGAAAATCAAAGTCCTTGCTCTGTGTAACTAATCGGATAAGTGCACCGATATGCTGTCAGCAAAATGCAATGTGTCCTATCACTGTTGTACTGCAGTAATACTGAGGGTAAAATGTGGCGTGATTCAAGTCCTTGATTCAAAATTTTAACCATGTTTTAAAAACTGTTGTCCAGTAAGAGATTACAGAGTAAGTAAGTATGAATTAACTGATTTTCTAAACTAGAAGTTCAGTTACCAAGAGTCTAGTTGCTCTAGGTCAGCATTTGACCTAAAACTAAAAAAATTCCATAAGCAGATTTTGAGTTATGTTAACATTGCCACAATGGGTTCTTTTGTTTTGTGTTTGATAACACCTTGCTGGGTGTCAGTTTGGATTCAGTGTCTTGTTTGTTGTTTCTACTGCTTTTATGCAATTGTACAGACTTTATCATAGATTACCAATGGTTTTACAGTTCAAGTAGTAGTTGTTTTCCATGTGTGCTTTGCAGGTAACCTAAAACTTTTAGGTAGGGAGAAATTGCAGCTAACCTACTGAAGGCAAGTCACTATTAGTTATTCTTTAAGGGCAATTACAAGAAAGAGTGCTGAGTAGAGTTATTTTGCATTTGCTGACAACTGAGCACTGATAACTGCTGCAGCTAAGTTGGTTTATATTGTTTTGTTGCTCAAGTTTAACCTGATTGCGTCTGAATGTTTCATACTGGGAGTCCTCCAGTACAGATGAAATGGATGTTACTCACTTCGGTCCCACTTCCTCGTGTCCTGTCAGTGGTCCCACAGGTAAAACTGAAGGGTACCCTGCTGTGTGTACTTTCTACATCCTTCCTCTTGATCAAAAGGATCAAGGCTTCCTGTTAAAAGCAGAGATACTGGCCCATATATATATCTATATCTATATCTATATATATATGGGGGAGCAAGACCCTTTTTTTGTTTTTCATATTGTTGGACATGTTAGCCACTTGATCCACGGCTGCTGCCTCTTTGTCTCTCCAGGTCATTGCTGCCAATCAGTTGGGATACAGTGATGATGTGCTGCATACAAATTGCTGACCTGTTGGTCGCAGGAATTGGGCTTCATTTGGATCTGTGGGCAGTTGTACGTTAGTCAGGTCACAATAAATCACTTCTAGCATGGCTAATTCCTTCAGGAACTGGATACCTCCCTGCATTGTGGTCTTCTTATCTGGGTAACATACAACATTTTCCTTGAACGGATACCTTTCCTTCAGACTTAACAGGAGTCATCTTCAGGGGCTGAGGACCTAGTCCCCTTTTTCAAATCCATTTGTCAATGTCCCCTTCCCTAGAAAGTGATCATAGCTACTTGGCTTCCCTGCTGTCTAACTACAGGGTACTAGCTCATTATCCCAGCATCGTAGCAGCCAGGTGATTATGTGCTGACCTGGACAACAGGTGAAATATTTTTGCATATCCCACAGCTGATTCAAAGATACCTATCTTGTGCTGCCTCTTTCTCCTGTTCTTGTGATGGCCCTGCTGCTTTACAAGCTGAGTTTTGTGTCCATTTCTTGTGTACAGGAGTGACTGATAATTAGAAGGTCCTCTCATTCCTCTGCAGTGCCTGTCACCGGGGCTGGAGTAGCTGCAGGGCTTTTGTTTTATCATTGGATCCAGAGACCTTCTTTGCCCCTTGAGAAGAGTAGTGTGAAACAGATCTTGGTAGGCCTGGGCCAGTACATTGCAGTGATTTGTGTCTCTCTGGAATTGCCAAGGTGGCAGCATACCTTTTCCAAATATTTTACTAGTTCTTCTGGATTCTGCACTTGTTCAAGGGTGAAGTTCCAAAATGCGAGCTGCTCACAGTCCTAGGCACTTGGCCATACTGCCCCATGCACCCTGGCACTCTTAATGATCCAACCTCAGGGCAGATCATACAAACACAAAATCTGAAGGGGCTGGAATAGACCTTACAGATAATCTAGTCCCAGCCTTCACTGCCATGGGCAGGGATACCTCCCGCTAGACCAGGTTGCTCAAGGCCTTAACCAACCTGGCTTTGAACACCTCCAGGGATGGGGCATCCCTGAGTTCCCTGGGCAGGTTGTTCCAGTGTCTTACCACCCTCACAGCGAAAAACTTCCTCCTAATATCCAACCTAAATTGCCCCTGTTTCAGTTTGAACCCATTACTCCTAGTCCTATCACTACAGTTCCTGATGAAGGGTCCGTCTCCAGTTTCCATGTAGGCCCCTTCAGATACTGGAAGGTTGCTGTGAGGTCTCCACACAACCTTCTCGTCTCCAGGATGAACAGCCCCAACTCCCGCAGTCTGTCTCTGTAGGGGAGAGGTGCTCCAGTCCTCATATGAACTTCATGGTCTCCTCTGGACTTGCTCTAGCAGTTCCATGTCCTTCTTGTTTTGGGGACACCAGCACTGTACACAGTGCTCCAGGTGGGGTCTCACAAAAGTAGAGTAGAGGGGAGAATCACTTCTTTTAAGCTCCGTATTCGATTGACTTTCTGGGCTGTGAATGTACACTCTTGGGTCATGTTGAGTTTTTCATCAACCGTCAACCCCCAAGTCTTTCTCTGCAGGGCTGATCTCTGGGTAGCAGTCTTAAATAGTTATTTAAACTTTAAACAAGACCTGGAACATATTCAGAAGACATAAGCCAGCGTGTGCCCAGGTGGCCAAGAAGGCCAGTGGCATCCTGGCCTGTATCAGCAATAGTGTGGCCAGCAGGACCAGGGCAGTGGTCATCCTGCTGTGTTCAGCACTGGTGAAGCCACATCTTGAGTCCTGTGTTCAGTTCTGGGCCCCTCAATTTAGGAGGGACTTTGAGGTGCTGGAGCACATCCAGAGAAGCTGACAAAGCTGGTGAAGGGTCTGGAGCACAAGTCCCACGAGGAGCACCTGAGGGAGCTGTGGTTTTTTAGCCTGGGGAAAAGGAGGTTCAGGGGTGACCTTTTCACACACTACAACTACCTGAGAGGAGGTATCATCCCTGGCTTCACCATCCCTGGCGGTGTTTAAGGAAAGACTGGATGTGGCACTTCGGTCTAGTTGACCTAAGTAGTGTTGGGTCATAGGTTGGACTCGATTATCTCAGAAGTCTTTACCAACCTAATTGAGTCTGTGAAGACATAATGATAGGAACACGCTAGTTTGGGCATCCCAGGATATTAAAAATTCTCAAGATCTATTGTAGTTAGCCTGGAGGATAAGGGGAGGATGAAGGGAAGCATGTCCCCTCCATGGTCTGAGTTTCCAAAGAGAAAAGGTATAATTATCGATAGTTTCTGATAGATGTCTCCCACGTACAGGGATGACAGCAATGCTGTGTGCAAATACCAGATTAGTTTCACAACCAGCAATTATATCGTATCGTTAGCCAGTGTTACAAAGTACAGCTTGATAACCTCAGCCCAGTTTCCATGGGCGATAAACATCCTAACAGGGAATACATACTGCAAGTAAGGTACTACGTAATTGAACTTGAGGAACAAACACATCAACTTTGAGAGCAAATACATCATTGTGACCAGTGGCTATTAAACTAATACAATGAATGCTTGTAAGAAATTTGTTCTAACATGTTCTAATCAGATTTGTTGTTACCTCAACCCATTAAACCCCATGTTGGGCAGGAAAAAGGCCTGTCACAGTTTATTCCCAGCTGGCAACTAAGTGCCACTCAGCCACTCTCTCACCTCCTCCCTCCCCAGTGTAATAGGGAGAAGAATTGGAAAAAAGGTGAAAAATAAACCCCACGAGTTGAGATAAGAACAGTTTAATAATTGAAACAAAGTAGTAGTTGTTGTTATTATTAAAGGGGAGGTAACAAAAAAGAAAGAGGGGAATAAAACCCAAGAAAGATAAGTGATGCACAGTAGAGTGTCTCTCCACCCACTGACCAGTGCCCAGCCTGTCCCCCAACAGCGATCAGCAGCTCCCAGCCAACTCTCCACTCTCCCCATTTATATACTGGGCACGATGGTCTCTGGTGTGGAATATCCCTCTGGCCAGTTCAGGTCAGGTGTCCTGGCCTTGCTCCCTCCCAGCTCCCTGTGCACCTGCTTGCTGGCAGAGCATGGGAAACTGTGAAGTCCTTGATTTGGAGTCTACTCTAAGTGTTGCTACTGAGCAACAATCCACCCCAAAATTCCAGTATTGATGTATTTTTTTAGCAGCTTTCATAAAATATATTAAGATGAATACAGGATGCAGAGAGAAGTTTGTCTTTAATATGGAGAGCAACATTAAGAAGAAAAAGGGGTTGCATTTTGGAAAAGATGGAAACATTCAAGTTTTGGGATTCAGCTGTCAAGAGTTGTGACACAAAATTCCACATAATATTGCAGTATATAGAGTGAGATGGAAAGAGATTTGTCTTCCTTTAAAAAATACCAAATTGGACAGAGCATTTCTTTGGGGTTTTTTTATACCTTTTTTTCCCCCCCAAAAAAGATTTCTTTTAGGTTTATAATGCATTGTTATTGTATTGTGACCTTTTAAAAGGGAGCAACAGAGCCTTATCTGTAAAGCTATTACTGAAAGTATACTAGATCAATGTTTAATTAGGAATATGCTTTATTTATTTACATTGCAATGGATTTCTGATTTGACTATTTGAAAATCTGTGTTCTTTGTACAGATCAACCTATTTTTAAATGGACAGCATGTTGAGATATTTGAGGAGGATCTCACATTTACATCAGATGAGGTGGTTTCGTTTGATCTACCCAAGATTAGCAGTGAATTGAAAGGTATGTTCATCTTTGTATTTGTGAATGTATCATTTGCTATCTTTGTCCTGGTAAATCATGTTAGATTTTGTCTGTGAAATACATCTGCCTCTGTGTGATACATTTTTATGGCTGTTGCAAAACACACTCTTTTCTTGGAAGGTGGTTAGTGTCATGCAGTATAACATGTATTTGAGACTATAACAAGGATGGAAGTAAATTTTTATTTAAAACCCCTAAGCCTTAAACACAACTGAAGACCATACAAAGCTGGCTTGAAATTGAAACGTGGTTTCAAAGTATACTGTAATCTTACTTTTTGTGAATCCTGGAAATAGTTGGGTTTATCTTACATCAAAATAATGTTCAGAATACAGGACAGATGGACAGAATGACTTACAGCACTTAGATAATTAAAATTTGCTCCTGTTCCATATGGCAGCCTTCACAAAATTAACAAGAATAGGATCAACTTGGAACTGGTGACTTTAAAAGAAACCATACTAGGTTAATAATCCATCATGATAATTCCTGTGTTGCTGCTAGACTTTAACCAAATTCTCTGAGAAAGAAAAGAAGAACCTTGAGAAGGGCTAACTAGTGAGCTGAATGGAGTAGGTCAGGATGTCTGCAGTGAAAAGGAAGTGTTAAATCAGAGTTGCTCATACAAGCTATTATTGAAAGTGCAGGACACCTGAAAATTTTTGTTATTTCTAATGGCTGAACTATATACAGTGTTTCTTAACGTATAGCATGCTCCATAATTCCCTTTTGGCCCAAACAGTTTTCATTATCTTATTTCTGCTTACCAGAGAACTGAGAGAATTAATTTAAAGCTGTGGATAGGTATTTGAAAATCTAAATGAGGTGACTCTACCTAAAAATTATGAGTTAGAAAAATTTCTAAGAATAATACTGATGTTGAAAGAGTAATTCAGTCTGTGTATACTTGAAAAATTAATGCTATTAAGGCACTTACATGTTAAGGTTTATTCTGGAGGTGAGTAGTGTTTCTCAAAACTAGTAATAGAACAGTGTAACAACTAGTATGAGTTAGTAGGGAATGTTCTGTATCACAGAGAAATTTTTAAATACGTACATGACTGTTTTTTGCCATTTGAAAGCCACTGATAATGGATGCCTGATTGCCATGCATGTGTTCATTTTCCCCCATCTATTCAAACTATCTCTTCAATACAATGATTTGTGCTGTGCAGCAACAAGTTAAACTCTTTAAGTATGGTTTCAACTCTTACGTCTGTTCGAAATCTGATGTCACACTGATCTCTCGGATCCCTGGGAGTTCACAGGAGGAGGGCAGTGGGGTATTTGCACCATCAGACTGGGCAAGTTAAGGAATAGGAGGTCATTGTTCTGCTTAATGAAAGGGTTAGCAAAGGTCCTGGGTTTGGGGGTTTTTTTCAAGGTGACTACAGTGCTAAATATTGGAGAAGCAAAAAGCTATTGGACTCCCTGTTGCCTTTTTATAATTTGAGAAAATTTGCTGAGGTGCATGACATCAGCACTTAACTACTGAATTCTTCAGGCTTTTTTTCAGCCAAATCCCCACGTTTGAGAGACAGCAGAACTTCTCTGGTTGTTTCCCCTGAGAAAGATCTCTAAACTTTTGCCCTTAGTTGTAAATATAAATGTTTTCTCTATGTGACTAAATAGTTACCTAGTTCTGTGGCTTAATGTAGAACAGCATGGATGAGAAAGACAAATGGGTTAGACTGTAAAACGAATAGCTTCTGCTAAAGCATTTTCTGTCAGCATTTAGAAAGGAGGAAAGTATTTTTCTTAATTTCATGGTTATGTCAAGTGTGAGGGACTGTTAGTTATTGTTGAATAGATAAGAGAAATATGTGAAAATGGATTTAAAATATGCTGCTAGATGTGGTTCTGGGAGGGTGGAATTTGAATTTACCATTCACCCTAGCTTTGAAGGGAATTCTTTCGTAGATTTAAGATGTTTATTAAATGAAAACAATTTACTGATAAACAGATCATGAAAGATAAATCAATTAGGGTAATAATAAATGAGAACACCAGAACACTGACTTGAACTAGTTTTGTTTAAAGGGAGATTGTCAGAGACCGACTGTGTAAAATGTCTGATGGAGAAGATTTCTACAGTTTATGCAATTTAGATATTGCCAAATTTCAGCCTTTGAAGAAGCACTCTCTTTTGTATATTGAACTGTATATTGAATGAAATTATTAAAATTAATGTGATTTCTGTTGTGTATGAAGTGTGGTAGTCTTGTCCAAAATGAGCAATGAGCTTCAGCTGGACTTTCAGATCCACTCTCAATGGAGATGTTTAATCAAAAATAATAATCCCCAATTAAATAAATACATCCTTAAATATTCTCTGCCAAATTCGTGGTGCATTTCTGCTTGCAAGTGAACATGGAAAGGATTGTGAGCTTCAAGCTCAAAACAAATTCCCGTATTACCTCTTTTGCACAGTATGCTTTAACTTCTTCAAATTTCATTCTACTGTGACTTTCTACCAGTGAGGAGCCATTGTGCCAGACTAAATTCTAATCACTCTTTCAGCTCATCTTTCACAGTGACCCAATATATATTATAAAACTTTAGGTCTTAATTAAAGCAGTTTCATGCTGATAGGTTGTTTTTTGGGTAGATTGTGAGAAGATTTTCTGATCCAGCTGTGCCAGTAGAAGAGGTTGCTGTGGTGAGCCCCTAGTTCTTCGTTATTGTTTCCTTGTTATTGCCACTCGCATGTGCCAGCAAAGCTCCTCTCGTGAGTGTTACCTGATCTGCTCCAACCAAATGTAGATACACTATATAAATTATGTGTCATGTTGTACCAAGGCATTTTTCTTATCCAGTGTATCCACCCCATACCCAAATGGTCTTTAGGGATCTGTTCAGCTGCCACTGCCATAGACTTTCAGCTTCCCTTTCTGAAAGGGTCATTGAAAACTGCAGCCAGTAGGATTTGGACATAGTTTCTCTCTTGCTCATGTCAGCCTGGCTCATGTCTGTGTCAGCAATTTTCTGTGGGCAGGAAGGAGTTGAAGGAAACGATGATTTTGCTAGGGCTGTGTTTACCTGATTACCTGATGCAGTTCACAGAGTACATATCTACTCATGCCTGCATAGTAGGTGCACTGTGCTCTAAATGATGCCCCTGGCCAGCATTTGGAGCATAATAGCTTTAATACTGGGTCTCCTACTCCCTAAATTTAAAAAAAAAAATTTAAAGGGAAAAAGCCCCAAATAGTTTGGTATTCTTAGCAGAAGCAATAATAGTACAGAAAGGGCAAACTGATGTATTTTCAAATTGTATTGTGACTTGCAACATGAAGTTAGTCCAGCATAATTGATTTACAAGACCCTGTATATTCAATTCCTTTAAATTTGGGACATTGTGAATTGCTTCTTCTGGCTGCCACCAGCAGCAGTTGCACCAGAAGCTGTCACAAAGCAGGAAGGCTGTTGCTTCCCTGCTCTACATATTCCCCTTACTGGTGTCCAAGGAGCAGAGAGAGGGGGAGAACTGCCACTTGTGTCCACAGGGATGAGAAAAAGACAGGAAGGGGACAGAGGAGAGGACTGAGGGATGAGAAGTTTACTGTGAGTTAGGAGTGGAGGTCAGTCTGTTATTGATGGTGGTATTCAAAAGCCAAGGAGGCCAGGAGAGTTGATATGGCTGTAGGGAAGTTGGATCAGAAGCAAAACTGACTGAAAATTACTTAGTTCTCACTGCCTAAAAGCTTGGATATGGACTGTGCTTCAAGTTTCAGTGTTACACTGTGATCAATGAAAAACTCAGTAGCAAAGTGGGTGTTTAATCTCTCACTTCAGAGAACAGGAGCCAGATGGTGACAGCCTACTACCCTTAGTAATCAACAATTGCAAGAGGTCTGTGCTGTGTAACTTAACCACCAAACCTTAGGTATATACTGTATGAATCCCACAATATTGAATTTGTGGATTTGGACAGGAATGGGTTTGCTTTTTGACATGTAGATGGATAAAAATATTTTATATGAACTTGTTCAGCAAAGTGCAACAACCTCCATGTTCCTTGAACGTCCGATACTCCAACATGGACAGGTTAAAAAAATCGAGATTGGCTTCCTAGAGAGCATACATTTTCTTGTATAATACTGAGATATTTATAAAAACAGTAACTTGAAAAAGAAATCTTAGGTTTCTTCTATACAGCTGGATAAGTAATGTTACAACAGTGCAAATGCGAGATGTGTTGTCTTGAAAAGGAATTTTAAATTGTTACTGTTTTGTACAGGCATTAGCAGATTAGACAGATGTTACAGAATTATCAGGACAGTAGCAACTACAGGTATTTTCCACCTGCACTGGAAGCAGAGATTTGTGTGTTAAGAGGATAGAAGTTACTGGCGAGGCAAGAAAAGACAAGCAGGTGCTATGGCTCCTTCAGAGATACTGCATTGCTAAGACCAAGATGGATAGTCATATTGAAGGGTGATGCAAGAGGGGATGCCTGGTACAGCATTTGGCTGTAAAAAAGTAAAAGGGATTTGGGAGATGGAGCAGGAGGGAGCAACTTAATCATTCTGGCTCCCAGTCTCGCCTCTTTTTCTCTAGGTGCTCCTGTGAGAAGACAGATTGGAGATGTTTTCAGAAGTACTGCAAACAAAAAGCATGCACTTAAATCAACAGTTACTCCTTCAAAATATGCTATTACTTGTAGCACCATTAAAATGAATTCATTTTTATGTTGTACAGATCTGCCAAGTGGTCCGCATACTTATCGCTTAGAAGATCTTGCCTATACTAGAAGTGGAGACAAAGGCAATTCTGCAAACATAGGTATTTTGCTTTCTCTTGCTTTCTGAAGTGATGTAGGATTTTCACCTAAGAGTTACATATCAAGTGCTAGTCTTAATTTTTTTTAAACATCACTTGATTTTTATTTTATTTTAACTGTGCTGAAATAAATATGAATACGTATTGAACATGGATTTTCCAAATGAAATATCTGTAGTCTTCTGATTAGCAGCTGTTGTAATCTGAAGTACTAAGAAAAAATACTAGCATGTCGTACTAAAAAGAAAGATTTTTTGTTTAGTGTGGGAAAGTTGAGCTCCCAAAAGTTAAGAACTGCCTTTTTAAGGTTTCTTTTACACATCAGTTGCTACTCCTCATGTGTATATGTTATGTAATATGATTGCTTGGTTGTCTGATCATGTATAATATTTTCATACATTAATTTTGTAGCATGTCTATGGCTAAAACATTGACAGTGTTAGGAAATACTAAAGTTGTTCTCATATGTACAAGAATGTTTTTATTATATTGCTAATGCAAATGGTATATTTCAGTATGCAGTCTCTTTGCATTGATTGTGCTGCTTCTTGCATTGTTTAATAATTCCTTCTATTCCTTACTTCTGCATGCAACAATTGGCTCTCTTACTTGTTGGAAGATGAGAGTGTGTGGTGTTCAAAGCTCAGTATGAATTAAAGGTGCGTTTGGGATTTGATTTGCTATTAGCTGTCATGCTAAAACAGATTAATTTTGTTCATTTGTATTTAGGAATATAGTTTTCTTGTCCTTGTTTGTGAAACTGGTTTTTTTTGGGTTGAAGAATGAAGCAATGTTGATTTTTTTTTCCTTTTTCTTTCTCCATGATTGACCACTGTCGCAATGTAGCATTGCCAAGTCATGAATGATGGATACCTAATAGACTGCTTCAGATATAAAGGAACAACAATTTCAACAACAAACTTGACCTCTAATTTAAGTCCACAGATAGAAAGGTTCCTGTGACACAAAGCTCTTTTCCTGATCCTGCTCTGGAACCTCAGCTTCAGCATAAAATTAGCTGAAGCTTATAAAGCGTATTTACAGCAATAAAAATGTAACTGATTTGTCACACTTACATCAGAGTCCCATGCAAGCAGTGGGGCAAGGACCAAACCTTCAGTCACTGATCAGGCCTTGTTGTGGTTAATTGTGATGACTTAGATATCTAAGTCTTGCAAACCATTTAAGGGAAGAGAACTGCCTGTGGGTTGTTTGTTGTGATGTTGTTGTTCTTTAGGTGTCTTTCAGTGTGGCAGGGACTGTTTGCAGCCAGAAAAAATCCAGTGATCACTTAGTGGTCACTTAGCATTCTTTTGTGTCATGCTCCACCCTACATCTCTACTGACAGAGGGAGAGCTGTCATACTGTTGTATTTTTTATTCAGGAGCTCATTAAAGAGGATCCATAGGTACAGTTTCAGTTAAGCGGAGGATCTCAAATTGGTTTTGAAAGGATAAATACAAATTGGTTTTAACAGTTCCTATTTCAACTAATGCCAGTTAATGCCTAACAGGTGTGATAGCACGGCATCCCCTCTACTATCCATACTTAAAGAAAACTTTAACTGCTCAAGCCCTGGAGAATTACTTTCAACACCTATTAGAGCATGAAAAACCAGAAGAAGAACTAGTAACAAGGTGAGTAGCTTGCTGCTCACTCCATAGTTGTATGGTAGATACATGATGGCATCAGAAGTTATCTTAAAGTATGTTAACATAAATATTGCAAACTTGTGTGTATTGACTTTGGGTTTTTATATGTATCTTCCTTTGACATTTTAAATAACAACTTGAGCATAGTCACTGAGAAAGAACATGAACTTGGGCCTCTCTCGAAGCTGGACAAAGGCCGTGAATCCGTTTAGTGAAGGCATTTAAATTCCCAGAATTAGCATAGTAGTGTTGGGGCTGTTCCTTTGTTTTGTTCCAGTACAAAATGTCTTTACCAACTAGAAATAGCTTCCAATGCCCTTTGAGAAATTTATCTTTCCACTGGTTTTGAACCATTTGGAAACTGCAGGAGCCTTAGTAGCTGAAACTTCCCAAGCCTCTGAGCCACTGCTGAACTGAGCGTTAGAAATCTGTAAAACACTACCTGAAAGACGTTCACACAGCCATTGTAGTCTGGAGCCCAAACTTACCTGATGATCCGTCAGAAATGGGCCTCATACTATCCCTGTTTCTGCAAAACATTTTAATATTTATGAAGTTCACTCACTTTAGAGAAAGTATTCCTTCTAGTACCCCACTCTCACCCACTTTTGTGCCGCATATACCCAGCCAGAATTTAAAGAAAAAACATAGCTAATTTCTCTTAAAACCTGGAAGAGAATACATCCTAAACAGGACATGTTTATGTGATATTCATCTAAAAAAGAATATCCTCTGCCAGACAACATACATAACTTCTTGTTTTTGTGGTATGGCTGATGCTCAAGGCCCTTCCTGGGGACTGAATGAAACATACACTGCTCTTGTAGCATGAGGTAATGAATGGAGCTCATTCTCCCAAGGATATCCAGTAAAACAGTCAACAGATTTTAAACCTTTTTCTCTCTTGGAAAACAAGTAAAAGCTTAATACTGCCCCAAACCATACAACCTTCTAAAGCATGTTTTGATACAAAGTCAGTTATTCTGCAAATATAGAGATTTTGCCAAAATCTTTTATGTATTTCCATGGGTAGTGGATAAACTGTTAACTGTCTTTTTGCTTGTTCAAAGAGCTTTAGTCAGAAAAGTACAGCTCAAAGCTCAGAGAGAGCTTGGAGTTATTTTAACTCCTGATCTTTGAATTGTAAGTGCTGGTTTTGTCTTCGTAAGCAGCTCAGTGCAGATCTCACCCACTGTTTCATAAGTGCTAACAAATCTATGTATCTAATAAATAGTGATACTAACAACTGTAATTGAATTTGCTCTGAAACAGAGCAGAGAGGGGAAGAAATAAAAAATGTCATGCTTCCTAATGATACTTCTAGAAATTGATTCATTGCCATTCCTTAATGCTGTTTATGTTCATAAATAAAAGTTGAAGTTTGCTCTGTCTGGATGAAGCCAAATTAATTTGATTAATTAGATTATCTGTTTGTGGTTTTGGCTTCCTTTAATGATGTGATAATGGAGCTCTGTGAGTGAATTGGAAAGCTACTGGGGAAAAAGAATAAAAACTTTTGTGGAAATATTTAGGATTATAAGGATTATGCTCATGTGCTTCAGATTGTGTAGTTTCTTTTTAAATTACTTATTTATTTTTTAGTTTTAACTGTCATAAAAAAAGAGCTGCCTTGCTGTCTAATTTTCCTTCCTTTCCTTTATTTAAATGATGAGTAGTTAAAAACTATGTATTAGTTTTGCTACTATAAACATACCAACCATGGCTCTACCTCACTACAGAATAGAGTCTGTTAACCAGTTGCCTTTCATGCCTTTTCACTGGAAGCATTAAATAGGTGTACTAAACAGAGAAAAGGTGGGATTGTTTTGATAGACAACACCGAAAACTATTAAACTTCCAGATCTGCAGGTAAAATAATAGCAAAGGATGGTCTTTGAATCCCCAGGTGATTGCTTCCCATGCTAGAGTGCTAGAGTACATTCTTAACAGATCTGAGTACCTTAAGATATAGAGTAAGAAACTTCTTGTGGAGTGGTACTAGGTCAGTTCTTTAAGAAGGATAGTAAAACAATGAGATTTTGCTGTTTTCATCTTCTGAAATATGGTATATGTAATGTTTTGAGAACATTCCAGTGCTCAGAAATATAAAAAATTACAGATGATTTCTTCTATGCAATGTTTTCACCAAGAGAAGAAAGAAATGTGGATGCTGAAGCTTCTAGTTGGGTTTTTTGTATATATATTTATTAGAGAGGAAAAATAAGTATTTCTCTTCAGTGTATCTCATATGCAAACACTTCTATAAGCCTATGGACTTGGTTCCTGCTTTTCTCTGATGAAAAGAATCCTGTCTTTTCCTTGATTTAAATGCATTAAATAATTTTGTATCATTATTATTTCTGTGAATTTTAAGGGGAAATTCACAGGGAAACCCGACTTCTCTGAATAATATGGACAGCACTTTAAAGGAAGTAGTTAAGCAGGCACCCCATTGTGCATAAGCATAGGAATTCAGCTAGAACAGTGACTATTCCTTGTTTTACTGGTTTCTGTCACAGATAGTGTATTCTTTGAAAGGTTTATTTGTTTTCTGTGGTTTTTTAAAAGCAGCTCTTAAAACATTTGATCAAATTTTACAATTAGATAATTTTTTTCCTTTAGAGCTCAGTTAATTAAACTTATATTGTTTAATTATGCTGAGTAAATGCCTGCCAGCATTTTTGTTAATGTGTTGTTGCTGCTTAACACTAGTATGATGGTTATAGTGGTTTTTCTTCCTTTTTTGTGCGAGTTTATTTTCTGTGTGGAAATATTTTGGATGCTGAGATGCTTCAAACAAGCCTTAAAATAGTGAAGATGCTGACCTTTATAGGTTATTTTGTAATCCTAGTTTTAGCTAGAGTATCCCACTGTAAATATTTTCTGAAAGTAAGTAAAATGAATGTGCCATTTTATAGTGTTCCAAATTAAGATCTGTTGCTTCTATTACGTACTTCCTCTGCCAAAATTACTGCAGAAAGTGAAATAAAATTCTTCCATTCTTTTGTTTCTGCTTTTATATGCTCTTCAGTTTCTCTCCTGATTTGTTTTTCCTGATTGATTTTCATGACACTTCTTTTGAGAGATGAGATAATAGTTTCTGGAATCGATATTCCATCAGTCTAGTTCTTGAGGAAAGATCTGCCAGTTGTTAAATTCTTTGCTGCCTGGAAATCTTTGCCATCTTTTTCAGAGTAAAATTTATAGTTTAGTGCTTTGGTAGATCTCTGGCTTTCATGGTATGTGGTGATGGGTAATTTTTATTTAGTTTTTTAGAAAATTTTGTGAGGTCATCTGGTTGTGCTATATAGTAGATTATGGTATTAAATTTAGTAAATTAGGTAGGTAACTTGTTGTAGAAATTGCTTTATTCTTTATATTCATGTTGTCTAGAAGAGCACTGGTGGATTAATCTACTTTCCTGCCTTCCCAGTGGATTTGCCTTTAAGCGTGATAATGTTGCGTGTCGACTAGTTTTTAAGGAAGGGAAACAGAATGCTGACATCAATTTTTTTCTTAATAACAATAATACTAGAGTGTGGTAATGAAAACGTAGAAGGAACTTAAAACTTTTAGCTTGGGAGACAGACACGGACACTCCATGACTACTTGCTTTTTAGAACAAGAACTCAAGTGAGTGCCAGACTGCTCAGCAGAATCATCTCCTTCCATGAGAGGTTTGAGTCATATGCCCAAGGTAAAAGGGCAGGCAGGGCTGTGAACACCAGCCACAGCCATGGTTTTCACAGTGCTCAAAAGGAGCTCAAATAGAGAAACCTCAAAGTGACAAAATCAACAGTAAAAGAGCACTGCAAGAAATTCCAGCTATATCAGGGGAAAGATATGAAGAATCTGTCCCAAACAGATGAAGATCAGATAGGTGACTAAAGAAAAATAAGTGGTGTTGGAGGAAGCATGATTTAAATTGCAGCAGTCAAACATCTGGAGACAGAGTGAGAACTGGATATCATTTTTCGCTGTTATTCCTCATGGCTTGAAGATACTCTGATTTAAATCCTTTCCTATGGAATTAAAGCAAAGCTATCAAGTCCTTCGGTGAAAAGAATATTGGAGGAAAGCAAAACCAAAGAAAACCAACAAGAGAAGGAAGATGACAAAACACTGAAAAACTGCAAGGAGAGGCAAATGGAAATATACTGTAGACCTATTTATAGAATTTGAAACAATAGGAAACCACAGAGCCATTTGCCAAACTGCTCCAGAAGTTTCCAAATTGGAGCTGCACCAGTCGAAAGCAAGGATGGAAAAATGCTTACAGTGGCAATGGAACAGAAAAATAGGTCTGTCACACTTAAAATAAAATTTTATCTGAACAAAGTACACGGCTCCAGGTAAGCATTGAAATGTAGCTCTGATGTTAATTTGCTATAAAATTATCTGTTTGTCATAAGAGTGATGTAGTGACTCATAGGTATTTCTCAGGAATTAAGAGGGTGTCTTTCCAATGAGCTGGAGGCATTTGTTAGCAAAAGTGAGTTCCAGGAATTAAGTGATTGTACTTTTCAGTATCAGAACTAGGAGCTAATACAAATACTTCATTTTGCCCATTGTGTTGTCTGAGTTCGTACTGGATCTTGAACTTCTGGCTTACAGATATGGGCTTTAACTCATAGGAAAAAAGAACTCTAGACTGTAGACTCTAATAAACACCTTTATTAAAAATGGATGAATTTTGAATAGAGGAGAATGGTTACCTTATGGTCCAACTTTAAAAATATTAAGGACTGTTAATTTGGAGTAAGAGGAAGGAATAAGAAGGCAGGTAAGGCCTTGTGTTAATCTTGTTACCTTTTAGACTTGACTCAGCAGTGGGATGTGATCAGAAACAGGAAAATTTTGCATGCTGGCTTTCGGTTGATGTTCTCTACAAGTATTCCTTCCAAAATCTTCTGAGAAATAATGTGCAGTTTTATTTTACAGATATGAGTTGCCAGGAATCCATGGATTAAATTTTGTTCTGAAGAATTCCCTTGGTGGTGGTGGCATAGCATCCCTAAGAAGTGACCCACAGGCATGTATCAAAGCAGTAATTTTAATGTCGTCATCTTTTATAGGTCTCTTCATAAGCAGCTTTTGGGCTGGAACTGTAAGCTCTTGGGTTTGACTCTAGTTCCTTTTAATTTCCTGTTAATGGATGTTGTCTATTTAATTTTGTGAGGTTTGAGAACGACAGAGGAAAGTAGAAAGTGGATTTAGAATATTTGGTGAAAAAGATGTGTACTATTAAGATAGCACATCATAAAGAGCATAACTGATTTGAAGACCAGTTTTTAGATGGACTAGCAAAATTAGTTTATCAGAAAGGCTGTCACATTTTGAAAAATGCAGATTTAGTAGACAATTCTGATTGTTTCCAAGTATATACAGGAACCATGCACTGTACTACAGCTCCTCATTTAGCCTGTGCCTTCTGTAGTTAAAGTATTGATAAATAATATAATCATGAGAAACAGATGGATATGTCTTTTGTGTTGGTGATGTTATGTGAAAGTAACTTTTTTTGCAAGTGTACAATCTAAGTATTAAATATTTGAAACATCTAAACCTGAAGATGAGATCTCAAGCAATGCTATGGCTACAGCAAAGCACAGCTGTGCTCATAGGCTCAGAAATGCTTGTGTGTGCAAATAATCTCAGCATAGTCAAGAAGACTGCTCACAAAATAAGGTGATGCTATGTATGAATCAGATAGTAGAACTGAACCCCAAATAAATTGATTTTAGCACTAGGTACCAAATAAATGAAGAAACTGTTCAATCTATTCAGATTTGGATGCTTGAAAACTCAAAAAACTTAAAACAGATTGAATTCTCACACTGATTATTGGAAAAATACTCATGTGAAACCATTTTTAAAAACTTCCTTTAAAAAGGTGGTAGAATATTTAGATAGTAAAATTTAATGTTGGTTTGGTTCTTTTTCTTACAGGGTAAAGCACTTGGACAGATGCTGTTGGACTTCCAGATTAAAAATGTTCCTGATTTAAAATCACTGATAGAATAACAGGTGTTTAATATGGATACTTTTAACACTGAGTGGTATAAAAACATGTTATAAACAAGAACTGGCTTCTTGAATGAGATTTTTTTTTAAAGTTAAAGAGTAGAAATTTGACAGTTATTTTTCAGAGGCTTAGCTATATGGCACAGATTAGCAAATGTTTTGAGTAATACCAGACTAATAGCTTTATCTGTGCCGGATAACATTTCCTGTCTGGATAATACAGTGGATGAAGAATTAATTTATTTCTTAATCAAATTGCAACATGATATTTAATTATGAGACGAGATAATCTTTGTTTCAAGATGGAAATTACCTCCTGTCTGGTCGATCTCTCTTTTCCTTCTCTCAGCCTTTATTTGAAAATCAAATGGACTGCTGTCCTGTCAGCCGTGTTTGTCCTGTGCAGTGAGTGAGGCTGGGTAGCCTGCTCTGCACTGCTGGGAATTCAGCACTGTCTGGTACTGGGGAACAGTTTTCCCTGCTGGGCAATAAAGAAAAGTAATAATTGGTACTGTTATACAGTGACTGGTTGTAAATGCTGACCTTTGGTGATCCACCAAACTTCCAGCACTTTGTCTGGTTAATGATAGACTTTGTTATTACATTTTCCAATATCTTTTACTAATTAATCCTTCAGTTGAAAGCACTGAGTAGTAGTAAATTGGAGATCTTGGTGTGGTAATAAATTTGAAGATGAGGAAAGAGGAGTCTGCCCGCTCACTCCTTCTTGTGATGGTGCAGTTCTGGCAGGGATGAAGCACGGCTGGATGGTGGAAGGATACCTGGTTTTGTTCCAGGGCTATTAAATCCTTGATTTTTGGAGCAGAGTCATGCCTGGATTAAGTTTATTTGACTGTCATTTGCATTGCCCTTGCCACAAAAAGGCGTCTTCTGCTGTGAAGGAAAACCATGTTGAATGCAGTGTACTCTTTCTTCTGACTCCCAGTTACCACCTCTCTATCTCCCTTCCTGCACAATATGATTAGCATGTTCAAATTGGGATACTTCTGAACTTCTTCACCTCATTAAGAAGAGACTTAAAAATCTGTATGGTACTTTCTGGGACAATAGCAAGGTGGAAATTCTGATAACTGTATTTCTCTGCAGAAGCCATAAAAATATTACTCCACATGTTCAGGCATTTTATATTCAGAAATTAATCTTTTTTGTTTATTTTAGGGAGACTGTATTAATTGTTTACTGCTGACAAAATGAGACATTACTAATACCAGACAAAATTATGGAAATAAGTATTTTTGTAATTGTCACCAAACCTATCTGTTAATTGTTCCTAAACTTCCAGTGCTATCACTGTTACTAATTTCCTAGCCTCTTGCTTGCTAATGAGTACTATGCAATGAATTGTTCCCACCTTTTCTGTGGTTTTGTTAATTTGAATTGAAGGTATCATAAATGAATGCTTTATCTATCTAAACACATTATTCCCCGAGCAAGTCATAGGTACTATCCATGTATACAGCATGATTCAGTCAGGTTGTAAAAAATGAGTCATTACTTCATTGCAGAAAAATAGCCAAGTTAATAACTTCAAAGGGAAAATGGCGTGCAAGCTTTATTATGTTTACAGTCATTGATTGTTAGAAAACTCTCCTTAATAATTTGGAAGCCTATTGAGAGGAAGTAAAAAAGAAAAAGTGATAGACCTCAGTAGCAAACCAACAAGGATAAAAAGGCTACAGTAAATATTTGCAGTGCACTCAATATGCTGCTTAAGTGACTCTGGAAATGTGTATGCAATAAGTTTCTGAATAAAAGTGAACATTTATAAAGTATAAATTTGTTTTAGTCATTTATGTTGTTTCTTTTACTGGAAGAGAGTGATACTTAGTTCAAAGGTTCTTTGTTTGGGTTTGTTTGACTTGCCTGCAATTTCGTGCATTGTCTTGCTGGTTCCTTTCTTTGTTCAGATTTTGTCTGTTCTGTCCCTAGTCTTTGTTAAATACAAAAACCAAAAGAGTAAATGATACTGTTTTCTGGAGAGCTTGTCACTTACAGCTCTATAATGGAAGCTGTAATTTGCTGAAAAGAATTATAGAGTGTTCAGATGGACTGGATAGGGGAATACAAAGGTGTTATTTTTTATCTCTGGAATAGCCCTTTTGGATGCTGTGAAACTATCCTTCACAAATGTATTTTCTGTCCATTATTTCTTTCAGCACACCAGCTTAAACCAAATGGCATTACTTTTCAGATACTCTTCTTGCAAATTATACCCTCCAAAAATCCCTCTCCAAAGGTTTTATTCTCCTTGAATGTCTTAACATGTTTTGAATTCATGAAACTATGCTTGTTTCAGCAGTCCCAAATGATCTGAAAGTAAAGTTTGAGTAATTGAGAACGGTTTGGTAAAATACAAGTTGTACACAAGGGTGAGCATGTATGCACTCAGCATTGGTTTAACTTCACTCAGTAAAAAATTCGTTTTGCCTGCTTGTTAAACCAGGTCTGTGCCTCATACAAGCAAGAACTTACCCTTCCAATTCCCCGCCTTTCCTGCCTTTTCCCTACTGTGTTAGCTGTGAGAGCAGGATGGAAGTAGTAATGTCCAGTGCATAAAATAAGGTTCCTTCTAATACAGGAATTTCAGTGTAATGGAAACTGCCTTACACCTCTTACTTGAAGTTTTTGTACTGTGGCTCATCTGCACTACTAAACAAAGGCTGCATTGTTACCTCTCACAGCTTTCTTACTGCATCTCAGCCTCTCAAAAATAAAGCATGGGTTTTATCATTAAATTATTCCATAACAGTTAGCAGTCCAAACAAGTACTTCCTCAATGTTTTTGGGTTTATATTTAATATTCCAAAGTGATTTTCCCACTTAAATTTGTGTGCTAAAGGTACAAAAGCTGTTATACAGAAGTCACCCAGGAGGCTGTGCCAGTGCTTGATGCACAATCAATGTATATTTTTAGTTTTGCCATCTCCAGTGGAGATGTTTTTCCACTAAAATACATGTTTTCTTCCCCCTTTCAGATGAAAAATTATGGTAAGAATACCTTACATTGTGGTTGCACTGTGGAAGTTTGACAGTAAGAGAAGTGCAGCCCCTTGCGTTTTAAAGCCAAAAATGTTAGGTTGCAGCTTGCTTTTCAAGAATCTGAATAGTTTCATTCAGGAATTACTTTGATGTGTTGTATTAAGTGCTTTGCACACAGTAACGCTCACAACAGTTGCAAGGTAGTGGCAAAGCATTACCTGGGTGGATTCCATAGACCTGTCTGCTCTGTAATGCCTTTTGGCTTGTTCACTGGGGTTTCTGGGCTTGTGAGTGAGTGAGTAGTTGGGGGAGGAGGGAAGGAGAGAGGAAGCTCTTCAGTGCCTCGTGTATGAGGAAATTATACTGCAGAAATGTCACACCTTTCACCTTACTACTTTGAAACCCTCCCATGCAGTAAGACTTTGAGTCTCCTTCTCATGGCAATCCCTCTTCTTCAGTTTCATGCTGGTTTCCTTTCTGGATTTACTTGAAATGGACCCTGGTGATTTTGGGATGAAAGCTCACTGGCATGAAGAAAGCAAACAAAGGATGCCCCCACGTGAAAGATCTCGTTGGAAAGTGTCTGTATCTGCCAGGGAGTTCAGCTGAATTCCTCTACCTTCCCTTGGACAGGGAAGACAAACCTGAACTGTAGGACTGAAGCATCTCTACCACCTATTTCAGCAACGACCATCCCTAGCTAGACAGCGTTAGGGAGGGGGAGAGGGGGGATCTTGAGATGGCAGCACAGGGCAGGAATGGTGCTTAACTAAACCGGAGAGAGACAGGAACCTTTCTATGCCAGGACTTTCTATGAAGTCTGACAACCTTCTGTGGCTCCAGCTCTGGACCAGCTGCCATGACCATCAAATGGGTGATACTCTTTATCAGGATGAGGTGTTTTAAATTTTTTTTTCCCTTATCCATTAAAAAAATGCACTAGTTAAAAATTAGAAGTTCCTCCTTCTCCTCCCCCATTTTTATTTACTAAGAGGAAAAAGCTTCAGACCTTCCAAATATATTTTTTAACATCTGGATTTGAAAGTATGCTGGTTTAATTACATAATCGTGTGCCTGGTGGCTAATCCACAGGGTTCCTGTACCAGCATCATAAGCTACATCTATAAGGTATTTTCACTTTTTAAGTGACGTGATTTTGAAGTAGGGGGCTTGAGAGGGGTAAGCCTCTGTTGCATAAAAATTTGGCTGAGACTCCAGAGAAAATCCCAAAGGCCTGATCACTCTGTTAAGTAGTGCTGGGGCTCTGGCCAGCTGACCGAACAAGAGGTTATGGAGGGCCCCTTTCTTTGCAGATGAAGCAAGGTGAGGATAGTCTTAGCTTCCCAGGAAGGTGCTCTCTGCTCCAAGCAGGAGGAAACGGGAGGGCACCAGCCATCGTTTTTGTTGACAAGTAGTGAGGTAACCCCCTCCCCTGAAATATTTTCTTTACTGAGGAAGTGGGAAAATGTGCTTTTGGTTCATCAATAAGCTCTCATGTTTACAAGATCCTGAACCTTGGTTCACTATCTGTGGTGGGAGAAGGCTCTCACCTGCTGGGTCCTTCACGTCCCCTTTGCCTTCAGAATACCAGAGCTGTTTGCTAATGGAAAGAAAAGGGATAGTGAACATTTTCTCTTTTTTTTTGCTGGTGTGACCAAAGGGATTCTACAGCTCTGGGGTGGTCTAGAGCTCTCATTCGTGTTCCACAGAGTTTAAAGTGAGTGAGGAGAGAAAAATAACCTACTGTTTCAACGCGGTTTGCCTGTGGAGAGCTGCCAAGCTGTTACACACCAGCGCTCCTCTTCCCGTTTCTCCGTTTCGTATTTGGTATCCTGTGGTTGCGGTGTTTGCCCGAGTTTAAAGGAAGATGCTCCAACAAACTTCTCCAGCATTCTTACACGCATATCCCTTCCTCCTTCCCCCTCCCTCCGCCCGTTCCGCGTCTCTCAGAGACGAAAGCTCCCCCCTGCAGCCGGAGAGCCAGCGCCGGGCCGGAGCGGCTGCGGCACGAACAAAGATCCATGGCAGCGGGCCGGGGCGCGGCGGCGGCGGCAGGGACTCGGTGAAAGGCTGAAGCCACTCTCCGCGCCCTGTCATCTTCCAGGTAAGATGAATGTCTGTCCCATCCATCATCCCGCCGCCCCCAAGGGGGCGGGACCCTGCTTGGTTACTGAAAGTTCCGAGCCCGATCGGGGCGACATTGTTGACCTGACAGGGCTGCTCTTTTGTGGGCTCCGTTGCCAGGATTTAGCCATTTACATAATGGATTAGCATGAAACTGAACGCACGGGAATGCCGCTCCGCCGTTTCCCACTCTTTCTTAGCTGGCGGACCTCTGGGGCGAATTAATTTATAAATGTGACTTGTCGCTCTCCCTCGGAGACCTGTTTTCTTTCAGCGAAGAGAGACGCTCCTCCTCCTGTCCCGCCGCCGTGCGAGCACCGTGGCAGCCCGCCCGGCCACCCCCCGATCCGATCCGGTCGCCGCTTGCCACTCGCGACTGCCGGGGCGGGCACCCGGCACCCCTCAGGTCCCGCCGGCGGGGGAAGGTGCATGAAGTGGCTGTGGCCCTGGAAGCCCTTCGCTGCTCTCCCCGGGGCGGGCGAAGGGCTTTACACGCACTTTTCCGTGCACTTCTACCTGGGCAGCGCCGGCGGTAGACGGGGCAGAGCTGCGCGTGGCTCCCGGCTCCAGGCTGCGGGCACAACGCCATCCCGAAGGCCAGGCCGCCGCCACGGCCAGACCGGAGTTCACTGGGTCGGCTCAGGGTGCCCGCCGCATCCCCCAGTGAAGCCCGGCCGGTCCTCGGGGCGGGCGCTCCCCGCACGCCCCTCACCCGGTGGGCCGGCCCGGGTGCCCGCCCCGCCCCGCCCCGCCGGTAGCCTAGAAAAGCGGTGCCGGGGGCCAGGAGCTGCTCGGAGGCACCGACGGTTTCCCCCGCCGACCATGAAGAACCCGGTGCCGCAGGCGGCCTCGCTGCTGCTGGAGAAGCTGCTGCTCCTCGTCCACATCCGGCCCTTGCCCGCGGGCTCCGGCGGGGAAACGCCACCGCCTGCACCCGGCTACTACGACACCAGCTGCTTCAAGCGAGGAGACCTGTTGGAGGTGCCCCGCACGCTCTTCGTCCACTTCGGCATTTACCTGGGCGAGAACCGCGTCGCCCACTTGATGCCCGACATCCTCCCCACCATCACCAGCGACCATCAGCAGATCCAACAGGTGGTGACCAACAAGCGGCTCATCCTGGGCGTCATCGCCAGGACGGCGAGGGTCCGGGTGGACACGGTGGAGGACTTCGCTTACGGCGGCAGCATCCTGGTCAACCACATGGACCGGCTCTTCGAGGGCCAGGTGCTGGGCAGCGAGGAGGTGGCCCGCCGGGCGGAGGAGCTGGTGGGCACCACGGCCTACAGCCTGCTCTGGAACAACTGCGAGCACTTCGTCACCTACTGCCGATACGGAGCCTCGGTCAGCTTCCAGACCGAGAAGGTACGGCCCGGCCCGCGGCGGCGCTGCCCTTCCCCCGGCGGCCCCGCTCCCCGGAGCTGGGCCAGGCACTGCCGCGGGCCCCGGGCGGGGGTGCCGGTACCGCCCGCCGGCCCGGCCGCCGCTGACGCCGCTCTTCCCGCAGCGGGCAGTGCCGCCGGCGCGGAGCTGCTCGGGACGGCGGCGAGCCTGGCCTCAGCTGGCTTCAAGCGGCGAGGAAAGCGAAGCTGAATTAGTAGAACAATTAATACGCTTCTAGAATGCTCAGAAGCTACAGGTTCCAGCCGGAGCCACAGGCAGTACCGGAGCTGATACTGGGCGTGATGCGGTGCCAGCCCCGCTCTTCCCTCTTCCCCTCTCTCCGGGGAGTCCGTGTGAGAGCTGGGGCAGCAACTGCTGCTCTTTCCCGAGAGAGTGAGCATCGCCAGCTCTGCAGTCAAAGCTTTCCTCTTAAAATCTCATCTTTTGCACTTTTTTTTTTTTTTTCAGTTCTGTGAGACTGTGAAGATGATTATTCGGGACCAGAGGAGCGTGCTCGCATCCGTGCTTGTGGGACTAGCGTCAATAGTCTGCCTAGGTGTGGCACCCTCCACCACGCTCCCCACCATCTTCATTCCCTTCTTTCTGTGGATGGCTGGCTAACAGCCCTCCTGGAGGCTTCCATCCAACATCTGTATATAGGATGTATACTACTGTATTTATGAAAGCACAGATTACTCACTGGTATCATGTAAAGTTTCTTAATTTTGTGCACCATTTTAAAATACAGCTTAGTCTAGAACACAGTGCACAAGGCATAGCTTACTATGTAAGCCAAATAACAGATTTCCTGAAAATCTTGGTATATTTTAACATGCCTTTAAATAATGAAAAAAGTAGGGTTGCGATGCAGTTCTGTTCCTTGTCTTTAGCCAAAAATGATTCTACTAACAACCTTCATGTTCTTCAGTTTCTTAGCTGCATACCTGAGTGCCATAACTATTAATGAAAATGGATGATGGAGTTCTACAAAGTGATGGAAATGGAGAAAAAACTGCTTACCTCTTCCTCTTATAGTGTATATTCAGAAATTACTGTCTCCATTCCTAAAATACTCCTTGGTGGAAATGCAAGTAAATTGACTCTTTTTTGAGAGCAAAGAAGAAAAACCAACCCTGGGCTGGGTGCTGCAGGAGCACATCTGGTCAGACTGGTTAAAGTTGTTTCCCTTCTGGGAAATGTTCAGAAATCTGTCATTTGTATTAATTGTGTAAGCACTTACTACTGTATTGAACAACTTTTTAATTGGGTTAGTGATAAGGAAAGATGGCAATTCCTCACCAATTTCCTTGCCAGTGATAGTGGCTAGTATGGCTAATATAAATGGCGACAGAGGGATTTAGGAGCTATAGGAAGAAATTAGCTTGTGTTATGTCAGCTAGTGATGTACAGATGTTGGGCATTTCCAGCATTCCAGGGCACATGGCAGGGAGGAGGAGGACAGACACCAATTTAGTTCTTACTGTCCCTCAGCAGTGGAACCTCTGTAGGTGCCATAAGAATCAGGGAACATTGGAGCAGTTTCTGTGGTGGCTATATTGTGATTTTGGATATTGCCTTAAAACGTTTTCTCAGTGAAAGACAACATGTCTTCCTGTACTCATCTCTTGTAAGTATTCACTTTCAAGCCAGTAGCTGGTGCTAGAAATGTTTTATCTTCAATGCTGAGGCCTTTCAGTTTATCAAGAATGTGTAAAGTTGGATTTGAAATCAAGTTCATGTAGGCAATTGTTTAAATGCTAAAAACCTTTGTATTTTTTTTCTTAGCAAGGTCTTTTAGGTATGCAGGGAAATTGTTCTGCTCCTGGAATTGTTCAGCCTTGTGTGCATACATGTGCTTCCTTGTTCACATGCTGTGCTTGCCTTCCTTTCTAGTCAAAGGCCAGTATGACAGTGTTTTCACCAAGGACTCAACCTCAGATTTACTTCTGTTAGTGGTGTGCAGTGTCCTGCCATCAGCTCTGTTACTGAAATGGCCACTTGCCCGTTTAGAGAGACTCCTTTAAACTGTGCTATAAACCCCCTCCTCCTTCTCCTAGACCTTACAGATGCTTGAAGATTGGATTTTTAGAACTGTGAGTCTACTTGGCTGCTCTCTAATCATCATCTTCTAGCTGCTCCACCATAACCGACGAAGAATGTAAAGACTGGGGTGAAATTCCAGCTCATAGGAAAGAGCAGCATGACTCCTGCTGCCATCAAATAAGAGGGGATTTCAGCCCAGCTTTCACTACATGTTCAATCGGCAGCCCAGCTCCAAGCAGCTGGATATCAATTACTGCTGGATCCTTGTAAACAGCTTCTATTTTGCTTTGAAAGATTGCAATGCTCAGTGTAACTGTTTCTGTTAAACTTTTGAAATTAAGGTGTTTTTTAATTAACATGAGTTACTTTTTCATAGTGTATGCATTAATAATATTTACATAAACTCCAGCATGGTTTTTTTACTTGCTGTGAATAAGGCATGAGCTGTAGTCATTACTGTAATTATATAAATAGTTTTTATTCATTTTAAAATGTCTACTGGCCTCTTGAAATTGAGTATAATGCTGTAGCATTACTCTAAGATATCCCAGTAGGGTACAGAACAGGCCATTAACATGCAGTTACATGGTGTGGGGTTACAGGTGGGCTTTTCTTTTACCCTTTATTTAATTGGGATTTACAAGAATTCCAGTAATTCTTACGATTCACATATACAATAAACAACGGGGTCATGACCAGTAACAAAATCCCAAGTGGGACTGTTGGAAGGCAGAGAAATGTTCCTGCTCTAGCTTCAGTGTCAAAGGAGCAGTGCTCCTGTGCTGCCTAATGCTTTTGAGCAAGAAGCATCCAGATTGACTAAACTGGGATTTTCATAAGTGTCTATGAAAGAAATGAAAGCAGTTCCTTGCAGGCTTTCAGATGTATTAGTAGAGAATTTTCCTTCAGCATATAAAGTTTTAAACTTATGAAAAGCTATGAAATGGTCTAGAATGTCTTGCTGTATCCTTTCATCAAAGACAAGTAATCATGTGGGCATAGGAACAGAAATTCAGCTGCATGTTTAGGCACTTTTCCTACCAAATATAATTCTAGCAAAGATCTGGAAATTTCTTTAAAGTCAGGCATGAGTCAAATCAGTCATACTCTGAGGAGAAAAACAAGATTAGCAGGCATGAATTTTCATGTTCAGCTCAGCGGGTGGTGTTTGTGCTCTGAAATATTTTGGTAAATGTCAGTGTCAACTTTTTTCTGTAATTGCTTGAGTAAAAATAAGCACTAGCTGGAGCACTGCATTTCAGACTTGAGCTCAACTGTGATGCCATTGAAATGAAGGAGCTAGTTATAATAAGAAAAACAGAAAACTGTGGAACAGTTCAGCTGTTGGGGAAATGTGTGTGCTTAGAAGTGAAATTGTTCATCGGTAACTGTAAGTGATGGTGATGGGGAGTGTAAATCCAGAGCCACAGCTCGTTTTAGTGGGGGCTGTTTTGAGAAGCTGTGTGGTTAAACCAGAATACGTAATGAACGAGTATAACCATCACTCCTGTGCCACTGGAAAACGCAAGTAGCGAAGACAGCAAGTTTAAAGGATAGATGTTTCACTTCAGGCTTTCCAAGGAAAACAAAAATAAAATGAGCAAGGCTCAAAATGTTTTTAGAAAACCCTTGTTTAAAAGAAATGAAAAAAGAGGTAAGTTACTAAATGAAGATATTAAAACAGTGTGCTTTCTGGTTTTCTGTTTGCATTTATTTTAGCGTGGAACATAAATGATTGCTCATTTTGTGGTGAACAGTCATCTGCTGCTTGATTTCACTTTGCATTCTCCTGTGCTGAAGGAGAATGCTATGTATAAATACTGTTGAGGCTTTTATTGAAAACAAAATCATAGCAATACTTGTTAAAGTCTGAGGTGGTAGGGAAGAGGGAATTAAACTTGTGTGTGACTTGACGTCGCCCAGACAGGTCTTAGAATGCAAACTGCAGCAACGAGAAACATGAGAACTATGATCTCTAAAAATGATATGGTGCTGTATTATTTATTGCATGTTCTCACATTAAATAAAGCATCACATGCCACTGGATGATACAGAACCATGTTAGACAGTCATTAGTTAGCATCTCCTTTATCCTATCCACTGAAATTAGAAAAAGTTCTCGGGTGACTCGGAGCATTTCCTCATTATGCTTTGTAATAGCTTCAGACCTGATTCATCTGAGTACTTAACTGTCATGAATGAGCTTACCGATGGGAAGTGAAGATAGAAAAGCTTGGTAGTTTTGAGAGTCTTTGCTGTAGTGCATTCCAGTCTCTTGTCAGCCTTACAAAAATCTTTCAGAGCATTGTGCAGGTAAAAGAAACAATCTTCTCTGCTGTAGGAATGGAACACTAAAAGTATTTGAAGGCTCTTTTTGGCATAATTTCTTAAAAAAAATTAATCTGGTGTGTTTTGTGATGTAGCTTCAGTTCTGAAGTCAAGAGAACATTTAGGATATGGTCCTGAGTGCTCAGAGACTGTGGGAGAAGGGGGAGATCTTTAGGAGGCTTAAGTCAGAATTACATTGATTGCAGTACCACAGTTCTGTCACAAAACTGGGGATTTGGATTTACTGTTTCTGTGTCTCACAGGGTAGAAAACTTTCTGTAAGACTTTCTGTAGCTTTTTTATGTTTCCCCTGTTTATAAGAAAACTTAGTTTAGCCATGTGGCTTTGTTTCCGAAGTTGCTTCTTCTGTGTTGTGTATCTGTGAACTGCCAAACTGTTGGTGATAGTGTGATTTGAAGCAAATTAGCCTACACAGTCCCCTGCAACTACACCACAACACCTACAACTTGGTGCTTGGTCTGAACAAAGCAGTGGTAGTGTGACAGGCAGATAATGTAGGTTTATTTTACTTGCAAGGACAGGGCATATTAAGTGTGGTGAAGGAACAGTCAGTGAATGCAGAAGTGTGTGCCTGAAGACTCAGATGCTACTTAGCTGGGTATGCAGGGCACAGTGTTGTGTCTGCCTTCCTGTCCCCAGCTGGAGTTTAGGAGGCTTGCAATGGGGTTGCACGTTAGCACAGAGATTAAAAGGATTAACTGGCGTTCCCTTAAATTGAAGTATGCCATCAATACCACTGGCAGTAATCTAACCTAGTAAATAAAATGGGTGGTGGTCCATCTTCTGACTCTGTGGTGGTACACTGTGACTCGTGTGTATAGCTGAACTACTCCACTGCTTCACCTCTAATGGCCTATGAGTAGCACTCCCTGGCCTGCCTTGACCCAAGGCTTGCTCCAAGAGAGCACCAGTTTCCAGATGCTGCAACTGGAATCATGCAAACAGCATCCATGCAAACATGGATGACCATGTACAAATGTGCAAACCTATTTTGCGACCTTGTTTAGCTGATTGACCTGGCCAGAATTTTAAGGTAGACATCCCCATTTGTTACCTGAAACCTTGAGCCCGTTCCTAACTGAGCAACACTTTGAGTGGAAACAGCAATACCAATTCATAAAGAGTGAAAAAACGTGATGGTTAGAGCATTTCTGGGGATTTGGGAGGCCTATTCCTAGGACCTTCTCAGTCCATCTTGCAGAAGTTCACAAGACTTTGGATAAGGCTATGAGGTGGCTACCCTTCACCTTTTCTATTTTTAGTCTCATGGTTAGGATGTGATTATTGATTTTTTTTTTTTTTAATCAAGTCAGGCAACACCTTTGAGTTAGGAGGGCAAACTGGCTCTCTGTCCACTCTATGTTGGAACAGGCTCTGTTTGGGATCTCCAAAGGAGGGTGTCACTTCTCATGGTCTGTGGGCCCCAGTGACGTTCAGAATAGGAACTGAATCCTTAGATGCAGTCAGAAACTGCTAAGATTGTGACATTTCCAACTTTGACACAACACAAATTGAAGTAGTTAATAAAATTTTCAGGTAGAAATAAGGGAGAGACTATTATTTTTGATGAGAGGTCTGTTTGTTTACTGCACTGTTGCTTTCATTATAACAAATGCTTTTAGTTAAAGCAGATAACCTGCTGTACATCTCAAACTATTGGCTACAGTGTCTCCTTTTTAACTCTTTCCCATTTCTATAACCAGGATGATAGTAATCTCTCTGATTTCTGGCTACCTCCAAGACTTGATTAATATTTGCATAAGGTTGTAGGTTTCTTGCATTGGACATACCCAGTAAATAAAATGCATGGTTCCTCCCCAGAAGGCATCTTCTCTTGCTGTGAAAACAGAGTTCTGTCAGGCTAAGAAGGCATACTGTAGTATATAATTAAGAATACATTCAAATGAAGCATTATGCTCTGCTAAACTTGCCAAGCCACCTTATCTTCTGTTTGTGCATAGTCTGAGACCTAACTCAGATTTGCACCCATGTTCCTTGCAGTTTTGCAGAAAGTACCTGCATGTTTCCATTTAGTGCTGCACATAAACAGAGTGAAGGGTGGATCTGCTACTCCGACACAGTAGGTAAAAAGTTAGTAATCAGTTCTAATCAAAAGTGAGGAAATGTGGATGTGAAGATAATGAGGAGTTTCCCGCACTCCTGCTGGAAATATCAGAGTTAGATATTAAACAGAGTAACATTTGCTATTTATATTTGCAGACTGGATTGTAGGTAGCTCCAAGTGAATATTCAGGAGAAGGGAGGCACCTGGTTTCAACCACTTCATTTAGTGTCTAAATGATGTGATAATGCACTGTGTAAGTAGCCTGGAGCCAAGGATGACTTGGTTGCCTCCAGAACCAGAAACAGCATGGCTGTGAAAAATGGAGCAGTGCATTTAACCCTAGAAAAAGGCAGCTGTTCAGCACCATCTATTCCAGCTCTGCCTCTCTTGGAGCCTGAAGAGATAGCATTTCATGACCCTGTCCTGTATTGCAGTCATACCTGCTCACCTGAAGCAAGAGATCTGAATCATGCAGATATACTCCAGGCGTTTAAATTCCATCATGAGCCTCATTTTATTAATGGGTGACTTTACACAGCTTGCAGCTCTGACGGTATCTCAGGAGTCCCTTCCAAAGTATCTCATTCTTCCTAAACTTTGGAAGAGGAGCCTGAAGGTCTCACTTAGGGCTGCAAATCATCTCAGACTGTCAAGCGTGTAAGGTTGCAATGCCCTGAAGTATACATGAAGATGTAGCCTGTGATATCCACAGTCATGTTATCACATCCCATTCTTCAGCTTTTCATCAGCCTTGGGATGTACACAAACCTCAGCCCCTCTGGAAATCCAAATGTGTAACAAACTAGGACATGGCCTTGACAAATAGGTAAAAATAACATTTCTTCATCCAGTACATCAGCCATCTATTACGGATGATTGCATGGTAAAGACAGGAGTTTGTACTCTTTTAGTTACTACTCCCAATTTCCAGCAGCAAGTAGGTTTGGTCACACTGTATGCAAGAAAGAACCACTCCACTGTACATGTAACTATTTTAGAATGACAATTTCATCATGTATTGACAGACAGGGTGTAGGCTGGGAATAATGTCTTTTCAAAAACTTGCCCAGAGAAAGCAGTAATTCTGCTTGGCTGATGAACTGAAATTCCAGCAAGGAACAGAGCGTTTCTATTTCTGATGTCTTTGAGCAGTTCCAGTAACTAATAGTGTTAAAGCACTGAGAACTGCACAGGCAGTAGAGCTGATGCATAGTCATGAAATGTGTTTCAAAATTATAATGAGGTTTTTATGACTTGCAAAGAGATTTTTACTAGCAAGCTGAAAATATCCACCCAAACCAGTTATAGTAGTTACTTTCCCTCAGTAATTTTCTAGTTTGCATTTTTCATTTTGGGGAATGTTTGCATTAAAAGCTCTCTAACAGACAGTACTAAATCCTGCAATCAAATACAAATTTGTGCTTGCAACAACAGTCCGTTCTTATGGGAAAGACAATGGATTTGTGACATTAATTGTGAGCTCTGTGTATAACTGAGCATGAAGGGAACATGGGGTGTACGCAAGATATATCTATTTAGACAAAAAACCATTTGACCCTAATTAAAAAAGATCATAAGAGAAGTTCGTTATAAAAAAAAGTTGCTTAATTAGGACTGCACAGTTAGAAGTTATACAATTAGATCTATCATTAAGTAGTACTCCAGTCTTCTTTATTACAACAGCATCACTGGGTTATGTTTCTTCCAGCTAAAACCAACAGGAGCTTTGTTACTGTCTTCATAGAGAGCAAAATTAAATATGAAATATTGCCACCAATTTCCTGACCTCTCCAAAATCTTGTACCTGTAAAAATTTAATAATGATGTTCCGAAATGAACCCCGAGTAATAATGAACTTTACACAGAATTATGATTCAAAGAATCCTACACATCGAAAACTCTGCAGCATTTTTTTTCTTTGTAGTTTTTCAAATCTTTTTAGGCAGCTATCTACAGATGGTTTTGCACTGCCACCATTGTTTCTATGAAGTTTTTTGTTGGTCTAGGCAATGCACTCTTCAGCTGGCTTCTGAGATTTTTTTCTGTGAACAAAGCTACTCCCATTTTTATTTAGGAAAACTGGACTCTCAATCCAGAGCTGCAGCAAGACAACGAGACACTGTTAACAACTTTACTACCTTTGAGCACCTTGAGCTTATTAGATGAGGGCCAAATTTCTACCATCAGAGGAAATAGGGAATGACCGTGGCAATATCTGAAAGTCCGTTTAGCAAAGTATCATTCTCCACCAATGAGCAACAGTGAGCACTTGGGTACAGGTACAGATGGATTCTTGATATGTTCTCAAAAGTTTACAATTTGCAAACTTCCAGCTTTAAAGCTTATATTCATTTCATCATATTTAGTACTCTTACCCTGTGTGAACTTGTCTTACTCCATTTTTGGTTTATCAGCCTGACCTTCGAAAGGCTCTATGGCAAGATAAATTATGACATATGAAAAAGCACTTTTTACATTTTTTTTCCTTACATTAGTTGTCCCTCCCCTTCTTGTACTACAGGGAACAATGAATAATAATTGGCATCACTTTTTTTCCACTTACAGTCTTACAGCTCAGATATTCCTGATGTGAAAATCAGAGTTTTTGCTGTTTCCATAAATTTGTACTTTGGGAAACAGCTCATTTGGCACCATCTTTCTAGTACCATGGCTGCCCTCCAAAGTTTACTACACAATACACTTCTTAGTCCAACAGTATCATCCTGGATGTTTAGAGTTGAACACATACATCCTTCAGTTGTTACATCGCATTTACTCATCTGTGCTAAAATGCCTTTTATTGTATCCTCAGTTCAGGACAAATGTGAGGCTCTGTTCCTTTAAAAAAAGAACTAGCTTATTTTGAAAACTGCTCTATCACTGTTGTGTTGAATATTACTACAACTTTTTTTTTCCCCTATAGCCTAATTCCTCAAAAGACCCTTTTTTTATCACCTGCCATTTCTCTCTCTGGCAAATGCCTGGCTTTTAATATATTTTAACTAGGCTTTACTATTATTACTATTATTATTATTACTATTAGCTTTTATGTTAGCAAGGTGATCCTCTGAATCTATTTTAACCTGGGTCCCCAGGGCTTTCTATATAATTAGCTTGTGCACCTTGTTTGGATAAGAGACAGACTTTCTGAAGTGTGGCACTTGTAGTATTATTAGAGAGTGTCCACAGAAGAGCCAGGAAGATGGTGAAGGGTCTGGAGGGGAAGTCGTATGAGGAGCGGCTGAGGTCACTTAGTTTGGCCTAGAGAAGAGACTGAGGGAAGACCTCATTGTGATCTATAGCTTCCTTGTGAGTGGACGAGGAGGGGCAGACACTGATCTTCTTCTCTGTGGTGACCAGTGACAGGACCCGAGGGAATGGCCTGAAGTTGAGTCAGGGAGGTTTAATTTGGATATTAGGAAAAGGTTCTTCCCCCAGAGGGTGGCTGGCACTGGAACAGGCTTCCAGGGAAGTGGTCACAGCACCAAGCCCGACAGAGTTCCAGAAGCATGCTCTCAGGCACACAGTGTGACTCTTGGGGTGGTCCTGTGCATGGCCAGGAGTTGGACTCAATGATCCTTGTGGGTCCCTTCCAACTCAGGATACTCTATGATTCTATGAAGTCTTTCCCTTTGCTTGCCCCAGCTCACGTTCTCCTGGGCCGGAGGTGCAGCGAGGCAGGCAGAGCCTCCCCAGCGTCCAGTGTGGAGACGAGCGTCGGAAAATCCCAACTCCACCAGCACCAACTCGACATGGTGTGAAGAAGGTTGCAGCATCTCTCGGCTGCCGGGAAAAGAGAGGAGCGGAGCTCCTTCAAAATGACAACTGCCGTGGCTGACCAAGCGCCTTTTAAGATAACATACTCCCACCTAGTGGCTCTCTTAAGAGTCAGGAAAATGCACCGTCCCAGCAAATTGTGACGTTAATTATGGAACTCGCATTTAAAGAATGAGTAAGTCAGATACTTATTAAGTCGATGTAACTCTCAGTAGGTCTAGAAATGTTGATTTTGAATTCCTGTTTCACTGCTGAAACATCTAACCAGAAATCAGGAACAATTAAGCTGCATAACGCTGATTTTGTGTATAGTTACCCACGATGTAGTTACTGATTCTTAGTTTAGTTTTTCACCACAGTTTTGGTTGTGTCACTAGGCTTTGTAGGAAAGACAATAGCTAGATACAGAAAAGCATTTAAAAACCATTTCCAGAGAAATAAAAAACTGAGTAGGGACTTTGTCTGATCTTTCCAAGCCTTTCAGTGAGGACTGAGACACTAGTGGTGTGAGGAAGAAAGCCTGCTTCATAGTTCTTTGTGTTTCACATCTTTCTGCGAAGAAAATTCTGGTTTCAAGGTTGTTGCAGCAGTAGCCATTTTCTTGCCAATCCTCTTCAGTTCCTCCTCCACAGAGGTGAGGGGGATATACGTCTGTGTCAGAATGCTTTTGAAACATCTTCCTAAAAAGCAGACTGGAAAGCATTCTGTGATGGTGGAACATCAAAAGACCGCAGTGCTGTAGGACAGGATTCTCTGTCTCCTTTGCCCCTTCCCTCCTCCCTGTCCTTTCCTCACTTCTCTTTCCTGATATTCACCACTTCTCCACCAACCCTTTGTGGTGTTACTTTTCCCAGCAGTTCCCATCTGCTCCTTCCCTCTCAGGCTTAGCTGTATTGCTGGAAAACTGCCATTTTGCCCAGTATTTTCTACAATTAATATTCTGTTCCCCCAAATGCTCATTTCAGCAATATTAGATCTTCTAATTTTACAATTTAAAAAGGCAGAAATATATATATAATTTTTAAGGCACAAAGCTGAATGAGAACAAACCATGCTTTTCAAGAAAAACGACCCTTTAGGCACTAGGATGCCCTGTTAGGAGGATCCTAATAAACAAGCATTGCAGTGCTTGATAAAATGAAACCCAAAATAAAATGGACTGATTGACTGAAATGAACTCTTTCCAGACAGCTTACTATAATTAGATTTACAATCATATTATGTCTAGGCTTTCTACAGAGACCTTTGTCTAAACTTCAAAGGATGTCTGCTTCCTTTTAAAGTATTTCTACTACCTACATATCAAACCTGCCAGAGTGCACAGAAATACTACATACCCTCTTTTCCTGCTCCAGGCCATAGTAAAATTTACACTGACAAAAAAAAGCTAATGCTTCTATTAAAGTACATTACAACTGCAGTAATAGCCCACGCCAGGAATATATATGCCGGGACTTGCTAGCATTCCAATAAAACAGAAGTGAAATATCAAGGACTTCTGTGTTACAGCTACCTAAAATAACTTAGAAGGAAAAGCACTGTCTGGTGCAGTGCTATAAAATAAAATGTGTAAGTAAAAGACCTCTTTCACATTTTCAAATCTAGCCAAAGGAATCTATGTCATAATCTTGGCAAGACTCTGCCCTCATTCCTCATCCATCAGATTCATGAGAGTTTCAACTAGACATTAGTGAGGAAACTAACTCAGTGTTAATGGGAACTGTATAAAGCTTTGGGGCAAATAGTATATTATTTGCAATTTAAAGTAATTTTCTAACCAGAATTGGTGCCAAATGCCTTTTGGTAAATTATGCTGTAATTCTTGTAAAATAATCCTAAAATAAGTTTCTGTTTATCAGATTTGAAAGTTAAACAGCTATGTAGGTACTGATATGTACTTGGTATGTACCCAAGGTACTGATTCAATAGAGCAATAAAACATAAATGCTGTGATAAATACCAAAACATGTTTTGGGCCTGGTTCTGTTTTCCCATCCTTTCATAAAAGTTCATTAAAAACAAGTTAATAGAACTTTCAGGTGTATAAAATCTCTTCTGAAGACCTGAAGTTATCTGATATAGTTCTTAATTTAATAAAAAATATTCCATTCCCCTGTAAATCATGTCTTAATTAGAAAAAAGAATTCGAATATTCAGCTCAGACTTTATTATGAGTCACAGCAAAATCCAAGAAAAATACAGGCTATAAACAGTTGTTCTTAGTAAAGCCTAATTACAGTCAACAGTCAGATTGTCAAAGAAAAGCAGCTAGCACCTGTGGGCAAGGGTGTACTGAGAGCTCTGATACCCAATTAGCACATGGGGAACAAAGGAAGAAAAGGATCATTAATTTCTTTTAGAAAGGCAGGGGTCTTTAGCTCCTATGTTCACCTTTGATGTTTAATAAGAGATAATAAACATTGAATACTTTTAGGTTATTTTTATATTCTCTTTTATTCATGCCATTAAGTGAAAAACCTGAATGCAAATTTGTCTGTTTTCCTTGAGACCTTCTGCTGGAGCAGCACAGTCATCTTTACTCCAGAAATGGCTGTACATGGCAACCTATCCAGTAAGGTGTCACTTACACGAAATACAAAGAAAATGCTGAAGAATTGTGGGTTTGGGTTTTGGTGTTTTGTTTTTCTTTTTCATCTAAAAGAGATTGCCTGCATTCCTTCAGTATTTCCCACCAGCAGTAACAACTGAGACAACAGGGAGTTTTCGGCCAGGGAGTGAGCAGTCTCTAAGGTAACAGGGACAAACAGCTGAAGTCAAAATGTCACAAACTTTGACTTAATATACCCCAAACTGATTCCTATGAGAGCTTTGTGGCTGATTTAGATGGGGGAGGGGGAATAACCAAATGAAAACCAAACAGGCACCTGAAATGAAGAGGTGGTGAAATTTAATCTTGAAGGCAATAGCTTTGGTATGTTGGCCATTCAGAAGTTTCACATGGAGACAATACCACCTGTAAATTACATGATGAGTGTAACATGCCGTTATTAATAAAAGCACAACATGCATTCTCTTTGAAAAATAAGCAAACTCAAATGGCTAAATGTCAAATATGATGATGTAGCAATTTTGTGGCAGTACAGATTTAAAATGAGATTGCTAAAAGCTCTGGAACATATTCATAATAAAGATGAATTTGCATGTCCTGAAGTTAAAATTTCAGGGATTCTCTGCCTTATTAGTAAGTGCTGTTGAGCATGCAAACCTCAAGGAAAGGAAACGGGAGATATTTTTGGTGAAAGTATGTTGGTTTTGAAAGATTTTAATTTACTAGATGGGGAAAACAGGCCACAACATTTTGATAACAACTTGAAGAACTTGCAAGCTAATCCCACACCCTGTATTAACCCTGGTACCTTTGATGTGTGCCTTACTGCGTGAGCCCTAAGGAGTTGTGATGGGAGTTCAGGAACAGTGCCAGAACTGCGGGGCCTCCAACCCAACTGGCTTGGCAAGTGTCTGCAGTTGTTGTGAAGGAAATATTAACTGAGCTGTCAAGGACTGAAATCAGACTTATCTTCCCCCAAGCAACCAGCAACAGGACAAGAGGACATAGCCTTGAGCTGCACCCAGGGGAGGTTTAGGTTGGACATTAGGAAGGATTTCTTCACAGAAGGGATGATTAAATATTGGAATGGACTGCCCAGGGAGGTGATCCAGTCACCATCCCTGTGTAAGACGGGATGTGGCACTTAGTGCCCCAGTCTAGTTGACATGATGGTATTGGGTCGTAGGTTGGATTTGACTTTTTCAGAGGTTTTTTCCAACCTAATTGATTCAGTGATATTTCACTTTGCTATTACTGGTCAACATGGACCTGCACAACACTAAAAACTCCCTAAAGCTCAGGTGCATGCCAGAGCACATCCTAAAGGCCCAAATACGCCATTTCGGAGCAGATAAAAGCCTAGGACACAGAAAAATGTACCAGCCAGGTTCTGGAAACGGTAACGGCGAGCGGAAGAGCCGGTACCCATTACGCATGGAGGAGGGTGGGAGCACAAGGAGCGCTGAGGCGGCGCCGCGTGCCCGCCCTGAGGGCGGGAGCAGCACGCGCCGTCCCAACGGCTCCAGCGGCGGCCGCGGCGCGCGCGCACCAGATACGTCCCCTCGCCCAACCGTCGCCTGCTTTAAAGAGCGCTCGCGTGCCGGGCACGTTTACCTCGCTGCGATTGGCTGGCGCGGCCTGTCAATCGTGTCCGTGCCCGCCCCCCCGCGCCCGCTGATTGGCCGAGCGGGTCCGGAGCGAGGGAAAGCTGTGGCCGCGGGGCCGGGCGCATGAGGCGCTGATACTGCCGGCGGCCGGGCCGCGCTCTGTGGCGTTCGGCTCCCGACGGGACAGCGGGGAGTCATGCCGTGGCCTCGTCTGCCTGGGGATAGCGGTGGGTTCGGGTCCTTGCCGTGCCGTGGGGAAAGGCGGAGGCAGCGTGATGAGGGACGGAGCGGTGTGGAGAAGGGGCCTTGACGCGCGAGTCGGCGGGAGTAGCGGAGGGAAATGCCGGGGGTGTTGGGTTTTTTCTCTTCCCTCACTGCCCTACAGGCAGTCGCGCCTGTTCCCGTGCGTGGCCTTTGTGCCCTGGGGCGTGCCCGAGTTTAGCTTGCTTCCTACGTGGGTTTTTTGTAGCTCCTCAGGGCCGCTTCGCCCCTTCGAGCTCCCGGGGTGCCAGTTAGGCCTGAAGCTGCCAAAAGATTTCCTAACTACGGAATCTCTTTGCGGCTTTTAGGGTGTGAAACCCAGTAATTCACTTGCTGAAAGGAGATGGGACAGCGTTTGTAGCAGAGAGGAGCCACGCTCTTTCTGCTGATGCCTGTCGGGGATTTTTTTTTGTGCTCTACCCTGCTGCTTTTCTGGAATCTCATTTTGATGAAGCCAGGAGTTTTGTTCAGAATTTGGTTTTTTTGGTGTCCAGTGACAGATATAATTTAAGCTTCTCGAGAGTGGTTGTTTGCATGGATTCCTGCCCCAAAATGAATGCCTGCTTGATGAAAAGACAAAAAAGATATTTCCCCACCAAAAACGTTCTTTTTTTCCTCGGGTGGGAAAAATCACTGTTAACACTATTCTAATGAAAGGATTTGTGGAGTCTGTTAGAATATCATGTGAAGGCTGTTGTGAAAAAAAATGCTCTTAGAAATAGTGATTACATTGATGCAAAGCACCTTAGAAATTACGAAGTGGGGCAGGAGTGGTGGAGGCTGCAGCCCCACCTCTGGATAGTAGTATCATTGCATAACATCCATAAGTGTAGTAGGGGAGCAGGCACTTCATCACTCCATAAATTTAGTCTATAATACTTTTAAAAACTTCAGTTTTGTTCAGCGAATAATAGTGGGTTATCAGGAAACATTTGTGTAAACTTTAAGCTGGTTTTAAATGTTTTTCTTGTAAAAAGTAAACTGCTGATGGCTCAGGACATTGTCTTGTGGAGCGTGATCCTGAAGATGAAGAAAGCTGAAAGTAAAAGGGGCACTGAAAAAGAAACAGTGGTGCCTTATTTTTCTGGTGATGATTTTTGGGGCAGCATTTCTTTTGAAGAAGTAACATAGCACTTGGAAATGACATTTGGACAAAGGATTGAAGTGATGAAAAAGATGGCTTGTCTAAGTATAACAAAGAGTAGGCAGAAAATCTTGGGAAAGGAATAAATAAATTGGAGAAGGAAAAAAAAGGCAATGAAGGAAACATCTGACGAGGTTTTTTTAGGGGCTTGACTAATAAAATTGGTAATTGCTAAGTGGTGTGGTTGTTTTCCCATCACCTGTCTGACAGAAACTTAGAGCTGTTGGGTGAGATCTTGGCATGCCAGAGAAATAGGAGGTGGGGCAGCAGCAACCACCTTGATAAACCTGCTTAGTTTTTGAAATTGTGAAAATGGATAAAGCCATGAAAATTGTAATCCCAGAAGTGGGATTATTTCACACCTTTAGATTTGCCAGACAGTTCTGCCCAATTTCATTATATATTGGTATTAAATAAGTTATTTATGTTCATGAGTTCTCTGAATTCTTTATATTAACTGGGCATGGACTTAAGGTGTTCCTCCAGTATTTTAGTTCTAAAATACAATTTTGAAATAATTGGTATTTTTATAAAATGTAGTAATAAGAAAATGGAACTTGTCACTTCAAGTAGCTTATTGGTCCCTTACACAGCTGTGATTACATGGTTTATGAAAGAATTCATTCTTCTACTTGAAGGGCAGCATTCTTAAAAATAGTTGTGCTACTTATGTTGTGATAGCACGTAGGAGAGTTTGTATATAGATTACGTAGTTGCTGGGTAAAGTTCAAGATTATCCCAGCTACGGAAAAAATGTTCTGAAAGCAAGTACAGAGGTGATAATGGTTGGATGTAGGACTGAAGCCTTATGCTAAATAAGGTTGCAGTAAATAGGCAGGTATGGCCTAAATGGTTTTTCTGTATTCTGGTAGCTTCTGCATGCACATAACAACTTAGAATGTGCTGAATTGGAATATTTGCAATGTTCTGTTGAAGCTGTTGCAGATATGCGTGAGGAGAATAAAGCTGCGGCAAATGGATGTGGCAAAATCCAAAGTGGTACTCAAAATGGGACTGCTTTACTTGCCCTAATGGAGAAGAGTGGATACAGCATGGTTCAGCAAAATGGGCAAAGAAAATTTGGTGGTCCTCCACCAGGTAAGCATTTCTTTTGGGATTTCTTTTGACACTGAATATTGGTGTAGCCTCATGTTGTGTATCTTGACAGTGACCGGTAATAAAAGCTTAAGGAAACAGTGTAAGAAGCACAGCAGGTATGGGGAGGGTCCTGGTGTGTTTTACAGTTTCCAGCAATTTAAGGTCTTTTGAGCTAGACTATGTTGAACATTTGCTTTTGGTGGATTTAAAAAGTCACAGCTTTAAAACCAGCTAAAATTGACAGGTAGCAGAACAAATGTGGAGCTCAAAATGCCGAGTGTGTTCCATATGACTGAGAACATGCTTCAAAACATTTAGTGGCACAGAAGGGAAAAACGAGTTGGTGATAGAGGCATAACCTAGTTAGTGTCTTCTCTGACTCCATACCACTTGCATTGGCCAAAGCATTTTTTTTTATGAACATTTTTTCTCTAAGGGAGCACCAGTGAAGATTAATTCATTTTGTTTTCAGAGTTGAGGATGCAACATTTCTTTTATTTTGAGTAATTTTTCCAGTGATGTTGGCATCAGCAGTGTACAAGAATTTCTCTACTAGGCCTGGTTGTATGACATGGAATACAGTAACTCTTCCTTCTGAATCAGGTCATGCACTTAGACAAGCAGAAAGAAAGAGAATTCTTTGTGCTGCTCTTTCAGTTCATTCTCACTTTTGGCCTGTGATCCCATGTCTTTATAATTTATGCTCAGAAGCATGAACTCTATTTGCTCATTGCTATATGTAGTTTAAGTTAGAGCTGCATCCAAATTATTTCTCTGGAAGTTTTTCTGTCTAAAATTTTGTCTGTACTTTTACTAAGCCTATATAAAATAGCAAAAGGAAGCACTGTGGAACTATTTTGAATATGGCACTGGAAAAAGAACTGCAGGGCATCGCTGACTTCAGCCTGTTCTTAAATTATTAAACATCTTTTACATAATAATGTCTTTTAATTAGAACATTAGACAGTATTAAGTGTGTTTGTTTAGCAAAGCTGCTTTTATTAATATTTTCTGAAACTAGATGTGTTTGAAAAAGTATCTCTTCCATCAGCCCGTTCATTGACATTAGTTACATATTTTTCCTTCAAATCTTCATGTATTTTCATAGGTTTTTTTCGGTTGGAAATTACCCTAAGTTGCTATAAATGGCTCTAGGCCAGATGAGACTTAAATGTTTGAGATGGCTTGTAAGAAATTACAGTGTCTTTATAAATGAAGGGTTTCACTGTGAACTTTGCTTATTTAGGATGTGACTTCTGTAAGCTTGTGTTGCTGTCAAAGGATAGTCTCACTGTCAGCTCTATTCTCAGCAGATACGGCTGAAAATTGCTCTAAAAATTTCCAGGTTTTTACCTGACATCAGTGCAGTTTTTGTTCAGTTTATGCCACTTGTGAAAAATGTATCTGTGGAGTGTTTAATATAAAAAGATGAAAGTGAGTTTTCATAGTTTTATGTCTGCTGCCATCTAAGCAGTGGACCCAGCGATGCCCCTAGGCATGTGAGTCATTAGAATTACATGGAAGTTTAAGATGGCATGGATACTAACAGTGGAGGATTATGACTAATGTTGATTGAACTGCTGCAAAAATAGGAGTCCCATTTTCTATCATCCGATGAAGTACCCAGTCAAGGAAACTCTCTGGTCAACTACTTGTGGAATGCTTTTGACTAACTTTCCATGTTTGCTCTGCTAAGTACGTGTCCCTCATTGGCAAATGTGGCACAGAGCAGTTTTCTTTAAGTCAGGAGTCAAGAGGTTAATTGCAGCTGGCAGTAATATGCTGTACTGCTGAATTAGTATGCAGCTTCAAAGTTAGAAGGGGGGGGCTTTTTGTATGGTAAATGGCTTTTACTTACTGAGAATCATTGTTCAATCAGTTACCAGGCTGAGGAGGATGGTAAAAGTTTGTCTAGTTAATAAATAAATAAAGATTGTTACTTAATTTCATTACTTCCCTGCATAATTTTTTCTTGACCGAGGTGTGCAGTTGCTTTTGTCTTTGGAACTCCTAAATGGTGTACAGTTGGTTTATTGTTTTTATGTGGGAAGGGACTGGCACAATGGGAGTGATGGCAATACTTGGCCTGCAAGTGGTGTTAGCTGCCATGTCCAGTCAGACCTCAGCTGAAGTGGTCAGAAATGTTTACAAAGGTGAAAATGATAAAGATGTGGAATGCTGTGTGGAATGGAGCCAGACTTTTTCCTAGGTAAGTCATGGCAGTGTGACTCCAAATGCATGTCAATTCTGATGCCTTGGTAGCTTCCCTGTGTCCCATGTAGCTCTTTCCGTACAGTTAGCGTACAGTTTATAGATGAAAAATTACTCTGTGAGAAGGCAATAATGTCTCAATTCTGTTTTTTCCCAAGTAAATTACAGGCTCTTTGACAATACATACATGAAGGAAAAAGTGTTAATTACAAAATCATCTAAATATAATTTATTCTGAACTTCAAATAAAAGTACATTGTTTAATCATCTTTTTGTCTTAACTTGTCAAGAGTAATTATTTTTTCACCTTGCCTCATTATGCTTTGTCATTTCATACTAGTACTTACTAAGTTTTGTGTTAGTTTTTTCTACCATCTTTGTACTCCTTGATTTTTCTCTTATAGAAAACCTTTCTTGTCAAAAACTTTAGAAAAGGCTTTTAGTTATGATTTGTGTGTCTGCCTTTGAATCTTCTACGTGATTTGTTTGTCTAATTTAAAAAAAGAAACAAAGCCAAACAAACTTTTTAAAATTATTTTTTTATTATTTTGGGGAAATGGAGTGCCATATTTGATGATAATAACTCCATAATATTACATGCATAAATACATTTTTACATTATCTGTTGAACATGTCTTTCAGTGTATATGGCAGAGATATAAAACAATGTCTGAATGTCCTTGGCTGAAGGAGGGAAGCATAGATGTTCTTGTAGGTTTCAGATGTCAGCCAAAGACTGACTTGTTCTGTGGTTTTTTTATTTACTTTTTTTTTTCTACCATCCACTACTGCCTGTGAAAACTGTGGTCTGTTTTTAGAATAAAAGTGTTCCATCTTTTTGCATATTGGAGAAAGTTTGGCTCTGTGTCCTGCCTTCCTTAGGGAGTCCTATTTTATTGGATGAATGGAGGTGGAAGCAAAATGCTTGGACTTTTTGAATGATGTCAAGGAAGAAAAAAAAGTGCTGCACTGGGGACCCTTACCAAAATTTATAAAAATATGGGCAAGAAGTGCAGAGAAACATTTTATAACTTTAAAGCATTGCAGTAGAAAATAAAACTGAAGTTCTTACTGAGGTATCTTTCTAAGGTATATCAGTTTTATTAATAACTGAAATAAAATTGTAAGGGGCAAAAAATGTTTGAAATAGAGACTCTTGGTAAACCTGTCAGTGGTTTCGATAAACAGGTTCAGTGTGTTGTCATACAGATTCCATTGGAAAAAAAACCCAGAAGATGGAATTGAAAGAAATACAAACTGTGGGTTTCTGGCATTTTGTTTTTATTTAAATGTAAAAGAAATAAGACATAGTAGAAGAGAATGTGCTAGTTTTCAGTTGAGACCAAAAATACATAAATAACTCCCACATTCGAGCTGGGTGTGGGAGAAATGTGCGTATCTGGCATTTGTACTAAGATTTCTGTTGGACAATTTATTTTAAGGTTGGGAAGGTCCTCCACCACCTCGTGGATGTGAAGTTTTTGTGGGTAAGATTCCTCGTGATATGTATGAAGATGAACTAGTTCCTGTTTTCGAGAGAGCTGGGAAGATCTATGAGCTCAGACTGATGATGGAATTCAGTGGTGAGAACCGAGGCTATGCTTTTGTGATGTACACCACTAAAGAGGAAGCCCAGCTGGCCATCAAGATTCTTAATAATTATGAAATCCGTCCAGGGAAGTTTATTGGTGTCTGCGTAAGCTTGGACAACTGCAGACTGTTTATTGGAGCAATTCCTAAAGACAAGAAGAAAGAAGAAATACTGAATGAAATGAAAAAAGTTACAGAAGGAGTGGTGGATGTCATTGTTTATCCAAATGCCACTGACAAAACTAAAAATCGTGGCTTTGCATTTGTAGAATATGAATCTCACAGAGCAGCTGCAATGGCTAGGAGACGACTAATCCCAGGTAAAACTGTTTGTAATTAAACTGAGTTTTTATGGGGAGTATCTATTTCCATATTGTGGGGGGATGAGATGGTGGATCATCCCCGTTTTCCATTCTTTAAGGTGTTTTGAGAATTTCAGAACTGCAGTATTGCCTTTTGGCTAAGGACAATTTTATTTTTTATGTTTTGTTGTTGTAGGGGTTTTTTTTAAACTTTTTTTTAAAGAAGCTATAATTTAAGTTGTTCTGACAATTAAAAAGTAGACATCGGTTTTATGTAATTTAGCTATTGTGATTTACACCAACATGTATTTGCATGGGCACACATTCAGTTTTCATTTACATACGTGAGGCTCTACACACAAATTCTCTCAAAAGTGAGCTTAGAAAGGATAATGCCTTGAATGTGCCCTGTATTTTCTGTGGGTGTCATGAGTGATTTTCATCACTATGAAATATGTGAATGTTTCATATTTTAAAAATACTAAAAAGTAGGTCTTGAATATTTTAAAATAATTTTCGGAGTTTAACAAGTAGAAGATCATTTTTTCATCATCGCACCTCTGAAGGAGGGAAAGTAGAAGGGATTAAATTAACTGAAAAAGGAGGGAATAGGTAAAGGTACAGTTAAGAAGGGAAATTCTAGAAGAGAAAGGAAGGGAAATGAACTGCGGAGGAAATGAAACAATATAGTTGAAGAAGCAAAGTCATTCAAGAAGATAATACAGCATTACCTTTGCTGAAATGAATGCCAAAACTATTAAGGCCAAGATGTAGGCAAGTCTTGTATTAATAGCTGGCAGAGTGTTACCTAAGGGTTATATAGTATGTGTATTATATATACACAAATATATAATATGCGAAAGTATATACAAAATGCAAATTATCAAATATATAAAAATATAATAAATATCAATATAATGCTTGTAATAATGTGTAATATATTGTACATATTGGGGTATATGCAAAGTGGTGGGAGAAATACCTCCAGATCACTGAATGGAAAATAAACCAGTATGATATGCAAAATGATGGGTTGACATGAGTAACAAAGCAGGTTTGTTTTTGTTTTTTCCTTTTAATTTGGGTTCTGATGTGTGGTGCAACATAGAGTAAGGGTTGTGCTAGAGATACACACTTAGATTACTATTTCCAGGTGTTGCCCATACTTTGGAAAGTGGTAATATTATTGAAGAGGCTCTGTTTAGTAGCTAGTTAAATACATTACTTTTGGTCTCCTTTTGCGTGTGTGTATATGCATGTTGCAAAGTCTTTGTTTTGACAGCTTATGGTGCTTAATGAACCCAAAGGTAACAGAACATTTGACGTTTTTGCAGAGTCTCATTTACTTTAATAATTTCAAGTAACTTAAGTAGATGCAGGCAACAAAACCCAGTTTCTTGTGGTATGCATCATGTTTGCTTTTTGTAGAGGTAGCTGATAAGAGTGATTCTGGTTTACTGTGCATGTTTCTTATTTGTATTATGCTTCTTTGCTGTAGGAACGTTCCAGCCCTGGGGTCATACTATTCAAGTAGACTGGGCAGATCCTGAGAAAGTAGTTGATGAAGAAACTATGCAGAGAGTTAAAGTATTGTATGTGAGAAATTTAATGATATCTACTACAGAGGACAAAATTAAAGCTGAATTCAACAAGTTCAAGCCAGGAGTAGTTGAACGTGTAAAGAAGTTGAGGGACTATGCTTTTGTTCATTTTTTCCACCGTGAAGATGCAATTGCTGCTATGTCTGTAATGAATGGAAAGTGCATTGATGGAGCCAGTATTGAGGTAACACTGGCAAAGCCAGTTAACAAAGAAAGTTCTTGGAAGCAACATTTTAATGGGCAGATAAGTCCCAGTTCTGAAAGTCTCTTAGGGTTTCCTAACCAAGAAGATGGTACTCAAAAATCCTTGGAGAAACCAGCAAGTCTTTCAGTTTGTCTTAATGGTCAGCACAGTCCAGGCCCTCCTGAAGTTGAAAGAAGTACATACCCCATTTTTCCAGGAATGAAGCTTACTCCAATTAGCATGTATTCTTTAAAGCTGAGTCACTTCAGTTCTGCAGTAATGCATCTGGATTATTTTTGCCATAAAAATAGCTGGGCACCACCAGAATACTGCTTGTATTCAACCACAAGTCAGGATGGGAAAATACTCTTGGTGTACAAGGTGCTTATTTCTAGTATTGCAGATGATTCCCAGAGTTATTTCATGCCAGAAAAACTCTGTACAACAGTAGAAGATGCAAAGGAATTGGCAGCTCAATTTACACTTTTACATCTAGGTAAGCATAAACACTTTTGTTTATATACAAAGAGCTGAAGCTAGAAAAGTTACTTTCAAATTATTCTTGGTGTACGTATCTTGGTGCACTTGTGTTTTTATATAAAGTATAAGCTAGTCTACAGAAGAGTTGGTTCTTGTGTCAGTTGAGTCTGGACCATCAGATGAGAGCACTGAAGAAACTGTAAATACCTAAACAGCCCAGTGCCAGGGTCATTTTTGCTTACATTCATCTGCTGCAATGATGTATAAGGAAGCACTAGATGACATGTAAGTGACTTAAGTTTAAGGTCATCTCTGAGATGATTATGGTGCTGAAAATTTATTTGAAAGTCTGTCTGCGTTCTAGCATCTTCATTTATGTATGCTCCATTTTTTAAAATTAGAATGCAACTACTAGAAGAGGAAAGTTTTTGTATTATGAAATTGGAGGTGTTGGGATTTTTTTTTATTTGGTTGGGTTTTTTTTCCGAGCCTGTTCTAATTTTGGTGAGTTGGAAAAGTGGTTGCAGTACCTTGTTAAAATAGTGTTGCCATTCTTCTCTTCCTTGTACTGCTACTTAGCACTTGTTCTGGAAGTCTCTTGAGATGTACGTAGGCTGTGGTGAGATTTCTCCTTTGGTTGAATTCATAACAGACTTATTTCAGGCTTGACTATGATGCCTTTTTTTTGCAATGCGTGACTAAAATGTAAATAAGCTTTTTCTTCTTGCTTGTGTTCTTGCTTCTCCTTGGATTTGGATTTGGCACGGCCAAAAGGTCTTAGAGGAAGAAGAACCTCCAAAGCACAAAGCCTTATGCATTGTCTCCATTTCAACCAGTGGTGTGATTGGTTTACATTAGTGGGCCACCTCCAGAAGGTGATGCTTTCGGATGGCCAAAGTGATTTTTAATAATAAATGGCTAAGTATCGGTCTGGTTTTGTACACACAGCATTTGGTGGGCAGCATTTGACCAGTTGAGTGTCTGTTTCCCTATTTTTCTTGCTGGGAAAATTAGGGCCACACCTTTATAACCCATGTAATCCTGAACACAAAGGATAAAAAGGGTACTAAACTCAAAATAGTGGTGTGAGGCTCTCCTGAAGAGTAAAGACTGTTGCGAGTTTTGTACCTGCCCAGTTTGATTCTTTTGTTACCTGAAGTTATTTTCTCTCCTATACTTCTCTGGGAAAGAACCAAGGGAACAATTACAGAAAGTTAGATTAAGAGTGATTATTCACAGCTGTAGGCAAATCCTGAATGCAAACAAGTTTTTTAAAAAATGAAGAAAGTATGCGTTGAGATCTTTATCTCTTTGGTTATAATTACAAGTGTTGTAGGGAAAAGGTTTCAAAGTGGATTTAAATTAATAGTATTCTAAAGCTTTTTAGTACTTGATTATGCCATACAATCACAGTTAATTTGAATTGGTATTTAGCAGAATTCCCAAATACCATGTTTGTTTTTTGACAGCTGTCTGCCTAATGGCCTAGTGCTAGTAGTGCTGTTTTCTTATCTTTGAATAACTTTTTTTTTTTCTTTTGATGGCCTCTGTGCATTCTGGTTTGTGAGGATTTGGCCCTGCAAGGAGCATACAGAGCCCTGATTCAAAGCAAACATACAAGGCGGACTTTTGAAAGATACACATCTTTCATATTGATTAAAAACCCTCTTTTGGATGTTGGCATTGTTGTGATACTGAAACATAGCCCTAAGGAGTCTAAAAGTACAATTTATTTTCCCTATCTAATCTACAGAAGTTGTTTCTGTTCCAGTTTAATAGATATTCTGTGTTGAAGGAAATATCTGCAGGTAAAGAAGAGTTGCTAGATGTGACGGAATCCTTCCTTCTCATGGAAGTGTTGTGTGGTTTGACATGTTGAATGATGCTGCTGATGAATGTGTGGGTCGTGGTTTTTCTTTGGGGTTTGGGGGTTTTGTCTGTTAGGGGTTTTTTTGATAACTAGCAGTGATTTGAGACAAGTCTGAGTGTGTTTCTTGGAATCAACTTAGCATAAACGTGAATGTGATGACATAGGGACTAATTCTTTCTGGTAAGTAACTTCTCTTACAGGAACCTAATTGTTTGGCCATTTAAGTTTTGTTGATGTGTACAGGGTGGGTTTTGCAGGTTTTTTTTTCTTTTTAAAGCATATAACTAGTCTAAGGTAAGTGAATGAGAAAGGGCTGCTCTAATAGTATTTTAAAATTGGACTGCTTTGATTAATAATCTCAAGGCATTCTGGCTTCTTTTTTTTTTTTTTTTTGAGATACGCATTTCTGTATTTGCTTTCACACATTACAGAATACTTGGTTTTTACGCAAGTATATATAGTACTGGTTCGCAGCAGTCCTGAGCAGACAGCAGTACAACAGCTAACCACTTGGTGTCACCTGAATATTTTGAAAATGATGGTTCTTAGAAAACACAGAAAACTATTTTGTCAGGGAAAGATTAATAAGCTGCTGTTTAATGTTACTAAATAAATCAGTAACAGATCAAGGGAGTGAAAACACTCAGGCTTGGCTAAATGTGTGAAAATCACATGTCTGGATGTCCATTTGTGAGAAGGGGAGCAGAGCTACGTGTTGTAATTTCAGAACGTGAATGTTGTCAGGGGGAGAACTGAGGGGATAGGGGAACAGAATAGGGTAACACCTGAATGTCCTGTAGAAAAATTAATACCTCTACCATTAATTTGAATGGCATTTCTGCACAAATAAGTCTGTGCCTTCAGAAGTTACACAACACCTTAATGTCAATTGCAAAGCGGTGCTTGGCTGTTAAATGTGGCATCCAGTTAGAAAAACATGTAAGACTTCCTACTCTTGCCCATGCTGGAGGTTGACTAAATGTGAGGCAGCTCCAGTTCAGAGACTGTATAGTTGTGTAATTAGCACACACTTGATATTCCACCTGTTGTCCAGAAGCACTCTTGGTGCAGAGTCAGTACCGAAATATCATTCAGGTCCTTTGCTTCAGTAACATTGGTTTGTAGCTTATGGAATCAAACTGGCTCATCCACGTCTTCAAAGTACAGGCAGAAGAAAATTTGGAGTTGCACAGATATGCTCTGAATTGTTGGAGAACTCCCACCTCCCTTTCTTTAGTAAGATTAAACATCTGAAGCCTGGAAAAGCAGAGCCTTCTTTTGGAAACTATTTTTTTGGTTGGTTGGTTGGTTTTCACTTGCTGCTCTTGGAATTCCACTGGTTAAAGGAAATACCAGAACATGTCAGAACCTATTTCTAGTCCTTAAGATAACACTCTCTATAGCAAAGGCTGAGTCCTGGGAAATTCTCTCCCTACTGAATTTGGCTTAAGGGTGATGGGGAAGAATGGGAGAAGTTCCAGTAAAGTTTCCTGTTTCAGGAGTCTGCCAGGTTTGAAATGGGTATTCCACTACAGAGTGTTCTTTGCACTTTCACACTTGCTATTTCATGCTACATCTCACTGAGATGCAATTTATGAAGTTAATTTGTGAGGTAGAAGAGAATATTTAAAAGTATTTGTAAGAAAAATATACTGATGAATCTACAAATCAGGAAAAAGTCTTTTAATAACTAACTATAGCACATAAATAACAGTTTCCTTCCAGTTCCTCACATATAACTTTTATAATAAATAGTACTGAAATAGGTGGAGCAGCCATTGTGTCTTACTACTATGAATTCACTTGTTCAAGCATCTTAAATACTGCATGCAGTAGCAATTTATAAGTCACAGATAGAACTTTTATAAGCTAGTTCAAGAGTCTGTATTTAGCATCTGTTGTCTCAGAACAAATGTATCTGCAGACTGCTGTTCTAGATTTTGGACATTAAACCTAAAGGTCGAGTAAGATGGTTTTTATGTTTTGTTGTAGGAATTTTCTTTACTTAAACATTGCCATGGTTTGCTTTATCAAAATTAATTATATTGCTGTTGGAGCAAGCAACAGCCACAAATTGTACGATATTTGGAGAAAAATACAGAAGTTGCTGGCTTTGTGTAGCAAATACAGATGATAAGTGGTGATTTGTGGTTTGGGGGTTTTTAGTGATTTTTAGAAAGGCTCAAAATGTAGTATAAGAAATTTTTAACAGTATGAATTTAGAAGTCTGAAATATTTATCAGATGACTTACACATAATGGTTTTTCTTACAGCCCCCGAGCAAGCATATATAACATTGCTGTCCCTGAACACAGCATGGTGGGATAGTAAAGGTGAGTAAGCCTCTCAGGATTGTTTATTGTGGCTTTTTGCCCTCTCAGAGACATTGTCTTAGCTGCACTGTTGGCACTGTTTGTCAGAGAAGTTGTACTTTCCCCACAGACACAGCTCTACAAAGGCTTGTAGGGATTCTCTGTTGCTTTTTTCCAAAGGAGACCATACCTCTACTGCCCTATACCTGCTGATGGACCACACAGTCTGATGTTCTTGGTGGTTGTGCAGCACAAAGGAAGGTTATGGCTTTTACTCCTAAAATGACTCTGAGTCATTTTTCAGTTGTTTCTTGATTATTTGCCTTTCCAGCTTGGGTTTAAATTTATGTTCGGAAGTGGGAGCTCTTACTCCTCTGGGCACTTGGACTATTTTTTGGCTAGTCAGTTTCATGTAAAAGACTACTGTCTCCTCTGACTTTTTTTTGAATATGCTATTGTGGATGAATTTAAGTGTGTCTATCTGTCACTTCTGAGGCCTCCCTCTTTTTTTTTTTTTTTGAATGGCATGAGAATGGTTTTTAAAAGCTTACAAGGCAGTTTGAAAATGGCATTAAATGCATGTTCTCTGTTAACTGCTGGAAGCTTCTAACCTTAGGCACACAGAATATTTCCCAAAGATTCAGTTATTTTTCGGCTGCTGCTTATGGACAGGGAACATGACTTTGTAAATCTTGGCCTATGTAGGAGAACTTGGAAAAGAATAAGTAAGATACAATGTTGGACGATATTTATCTGTGAAATAACTTGTCTGTCTTCAGTAGAGTCAGTCACTTCACAACAGGAAGTTCAGTACAGTTTTTTCTACTCCACTGATGATCACAGTGAAGTTGGGTTTTGTTTATGCAGTGTCCATTAGGCAGAACTTGGTGTGTAGTTGAGTGTAGACTCTGATCTAAAGTGTTAACTATGCAATATGAATTACGCTGCTATGATATGTATGATATATGTAGCTCATATGGCTCGGAACAGTGATCTCGTGCACTTGAGAGTTGTCTGCATTAATGTTTTGCGTTCAGTGAAGGTGAAACAAAGGGCTGTTATTATGTGTTCAGTACTGAGGAATGGGGTCTCTTAGAAGTATAAGGCTCTTAGGAAAAAAACTCCTTGAGCAGCTGACTAAACAGTTTCTTAATTATTTTGAGTTAGTGCTGCAGAAGAGAGGGAAGAATGAGCATTGGCATAAGACTGTGAATGCTTTTGTTTACACCATTATCTTAAGTTGCTTAATAGTTAAGTCTATCTTGAAATGGATAGTGCAGTATGTTTGCTGAAATCAAAGTCTCTTTCATCCCCCTCCCCCTCTCTTTCTGCAGCCAACTGTACACCCTACTTGATTTGAATTTCCCTGAAGAAGAGAAGTTTGGAATTTATTGCTTTGGATCTTGTCATGAAAGGAAAAAGAACACCCCACTGATACATAATTACTGGAAATTCACATTCCATGTTCATCAGTGAATAATTCTTCAAAATGTGTGTATTAAGCATTTCAATTTAAAGATTAGTGAAATTGAATGTTAAATTGTTTTGGTTAGTTTGATTAAATTTGGGTTTTAAAAGATAATTTGTTTAAAAGATTTTTATTACCTGTAATAGTCTATACAGCAGTAATTTATATTTAGTGTTGAAACGATTTTCCACAATTCCTACTCTTGTATTTTCACACAGAATTTTTACAGCTTCTATTGTATGTAATAAATCTTAAACAAGTGTTAAAAAACCCCACCAACAAAACAATAAACACTATTCTGGCAACCCTGCCTTTTCATACATAAACATGCATAATATGAAGCTTAAACACCATCCTCCAGTTTGCTTCCATTAACTTGATGCAAAATTTTATAAGAAGAACATGTCCAATAAAATCTTTGTTTATGATATAGCATTACATCAATGGAAAACTTGTATTTGAAGGACTTTATTTCAATGTACCATCAGACTACATTGCTGTAGTCATAACACTGAGGTTCAATACCTTAGTTAATTCTTGGAGACAAAAACACTTACTTTTATCCAGGCTCTCCCTTGAAACCAGCACTTGTACTTGCCTGTAGTAGCCATGTGGAACAACAGCTTGCTCACTTTCTAATCAGGCCATGTTCTTCTTAAAATACATTGTTTAGCATTAAACTGAAAATAGTTTTTGATTTTTAAAATCAGATCTATGTAATTCATTTTGAGTGAGCCATCTTTATTTTTATTGTGACTGTCTGGCATTTCTCAGTCAAGTGCTTTATTTATTGAATGACAAAAGAATAACAACTTTTTTTTACCTTTTTAAAAATCTGAAACTAATACAGTAGACCATTCTTCTTTTTGGAATTTTATACATAGTTTCAGTTCTTTGACAAGGAGTGGGCCAAGTGGTTAAAATGTCTAAGGGCCTCACCTATGCAAGTATTGTTTGTAAGCTGTTGTATCTGAAAATTGTTTGTCAGGAAGGAATATTATGTAGACAGAAAACAATGCAATGGAAAGATTTCAAGTTGAATAATTTTTCTTAAAAGCAATCAACTGTTGTGGTCCACTCTGTATTTTGGTTCAGTGTATTTCATCACCATATAAAATTGTCCTTTTTGCTGTTAATTTAGGTGCAGTTATAGCAGTTTCATTTTATTTGCATTTGATATTAGCTACATAATAATTCTTTTAAACGTTGCAATTTCTAATGTTGAAATAATGTGTTTGACTTCTGTATGCGAATTAACATTTATATTAAATTTATGCTGTTCATATTTGGTGTCTGTAAAAGAAAAATAAATTATTATTTTAGACGTGGTACCTTCACAAACTTACTTTGCAGGATTCACTTTGCTTTCTCTAAAAACAAGCTTTGGCCAGAGGCTCCAGTGTTTTGCTGAACGAAAGGAAGGGTGATTAAGTGGATGGGTGAACCCTTGAAAAAAGAAAAGTAATTCTTAAAGAGCAAGTTGTCTCATAGCTTCTGTCTCATGTGAAGGTTGTTAAAAGGTTAGGATTTCATAAAAATCTCATGAGGGAAGGGAACAGGGAACTTGTTTAATCCATGTTTAAACTAAGTGGTTCCTAAGGCCAAGACAAAAATTGGTGTTTATGCTGATAAGATACGGGGTTGGTAATTTAAAAGTGTTTTCCTGGCAGCCTGAGAATTCCAGTCTACAGACTGCTGAAATAAGCTTCATTTTATTTTTCAAGTGTCTTGATGAAGACTCAGGTTTTTGCATTTCTGATGGAAATCTGGACCAGGCCAACCTAGGGAAAATTGGTAGTGTTAGCTACTTAAGGGAGCTGTGGGCTAAGGTGTGCAAAGATTGCAAAATATTACAATGAATACCAGAAGAGGAGCTGTGAACAAAAGGAGGTACTGCCCAGTACTGGAAAGCCAGGGGAGTGCATTTTTCAGGTTTGTAACATCTTCTGATTTCCAACTGTGCTCCTGTCTTTGGGGCAAAAACACCCCCCAGTTTTGCTACAAACTAGAAAATCCCATCGTTATTAACATGAGCATGGATCTTGGCAATTACTTTCAGTATTCCCAACATGTGTGACAGTACTAAACCATTATCAAGCATTTGAGTGTAATGAGTACTAGGTTGATGTCAGCCAAATACAACCCTCGGGCAGAATTTGTCTTTGTTCTGCAGCTAAGAACAGTGGTGTAAGGAATAAGCAGCAGTAGCACTCAGTTGCTGTAATTCAGACTTTTTGAAGTTTATTTAGAACACATCATTAGAAATCTCTAATCAGTGTGCAAAATTGCAAGCATATTTTTCATGCTTATAGAAATCTCACTGGAGCTTATTAACCTTTGGAAAATAAACCACCATGTATTTCTACTAAAAAGGTTGTGACAGAACATGGTGTTGCTTTTTTTTTTTTTACATTACTTTTGTATAAGGTAAAAAGTAATTTGGTTTTTGTTATTTTGAGCTAGACCCACTGCATCAAAAACTTGCCCTAAATAAGAAAAGGAGGTTCTTATTCTTACAGTTACTTTTTTTCATCTATTTGCCTTTATTTTCCCCTCCTCACTGTAATATTATTATTACTACCATGTTTTTTCATGGGAAATAAACAGTAAATTGGGATGAGGGAACCAAGACTACTTGTCACCTAAAGTTAGCATCCTATATAACAACAGGAACAAGAGTATTAAATTAATGGGAGTTTCTTTTAAATATGAAACAGTATTAAAGAGCAAGTCACGTGGAAGATAGTGGGTTAATGCATGCTCTTAAGGTAAAACCAATCCCCAAGAAGTCGGTTGTTCCAAAGTTCTCTCTTTCAGCAAATTTCTTGACAGCAGTTGCTGTGTGTAACAAAGAATGATCAGTTTACCATCTCTTCACGCTGTTTAGTGTCCAACTTAGTGGACAACTAGAGGAAAAAAAGCAGGTAATGATTGAGCAGTCTTAAGTACAGTTTTCCTGCAGTTAGAGCCTGAATAGGCCCCAAACAGCCAGGAAAAGGGAAGGCTTAAAGCAGTCATTTAGAGCTCTTTTCTCTACCACCCCGTTGTTCACCATGCTAACAAGGAGCCCCCAGGGCTAGAAATCATTCCAGGTTGTCTGTGGCTAAACTTTAAGAGACAGAAGGATTAAAATGGCTTCATCACAGACTGCATCAGTAATAAAATAACACCTTTAACCTCCTTAGGAGACAAGGCCCATGCTGGCATGAAAGCAGTGCTCAAGCCACCAGGCTGACACCTAGTAGCAGGAATGGCGGCAGGCATGTGGGAGCTGGATAGGGCAGGCCTTTTCCAAAGATACAGGCACTGCAAACTACCATGGAGAAGCATTTAACAATGCAACCACTGTCAAACAAGGAGAAATATTTAGAATTCTAGAATGCAAATAGCTGCTCATGGGAATGGAAAGAAAATCTTACGTACTGCTTGAAGGTGGGTCAAATTTCAAGAATTATAAGAGCACAAATGTCTTCCTAAAGATCCCACTTCAGGCTTTGAGCATTTTTTTCTACACTGCCAGAGGCTGTGGCTGCTATCAACTTAAAGCTTCCTGCAGAGGGAAGTATTCACTAGTGTGTGAAAAACCAATTCATGCAAATACTGGTCTCTTCAGCAGCCGGGCCTTTCTGTCCCAAATCGTGATGTCTCACTTGCTCTGCTCTACAGATTCGACAGCAAGGGAGGGGAAGAACAATTCTTCCCATTTCCCAGTAGTTTTTCACAGGCACAATTTAGTATTTGCAACACATTCCTAGGGAAGACAAGAGTAGGAGGTTGGATTCAGACACATGAAGGAAGGGACCTTTGAGTCTTCCCTGCTCTCCCTTTTTTTCCTTAAGTGATAAGGATCACAGTGTTGTTCATAGGTACCTAATTTAACATTGGCAACTTCAGCATAATTAAGGAAGAATAGCATCCCTTGGGAAGGTGTATCTGGGCTGAGGGCAGGAAGCTATCACGATCAGTCTTCAAGGAATTAAGTAGCTCTGACTGAGGAGGAGATGCTTCAGAAAGTTCAATAGCAAAGAAGAGCTTGGGGGCAAGCAAAAAACAGCAAACCAACTCAGGATCCCTCCAGCATGACACAGATTTGGAGGACCATACAAAAAGTTGTAAGTGCCAAATTCCAGTTACCTCTTCTTGTAGAAAACTGAAGGTCAAATTGTTCATGGAATCCAAAATGTTTGGTTTCTAATGTGCTGGTTTTATGCCAGGGATACAGGTAGGTGAGAAAATGGTTAACATTGGTGTTAAAAATGGTTTGTAGCACTAGCTTTCTGTGGAGGGGTGGTGGGCAGCTTTCAAAGTCTTGGGGTGAAAACAATGATCATAGGAACACTGATGAAAGGTTTTGTTTTTTTCTTTAAACTAGACAAAAATGCAAAAAAGGCAACCCCCCATCCTCCAAAAGCTCACCTCTGCTATCTAAAGCAACATTCATGAGACAAAACTACCTGAACTTTAACACTAAGGCATAATATTTGATGAAACTTTCACTTCACATTTTTCCTTAAAAATCCCATACAGTTTGCAGCTACCATGAAATCATATTTATTTTATCCATTCATCCTAGTCAAGAATTTAAGCTATGGAAGTGGTAGATTAAGGCCAGAGGAAACAGTCACCTCACCCAGTTTGTCCAGCACTCCAAACACATCACCCCATTTCACATACGGCCCTGGAGCAAGCCCACTAGCAGCTGATGAAAGCACAACTTCCGGAAAGGCATCAAAGCCCACAAGGAGTTGAATCTTGCAACGTAAATTGGATCAGGGTGTCCTAACTTTAAACAGACACAATAATTTACTGCAAAAATACTTGATTTCTCTAATATAGAAATACACAGGGTATTTCCTAAGCTCTTGATATCCACTCATGCTTTGAGCTTAAGAAATTTTCGAAGCCACCTATTAGTACCAGTAGCTCTACATACTGGTAATAGCTATCAGCTGTATTTTCCTGCTTTTCTTTTCACCACCACATGTGACACTTTAATATTAGAAAAGTAACTAGTGAATAATGTGAATAACGCTACGGGGGACTCCAGCAAGCTACAAAGCAGGTGTAGTTCAGCTCTATTTAGCTCTGGTGAACCTGTGCAACAGAGTTCACAAGCTGGTTCTGTGTCACAGCTGAACTGGTGAGAGCTGGGTGTTAGCAGAGCTTGCTCCTCTGATTTTGATTTATCTCACGTGAAGGAGGGATGTGGCCTCCCATTTACAGGACCTCAGGGGCTGAGCTGCTGGTGGAAACACTGCTCTCGGGTTTCTGAGAGGAATGAAGCCAGGTGCTCTCACTGGAGAGTTCAGGGGAAAGGTGGATACAGGCATTCACAGGACAGTACGTCTGGCTGCCTGAGAAAGTCATCTGGACAAATATGTGTATTAAAAACATCTAAGAATATGAAATATTTTCATCCTAATGCAGAAGAGAAATTCTTTTAGAGCTCAGATATCGTAATTTGAGTAAACAATTCTTATTTAGTCTCTTCTAATGCTAGGGGTAAGGGAGGTGTAGTGCATACTGTACCAGTTAGGGCAGGCATTTAGTGAACTCTCAAATGCCTCTGTACACAGCTGGCTAATGGGTTAATGCTACAGTCTTTGGGAAGCTCAGCTTCCAGTTTTCTTCACCCATATTACAAACCCTGATAAAATCAAGCAGGCATAGCTGCTTTTAGGGCTGGTATAAGGCTAGCAAGATTCCTGCTGCAGTAGAGAGTCTGCTGAATTTTGGTGTTCTACCCTAGAATTCTTTGTTGGAAAAGTAAGCTGTTCCATTTCATACTGAATTTGTGCTTATTAAATCCATTTCAACTGCATGATATACCAGTATTTCATAAAGAAAAGAAGTTACTGTCCTGTGTAGGTATGACTTCATTTTTTGTAAGCTATTCTTCTCTAAGTTTTCAGCAACCCACTGAGACAGGGAGATGTCAGAAAACTCTGGATAGTGAAAGCCTTCAGTGCAGACACCCTCCAAGGTTTTAACAGCCTCATTATTGCAAGCTAACCAGCAGTAATTTAAAATGACTTTTTTTTTTTTTTGCCAGCCAGAGTGAAAAGATTTCTATTTTATGTGTTCAAATCCTAGTGTACTGTTTGTCAAACAGGAGTCAGAAGAGGTAAGAGAGGCATCTAATCAAGGAAAAATATATGTACTAGCAGCCTGAAGAGGACAACCAATGTAACTCAAGGAAACTTCATGTCAGTATCATGTTAAAAACATCATGAATTATTTTTGGGAAACATTTTTAAAATTCCGCTTTGAATGAAATGTACTCATATTCTTGGTAGCTTCACAGTTCATCTAAAAAAATAAAAAAGCAGTTTAATTACTGTTGCATGGGAGGGAATTGCAGAGAAAAGGAGAAGAGTAGGGATAAAGATCTAGAGTAGCAGTAAGCATTTTTAATTGCATTACATGGATAACTATTTCATAACTTTTGAAAACTTGCTGGATTATTAGGATTCATAATGCTAGGATAAGCAGATGTTTGACTATAAATGAGAATATCCTACCCAAACAATCTAAGTCAGTGTAGATAAGACTTGGATATATTACAGCTTCTGAAATTGAGCTATGATCAGCTTTTTCACTATATTGCATGTTTTCTCTTTTTGGCCTAATTTCCAAGATGCTTCACCAGGCTGAATCTCAAACTGCCTTTCTCATCAGCTTTCTCTAAATTCTCCTCTCCTGATTACTACTTCATGATTTTGTGGGCCTTTCTTGGCACTTCTTCCCCCTCAAATATTTTTCTGTGTCATAGATTCATTGAATATTTGGGGTCAGAAGGGACCATTCAAAGGTCATCTAGTCCACCCTGCCCTGCAAATGAGCAGGAACATCTTCAATTCTATCAGGTTTCTCAGCACCCCATCCAGCCTGACCTTGATCATTAATTACTCTTTCACAATAGGCTTCAGTCTACTACTGTATTTAAGTGAAAACTGTTTGATAGTTTTTCCTTGTCAACTGACATTGTTTTTTTCTTTGAAAAGAAACCCAAATCCAAGCACAGTCCTCAAGCATATTTATTCTGATTCTTTTACTTAAATCAGTGCCAACTTCTCTTAGTTACACTGTTTTGTATCAAAATATTCTCTGATGTGTTTCCAGACGATTTCAAATAGGCTATGTCCATCTTTAAGGGTGCTTTTGAGATAAGGTACCAGAATATCACTTTGAATATGAATTCAGCATCACTAGCACGTGGGCTCCTGCCAGTTCTGCTGTGTCTGCCACTTGTTATGTTTTTTCATATCCTTGAGAGCCTGCAACAGAGTGCTGTTGGAAGCTTACAAATTTCTGCAAAATATCAGATGTAATCTAGTTCTTTTCATGGTGAGTAATCTTTTACAGATGTTGTTTTACAAATGGAGAGTTTAATGCATCTACCACTTCTCTAATTCTTTGGCAAGTGGAAAAATGGTCCCACGTGATCTTTGCATATATTTTATATTAGCGTATGTTATAAACAGGTACTGTGGTAGTTACAGTGTCTGTAGAATCATTTTAAGAGTGAAAACGAAATTGATTAAGCACCTGATGAGCTTTCAGTGTCCATTATCTGGCCAGCTCTGGAAGATACAAGAAGTGAATGGAGGAACGTATAAAACAAACTCGGGTCGAAGGCAGTCAAAATCTCTACTAAAAATTAAGTAGGGGATTTCAAGGAGTTAGAATCAAAGTATAGAAGAAGTATATGAAAGTTCATTGTTAAACTGGTCTCCAGGTGGCAGAGGTATATTGGGTAAAAATCCCCAAAGTGAAGAACAGCTTTCTGAAGTGAGATTTTGAGCAGAAAGACACAGACCGTGCAAGTCCAGTTCACTGCTAACAGCCCCAGGTTGCATTCTCTAACCCAGGACACACCCAGTATTCCACAGTGTTCAGATTAGCTGCTCTCACCAAAAAGCTCTTGCTGCTCAACGGAAATCCCTTCTCCAGAGAACCAGCTTGATGGAGGACGGTCAAACTTTAAAGAATTTGTAAGAGAAAGAAATGGCCATTTAGTTTTATGTTCTGAACTTTTTTCCTCTTTAATCAGCCTCTAAGTGGTAGTCAATTGAAGTTTTTCAAAAGTAGATGAAGGGCTAGGACAGTAGGGCAAGATCTTCCTTGGTTATGGAAGAGGGGAGGATTAGTGGTGATTTCCCTTCCTTCACTGCGGACTTCCCTTCCATCCTGCAGAGTTTCACCTGCCTGAGCTGTCCCCACCACAGTGTAAATGCCTCTGCCAGTCTCTTGCTTAGCCTGGGCGAGAGCAGCAACCCTCTCTATCTCCGTGCTGTTTCACATACATTCCTGCATTATGCCAAATTAGTCAGAGTTGGATTTTATTTTTAATATACAAATTGAGAATTCAATACACATTAAAACATGCTTCTTTTTGCCTCTGCATTTTCATTCATTTTTAGCTTCCAGTCTTCTTGGACATGCCTGATGCTACCTGATGCCCAGGGGCATTAGACTACCCAAACCTGGTTAAGCACAGTCCTTGATGCACCACAGAGTTCAGAGAAAGGGAGAGAGAGGTTTCGAATATCTGACTGCAGGAAAGACAGGATGTCAAGGAGTTGGGATAATTCCAGGTCCCCTGCTGAAAGAGATAGCAGAGGGCCTGCAAGGCCCTTGCCAGCCTTCAAGGTAGATCAGCCTCTGTAATTGTTCTGCTAAGTTAGCAGTGGAGAACCAAAAGGGTTGTAAACAAGGTTTAAAGCAAGCACCAACCCAAACTAGAAATAAATATTTGGTACATTTATTTGCAACACGTGTCTAAAATCCTGACCTAAATCAGAAAACAAATGCATTATTAGGGCTACAAATTGCCCTTGACCTGGAAATGTTCCAGTCATCACTGAGAAAAATTTAAGGTTGCAGGACAGACAGTAACATGATGCCTTGACCTGAAAATATGAAACTATTACCTCTGAGGAAAAATCATCAAAGACAAAGACATTCACATATAGCTTGGAGAAAAGTGTCAATGGGGTGGTAGTTCTAGAGGGACAACTGTTTGAGAAAAGATTATGAAAGCTAAACATGAATATTTGCCTAAGCACTCATTTAGTAAGGGATAAAGAGAATTCTACAACTGTTTTTTCTAGTAGATACACATCAAAATTTTGGAGAGCAAAACAAAGGCAGTGATTTCTTACATATCCTATCAAAACATTAAAGCCATTTGTAATCAAGTCCTATTTGAATCAGATCCTAAAATCTTGAGTAATTATCCTATAACATGGGGAAAAAATCCCCAAGAAACAGGCTTTTTTGTGACATCTGTGTTAGGTTCTTCCAGAAATTTCTACTGGGCTTTTTTTGGAACTAGGAGTTTCACACCACATGCTGACTTGTGCTGAAAAAGCACGTTAGACCTCAGCTGGGAAGAGTGTGAGTGCAAGCCTGACAGGGGAAAAGCCCATCTTCTAGTTTTTTCAATCAGCACAGCTTTCAAAACCTTGTTACCATTAAACTGAATTTCTGAAAAGACCACACTATCCCTATCAAACTAAATCCTGATGGAAATCATGGAAAAAAAGTCAGTAGCTCAAGCTAGGCTTTGAAGGTAGCTGAGCTCAGTGATAGCACTAAAAGCAGCAGTTATGTGAGAGATGAAACACGGTATCATAATGAATCCTTGTACGTGCAAGGTACCAGACTGAGAGCAATCTGTAACAGTCATTGCTCATATCAGCCAATGATGACAGGATGACAAATGGTAATTTAAATTAGGGAGACAATGATTATTCAATTAACATACAGCTTTATGAAATGGAAGCTAATGTTGGCTACTTTTATCTCCACTTTGCAATACCTGATACTAAGTGAAGAATTTTAGAGGCTTTCAAGAAACAGACTCTCATGTGAATATGAGCTTATTTTATAATCTTGTTTTTTCACAAAGTATTTATTCATACTATCATACTCAAAGACACTGTGATAACTTTTCAGAATAGATTTTCACTGAGCAAAGCCTCTGTTCTGCAACTAATTAATCAGATTTTGCAAGTGAACTCCTATCATTCACTAACTCGAAAGGACAACAAAATCAGTCTCAAGTCTGCCATGGCTTTGTTCATCTGTGATGGACCAGAGCCTGCATTCAGTAGAGCACCTCCAGAGCCAAAACTCAATGTCAAATGTTTAACATCTGCTTTTGAAAAATGTGCACACCTAATAAACCTCGGACATATGCTTATATTTCCATACCCTGAAATATCCAGGCAAAGAGCAAAGAAGCAAGGCTTGACTTGAAGATTTTAATTTTTTTTAAATTTTTTTCTGTTGAAGGCAAGTTTAGTGGAGAAAGCCGAGGGACAGAACAGTGCCAGCAATATCCTGACCTACACAGGTGAAAGCCAGGGCACAGAGAAGGGTGCTGCCCTCCTGAGCAAGGTCTGGGGATGCTGCCATTGTCAGGTCTCAAAGGCAGCTAAAGGCAGCTCCATGGAAATGCCTGCCTTAGTGGGAACCCCAGGGACAGTAAAGGACTGTAAATACCCAAAACCTCACAAATGTACAATGAATGCTCAAAAGGTAGGCATTTGGTTAACCTCCAGTTTTAAAAGAAATTAAGACTGCCTTTCAAGGCACCAAGGCAGCCAGATTCTATCGGTTCTCACTACATTTTGACTAACTCCCCTGGCTTCTCTCCAGCAGGAACACTGCTGTTACTTTGAACTTGGGTCTCAACACATAGGCACAGAAAATGAACTTTTAGAAGATTAATGTGGAAAGTAACAATTCTAACTCTTTGGCTAATAGATTCATCTGACCAAGAAAACAAACAAACAAACAAAAAAAAAGCCATTCTAACTATCAGACTTAATTGGCCCAGACAGAGGAACTATAATGTTGCAGTAGCCTGGGATGTGAAAAATGAGTCTCACCTGGGTGCTGGGCAGGGCAGCATTGTGCTCAGAGCGCCAGCTTGTGCTAGTCAGGGGAAGGAAACCACTCCCAAGGGATAGCCCTACAGCATCAGCACCATCTCCTGTGTCTCTTGCCCCTCAGATTTCATCACGAATGCTTACCCAAGCCAAAACAATTTGACTGATAGGTTTTAGCACAGATACTGCCAATTCAGCCTTTAGATGTCAGTAACCTTGGTGAGCTGTACCTCTGTGCCCTTAATAATTTACCTCCCCTTCTACATGTGTAGTCTGCTGTAAATGGATTACCAAAGACTTATCCAAGCTGTTGTATGCTGAGGGACAAAGCCCACCCCTGCCTCTTTTCCTTTCCCCAGTTCTCAGTCTGCTCTCCTCAGGCTTGAAGTCCGTCCAGCTGTGGAAGAAGACAGCCACTGCTACAGCATGGAGGAGTTCACTCATGAGATGCAAGCGGCAAGGAAAGAGGAGTGAGATCGTTTGCTGTGGCAGGGTCCATCCTGTGGTATTTCTCCACCTCCAGTGACTCCCCCCTAACTCATTAAGGGAGTTGGGAAGGATCCTCCCAGCCTGATGGATTCACCCCCATGGTGACAGCCATGGGACAATAAGTAGTATTGCCACTGTGGAGGTGTTTCTCTGATATCACACTTGCATAATCTCAGATCATGTATGCAATTGAAACAGGTTAAAAAATGGGTTTGAAAGCAGAGGGAAGACATTATTCTGTCTCAGGGAAGGATTTCACTGAATTAAACTGAATTCCCCACAGGCGACATACTCACATTTCTGACTGATTCAACCTTCTTCCTTTAGTGGAAAAGGAGTGTAAAAAAAGCTCAGCAAGAAAATTGCTGCCACTGACTTCAGTGAGCTGATATTTCAATATTGAAATTTTATTATTAAATTTTTTTAAGTGGTATTGGATTAGAAATATGCTCTTTGGTGTTTTTTTGACCCCCCCCCGAAAAGGAAAGAAGCAACTGTTTTAAACTTCCCATGGAAAAAAAAAATAGGAAAAGCCTACTGGAGAGTATTTAAAACTACAGGGTTATTTTTGTCAGTAGTCACCATGAGTTCAGAACTAAATAGTAAGGCAATAAGTAAAACTATAAATAGTATGCATCTTCAGCAATAAGTTGTCAAATTTTGGCTACGTTAGGGAAGATATGAAGTCACAGCCTTTTGATCTACTGAGAGAACATCATCCCAGCCAGTGTATACAAGAATGGTATGACAAATGCATATTATTTACACATAGAATGCCAACAAGAGGATGGAAGAGCTCACTCATCCCAAATCACCCCAGCACCACTCTGAAGTACTTCTCTACTGCCAAGTGTCATCCTCAGCAAGATGTAGGCACTAATCTTGCCTACACGACAGTGTAGGGTGTGACAGAGCAAAACATGGGTCATGCAAAAAAGGGATTCAGCACGTGGGGGAAAGGATTCCGCATAAACTGGGAGACCAGCTGGCCTGCTGGGTAGCTGCAGCATACTCTCTGTGCATGCACAGAGGAGAGAGGGGGCTCAGTGGGGAGCTACTGTGATGGTCGAGTGCTGGAGCACTCCAGGCACGAGGAGCCACAGAGGGAGCTGGGCATGCTAAGCCTGAGGTGGCTGGTGGCCTGGCTGCCACCAGCACTAGGATGGGGAGACCGGGACGGAAGACAGGCAGATCCTTCTCAGAGGTACACAGTGAAAACACAAGAAGCAATGGTCATGGGAGGAGCAAGGGAAATTCCAGTTAACCTTTCTTTCCCCTCCCCTCCAGCGAAGGTGGTTAAGCACTGCAAGAGGATGCCTGGGGAGCATGTCAAATCTGTCCGTGCAGACTCTCAAAACTCACCTGGACAAGATCCGTAGTGCCTGATTTGACTTAGATGTTGGTCATGTTGGAGCAAGGGTTGGACTACAGATCTTTGGAGGTCCCATCTGGCTTGAATGAGGACGCACAGAAGAAAAGCCAAATAAAATCCACTGGTTATCCAGATGGAAGATGGCAATGGCTGGCCATGACCAGCATGTCCAGAAGGTAACGGAGTTTGGAAATAAAACATTTGCAAAAGCAGGAAGGTGTGAGATTGAAGGATTTCCTTGCATCCTTCTCTTCAGTTCAAACCACAAATTACGGGGAGGGGAAACCATCAGGCACCCCTTCGCCCTCTGTTCAAGATAACTCCCAAGGCTGCTTCTCAAGGACAAAGGATGTTCAGCCCAGCAAGAGTCCTGGCAATGCATGTGGAGTAAGTCTGCTTCTCACTGGGCTGTGGGAAGAGAAACCTTTTAAAGATTGTCTCATATGGTGTCTTGACTGCATGCAGTTTCCTTTCCTTTCTGTCCTGCATCTTCAAAAACCTCTGCAAACTGTATGAGTTTCATAAGTAAAATATCTTTGTTTGCTTTAACCTTAATCTGGCTTGAATTAAAATGAGTCTCACAACATTTAAAATCAAGGCACCATGTAAAATCACATTTGTGTACTCCTCCTAATGTATCCAAAAGGTATAAATTGCGTCCCTAGCTAGCTGCTCCGGGGGCTGCAGAGTTGGCAACACTGTAGTGCCGGCGTACATGTGGAAGTTTCCAGTGGAGGACGCAGTGCAAAGAGCTGCAAGGGTGTCCCTGCAGCAGGCTGACATGCCAGCAAGCAGTACACCTTAACCCTGAAGGCTCAAAGACCTGCACCATTTTTTGTAATAACTTGTTACAGCTTGGTGGCAGCTTGGGGTGAGGAGAAAGATTATATTTTTCAATTTGATATGTCCAGCACACACATTAGCTTTTGAGAGCAGTACATTTGTGAGAGCAAGCCTATTTGCTGGAGACTGGGAAAGGTCACTTCTGAGACACATCACAATATTAATTGCATTTACTACACTGTAATTTGTAGCAAATGATTGTACAAGTCTTCATTTAGAGGGCAGAGCTGAAATCCAGTTTCTTTCACGAGCTATATCAAAGAATATTTGTTTGATGAGACCAGAAAAAAAAAGTCCGTGAAGTGTTTAATGATGTAAACACAGAACAACAGCCGAGCCACAAGCTAGAATTAAACAGGTTAGAATTGTTTTTCTTCAGTCTTTTTAACATCTCCTGAAATCATGCCTGGTCAGCATCCCTGCATGATCTGGGACATGCTAACGAAAGACTCAATCTAACAAATATAATTATGTCTTTTATTAGATACATAGTTAAGTACTGTATAGATCATTATTGGCTTGCATCACAAAGAAACTTTCAGTCTCTTACTATGGAGATAAAAAGAGACAGCTGAAATATTTTGGACTTGATTTAGCAGCTCTTTGCTCTTTTCAAACAAGCACCACCAGCAAGCTGCCACAGTAGAGGTTTCTTTTTTTAGGAAGACCAAGAAACCTCTAAAGATGCTGATGAAAGATGCAGAGCACCCAATTCTGTTCCCTCCATGAGCCAAGCCACCTTCTTCTTGCTGACCACCACTGCTCAGTTACTATGGCAAGGGTTTTCCCCAGAGCTTCTCTTCTGAGTTAGTACTTTCTCACATTTTCCAGCCAAGGTTTAATTGTGGCCAATTTTACTCCTCTGTGCTCTTCCTGAGACAGTTACATAGCTGTCAACTCACTGAAGTTCACAGGCAGTAATCCTGCCCCCCCACCTTTACTAAAAGAAAGGGCTAACCTTGTTATTTCCTAATACATACATAATTGATTAAAACCAACACCACTAGCTTTTATCAATACGTTGAAACTTTTTGTCATGGGATTTACTTTGAGCTTTGGCTGCTGCAGCTAAAAAAACCCCTCTCTAACCAATTAAGTAATGTTTTCTTACTAAGCTAATTACAAAGGAAACTTGTAAATATGCCTCAGGGGAACTCTGGCATCTCAAAAACCAGAAGAGAAATAAAATTTTTTCAAGCATGCTGTATATTATTTTAGTGCGATTTGAGGTGCTTCAGAAGTTTGTAGTACTGCAGTAAGTGCATGGTTTGATGAACACAGGACTCGCTGGGTATTTTTCATCCATCTAGTTTGCCTCCCACCTTTCCAAGACTATTTCTATTTGTCTTTACAAGTTGTCTGAGCAGACCCATCTGTCAAACATAGCAGCAGAGACACACAAGCACAAGGAAGTTCCCAGGCTCAACCTGCCTCAGCCAGCGAGGGCACTGCTTCTGGCTTATCAAGCCTAGGACTCCCTCCAGTCTGTTCCCAAGAAAGAGCAGCTGGCCACCACCAGACCTTCTCCAGCAATGCTGTCCATCTCATCTCAAGCCATGGCTCCCACTTTCTCAGGGAAAACCTCCAGAGGAGACTGGGGGTAATGGTATATCAGCTGAGCTGTTCTTCAGTGCAAACAGCTTCCAGCTGTCTTCTTCCTTCATGACTTCCTTGGTTTCCCCACTCTGTGACTGGTTGTGTCCCTGTGTTTGTACAGTCAGAAGCCCCCAGGGTACCCTGCTGCTCCAAAGGTGCCACATGTGGCTCAGAGCCTGTTCCTGGCAGGCCCAGGAAAACTGGCGAGCTATCCTGGATAATTACTGAAGCACTTTGTTCCAGGAGACCTGCTATCAATCTCATTTATTGGCGCAGTGCTGCACTGTAGTGTTGTAAAAACCACTAAAAGGAAAACTGCTTGGATGGAGTTACCTGAAAAATGCTTTTCAGCTTGTTTCTGTACTACTGTTCACTGCATGAAAGTATCTCAGAGGCAGCAGTAGCAATTTCATACCGTCACTGTCCCATTTGCACTGGGTGCCCCTAATATATTGTCCCCTTCCTCTGTTTCCTCATCCACATCCATTTCAAGTCTCACCTCACAGTGGCATTTTTAGTAATAATTTGCAAACCCCTGACTATGACACATGCCAAAGCAGAGTTCTCACCAGTTTCACCAACATTCTATATTCTCAAATGGTGGGGGCTGGTGACACCTCAAGTGGACAAATTTTAGCTGTGGTTACATTGCATGACTCACTCAGTACTGATGTTGAAATCCCAGATTTTTCTGCACATTTGAGTGTTCTCTCCTCCCCACCCATGACCGCCAGCAGGACACAAACACCTGCAGTTTTTGTCTCACTTCATGTTATGCAATGCCTCCTGGAGCACAGAATTAGTTGCACACGTGTAAGGCCCGAGTGAATACACAAATTAGAAACCTAAGTACAGGCCTGCCCCCACAGGCTTGATGCCCTGTGAAATCTGCTGCAGCTACGGCATCCTTTTCCAGCACAAACATCAAAAGAACTGCAATGTGCTGGAGGCCAGCTTGGAAGAAACACTTACTGCATATAACCAAAGCCAGGACAAGAGAGGGCAGAAGAGCTCTGGCTAAAGCAGGCGGCTCAGAAAGCAGGAGTGGTGCTGGAACAGGACATCAGTGGTGGTCCACATGGGCCCAGACACTCAGCATCTCTTGGGATCAGGTGCATGGTGAGCTTGACATAATCCAAATGATTATTGGTAGTTTAGTAGTAAAGCAGATGAATTGGAATGAGAATTAGAAGATCCTATCTAATCCTCTTTGCAAATGAGGTTTTTTTTAGGATGTAAGACTTGTATATGATTTCTAACATTCAGAATTAAAGACAGTTATTTCTGATTAAGTTCTATTACTACATTCCAAACGAACTTAGTCATGATGAATTTTTTTTGTACTAAAAAAGTCATAAAAATGCAAATCCAGGGATCTTCTTCAGATGCTTAGTATTAATGTCCAACTTTGAACTGAACTAAGTTAAAATAAGAGTTAAGGGTCACTCAGGAAAAAGAATCCACAGTTTTGGGAAGATGTGTCTATTTTTCTGTAGCACAAAAACTGTTATAACTCTCCTGGCTAGTGCAGCTGTTATTTCAGATGCAAAAACTATTATCTCAACTATCACCTTCAAAGAGAGAAATGCTCCACATGAAAACAACTAAAAGAAAGACCTTAACTTTAACAATACATATTTATTGAAGTTTGTTAAATTTGTTTAAACTAAGAATGATTATGTCTGCCACTAAGAGTCTAAACGGCAAGGTTAATGTTAACTTTTACATTTTTACACTGGCCAGCATCTGCTATAAAACAAAGGTACTGTCTCCTGGGATTCAAACCTGCAGCAAAAATCCCTGCTTAGGGTTTATATGTTCTCTCACATCACCCAGCAGCAGTGAGGCTGAGGTGACACCAGGGAGAGATACAAAATACTGCAGCTTGCTCATCCACAGCCCATCTAGTGACACTATCAGAGATACCGGTAAATGGCACTAAGTTTCAAGTTTGCCTTCAAGAAAAAAAAAATCACCACCTTCCCTTGATGTTGATTGGTCTTCTAGATTTTTTAACTGTGTTTACTGAGCAACAAGTTACAAATGAAGATTAGCTAATTTTAGCAGAGGTGAATCAGAGATCTGCAGGAACCAGCCAAACTGAGCATTTGACTGTGTTCTTTGCTTCTTGCAGGCTCTAGAGGAAAGAGGTGGAAACTCACATGGCTGTCCGAAAAAAAAAGTTTCTGTTGTATGACTGAGCTGAGGACCCCACATTTGCTCCTCTTCCCTGCCTATTCCGTGCCATCAGTTTGAACAGCTGCACATAAATAAACGCGTCACACACACATTCACACAAGCTCTTTTATTGCAGAAAAGTCCTAAATGAAAACTTAAACTCTCAGGTTTGAGGGGTGATGTTGCTGAAAACTTCCACCATCATGCTAGTTTTGTGTCATAGCCATCAAAGGTCTTAGGTATTAAAAGTTTTGTACAAAACCTGAATGCAAAGCATTCACCATCACCTCTTTGATAAGAGTTTCATGAAACTGTTCAAAACCACTGACTTCCTTCCTTGCTTGGGAAGAAACTTCACATTCACCAACAAATTAATTTCCCATTTTGGAAGACTTGTGTTTAGTTATAGCCAGATAAATTTTCACTTACAAGCTGAAAGAAATGCCAAAACAGTGCCACTTTTAGTCATGAAAACTGCCATGCAGCAGCTAATGAAGAAAGCCAGACACTGGCCTACCATAAATGAGTCCCCTGGCCCAAAACACAATTCCAAACATCACAAAGTTCAGCCTCATTTTAGATAGACTATTTCCAAATAAAGCAGAAGAGACATGCAAACATATCTTGCTATAAATCTTTCTCTCTCCAGCATTTCTCAGAAACTTTAATTCAAATGGGGACCAGATCTAGCAGACCAGAATGAGGCAAAATACAATTTTAATTTAAATCAGCAAGAGCTACTGGTGACTAGCATGCAGCATTAAACCACGTGTACTTATTAGAGTCCTAACAGAAACATGAATTTTAAAACAGATGGTAGAAGTTGAAAGAAATTGAATCACAAAATAAGATCATTAACATAAATGCTTCCTCTTCTAATCAGCTACCACTGTGGTACTATCAACTGGAGTGTTGGGGAATATAATTCGTTTCCTCATCCCAGAGTGTAAACATGAATTTTTTTCGCTCCCAACTTTCCCCCTACCCCCATACACCCTTTGCACAGGCACTTTCTTTTCCCTCAGTTAGAAAAAGAATTAGGGTGGACCATTTTGTCTCCTTCCCAACGGTGAAGTTTTCTGCACCTACTGAGAAAACCCTAGATGTTGACGGAGAGGGATATTCCGGGACAACATTTCAGACATATTCCTCCCACACTAGAGTACAACCTGTCAGGTGCAAGCATAACAGCTAAAAAATTACAACCATGAAAGGAAAAAAAAAAGCAGAACTTGGGCATTCATATTTCTCAGTTTACATAGCAAGTAAACAACCAGTACTTTGTGCTCAAACCATTCAGCTACAAATAAGTTGTTTTCTTCACCTTCTCCAACAAGATTTCTGCAGCCAGAATTTAACCCCCACTTTATCCACATCATGGACCAGAACGCTGGTTAAAATGCTTTTCACTGGCAATGGCTGTGAGAACTGACCTGTTGGTACACAATACAGGGAGGAACTAGAGCACCAGTAAAACCCAGTCCTTGCAAGAACCAAGGATGCTTAAAGTATACTAGCATACTTCAAGGAATGTCAAAGCTACCTCAGAAAAAAGTCACATAAAAGTGGTATTCCCTTACCTGACAGAGCTTTCAAAAGCGCACATCCATCACAAATCCCCAAGTGCAGTAAGAAAATGCACTGCTGTGGCTTCTTTTCATAGAGGAACACAGCAGCTCAGTGCAGGGTCCTGCCTACCCCCTTGCTCAGCTGTGAGCTGTTAGTCCTGTCAGATCCCTGCCCCAGTCCTGACCTGCCCAAGCCCCAGCTGACAGCAATGGGTAGCTTGTCCTGCAGGAAACTCAAGGGACTAAATTTTTTTTTTTTGTGCTGAGGACCTGGCATCGTGCTCTTTTTCTTTGGGAAAAGGAGCACACTCCTGAGATTATCACAAAGTTCCCGAAAGGGCTCTGTGCAAGGGGGCTGCTGGGCCTGAACTGTAGGAGCACCAGGTGCATAATTTCATTTTAAGCATGCTCAGCCTGAGCAAAACACTGTGAAACTGTTACTGGCATCACTTTAAATTTCTGGGCAAGACAATCACAGGTTTTGCTCATTTCCTGTGTAATTCACAGTGGCTACATAGGGTTTTGATCTGCAGTAATTTAAACAGACCATGGAATTTAAACCCCAAGCTTTTGTTTCTCTTTCTAACTTTAGGTGCTGCAAATGCTGCAGCAACCTAGAAATAAATTTTCAGATGAGAGTACTCAGTGTAGTAATTTCTCTGCTCTTCTGGGTTGAAGGAGCAAGGCTGAACATATGTATGAGGGCAAAAAGATTTAGGCATGCAATGTTGCAGGTACAGGCCTGAGTTTCAAAATCATTACCACCTTCCCCTACATCAAGTTATCATCAATTATTCATACACAGAAAAGAAATTGATACCATTTTGTGTATAAATATCCACGTACTTGTTCTCCCATGAATAAAGGCACAAAATTTCTACCTATTATTTTCCCAGCTGGAAGCTAATCCACGCTAAATTTTGCTGCAGTGCTGAAGATTTCTGAAAAGCTTCCCAGATTATTGAGTTGCAGCTTCAATACACAGGATCTCTCAGCAGGCAAAAGAGTATCATCCTCTGTTTGTCGTCAGCCTTCTTAAAGCAGGAAGAAGATCAAGAAAAGAACAGATGAACCTGTTGAGAGGTTCTGACAGCATTACTTCTCCCAGCAGTGTTAACAACTACCCTACAATTCTGCATGGTTATTTCAAGGCTTTAGGAGTTGGGGACTGACTTAAATTCAGCTGTGCCATGCTGCAAATGTCAGTGAACTTAAGTGTTTCCATTCACCCTGCAAGTCTGTGTGGAGCTGTTGGCCTCTCCGTGTAGCTATTTCCACCGACACCTGGTGTTCAAGGTGGGCTAACAGGCTTTCACTGTTGCAGGACCTACAAGGCAGCCACCTGCTTAATAGGCACCTGCACTAATTGCTCAGGCAAGCTCTTGTCAGGCTTAGTATGGGTGTAAACTGAGTCTGGATTTGGGTTTCTTCTGGGGCTTTCTCACACAGTTTTGAGCCATTTGTCCCACTGAAGCACTGATTCAACAGAACAGAATGAGACACTTGTAACCTAATTGTATGATCTTCTTTTCTCTTTTGTTTTCGAGTTCACCTGGACTTATGAACTGGTATCTTTTTTTTCTGGTGAACTTAAGTGACTCTTTCATGGCACAATGACTTGGAAAATGCTCATTTTATAAAGGCTTATATTTCAGTCATCTTTCAGCTCCCAGAGACAATTATAACACTGAATGTTATAAAGCTAAGGCTGTTAACATACAGATGGCAAAAACTGTTGGTGCAGCAGGAAAGGAGTGGTAAGTGTTTAATCCTACCAGCTGCTCTGAATCCTGTGTGTGTGCAGGGGCAAGAAAACACATTAAAACCTTCTCCTAGCACAAGACTAGCTGTGAGGTCCTGATTGTAGGAAGTTCAGCAAATATCCTTCAAGCTGCCTTGCTGAGAGTCCAGTCTCTCCTGTAATCTCTCTCAATGCTCTCTGGCAAGGGATCCCCTCTTTTAGGACAGCAGTTTGAAGCTTTCTCTAAGACTGGAAAGCTGAAGGAAACAATGATAGAATGATCTTGTGCTCCATGAGCGGAGCAGCCACCTCCCCAGGGCAGGTGTTGCAGTTCACTGCCTGGGAGTTTTGCTGTGCTCGCCTTTGCCAGCACACGTTGACCTCTAAAACAGCTGTTTCTGGAAGGCAATAGCTCTCAAAACCAAACATCCAACCAACAGATCATAAAAATATGACTCCTGCTTTTAATAAAGTTATACAAGGGATGGAACAAAATGAACGATTTGCTTACTGATCAAAACCGATTGGAGCCATGATTAATTAGTTTTAAAATCTGAAATGGCAGGTTCATTCCTGGCTAAGCAGAAAAAGCACAGCAGTTGTCTCTCTCCTCCCAAACAGTTATGATGGTAAGTTGGACATGATATCCCATTTCTAAATGTTTTGCTTTCCCAATGTCCTGAGCTGACACAATAAGAATGGCTTGTGCTGCAGAGGAAATATTGCTGGACACAGCCTGAATCCTGTGCAGCTCAGGTCAGCAGTCTTCACTTTCCCTGAGTGCCTTGCTCCAGCTGGGATTACCTGAAGTACCGCTGCAGTTCAGACCTTGGAATAAGGCACTAAGGAGAGATGAAGCATCTGAAATTGGGAGAACAGATTTGTTGCATTGTGCATTTTCCTAGTGAATTGCTTTATATCGGTACATTATGTAATAATCTCAGTTTTCTGAGCTTATGAAGCATGACTGCCATTTAGCAGCACCTTATTTTCTAGAGAGACATGCTGATAGAGGGATTTGTTGCAGTAAGGTGGCAGCCTTTGTGAAAAAATGTATGGGTCTTTATTTGTCCTCATAGGACATTTCAGACACGGACCATTCAGGGGTATTTTTTGTCACACAGGGATGCTTGGAGTCGAAGTTGGTCTGAAAACCTTCCTGCGTTGTAAAATGTCACTGCACACATCATTGCCATTATTATAATTGCTGCAGTTATTATATTTATTCTTCCCATGAAATATAGAGCTGTGAACTATATATGTGTTCACAGTGCAGCCACAGCTACTGCTCTTCTCTTTTCTGCTGCAAAGCAAGCTGTGTGTACCAAAGGCTGCCACCTCCTTTGTGGTGAAAAAGTTATCAAGACTAAACAAATGAATAAACTCCTTTCCTCTGGTAAGGCAGAGCCAAGAAGGCTGTCAAGAGCATGGTGGAAAATTACAGTAATAGGATAATGGAAAAACTAAAATTTGTGGAGAATGAAGTCTATTACTTCTACATTTAACAACCCTGTGGAGAATAGAAACAGCTTTTCTGCAGAAAGATTTGATGTAGTGCCAAAAATTTGAATTGACACCTTAAAATAGCCCACCAAAGGAAGGGAAAAAATAACCTTTCTTCATAAAATCCTGTAGCAGTTAGCTCAAATTAGTACATTTTAGTACTGCTGCCCAGAGGTATGGGTTAGGGAAAGAGTGACTATTAACTGTGGATTTTGGTCCAAGTTCATGGAAAAGCTGGAGAGTTAATTAGTAGGGATACCTGTTCTTGGTAGTTTGTTTGGAAATTCTATAATACTGACTAAAAACCTCCCTAAGCTTCTGCTCACATGGGGGGAATTTTACTTTCTTCAAACAGATAAATTCAATCTGATTATTCTGTACAAGAACTTTTCAAGAAATTCTGGAGGGGCACTCATTATTTTGCATTTTTTAAGGCTGGGTTTTTATTTCTGAAAAATAAAGATGAAATAATGCATCAGTTTCTGAATGCCTGAACTAATCTTAGACATTTTGATGTTTAGCCCTGAAGTACACCATCAATATATTCATATTTGATTCTTTCCAATAGCGATTCATATGTATGTTTTTAATACTGATGAAAACACTGAAAGTGTATATTTCTTCATAGTACAACTAAATATAGTAATTACAATTACACAGGTTGCCTTTGCATTCAGTGCATTTGCTCCAGTTTGAAAAAAAGTCTGTGAACGAAGTATAGGAAGAAAAATGAAGCCGGTAAGATGTATCAACATGTGTTTCCAAAAACAAATAAAAGTCTGTAAAATGGTACCATCCAGGTTTGATGAAGACTCAGCAGGTAAGTGGACCTGTAGTCTTTGAATAAGGAATAACTAAAGATCTTTTGCTGGGCAGATCCTACCAACCAGTATTCCTACAGGGAGTTTATCTTCATGGCATTTGTTACAGAGGAAAACAGTTGCTTAAGACTATGTCTTAATCTACGTGAAAATACATGAAAATTGAGAAATCTATCAGTGCCAAATTCAGAAAGAGATTAACTCTGAAAACGTTCTGTGAGTGTAAGCTGTTTGCCAGCCCTGCCACGAACACTCCCAGCTCTCCCCACAGAGAGCAGGGATCTCCAGGATGTGTCCAGGACTGTCACACCTCTGCTGGTGGCTGCAGACGTTTTGGTAGCCCTACGCTGTGTCTGAAAGATCTTCCAGCACAAGAAGAAAGTCCCAGGTGCTGCGTGCAGCCAAACCGTGGGCATGTGTTGGCTGCTGCAGTCTGCAGAAGTGCAGAACGGTGTGCAGGAGATCAGCTCTGAAGCAGAGCCAAGCTGCACTTTGGTACCATCACTAGCAGGAGACACCTGAAACTCTCTGTGGTGGCCAGCAAGGTTTACTTCTGCAATGGTTTCTTCTATTCAGATGAAATTAAATTCTTGGAGAAGCCATGAGTGGCACTGAGAATAAACAGAAGTCAGTTGTATAGTGCTGTGCACCTTCACTGAAAAAAGGCAGTTTTGAACAATATCCCCTTTTTTTTTTTTTAAAGACAGACCTTGTGTTTCCTTGCTGTGAGTTGATCACACATCCACATCAGATATCACAAATCAATCAGACTAATGCTGGAGAACAGAGTGGCTCAAGAATGGATCCTGGGTTTTCAAAAGTTGCTTCATCTCCTAAGACCCGACTTGAGACCCATCACGAAGTCTCCTCAGCACTTCAGAAAATGCACTGCCTGATATAAAATGTGCAACAGGCAAACATCGTTATTGCTATGTCTTGGTTACAACTAGAAAGTCTTTGCTAGTTGTTGTCACTTAGTAAAACTTTTAATAAGTGTGTAGGTACAAAATCTAATATTTTGGCCAGAAATGAATATGACTAATTACATTTTGTTATTTGCATTTCCTCTGAGGTATCAGTATTTCCTGGTTCCTTCCCAAACTGTAAAATAAAGCTACTTCTACTAGTTACGTAATTTGTTATTAATTTACATAAGACACAAACTGTATTTTGGTTTCTCTGGGGGAGAAAGCATCAACATCTTCTCTGACATAGTGGAAAAACACTAAACTTCAAAAATTGAAATTTTAAATGTGTTTGTAGAAAATCAGCATTAGTGCACAAGTCAGACTAGTTTTCACAAGTTTGTTGAAAGTGTTTCAGATGTAAAGTTTATTTATCTGTGCTGTGTTTGTGTGACAAGGTTTTGGTAGCTGGGGGGGCTGAAGAGGTGACCTCTGTGAGAAGCTGCGTCCAGTGGAGCAGCCAGCTCCAAGACAGACCCACTGCTGGCCAAGGCCGAGTCCATCAGTGATGGTGGTAGTGCCTCCGAGACCAGGTGTTTAAGAAGGGGGAAAATCTCTTCAAAATATGGATGAGGGGAACATCGGCATTGACCCCAAATGCATTTCTATCTGCATTCAGTTTGCTTTAGGAGTCCAAAATCAATCCCCCAAGCCAGGGCTCTGCCGAGGAATTGCAGCATTGTGTGTCACGCTGCGGTGCCCGCTGCCACCCCTCATCTGGGCTGCACTCTTGTGCTTTTTGCACACAGATAAAATTACACAGGAGGGTTTGCTGGAATCCAGAGGGTCTGACATCTCCTCTGAAAAACCTGCTGATGGATTTAAGATTACAAAAAGCTTTGGCAGCCCAGTTGTTATTACGAGGAAGAGACTCGCTGGTGTGCAAGGAGGCAATTCCTCCCATGAGTGACTCAGCTGAGGCCAATTCACCTCAAAAACAGACCTGACCCCAAAATTTCAGTGACCAGAGAAGCTGCTTGTAGGTTTTGGCTTTTCATTGCTAGAACTGCCTAGCTGAGCTAAAAACCAAGGTCCTAAAGTCAGATGAAAGGAAGTCTTCAACAGAGGTAGCATTTGGTGAACATATCCAGCCACAGCTAAGAAAATCTGAAAGACTGATGTAACATATGGTTTTGGCTGTTGTCTCTCCACCCACTGTGTGATGTCTGTTTGTTAAGGTCCATTGTTGGGGGAGACCCAAGGACCATCTAGTGCTGAGTTCCCCTCTGTAATGAAAGGTTTGGTTTCTTTCAAAGTCCTGTGCTCTTGGAATGAGCTACGGATAAATGTGCGAGATCATAAGGCCTTGTAACGCCATGAATATTTATATTCAAGTACCTGAAAGTGACTTATTTGGAGTATGTATTATATAATTAATGATTCGTTTTCTAAGATTTGCTGCTGTGGCCATGTGTAAGGTTGTGTCTGTGCTCACACAGTGTTTATAGCCGTGATCACACATTGTGTTCTTTGCCATACTACACCATGCAATTACCGTACCATTAGCATGGGACGGGCAGTGAACTCTTGTGTTTGTAGCATTTGGAAGATTGTTCACCATTTATTAATTCAAGAACTGGGAGGAGGAAATACAGAGGAAGCATACATTTGTGTCCTGTATTCTCCCAGAATTTCGTGTAATTAAAAAGCCAAGAGTATCTTTCAGCCTGTGAGAAGGTTGACTCCTTTCAGGTCTAAGTCCCTGTAGACCATTTTGGTACAGCACTGGATTGCCTTTCCAGGGGTACTGTAATTTCTTAAGGTTCTGTTGCGGAAAATCTAGAAGTGCTACTATTTTTAAAAGGTACTACACAAATAATACAAATATTATATAAATATAGAAATGTAGTGTTATCCTTCATCACTCTGCAACCTTTTAGTTCAGACTGCCAAGTCAAATTACTTTTGTGTGTATTACCTTTCTGCTAAGCTCCATCAGAGGTCCTATGAAAATGCATTTCACTCTGACAAGCCAAACAATCTGTTGCCAAGAAACACAGAGAGCTCTTTTAATAAGTCTTTTTCTATCTTTATACAGTTTAGACAAGAATGGCCTAAATATTTGATTGAAACAGGTAATTAATCAACAGTTGCATTGAAAAGTGGTCTCCATCTTCAGTAAAAGGATTTTATTTCTAGCATTTTTTAATTCCACAGAAGTTAACTCTTACGAATTTCTTGTCTTACAGAAAGCCTTTTAATATGACATTCTGTTAGTAAGCAAAGGGCTTTAGAGTCTTAGTCCAAGGTATAGGCAAAGCCCAAGCCCCTTTCTTTGCCTCCCACTGGCTGCAAATAATTTTCTTTGTTTTAGCAACAGGTCTTATGTGAGCACGTAATCCAAGCAAAAATGTGGATCTACCGTACTCTAATGGTTCCCTGGCAACTGCTTGAGTAAACTCTTGTACCCAGCAGTGTGTGTAAGGCATGCAACCTGCTCCTCACTCTCTTTTCCTCTCCCTCTTCTGAATCTCAGACTTCTGTAGGGTAAGAATGGGTGAATTCCTACAGTCACTGCTGCCGGTCATAAACAGTTGTGTGGGGAGTTCATGTTCTTTGCCCTTCAGGTTGTAACACTGCCTGTCATTTAGTTTATCCAAGCCCTTCCACTTAATGGACTTGTAACATGAGACCAGTGAAAGGGCTAACTCACTCTGGCAGGGACCTGTGGATGGACGGATGGATGGATGGATGGATGGATGGATGGATGGATGGATTCTTTGGCATTAGTTTGCAGGAAGGTTACTCATGTTTTACTTTAATTGTGATGGGAAATATGTAAGAAAGTGGCATGGTTTTCATTGTAGCTCAGAAATACTAAGGTTTTGTATCTTGTGCTAAATAAGTATATTAAATAATGATTAAAAATATATGTTAAGGTTACTAATGTTTAAGTAAATGTTTAAGGTACTATGTTAAGGTTACTAATGTTTAAGTAAATATAAATATAAATATAAATATAAATATAAATATAAATATATGCTCTAAGTTAAAATACAACTGTATTAAATATACTAAATACTAAGCTTTTGTGCCAATCACAGATGGCTGTATCTGAGGACAGCTTGTCTTCTGCTTTCATGTTCTTTCTGCTGGAATTCCTTTTTTCTCCTCTGAAGTGCATCTGTTTCGGTGTTTCATCAGAAGAAGAGGTGGTAAGTAGCTATAATAAGTCTGAGTAGCTGATTTAATTGATCTTACTTTGAAAGTTCTTACAAGATTAACTGATCACTCAAAAAGCCATGTCAAAATCTTGCAGTGGTGCTGAAGAAAGTTCAGATTCAGATGCCAGTCCCAGAAAAAGTTAGTATGTAACATTCTGTAAAGGACAGCTGAACAGGTATTTATAATGACAGTATCTGCAAATGAACTTCTTCAGGCAGTTTCTTCCATGATTCTTCCAACATTTCTGTGAAAAAGAATTATCAACACAAAAATAATCATGGTTTTGGTAACTGTAGTGCAAAGAAAGCCATTATCATATAATCATAGGATGGTTTGTGTTGGAACAGACCTCAAAGATGTCTTGTTCCAACCCCTTGGCCATAGGCAAGGACACCTTTCACTAGGCCAGGTTGGTTAGAGCCCCATCCAACCTGGCCTTGAACACTTCCAAGGATGGGGCACCCACAACTTCTCTCTCTGGGCAACCTGTTCCAATGTCTTACCACCCTCACAGTAAAGAATTTCTTCCCAATATCTAATCTAAAGCTGCCCTCTTTCAGTTTAAAGCCATTCCCCCTTGTCCTGTCCCTACATACCCTGGTAAATAATCTCTCTCCATCTTTCTTCTAGGCTCCCTTCAGGTGCTGGAAGGCTGCAGTTAGATCACCCCAAGCCTCCTCTTTTCCAGGCTGAACAATCCCAATTCTCCCAGCTTTTTCTCACAGGAGAGGTGCTCCATCCCTCTAACCATATTGGTGGCCTTCTGTGGACTGGCTCCAACAGGTTGATGTCCTTTCTGTGCTGGGGACCCTCGGGCTGGATGCAGCACTACAGGTGGGATCTCTCTAGAATGGAGTTATGTTCTTTGTAAGAACATAGTCACTTCTTGTAACATTCCCTTAAAATGTTTAGAACTCCCATATAAAGTTTGAAACTTTCTTTCCACTAGACATTTTTTAATTTTTTGAAATTGATACTGCTTCTAGAAAGGCAGTGGTGTAACTGTGGAGTGAACTCAGGAACAAATGTACCTTAAGACAACACGGATTTGATGTGTAAGATTGTTGTGCAAGACAACACAGATTTGATGTAATATTCTCTTTGTTAAATCTCTTAGTCTCTAAGGTTGCCTTAGGCTTTTGTTGCTGTTAATAAGTGATGTGGACTTAGGCACTAGATGTCAAAGTTAGGCAAACTAAAAAGTGCTCATACTGCCAGCTCAAATTAAAGGAGTTAAAAATACTCTGCAATTTGGTTTGGGAAAAAACAAAAAAGAGAAAAAAAACAATGAAAAACGTTCTCCGTATCCCTGGGACGCAGAAAAGCGCTTGCACATCCGACATCCTAGTGGCAGCCCTTCTTTCTCCACAGCATTTCTGAAAGGTTAAGTGTGTGGTAGTGGTTCACATGCCTTACTCAAAGACATGGGACTTCAGCAGAGCTTCTGTGCAGAAAACCAGCCATCAAGTAGCTCTTAGTGGTGTTTTCCAGCCTATGCCTTGTGGAATTTACAGTCCTTTTTAGTAGCAGTCAGGGATGGCACTATTGTGATGGAGCAAAAGAAATTATTTCATGAAATAATCTTAATGCACTAATTGTATTTCCCTTGCAAATTACTGCTGGACAATTTTTCCTGCTGCCTCAGAGGTTTTGAAGCTGTGTCTGGAGCCAGAAGGGAAAGGTGGGAACTAGGGCGCTCCATTGCATCCATCCTGGTCGTGTCATTGCCCACTCCTGCCTTTCCTCTCCTCTTGCTGGAATCCCACTGCCTCTAGCACTGTCCTTTACTGAATAAGAGGACATACAGTTTCAGAGTGGACTCAAGGGATGTAGAAAACTTGGAGTAAAATTACACTTTGGTCAGTAACTGTTTCTTGTCCTGTTGCTTCTGGACTGAATCCAGCCTTCACATCAGGAGGTTTTGAGGGAAGGCAAGTCTGTGAGTGTGTGTGAATTGCACAGTTGGAGAGGAAGAAGAAAACGTAATTCTGCCAAATTGGGTTTTTGGAAGGGATGGGAGCTGCTAGAATTTGTTGAGTGGTTTGAAACTTGTAGTGCTATCCGTGGCTGGTTCCATGGATCAGGGACATAGGTGCAGGTATAAGGTGAAGAGTTGAGTAGCAATTACTCCTATCTAATACTATCACAAGGTGTTGCAATCTATACCAAAGATAAAGACACCAGAAATTTGGATGATGTATCTGTATTTGTTCATATATCTATACATGCATGAAAAGCCTTTCAATATCTCTAATCATTATTGAGAGCAGTGCTGAGATATTTTGACAGAGGCAAATCCTACTGAAAACATCCTAATTAAGAGTTGGCCTAGTCCCATGATAAGTTGCCTCCAGAAAAGTACATCACATGTTGCTCTGAGCACTGCTCTTTGGCCAGGACATAGAAAGTGAATCAATATCGAGCACAAGGCTAGGACATCCCAGAGATCATTTTGTAAATCACACAGTCCTGATATTCTAGCAGCTGCAGTTCTATTTCACCTGGATGTGGCTAGCTGCTGTCAGAAGCCTAACACATCTTGAGCATTTAATGGATTTCTTGGAAATATCTTTAGGACTTTTCTACCATTTTAGCACCATGTGTTTTTTCCTCTTATATTTGGACCTCCTTGAGATATACCTTGAGGAGTGGCCAGACCCGGTATCATGTTTCCACTGGAGATACAGAGACAGGTAAGGTTCCTGAGGGTCAGTTGTTTGATGGCATGTGAATGTCACAAATATTGTTGTGTCCTTCCAGCTGTCACATCTGTGATCCAGTGCCGTAGTGCTTTTCATGGAGGGTCAGTTATCTGCGTTGGCAATGCACTAAGCAGAGATCAACCCTCTAGCAGAATACTCCAGAGGCAGTTTTTTCCTCAAAATTTCTCCTGTGGGACTTTCCACAGCTGGAAAGTCTTTTTTGGTGCATGACCGTAATTGCTTTTCTTACAGAACAAAACAGAATGGAAAAAAGGCAGGAGAAAAATTCTCGCTCCTTTTCCCACAGTTAGCATAAAATGTGCTGTCTGGCCTTGAACCAAGGGCCAAGAAATAACTCATTACCATGTAACATGTTCAGCTGGGGAAAGTGCTTTGACATTTAAAAGAGATGTTTTAAAATCATCTCCTACACAACTCTGTAGGGGAGCAGCAAAAGCTGTGCTCCTCCCCAGGGGAAGGCAAGCTGGAAGATGAGGGCAGCAGTACGGTCAAACCAGGAAGGGGCAGGCAGGGCCAGGCATTGCCACCATGGCAGAACTTGGTCCCACAGCACCAGAAGCAGCCAAGAGCCCTGACAAATCCTTTCCAAACTCCTGTACTAGATTTTTAAGCATCCCAATAGATCCCCAGGCTACATGTTGAGTAGTCTGTTATAAGATCTTTTGTTGAGCTTCACGTGCTGGTAATCAATAAATGCATTGGCTGTCAGTAAAAATCATTAGAAATTGCCTGCTATTGCAGTCTGTAATGCATTTCTCCACCAGGAGAAACACGAAGATATTGCAAGCATTTTATTTTCCTCTTCTCAGGCCTGACTTTACATTTTTTTAACTGGGAAGATGGATTTCAGCAGCAAGCTCTCACTGAGGTCAATGTTAGAAAGCTTATTCTTGATACAAAATGCACAAAAGAAACTCTAGCAATGATTGATACTATCAGTGTTGTTATTCATGACATTAAGCCAAAGTTGATATAATTAAGCTGCTTCTAGAAAACACAGTGTTCAGCCAGTTGTTGCTGTCTTTTTGTTTGTTTCTTTCTCTTAGGGGAGTGGAGTGTTGATATTTATGAAATGTTTCAGAGGAGTGGCTTTTGCTCTGGCTTGTCTGACTTCTTCCAAGACTGCTTTAGGGATAGCTTATGTCACTGGTTTTTCTGCTCTGATCGTTCTGAGGTGCTTAATTTGGTCAGCAGTTGACCTGTCCTTTGTTGTGTTATTTTAAGTGACTGCTTTTATGATGTGGAACTGATGTTTGTTTCCTTTGTGTGGGCCATCACTGTAGACTGTTAATTGCAGCAATTCTAATCAGCTAATTGTTACATGTAAAAATACATGCATACATACGTGGTTTAGTAATTGGTTAAAAATATGACAACAAAGAGGGCCAAGATTCTAGAAACAAACACTGAGAAAAAAAATCAATGAGTTAATTTAATCAATGCAGTATTATAATTAAAAGTTGAGTAGTCTTAGTGTTTACTAATACATGGTGTTGATTCTTACTTAGACAAACGCTTTTTCAATAAAAAAAGCATTATGTAAGAATTAGTGGCATTAAGATAAGTATCTTCAAAGCAATAAAAAAGGTACTGTGATTACTGTGTAATTCTGAAGGAAATCAGCAGTACCTGTAAAATACTTCTGGCCTCCAAAGGCTCTCTCCCTCTTTTTTCTCTTGAAAATCATACACACATGTTCAGATATTATTAGCAATACTACCATGTCAGCATAAGTCATTTTACTGCCCTGGCTACATTCCTCTCCCAGGTGAGATCAGGCAGCTGAGCCCATAAGGAGAAATCAGAGTCTGGGCAGCCTCTTGTGCCAGCCTTGCAAGAAGCCTTTGAGGTGACGTTCAGGGACACCCACACGTGTGTAACCTGTGCACCACAGCTGCCCAGTGCCATCCAGCCCTGCCAACTGCAGCACTGCAGTGAGGTGGAGATTACAGGTCATGTTATCCCTCTTGTCCTCACAGAGCCAGCGCTGCAGCTGGGGGGCTACAAGGTTTCCTGAGTGGAGTGGTATTGACTCAGCACAGGACAATTTCTGCTTAGGTTTTGCCCTAATTACTATCCACATCTTCTGAAGGGGCAGCCTGACACTTCACAGGAAGAGAAAGCAGGCAAAATTCTTCAGTCTGAAAGTGGATGGCATGTCAGAAGGCACTTTTGCTGTAGACACAATTTGCTTCCACTTTGCCACAGTCTGGGAAAATGCTTATTCAACCAGTCAAGGTCGGCTTCCCTCGCGAGCTGCTGCCACTCCAACACTCTAACAGGTAGGCAGTAATTAATCATATGAAAGCGAGATAAAGCAACAAGAAAAATGTTGGCCCTTTCATAACCTTCAGAATATTTAATGAATATCACTGTATGAACCACAGAAACAGCATTCACTGAAAGACAAGTCTCTGTAGGTGCTTTGCACAACAGTCACTAATTTATATTGTGTCTTTTGTGCTTATACATATTTCCAGCTGCATCCAGGATTTCTCTGTGCTCAAGTCACTGCTGTGATACTCTGATGCTGATTCTCTTGTATTAAGGCTTTTGTTGGAGGCACAAGAATGTAAGGAGGTTCTGCTTCCATGGCTCATCTAGGACAGGGCTTGGTCCAGCTACCAGTGATGTTAAGGAAAGATTGAATTAAACCTCTGGGATTCCTCTTTTGTCCAGGATTATTTTACAAATGAGCCTGACTCTCTGACCCCTTCATGAAAATGAAAGAGTAGAAAAGCTTTTCAGGTTAATCTTTAAAGTAAAATCATTCTTCTCCTAGATAAAATGTCATGTTTTATTTAAATACCCTAAATTCTCACTTATAAAGCTAACAATCAAATAAAACCACCAGCATCCACTGATCATATAAGGCAAAATAAACTTCTGGACATGTAAATTCATCTATTAGCTTTGAAAAGGTGTTCTAGGGAGAATGGATTAACTCCAAATCATATGGCCTTATTTAATCCTGGAAGCATCACACCACTTTTATTTGTTTCAATTACACTGCTTCTTTATTCCAATCATCTTACATATTGTTGCAAAAATAAATTGTTACCAAGGCTGTTCCCCTGAATGAGCAGCCATTGAAATGAGGATGTTACTGCTGCTCATTCTTATCATAAGATGTGGATCATAGCAAGACAGGAAAGGATTTGAAGAAGCAGATCCTTTGAAACATCCTGGTACCTTCACTGGGTATCTTGGGTTTGCAGTGTCTGAGCTTCAGCACTCCTTTATTTCCTTGTACAAGTCAGAGATGCTAACCCACAGGTCTGAAAGCAGTGCATGGGTCTTGGAGAGTGTAAATGAAGGTCCTAAGCCTGGGAGTGTGTGACAGTCCTCTTGGGGGCCCAAGATGGCCCAGCAGCTGGGTATCCCAATGTTGATGTGTGTGAGGTGGCAAGCCAACAGTCTGGGGAAGGACACAAACAAGATGTTCCAGCACATTTCAAACTGGCGGTGGAGCAGGCAGATGTTTGTCATCTTTTGCCAGGAAATGTCAGAGCCAGAACCCCTCTCCTCAGCTCTTGGCATAGACAGAGGTGCAACAATGCCCAGGCTCCTTCTAGAGCACTCCAACCAATTATGAATAATTAATATCAGATCAGGAGGGGAGATGAATTTTGTTCTCAAATGCCAAAGTTTCAGAAAATTTGGAGTGGAAAAAAAATGGAGACTAAATCTCAAACATGGACCAAGTCTGTTGGGGTGCACTATCTGCTGGAAGAGAGATAGGCCCTGAGGGCTGGAGAGAGAGCCTCTTTCCTGAGCCCGGAGGTGACCCTGGCAGTGCATCCAGGTCACCGGGGATGGGCTGAGAGAGGATTGTGGGTTTGTGGACAGTGCTGGACCTATGGGAAGTGACAATTGTAGTTTGTGACCTTATAGAGTATTGTTTACTTGTTACCATAATAAGCAATGTCTGTGCAATACCCCAGGTGATTGGGGGATACTGTGGTGAACATCTTTCCTGTTTATATGATGTTATATCCTGTTAGGTGCTGGTATTTAGGGAATTCTGACTGAGCAAAAAACGTCTTTGCACTTTTCCATCTTGTGTGCGAAGTCCACGCCCTTGCGTGGTTACTGCAAAGTCCTTCATAAAGTGTGTTTCAGTCCTAAGTCACAAAGCTGAAGAATTTATTACTCTGCCCAAAACACCATTTTCTGGTGACATAAAAATGATGACTTCTGCAACAGACTCTGGGGAAGCCGGTGGGCATAGTTCATTGCTTCCTTCATGCATACTGCTAGAGTACGTTAGCACTCGGCCAGGGGCTGTACGTGCTCTTCACATCCACACAGATCCCACGAAGCACAGAAGAATTGAGAGCAAAGAGTTCACAGAAGGAAAAAAATTGCCAGTGAATCCATTATAGCTAAGAGTACAGTAAAAATCAATTAGCAAAAGTGGTTCCTTTGTAAACCCTCAGAATAATGATGACTTTCACATTTGTGAGAGTTTTATTGGTAAACTTTTTATTTGTAAGTGTATTTACTGGTTGCAAGAAGTAGTCTTAAGTTAATTTTCAGTTGGCTGAAAAGAAATGGTAATATTTGACAGTAAATAACAAGATATTTGAAGTAACAGATAAGGGAGACAATGAACTGATCCAAGGAAGCATTGCTTCTGTTGAGGCATTGTTACCATCTTTATAGCAGCACCACTCAGCAATGAACATTCTTAGAATTAGTTGTTCTTTTTCTGGTAAAGCTGTGCTTACTGAAATTTTTCATTTTTTTACTCTAAGTGGGTTCTGTGATAATAAGGATGGTGGTTTCATGCTGCACTGAGCATACACTGCTTTGCCTGGTGAGAATTTGACCTTAAATCATTTCACACTTGATGCAGTTGGAGAAGCAGGAGGGGGAAATGTCTGTAAATGTGATTCTGACTTTTACATCTCTCTTTTTAGTTAGCTCTTCAGATGCTAAGTATTATGATTCACTGTGCCAGACCGGGTTTGTTGCTTCATAGCTGTAAGATCAGCAGGGGAGTTTCACCCTATGGTTCATTAACAGACGTGCTTTAAGATTGAGATTTGTTGGAAATCTCTTGGGACCAAATAGGAAAATATGTGCACACACTGAAACAACATAATCTTAAACATTGTCTGCCTCCTTGATCTTTACGCAATTTGCCAATCTGGGTACTTGACAAAAATGGGAAGTAGATGTCATTTGGATCACAGTTTGTAGTGAATATATGTTTGCAAGGTACTTGCCAATGGAGATAACTGTTTATCTCTGACAGTTCTGAAGAATTCCTAAAAGGCACTCTGAGTAGCAAATAAAAATTATTTGTTAGAAAAAGTTGGTGGTATTTTGGGTTTTAACCTTTCCTGTGCTAGAAATTCAAATATGTGTGCTATATTTTATTTTAAACTGCACTCATAAATTCTTGCGCATTACATTTCTCCCTCTGTCACAGAGGAAGCCTTTTTTTGCTGCTACGTCCTATTCTCATTTAGAAGTGTGATATTTTGAAAATCTCATTTTAGAAGGTCACTGTGGGGACCAGAACGGCAAAGACAGATATATTTTCCTCATATTTTCTGGATGCAGAAATACTTTTGAGGACAGACCTTGTTCAGCTGCAAGGACTTTCATTCAATAAATGAAAATGGACTTCCTCATCCAAGCCATCTACCACTTTTCATTTTGCCACCATTTTCGCCTGCCACCCACCCCTGGCATAGGTGCTCCATGTACCTACACATCTTCTTACATGTTTGTTGTTGTTTTTGTTTTGGTTTTGGTTATTTCAGGTTTTTTTTGGTTTTGGTGTTGTGGGGAGGGTGTGAAGGAATGAAGGGGAGTGGGTTTGGGTTGCTTGGGTTTTTTTTCCCCTCCTTTAAATGCTGACTATATTCCAGTTTGGTTGTTACAACAATTTGTTTTAAACTGACCCACATCCAATGTCATGGATAGTAAAATGAATATATTTAGAGACCACACTATGAAACAAAGTGGACAGCCAGGACTCCACCAAGGGAAAAACTTCTGGGAGTCCCTGCAGCAGCTTCCCAAGGGATATTGGATATGAGATGTAGCTTCGGAGGAAAACCTGCAAACCCTTGAAAGAACAAAGGTTGTCTGGAAAGCTGAGTAGGTGCTACAGGCTGCATGCTGCCACGCTATCTACAGTGCTCGCACTGGCAGCAGAATCTCAGCCAGTGTGAGCAAGGAGTGTGTGGCTGCGGAAAATATTTATCACTGAAAGGGTTACTAATGTGCACCGAATACAAGAACAAATATAACACAAAGGATTGTGACGTTTTGATGTAGAGTTTAACTATGGAATAAAAAATGCTATGCAACAAGAAATGCTTGTATTTAGCAAAGCTGTTCTTTGGTAATTGAATAGCGACTCACCTCACAGCAAGAGCAGTTTCGTCTGTGAAGGCTCACAAAGACCAACATACAAAAGATGCAATCAAGAAACACAATGCACTGTAAGCTGAAGCCTAAGTATGAAGGAGAAAAAGGGTGTTATTTCTGATGATATAGAAAATATATTCCCTATTAACAGCCTAAAACCTCTTTCAAATGAAGGGTTAGGTAATTCAGTCACATGCAAGAATAAATCACCCACCATCACACATTTTCTGAGTTAACTGTGAAGCAGGCAAAGTAAAATTGCTTTGAATACTAAGATAGAATAGCACACTATCCATCTGCTGAAGTAAATTGATTAATTGATATGGTCCTTTGCCTCCAGGAACCAGTATTGGCATCAAGCAAGACATGATATTGAGCACATTTGCCCTCGTGCAACTGGCTGTTCCTGGAACAGTGGTGGCAGACCTGAGGACAGATAACTAGACAGAAATTGGTTCATTGCATAAATGGAATCGCTGCTCAGCCTCCACTCTTTGGATCAAAGTCTGGAAAGAGCCTTGTTAATGTTGTGGTAAGTAGAGAGCAGCTGGTGTTGATGCACCTTGCGTACCATGAGTAAATTGGAGCATAGTAGTAAGGAAAATTCATGTACATTGACAAAGTAGCATGTGCCTGTCAGACTGATGTCTGAAGACTTCTGACAGACTTACCAATTATTTGGAGTGTGGGAATGTATGAACAAATTGTTCCTAAAATGCAATGACTGTTTTCAGTGAGGTCCAGCATCTGTTTTCCATGTCAAAAGGTTCAGCAAGTTTCTGCCATAGAAAGTATGAAGCATTAATTGAGAGGTGATCCTTTGATGTAAATCCACTGTGCAAGGTCAGGAAGTTGTGGCTGATGCCAACATGAATTGGGACCTTTGATGGATGACTGGATCAGCAGTACCCAAGGCTATCTCATAGCATGAGAAATGCAACTGATTGCTCCTGTCTGAGTCATGGCTCTTAGGAGGTTTGTGGACTAAAGAGCTGTAAAGAGTAGGTATAACCATATAAACAATGGTGATTTTAATAAAAGTGATTATTATAAACCTTAATTGTTTTATTAGATTAGTGTTTCTTTGGAGAGAAGTGAAGGAAAGGGGTTTTTTTAAGAGAAATAATAAACTGGAAAGAAAGGGATGAGTATGGTCAGCACATGAAGGGTAAGAGAAGGACATAAGCAAGATTTATACGTTGGTAGTAAATGTTCTGTGGAAAGGATTAAACCACCCAGGCTGAGTTAAAGGTGGATTATTGACACTGAAGAGAGCACCTGGATGCGGGTGTGTGTAAGGAATAGGATTTCATCCACAGAGATGAAATCTAATGCAGTTGATGAAAGAAAGACACTGAAAGGATTTGAAGAGGGGCTTGAGATTTTTAGGACAGCTGAAAAGGTATTTAGTTTGATTTAGGCAAATAGGTTTAAACAAGGACAATTTCAAATAAATCCTTCTTTGAAATAAAAAAACCCAAAAAGCTATTTTTTCAGAATAGTCTCATCCTTTTTTGATTGGAGCAAAAGGTATTGAATGAATTTTGGTGATGAGCAGCTCTCCTGGTACTTTTCCTGATATATTCCAGACTAAGGAAAGCCTTTGAAGGTTTATCATCCCAGTTGTGTTCTATATTTTAATTTTGATATGTTCAAAGAAATTCCAATAAGATAGGAGGCTGGCTGGTGGAAGCTAACTACATCATAAATTTATTTGACAATGTTAATTAATGACAATATTAATAGCATAATACTTATAAAAAAATTATTATGTATAACAAAATTTCAATGTAAATTGCCTTATTTGCCCTACTAAATTATACATAAAAGTTGAATGTTAAAAACTTTAAAGATATTTTTACATTTATTTTCCTGTCTGCTGAAGGATTGGCTTAAGTATATTTTTCAATTTATTTTCCTGAGGACAAGAGTCCTAATTAAATGCTAGAACTGCAGACAATTCCACACATGCCTGTGATGAATTAGGCTCACTCTGAATCACCAGTTTTCCTTTTATTTCTTCCATGCAGATTTTCCAGTTCATGCTCCCCCATTTAGCCAGTTGTGGGCAAGATTAGAATTTTTGTTTTGTGCTTTACTTTTAATTTTATTTTATGATACAGCAATTGATAAATATAAGTCAAAATGTCCATCTTTGGCTTTGTTGTAAGACTAAAAATTTGACCTTAATTTGACATTAAATGTCCTATATGAAAGCATGGCCACAGAGAGAATTTGGAGGAAAAGCAACAGCCAGAATATTCATTAACAGCTAAACTCGAGTGTATCAAAATTCTGCAAGATTTCAAACAGCACAAAACCTTTGGAGAGGATAACACATCTGCAGGGCTGCTTCTGTGTTGATTAGAAAAATGGCCTTATACAGAAAAAGAATGACTGGCACTAAACCTGGATGTTTGTAATAATTATAGTAAAGCAGACGTTTTAATTTTTAATGTTGTACTGAAGGATTTATGAGTTTCTTGCCATTCAGTTGCTGGACTTAGTCCTTTGAATAAATTGCTTTTTGTTCTTTCTGGTGGTGCTTGATTTCCAGCAGTGGCATTTAGCTTTGTGTTTAAACCTCTCATTTTCCCATCTGTTACTTTCTGTAATGTTAGTTTAATTTTCAATTTGACATTTTTAGTCTAGGCTAAGGCTGCTCTGAGTTTCAAATGAGTTAACGAAAGCAAACACAAAGCAGTTCTCCAGAACCTGAGTAAAATATGTGGATAAATGTTTATATCTTTGATTAAATGTTGTTTCTGCAATATATGATTTGTTTCTGCTTAGTTATTACTCAGAAAAGTTGTTTTATGCTGACCTTGGACCCTATGAATGGAATGAATTATTTAAACTGAAAATACTCAAAATATATTCATCTTGAAGGAGATACCGTGTTGACCCTTAGTTGTGCTCATAGCACAGACTTGATTAGATTCCAAATTAGTATCATTTCACGCTGATGAATTGAAACCAAAATATATTGTTTCTGGCTGATTAATTTCTTTTTATATATCATTTTCCATTTCACTGTTTATGTACTTCCCCATGGAAGGTGAAGTAATTTATTTGGCAGCGTTATAACTCTTGCTTCTCTGAAAAGAAAGTGCATTCTTGAGGAATGTAACAGTATAGTTATCTTGAAATACAGTGGAATCTGGGACTTAGCTTTAATTGATGGTGGCAATTCAGTTTTAATTTTAATTATTAGCAGACAAGCGAAAGCGACGACTTTTCTTTCCACAAAACCAATGATTTACTGAAATTAAAGCATCCCATTAGCATCTGCTTTTGAGTTTTTTTTACTGGATGTGGGAAGAACTAAACTTTTGCATGTGTTGTGTGGCTTACCCAATATATGAATAATGAAGTACAAAAGAATGAGATTCTGCTGCATGCAAAAACAATGCAGAGTCTTGTGAAATAGAAAATAAAATGTACTTCTGTGCTCGTGGAAGGACTCTGGGCAGTTATTTTTCTTTCCAGCTGTTTTGTTTCAGGTTCCTTAGGCAAGGCACTGGGACAAGGATACGTAAGAACTTATCAAATGTAGTGTCAAAGTAGCAAAACACTGAAATGAAGGATTCTTTAAGAGACAGTGAATTTTTGCAAGTAGAGATCAGCACAAGAATTGATTTCTAGCCTACATTACAACTTTGCAGTCTCACTGGCATGCACAGTTTCTACCTTGCAACCAGAGCCACCGTGTCTTTCCAGTCCGGGTGGCATGGGGTAACCACCCCAAAGAAGTTTCAGCCTTCACTCACCGCCCTCTCCCAGGTGTAAGTCTGGCAGTCTTAAGACCTGTCATGTGAAACAAAGCAGAAACGTGGAGAAAGATGACAAGTGACTATGTACAGTTTCATTTTGAATCTAAACAGGGTGTACCACATTTTCAGATAAAAAGCAGTAAAGGCCAGAAATAAAAAGTTAATAATAGTATTATTTTGGGCTTGATCATACAAGAAAAAAACTGCAGGTGGGTTATAGTGGATGCCAACTATTTGAATATCTTATATTTTGTAAGTTCAAGCAGTAATCCTAATTAAGTATACATTTTCTCACCTGAATGCTTAATAGTTTTAATGTCTCAATGACCAGAGGGCTATCCCTTCCTCTTGGTAACAAAACCTTATGCATCATTTATGGAAGAAAAGAGAATAATTAATTGCATGATTATACAGCTTTTATCACTACATAACTTGTATCAGATATGCTGAAAACTCATTAATAGAGTGGAAAAAATTTTTCTTTGAATTTTTTTTAGTCAGCCTGATAAATGTATAATTGATGGAGATAAACAAAGATGTTACAGATGAAATCTGAAGCACCTTGAAATGAATGGGCTCTCAAAGACACTCTTACAACTGGCAGAGACATGGTGAAGGTGAAGATAACAAAAATAATTTTTCTCTTCTGTTTTCTTGCAACCTCAGTGTTGAGTGCAGCTCAGCTGAACTTCAGAAATTGATCCAGGAAGTGTGTTAAATTTTAAAATAATTTAATTATCATTTAAGAATAAAGTGGGTTTTGTTTGTACAGTGGTATGCAGAAATCCACAAGCATTTAGAAATTAAAATATAAGATTGTGTCAGACTGAAATATGTTGGAAGTTCCTTTGTGATACTATCAAAAATTTTAAGCAAAGCAGCACTGATTTCTGCACTAGTTTGTGTCTATGTGGTGTAGTTCCTTTTTCCTGTGGTGCTGTAATTCTGCATGAGAATAAGAAACGATTGATAAAAACAACAATTTCAAATCTAGGTTGTGCTTTTACTGTTTTGCTTGTGAGGTTGTAAATACTCAAAATTAGTATGTGACTCAAGTGCTAATCTACAGCATCTATAGGTGGGAAACTGTTATAGTTATGTTTGATTTGAAAATTTATTACTACTTTTGAGATTTTTATATTGTGTCTTTTCCTTTGCTGAGTCACAGTGAGCTAAATTCATTATTCATTTATCAGCCAGAGAGCTTGAAGATATTTTCCTTGCAAGGCTGATGAAAAAAAAGGAAGCTATGCTTTCTACAATTAGAGTTACCGGTTGTATTTGCTCATGAAAATTGGAGTTTAATGTTCATCAGAAAATCTCGAGTGGTTGGAAACAAAGTGTGAAGCAGTCACATCTAACTTTTATAAAGTGGACACATTCCCATTAAATCAGTCTTAATCTGTTCTTTTTCTTGTACATGAATAAAATAAAGGAACAAAATTGTTTCTCGTTTGCTCCCAACCTGTAGCAATTTCTTTAAACCCAGAGCACTTTTCCACTTAGTCCAACTCTATGGAAAAATAACATTCATAATTAAAAATGTTACTATAGGGTGAAATATGCAGTGGTTGGGCTGTTGTTATAGGAAGAAAGGGAAATTTCATTCTATTTTCTGGAAGGCTAAAAACCCCAGACCTTATCTCAGTCTTTGCTGTTACAGTTCAGAGAACTGTGCTGAGCCAAAATTCGTGGCTGTAATTTAGTTTCAGGCTTATGATCTATAAAAACGAATTTGAATAATTTCCTCTGAAATACAGTTGTTCAGAACATGCCAAATATTGAGTTATGTTTATCAGTGTCGTGCTCTGTATCTAGGTTACTGTTCCCATGAAGCAGGCAAGACATAACTAAATTCCCACAACAGAGAAATATTTGGTACTCTGACAAAGTCTCCCTTAGAATGTTGTTGTGTGGGTTAAATACTGCCTGGTTTACCTTCTTTTGTACCTCATCGACATCTCTTATCAGGCTCGTGAGAAATAATATAACTAATCTGAAAGGAGAAGGAGATCTGCTAATTACTTGCTACTTTGAAGGAATGAATTATTTCAATATTAAGTGTATTTTTAATATTTTTCCAAATAGAATAATTTGTATTTGAGAGGTAAAGGAGAGCAGGTTACCACTAGAGGCCTGACTGTGCTAGGCAGAGAACAAAACCTAAAGAAAACTGGGCTTCAAAAAATGAGTTATGCTTGAAATCTACAACTGCTGACAGTGCATGATGTACTTGAGGGAGAGAGAGGATGGAAAAAAGGGGAAAATTATATAAGTAAAAATGTTATCAGATCAGCCATCCTGACAGCCACCAGCATGCTTATAGCATAACTGTGGCTAATTGCTTTGTCAGCTTCTAGACAAAGAAAAAAATTAAATAGGGAGTTAAATGGGAAGAATGGCATGTCTGTGGCCTTCCTGAAGCGAGCAGCAGCATGGGGAAACGCGTGAAAATGCTTTTATTGAAGTGTAACAGGAGATGTTGCAGATGGGATTGTGCTGGGGCTGCTCAGAGATGACAGCCAGCAGCCCAGCACCAAATGAGGAATGTGAGGTTGGATGAGAACAAGATCAGAAAGGTTTTGTGTAGGTAAAAGAGTTTGTATTTGAAGTAATACAGGGAGATATTTGGACACAGGGTTAAAGGGCTGGAATGAGACACCAGGAAACTGCAGGTGAGGTGTTATCCTTTCCTCTCCTGGTGAGCTGCGCTGTGCTGGACTGAGAGGGTGACAGAGTCACAGAACTCTCGGAAACCAGGAGAAGCAGCGTGCTTAGCAGTTCCCTTCTGCTGTCTGCACCTGTCGTGGCAGGGTATGCCACGTCTGGAGAATCCATTTTAGAAAACCTCTGAACAGACAGTGAGGCAAGACACCTCCAGCTTAAGGTGCAAGGAGCCGTGCATGAGCTTCACTACAGACAGAGCTCTCCTTCAGGAGCCACTCTGGCTCCATTAATAGGGGCCTGTGCTTGCTGCTGGAAGATAGCCTGGCTGTGTGCAGTTGTACACCTGTACAGCCAAATGGCTGCGCTCCAGGAGCTCTGCCCACTGACCTTGGAAGGATGTTGCTTTTGTCTGTGTAGACAGGCTGACAGAAACCAGTCGAGGTCTGTGCTGTTGGAGGAGGCCTGAGTGCAGGAGCTGAGGACTGAGACACAGCTTACCCTCGCTGGTACGTACAGGCCAGCCACGGTGCCAAGGTCCCCACAGACACAACTCCATCTTAAGCCCTCAAAATTTGCGGTTTTTAGCTGCATAGTCGTGTCATGCTGTGAGCAAGATGGTGACTGTCCTATTAGCTCTGTTAGGCCTAGCACCAGGTGCTCTCTTTGCCCTTAGCTGCGTGGCAGCACTTTACAAAACTCCACTTCTCCCAAAAGCACATGCTTTCTGCCCGTTTCCAGCCCTGTACTTTGTAAATGGTTGCTGGAAGGAAACACTTTCCAATATTGCACAAATGGCTGCGTGTCAGCAATTTATCCTCATTTTACACTGCCACTCTCCCTAGCAGCTCTGCCTGCTCTGTGTGGTCAGAGGGTTGCAGCAGGGATGGCCAGCTTGGCAAAGTTGTTCTTCTTTGGAAGAACAGACACTTGCTAATTTTTTCTTCCTTTTCATTAGAATAATAGGCTTTTTTTTCAAGGCACACTCTAGTAGGTGTTTTTTTCTTTTTTTTATTACTGTGTTATTAGGCTATGGGATGAATTTCCTGACCTACTAAGTCAGCCATTTTTTTCAAAAGTTTTCCTTCCTTTCAGCAAGGTAATAGATGATCAAGTGGGAGATAATTGAAATTCCTTGATGAAGACACAACTCAGATTTTAAAAAAAATTATTAAAGATTATTGTTATTAAATAAAAATATTATACAAATGTGAAAGATCCAATAAAATATGCTCAAACTATTATACAAATATGCATTCTAGTTTCATCAATTGCAAAAATCTGGAAATCTTAAAAGTGAAATCTTGCAAATTAACACAGCATGTTTGCATGACTTTCTCACAAAACCATTTTATATAGGGTTTATTACACTACTAATCCTTATGTGTGCTTACTCTCCCTACTTAAATATAGCATTAGCTGTTCTTCAGAGGCAATTATCTTTAATAAGCAGGTCAATTATCTTTCTTTCATAAGCAGGACAATTATCTTTGCTATTATTAATTTGATCAGAAAGACAAAATTTACATGCTAATATAATTCTTTTGATCTTAAATTATTTGTAATTTTGTAGTTAAAAAATTTAAACAGTGAAGTCCTCAAGGCAACCAATAAGTGTTCAGTACAAAATATTGATGGTAAGTTTCCTTGGAGCTTGAGTGGGTGTAATAACACCAGGAAATATTTTGTAAACTCTCCCATGACTATTCATGTCTTGATCCCAAATGGATAGGCTGCTCATCCTCTTTCTAATAATAATGTAAGAATTATTTTTACTATTATTATTACTATTATTACTACTATTATTATGGATCTAGAAGAAGAATCAGATGGACACAATAAAGAAAATGTATATTTAAACAATAATACAGTACACTATATGGTCTTATATCCCCAGAGCTGCTACAACCTAATAATACATAAAACCTTGTAACACAGACCTTTAATGATTTAATATTTCTGCCTTGGCTAGAGAGTACTTAGGAGTTTTCCTTCTTTCTTTACTGGATTAAGAAGACACCTTAAAGCTTTAGCATCTGTCCTTAATTTTCAGAGCAGTGCTAGATTGACATTGTTCTTCAAAAGCACCCTCCATGACTACCTACAGGGGAAGCCTTGGTTATTAAAGACCATTAAAGACACTTACTGATGTAACTGGGAAGAAGGCAGACCCATTAAGCTGCTAACTTCTCTTCTCCTTAACATCAGGTCACAGCAATTGTGAGCTTACAGCTTCCTATTGTGGTCGGTTGCACTGAATTTGGTGAGACCCATGGAAATTCACTTATCCTTGGTGGTCTGGCCATTCCTTTTATTTCAACTACAGACAGAATTAATCACAAGCTACATGTTTTTGCACACATGGCCCCGTGCCTTTGGGTGTCTGGGCCTGTCTGTAGGCTGTAGCTTGCAACACCCACCCACTGGCACAAACAGACATAGTGAGCAGAGCTGGCACAGAGCAGAGCTGGGGCAGATGGATGCCTGGCAGCCAAGGCTTATAGAAGACAAACTGCCAGCTTGCTCCTGCAATTTGACTGCCTCAGTGAGTCCAGAAAGCCTGTCCTGAGCTGGATCTCTTCTGGAAATTCAAATTCTATTCTCCTGTATTTCCTAAAGCTATCAGAGATTTCACTGTCTCAGACTCTGCACAGCTCAGCCCTGAAAATGTGATGATTGAACACATTTTTCAAACTTCAGTGTGCCAAATTTTTGGTAATGCTCGAACTGAACTAGAGGGCTTTATGCCTCTTGGTAAAGCCCACAAGAAAGTGTGATGCTAATGCTGGGGAAAACTTTTAGTAGAAGAGACCATTCATAAGGAATTTTTACAGAGTATAAATTCAGTATTTTTACAGCTATGGTATATTTATGGAACACTGTGACAGCAATTCTGCAGTCAGAGGTCTTATTAGAATTATTTACTTTATTCCCAGTGCTGCTGTCACTGCTGCAATAAACAACTGTGTCGTCTTCTGACTTCAGTCCTTGGATTACTTATTTATCATTTCTGTGAGTATCAAAAAAAATCACATTCCTTTTCTGAAACACGATTAATTAATTTATTGCTCAGGAATTGTTTCTATCAGCCACTGAAGTTCTTCCATGTAGTTAGCTGTAAATGCAGAGAAGGGTCATCTCATATTTTTCCATAATTACGTCTCAGCTTTAACTGGTATTGACTTAGAAGCGGAGGAAAAAATTATGTGGATGAGATATAGTGTGCAGAAATTTCTTTAGCTGCAACAGAGCACTGTACTTGTATCTTATCATTCTAATGACTAAACATTTGCAGAAACATAACTTCATGAATCTTCACGGTATAAAATTTCTCTAACAAGAAATTACTACTAAGTTTCTTATTTTATTTCTTCGTAGTGTGTTTTCAGCCTTTTATTCCTAGAACCACTAGAAATGAATGAAAAAATAGATGTAGATTCTAGGAACCGACCTACACAGTTTTTGCTGAGATGACCCTAGGATTACACTAAAGTAATAAAGCCAAAGAAGTGAAAATCAGCAGAAAATTTTGCAAGTTAGTTATCATTTCCGTCAGAGAGCCAATGGGGAATTTATTTGCGCCCAGATCAGTAAACAGCACACAGCTTGTAAGCAAAGTGTGCTTGCAATTGAGAGCAGAGCCCCTCATTCATCACCCTGCTCAGCTCCCTTGCCGAAGCAGTGGGGCTGTCAGAACGCTTTGACTCAAGAGCCTCAGTGTGATTTGCACATCTTGGCAATATCTACAAGGCACCTTCTGGCAGCAGGATGAGCAGACCTCTCCAAAAGTGAAAACTGCTGACACAAGAGAGATGAGCTGAAGACTTGAAGGTACATGATCCTTTTCTGAGCCTTCAGCATATTTATTTTTTGTTTCCTTTCAGTAAGATGTTCATTCAAACTGAAACCCGTTTATTAATTTCTAACTCCCTGCCTTTTTCTTTCTGCCTTCATATATTCCTCATGTATCAGTTTCATTCCTTACGGATCAGTTTTGAAATGCCAAAGTTTGTGACTTGGTACTTGCTATGTAAGATTTTCAGTGTTGAAATTTGGGCTTTCAAAAAGGCCTTAACATATATTCTAGTCCTGTAAAAGCAAAACTTCAAGCACAAGTGTTTGTCAGAAATCCTGCCATTCAAAAGTCAATAAAAACATGCTAGTGTTTCTACTGTTTCCTCTGGTTTTGCATACAAAATTCCACATGCAAATTTTTAGGTCTAAGAAGAGGTCATTTTAGGTTTATCATTACTTTAAGTCTTGCTGTGAAAGGGCAGTTTCATTCGCTGCTTTAATGAAATGGCATTTTTCTAGAGAAAAGATCTGAAATTTACTCTGACTCTCTCATCAACTATGGGTCACCAATGTCAGTGAGCAAGGCGAACACCGCAAGGTAATGGATAGCTGAGGGTATAATCTATGGAGCATGTGAAAGAATCCTACTCTGCTCAGCACATGCTGGACTTTTAAAAAAAAAAAGGAAAAGAGTACTCCTTGCTGATGCCCAAATTTAAGAAACACATGCATTAGTTGGACAAAGCTGAGACAAGATCTTTGAGGGATGAGGGTCAGTGTCTTAGAGGGTGTATTTTTGTCAGGAGTGACTGAATGGAAGGGAAAAGAGAGGAAAGGGCGTGAAAACAATCTTTCAGTATATGAGGGGCTGCAGTAAATAAGAAGAGAATAACTGGGTTTCAATAACAGGTTTTAGTCCTGTCTTTGCTAAGAGTAGGACAATACATGTAGGTCTTTAATTGCAATTGAGAAGACTTGGCTTACACATTAAGCCTTTGTGCTAGATGGATAGCAAAACCCTGGAGTATATAGCCTGGGAAGGTGGAGGAATCCCCACCATGAGAAATACTCAGCAAACAAATGTGCAACAAGTGGCCTAAGGATAGTAGATCTTGGCTTCATGGCAGTGGGTGGACCTTCTAGATTTGTGAGCCTGTAACCATCTCTCTAATTGTATGAGATGGTAGAAATGCAGAGTTAAAACTAGTGGCAGCCTAAAGCAGTAATTGTATTTTTATGAATTGTACAATAGTGATGACTTTCACAAAGCGTGTATCGGACTGTTTAATTCTCACTTTCATACCAAACTCATAACAAAGGGACAGGAATATGAGACCCATTCCTTTGTTTCAATTTGCTGTGTGTTCCTCATACTCCACTGCCTATTCCTTTCTGCACGTATGTATATAGTTAACAGCATGAAAAGAGGTACTTTTGGGTTTTTTTCTTCTGTAGCTTAGAAGAATGTAACACAGATGAAATAATCAGATATTTTGGCTGCTATAATATCTACAGAGTAGGATTTCTGCTGAGCAACAAGCCATGACTGATGTGGGAGAAACCCAGTGACAAAGAGCTCTCCATGAGAAAAAAGCCATTGCTGGAGGAAGGAGGTATTCTTAATGACTGAATATTTACTTAAGATTTAGATAAATCAAGGATGATTGCTTCAATTAAAGAACTGAGCTAATTGCCACTGAACAGAGAAGGTTTTGAGAAAGAGTGTAACTGCCTGTGTTTCCACACAATATCAACTGCACCGTGTTTGGAGAAATGGGAAAAAAAAGTAACAAAATACTTCTGTTATATACTGTCAATGGCAAGCAAATCTACTTGTTTGAATGGGGACTGCTGTACCTAGAGTAGATGTCATGTGTGCAATCGCTTCCACGTTCTCATTTTCCGTTGTTACATGGTCTGCTTCCTCTCATCTCCAAAGTACAACACTGGGGCCTTTCTCTTCTAGCTCAATACCTTTATATCCTTTTTTTTCTGCCTGCTTTGGATGTGTCAGTTTAACCACCAAACTGTTCACAGCTTCCAGCAAAGTCATTACACGCATGACCAAACGGACATAATATAGCGATGTGAAAGGACACTCCAGCTGTATTATGAATTTGCCCATGCATGTCTTCACACCTTTTTAGGAGAAAAATGCTCACATCTCCTAATAAAGCATGTATACCAAAAAACAAGGAAATGAAACATACGCTGTAATGATGGTGGCTGCATGAAAATATGTATTAGAGAATCTGTCATCCACGTTCAAAATGATTTTTCTCTTGTTGCTTATTTCTTGCTTGAATGTAGGCAGTAGAGCGAGCAATAAATGCATCCTCTTGATTTCCTTCTCTAATACTCCTTTAATTGTTATGGATGAAAACTGCTGAGCACCTTATGCAAGGAGAGAAACAGAGTTCCTCCAGCATTTTAGGGTTAGATCAGAAGTGCGTTTTTGAAGCAAATCTCCAATCATCCCTATTTACTGCTTTGAATTGCAGAAATTTGGTCTTGATTTTCAAGAGACATAGTCAAAGGCCATTCCTAGGTTTAACCATGCTCGTGTTCATGGGTTCTCCATGTCAGCTTCAAGTCTACTATTAAGATGAAAGTAGCTGTCATCTTCAAGATCTGTATATTATACTTGCCTCACAAGTGTTATTTGTATTTTGGTGGACACTAATTAATGAGTAATTTGTTTCATGGTAAAAGGATATTTAAGTCAAAAACATGACTGTGACATTTCCTTTCAACTAGCTCTTTATGGAGGAAGGAGGAAGGATGCTTCTTTTCATTATATCATCTTCTCTGAATCCCAAACATAGTTGCAGATAGTTGAAGTGTAATGTCTCCATTTTCTAGTGTCTTACAGTTACTACTTCTGAAAATACTGACCTTTGGTGAGTATCAGGAGAACATGCTCTGCTCAGTTCTTATTTCAAGTATCCACGTATTGACACATCAACGCCAAGCATTTTTACGGTTGTTGCTGCTGCATGTCTCAATGTCCCACTTCCTACTGTGGACTCCCTCTACAGTTAGCAAACACCGATTAATAAGTTGACTGGAGGGGTGATACCAGAATAAAACCCAAGTGAGATAATCAGCTGGAGGGAAGGTTTTGCTGGATCTGCCTGTGAAGATGTAGGAGGCCCACTGCTGGCCCATTAGCCCACTCTGAGTACACTGGGCTGTGCCACTATGGCCAGTTCTCAAGATCTTGTTGGCAACCTCACAACCCATCTACATTTATGACAAGTTCTGCAGTCATGAAATTAATGAATCTCAGATTTCATTATAAGGAAGGAAAATGTTCTAGTCCTCAAGGCTGCGGGGAAAGATGGCTAAAGCCATGTAAAACACGCATCTGGAAACTCAAATCCAGGAGCACACAATATCTCTTTTCTTAATTAAGGCAAAAGTTAACCAAATGTTTAAGAAATTACATGTTCTGGGGATTTTTCTTTAGCAGCTGGGGAAGCAAAGTTCTCTCAGTCACATTAATAACAACTTTCATGAAAAGGTCATGCTGCCCCTCTTAAATAGTGAAAGACAGTCTTTGCTATGACGCTGGGTTTGTATTTTTGTATTTTTTAAGGTATGCAATAACTGTAGACATAGATCTAAAGGGTGCATTTATACACATGTATAAAATAATGTATGTGGTCAACAGGAAGTATACGTGCATAATTGAATGAAGAAAGTCAAGATGGAATTTTGCTCTCTTCCTCCTTCAGGTAAGAAGGGCAGAGCTGTCTGTCTTACACTATAACGCTTAAATGAATTAGTAGAATAACAAAGTTTAGTTGTTTCAAGTTCTCTCATTTGCACAAAGTTTACAAGAAATTTGCCATTACGGTGCAGAGAAGTTATCTTCATTAATGTATAACCAAAAATGCAGGTTGTTATTTTTACGGAAAGTAAAAATAGCATGCCCCTTCTGTGATACCTGTTCTTCCTTTCATACTTACACACTATACTTTCCTTTAAACCACTGCATGTCTTGGTACCCTTTCATAAAGCTTTCAAAGGATCATCTATTTTTCACATTCTATTTTGGCTCACTGACTCCATCAAAGGTTTAACGACCATAAAGAAGTGATAGACAGCTGAATATACGATGCCTTTCTCACATAGCAGGGTGGGGATTATGCCACACAGGTGACTTAATGACAGAGTGTACCAAGCAGTGGGTTGCACATCACGTCTATTTTTCAAGAGAAAAGTGAGCACTTTACAGCAGGCTACCTGACTTAGGGTAGAAGATTTTTTAATATGGTTTGACTGACAGGAGGAGAGAAGAAAGAAAGCTACTGTGTTAAAGAACTTGACTTAATTGCTAAAGTACCAAGTTGGATTATGTAGGAGGCACCTGAGGTAGCAAGTACAATCGAAACAATTTAAATGAACATTTCCCCCAAAGCAATGTGTTTCTATTTTGTTCAAGACAAATTAGTTTGGCATGGTACTTGGTGTATTCTATTCTTTTGTGATTAAAATCATGTAGATTAGAGAATGGATACAAAAAATTTGCTCTCTGAAGATTTTTTTTGGTAGCAATTCTGTGTTTATTGAAGCTGATGTTGTACTTCATTTATTCAAAATGCCGTTCAGAAACTTCAGGGTTCATGAAAACCCTAAGGATTTGTAATTTATGAACAACGTCTTTAAGGTCTAGGTGTACTTTAGCTTTCAGAAATGGATGAATGTGAAAAATAGCATCATATCTATTGTGTTGGCTGAAAAAAGTGAATTACTAACTCAAGCTCAAAAAGCAGACCAGTAACAAACCCAGGAACCAAATGGCAGGTGACCTCTGTTTTAAATAGCAAATACATTGAAAAATATATCATACATAAAAAGACACCAAAGACTTAAATTTCTAAGAGATGGCTCTAATGCTATGGTTTTAAATAAAAAATTGAATCCTCTGTTCACTAAATCAGTGCCATCTAAAATATTGACCTTGGAGAGCCTGTGCCATGGGCTTGTAGTGCTGAGCCAACTGTGTGTGTGATTACCAGGGCCCAGAACTGTCTGCATCTGGAGCAAGGACTAGGTGCAGTTTCTTGCCTCTCAGGTCAGCGCCTAACCATTGAACAACTGGGTATTTATAGGTGGGCTTCACTTTCTCTCACCAAAGATGTGCCAATTCTTTTAAGTTTATAGATCCTTGTTTTTCAGGAGAGCATCAAAATGATATTTGATCCAATGGTTAACATATTGACCATGAAGGCTTGGGTCTAAATTCCTATTTTGGGAATATTTAAATATTTTGTACAAAGCAGAGCAACTCCAGTAGTATTTTCTTAGTATATGTAGAAAAGATTCACAGAGTTAGTTTATTAAGAAGCCAGTTCTTCCCCCCAAGCAGTGTTGAGTGAAATTAAAGCAAGAGGAACTGAAGGTGCAAGAGGAATTAACAACTGATTGCTACATCAGTCTAAAAAATCCCTTTGGTGTGGTTGCAATGGTCAGATTTTTCCTTAACATTTAAAACATGAAAAGAAGCAAAAATACATCATTGCAAATAGCAGCTGTTTCTTTCAACACTATAACTTAAATTGCCTCTTCGGTTACTGTGTTACATGCAAGGCTCTTGCTCAACTAAACGTAAGAATCGCAGCCTCAATACTGACATGCTGTTAAGAAAAAAATGACACGGTTATTCCATGTTTCCCAAATCCTTCAGCTCTTTCTGAAGAGTTCCTGTGTTAAAAGCAGTTATCTTTTTGAAAGAAAGGGAGGTTTTACATTTTTTGGTATATTGAAGGAATATATTAGGTTTGTTCCAACCCTTAGCTTTCTCCACCACTTCACCCGATAACATTCCAATTGGCTGTATCTTACATGCTGAGTTTATGCTCTGAGGCACAGCCTGTCTGTGAATTTTCTCACTGGCCTATAATTATTGGAAGTTAATCCTACTCCAGCACTCCCTCTGTGAAAGAATGATTAAACAGGAATAGAAGTTGAGGGTGGTGGAGTCTTATTTTATTGCATGTACCAATATATGCTCAATTTTGAACAAATGCCAGACTTCCTGTCTTCCTAAAAAATTAAATTCTTGCCTATTAAAAGGGTGAGTAAATCACTGAAGTACACTTCCACAACAATCAGAACAAACAAAACATTGTATTTTGAACAAATAGGAACTATTATTCCATCAGAAAAGGGTACAAATACCCAGCTACAGAGCTTCCTTTAGAGAAGCAGTGGTCCATTGCACTGTCCCTGGGGGGATGCCATGGGACACAGAAAGCACGAAATGTGTAACCTAGAGACATTCACAATCAAACAGCTCTGCTCCTTTACCAGGTATAGGAGATTTAAAATTAGCCAGTGTAACAGATGGACTCTATAGTACTAGTAAAATGAAATTAAATGAGTTAATATATTTCTGGTATTTCTACAGCTCATTCTGGAAAAATCAGCCAAAATTTTAGCCAAACTAATGTATCCGAGGCACAAACTAGGCAATCTAGGAATCTAGGAAGTGCCTTTATTTTAACTGAGCACATGAAGCACCACTCTAGCGTGTTTCCATAAAGTCAATTAAGCATAATATTCAGTTAAATTCCCCAGTAAAATATTGATGTTGCACTGCAGGCTACTTAGATCGTGCAGTGGATGTGCTTCACTGTCAGGCTGTCATCCTTCTGAGATCCAGATGTCGAATGTTTCTGCATGTTGGGATAGTTGAAAGGTCTTTCACCTGTCCTTGGCTTGAGCCCAAGGCCCAGATGCCCTGTACCTGCCTCTGGGCCCATGTTCTCAGAGCTGTGTTTCCAGTCAGAAAAAGGCTGTATTTTTGGCTCCATTTTGTACTAGGACTTGATCTCTAAATAGTTTATAAGAAATAGCTAAATTATTGATAGGTACTAGAAGTGTGCTACAGATACGATTAGAATTGTATGGTGACTGTTAAAGGGGCTCAGCCAAAAGGCAAGTGGGACCAGATGATCTCTGGAGGTCCCTTCCAATTCCAACAATTCTGCCATTCTGCATTGAAGAGGAGGCTATGGGGAACATACAGAGAGGTAAAAACCAAAACCGGATTAAAAATTATGTTTAAGACATCAGCTAGAAATTCACTTCCTGTCTTCAGGCCACAGGAATATGCATTATGTTCAAAATAGGTAAATGGTTTTGGTATTCTTAGGATTAATCTGGTTAGTTTGCACTGCACGATAAATTATTGCTTAATGATGTGTAAAGGAAGTATCATTAGGTTGATTACAATATAATCAAAGTAAGAATTTGCCTCTTCTGTCAAGGTTTCTGAAAATTATTTACTTAATAAAATAATTAGAGTCTTAAATTTATTGTAGGAATGTAAGTATTGCAGTAAGTAATGTGATTAACCATACATTTGTTATATTATATTGGCATGTAATTAATCATACATTGACGTACGTACTGTATTTTACATGCATAGTTGATTTACCATGATGATTTCCCTCCTGATTTTTTAATTTAATCATGAAATTGCATTTAGCAACACAGATCTTTTTGAAATGGAACTATTGAAATTGGTTACTTAGCATTTTAAAAAAAGTGTGTTTGAGCTGGTTTTTGCAGGATTCATCTCAGCAAAGCACTGTGCAATCATTTCACTGAAGTTTGTTGCAGAGTTTTGTGAAAGGACATCCTTTCTTCCAGGTAGCTGTTTCATCGAGATCAATATATAATGGTTGAATTGCAAAAGGATTTGGCAGTTGATAGATGGCAACTGTATGATACAAACTGTTTTAGATCACACCAATCCAAAATTCAATTTTTACAGATATATTTTGAAGGATGGATAGCAACACTGCTCTTTTTATTTTGTCCTTGTTTGGACAAAGATTGTAAACACTTACTGCATTTTCACATTAATCTAAGATTGTCTGGTTCTGTCCTTTTTAAATTTAATTCCCTTTGATAGAGATAATTGCCTTTGTCTCTGTAACCTGGGTTTAATTTAGCAAGCTGGCTGCAGAACAACTGACAGTCTTAAAGGAAATGCATTGAGAATGTTTGAATGTATAAAGGAATATACTTGGATGTGTAAATGTGGTTTTATGTGCGCAATCATAACTCTATTATATTTGTTTTCCAGCCTTCCCTTTCTACATAACACCATTGCAAACTAAAGACTTCCAGAGGAACTGAGTACCACAGAGCCTATTGACTTCTAGAGAATTCATGATGACTCTAAATTCACTAGAAGTGCATTCATAAGCTATTTGTGATAAAGGGCCACAATATTTTATAAAATGTCTTGAGATGTGCACTTACAGCATGTCTTGGGTTAAGGGAGGTGTGAAGGCCACCTTACTCTTTTCCTTGGTAATTGCATTCAATCAAGTGTCCTGCCAGCCCTCTGTACAGGAAACACAGTTCCTCAGCCTCATTTCTACCTGGTGTGTGAGGGTTGATAACACTGATGACCTGGTCCTGCCCATCAGCGTTGTAATAGAGTTTCTGCCAGCAGGAAGATAAATGACACAGCTTAGCACATTAGGCTGATCTCAGAAACTTTTGATTTTTTTATCCTGTGTCTGGCTGGATTTTAGCTAAAGCTAAAATTACTTCATTCAGCTCCTTGGCTTAGAAGTCAGCCTAAAATCAATAGAAGGGAGCAGCGATCTAATATGAACTACTACGAGCACGTTGTGCTGTTACCCCACTCCTGGTCCCAATGAGCAGCTCTCTGTGATCAGGAAGCCCTGTGTCAGAAAAAGTGCACACTTCACAGCTCAGCAGGGAGACACAAATGCCAGATCCAAACCTGACACTGTTGGAGGGCGTTCAAGGGTTCTGTGGGAAAGTGAAATATTTGCAGACTGGTTGATAGATGGATGCAATGCTTAGAGAATACAAATTTTAAGACACTTTCAAGGTAGAAGGATTGCTTCTGTTCAGCTTAAAATGTTAGACAATGTGTCCAGAGTCTACCACCCTTACACACCTGCACCCTCATGTCCATGTATGCTTTATATAGCTATATGAAAATGTATGTAGCTATGCATACACCCATGTATATAGCTATGCATACTTCCCATATCCAGGGAAGGTGTATGCAAATTAATCCATAACTTAACAGTTTAGTAACTTATTTCCAATTAAGTAGGTTATACAAACGTGTTTTCTTGACAGAAAGATAAAACTTTATTTTGCTTTTCAAGGTATAACTTTGATTCCAGTCTTAAGCATAATTTAGCATTTTAATATTAATACTTAAAATTTTCCTACTGAAAAAGTATATATATTACAGTTATTGTCAACAAAATACCTAGCACTGGGAAATCTCAGCAAGAAACACTGATCAGATGAGGTGAATATATGTCTGGAAAAAAAATCTTGCAAACAAAATCCATGCACTGTTGTTGCTTACTAAGTGCAGGCAGTCATATAGCTAATGTGTGCCTGGTGATAACAGATCTGCAGAGTATCTTACAGACACAAGATTAATGATTTTGTTATTAGACAGGTTAAAATGCCTGAAGAATTCTGATTAACCAATCTAAAAGTATACTGCCATATGCTGGGCCAAGATAAAGCTGAGGAATAGATTTAGGATGTATCTTTACTCTATGACTTTCTCATAAATCTAAGATAGAACTTTACCTGACTGGGGCATAAAGAAATCACACTTGTCTGCCACATCAATATGACAAATGATTGTATTCTGTATGATTAACAGAACAGAAGTTATAATCTCTGCAAACAGTGAGATCTTTAAAGCAAAAGTTACAAACTTGGGTCTAGGTTGCTGCAAGGGTTGAATATTCTTTAAAATAATTTAAAAAAAAAGGCAGTTTCATGGGGGACTTGTTGTTACCCAGCACTTGTGAAAGAGACAATAAATAAATCTTGGTCCTGGATCCCAGAAGTGCAGTTCCTCTCTCCCTCCATCAGAAGGGTTGTCAAGGGGGTGCTCACAGAAAGGTGAAGGGACCCCAGCCAGAAAGGGGTAAGCTAGAGAAGCACAGATTTCCTGTCTTCTGTCTAGTGTCAAAAGGAACTATAGGATAAGGATGCTAAATTCTTTCTTCAGCAGCAGATATGATGTGAAAATAGTGGAGACACAGTCCTTGCCATAATGTGTGTCAAATTATTATTATTACTGCCATTACACACACCCAAATAAAAGAAGAAACTCTTTTAATCTGTAGAGTAGCAAATAGCTTTTCCTCTGACATTTTGTATTTAGTTTGATTACAGGCATTGCAAGCATCCTTTCATACCTCCCTCACATTCAGCTTGCAAAGGCATCAGCCCTGTGATTGTTATTTTTCTCTTTCATCCTTCCCTGTCTGTCCTTCCTCAGTTTTATCCTCAAAAAGAGACTAACGGGAAATATTTCTACAGTAGTTTTCAATGTTTCTTCCAGCATTTGGTGCAACTGAAAAAGATCTCAGTGAGAGCCTTCTGCCTTGTCACCCTCAGAAATACTGAGGATAAAGGAAAGAAGTACACTGTGGCCCAGATTCAATACAACATCCTAACTGTACTCCTAACTTTTATTTAGGTGCCTAAATTATTTTAGGAAAAAAATTAAAGCTTAAGTGTTTTTTTGAGATCTGGTATTCAGATGCTGAGAATTTAGCTGTTTCAGTATCACCCCAGAGACTCTAAATATTGGCTGCATGGTCTCTCAGTCCTCTGTGTATACATACAATTCATTCTGGCCTCTGTATTAACAGTGGATTAAAAATTGATGGTCTGATTTTCTGTGCAGTGGTCCATATGCCTCCTATTTCCCAGCCAACATTTTTCCGCTGGTCCACAGTTTCACACTGTGAAGTAAGTGGATTTATAGGGAGGGAAGGAAGGAAGGAAGGAAGGAAGGAAGGAAGGAAGGAAGGAAGGAAGGAAGGAAGGAAGGAAGGAAGGAAGGAAGGAAGGAAGGGAGATCAGTTTGTTTCTCTTTATGTCTGTGAATCAAGGTCTCTAGCAGGAGCAAACTAATGTGCATTACTGCCAACATCAGCAGCCATGGAAGTGTCAGCTTGCAAGGATTCATTTAGATTTCGGTGAACACATGCTGCACTGAGATTCGTGTGTTAACCTGTGCTCATAACAAGGTTGATACAAAAGTGCAAGCACTCATGGCTGGTATAATGTATTTATCGACCTTATTTCTGCCAGCTTTGTTCTGTAATTTTTCTTCATTAGAAAAATTCATTAGAATCACTGAACCAAGGAAACTTAGTGCAGGGAAAAGTTCAAATATAGTACATTAATAAAAAATGACATTATTTTGTTTAAGAGTATGACTGATGAAAATGTCCAAAATGCTAAATATACCTATGGAATTCATAAAAAATATAAGAAAATAACCTATCTATGACTCGTGCTAGATCATGATAATGTGTCTAACTATGCAAGGTGTTGAGTATCTTCTGTTTAACCTGTTTAGGCCAAATCCTAATTCCCTTCTCCAGCAACTTTTCATTATATTTCAGCATACGGTGATTTAAAACTATGAGACTACTGAAAAATAAGTCCTTTTTTTTTTTTTAATCAAACATATCAAGAATCTTAGGCTCCAGGTGTCTCCCAGGTGACCGAAGACAACCTCTGTGTTGCTGTCATACATATCTTTTTCTTAAAAGATCCTGATGCATTATTCTGCAGGTTTATATTTATTTCCCCTACTGTGGTGACCAAAAGACAATTCTATCTTCTAACAAAAAAGACTTAGAATTTCCCTCTTCTCCATGTTTATTTTTCTCTGCAGTTTTTCCAGACCAAGTTATTTTTTTAAATTCCTAATACCCATCTTTTCAATGAGGTTTCATTGAAGCTTTCTGCAGTTTCATTAACAGCCTCCCTTTACTGAAAATGCACTCCCTTGCATATTCCAGAATTTCATTAGTCTTTGTCATGGCTGAATCACCTTAGCAACTCAGAGGGAAGGATTTCTTTTTGTTAACTTTTTAAGAACTGTTGAATATCCCTCAAATTACTCAGAAGTAGCTCTCTCAGAGCTATCTAGGCCACCTAATCCAGTGGTCCTAATGTACTCTCTCCTTGTTTATGCAATTTAATCTACCCTGGTCTGTTGATATGGTCCTAGCTAATTTGATCCTGTCTAATTGAACCTATCTTTTATAGCTCATGTTATGTTTGAGGTACCAACAGTAAGATCTCATAACCCCTTGCCAACACAGACTAAGTTCCTCAAGGCAAGGAACCAGAAATGAGACAGATGCTGAAGTACACCAGGTTGCTTTCTCACTTTCTCTCCTTATAATCAATATCACTGTAAAATTTCGAGTCCATTGAGAGAGGCGCAGAATTAAGGCTGTATTGTCTATTCTTTCAGAAATCCTAGGAAAAGGAAAACATGTCTGGCCGCAAGCAAGGGAAACTAGTTATCCTTTTTTCTTCTCCCTGAAAGACTATGAAAACTAAGGTGCGTGATATTTAATATTATCTTTTAATAGGTCCTGTCTTATCTTCTTTTCAAAATTGATTTGGAAAACCTGCCAGTTAACAGCAAACAGCAAAAGCCAAGAGGGAAAAAGGCAAGCATTGCTTTATAGATCAGCTGCTCTACTTCTGTGACTTTAGAATCAGAATGCTTGAGGCTTCGATACTTTTGACTACTTCAGAAAATAACATAATTCATTCTTCAAAAAAACACATGAAAGACACATGGATGTTCACACAGAAAAAACTAGTAAGAAACAAGATATTTATATTGATTAAACATACTCTACAGAATTTTTAATCTCTGACATTAGAAGAGCTAAAAAGCAGCTTGACAGAGAAGAAATTTTGGGGGAAGATCAAGTTATTGGCAATATTCTTATAGAAAGTGTAACAAAACTGAAAAAATACTTTTTTTGCTATACATGCATTCTTACCTTTGGAAACACTGGAAAGGAAAAGCCAAATAGACACAGGCTAACCATGAAAAACTTGGGAGATGTGTGCCAGGGAGGGTCCAGGACACATCAGGATGCCCACCAAGAGAAAGGGGCAGCTAGTTATTGACAGACAACCTGGCAATCATCATCACTGTTGTACCTTGCATCACTCCTCCCTCACCTTGTTCCAGCCTGCTCTAACCCTTTGTAGTCAGCACTATCCGCTTAGGATTTCCATGCGTGCATGTAAATGACTGTTACACGAAAGGGAATGAATTGATGGAGAAAAGCAACTACTGGGGGTATTTTTGTAATAGATGGATTTCTATGCGTTCACACCTTCTATACTTTAAGGTGCGTATCAGCAACCTAACAACAAACAGCAAGCTTAGTTTCTGTGTGCCGGTTTTCTGGTGCTATTTCTCTAATGTGCACACAACCATTTCAGACAAAATTAAATCCTGACCGTACTGAAGGCAACAACCATGGTTCTTCTGCATTAAATTTTATCTCAGCATCCTCTCTTTTTTTTTTCAGCAAGCCCAACACCAATGACTGAAGATTTTTTTTATATGTGGTCTCTGTGCCCAGCATCTCCTGGCTTCTGAAACTGCAATTTCCCAGTTACATTACCTCAATCTGCTCTCAAACTGGCCCACAAGAACAAGGCTAGTCTGGAACCAGCCCAGGTGCAAGGTGCTGGAAACAGCTTCTGTGTACCCCTAGGGTATTATCTGCTTGGTAGAAATGCAAAGCTGACATTGAATGACAAGGAGTTTGTAGTGTTCATTTTTCTCTTCTGTCTTCTGTTCACCTTTGTTTCTCAACTCTGCCCTTCTTCTGGAGTCCAAGGTGTCTTTGCAATCAGCATGAGATGCTAGGGTTTGAAAGATAAAAGTCCCAGAGCATTCATTCGCCATTTTCTGTTTGCTAACAAGAGCTGGGGGTGTTTTCCTCAGCACTACAAGAAATCCAAAACAAATACCTCATTCCAGAGAGATTTCCACCTTGCAGCATTCTCAGGGATTTCGCTTTAAACAAACAAGTTGTTCTGGTATATCTGAAGGATTTGCACAGAGCTTAAACTCCATGCACAGCTAAACAGCATGTGATTAAAAAGAAACATTCAAAACAATGTGGAAATAGATCCACCCACACTGGAAAAAAAGAGTATTATAAAAATCTTTGAGGACTGCTCATAAAACCACTGAAGAGCAAGCACACCATAAAAACCTACGAAAAAATCAGAAGAAAATGGAATAATGTTTGTCTTTATTACTCTTTATTGAACTATTATTTCACCTATTTCTCCTTTGTATGCTGGTATTTCCTCATTCTGTACTTGCTAGTCCCAGCACATCTGCAGGGCCACATTCTTCTTCATGGAACTCCGTGTGAGTGCACTGCCACAGCCCCAGGGAACCTCCTCCTGTCTGCCATGGCAAGAGCTTTGTATCAGTGGCTGAAGACACCACTTGGGACAATAAGTGAATGTGGCACAAAGTACAACACATGCCTTGAACTGAAGCTGCAAATTCCCTGTTGCAGGCAAGATAACCCCTTCTGTTTCTAGGGCAAAAAAATTCTCTCCCTATCCCATTCCTCATGGAAGTGGCAGAATGAAGAACAAGTATTAAATTACCTGGGCCATCCTGGAGACTACTTCAATCCTTTCCAGGATCCGGCCCAGTTTAAATCTGATCACGGCTTCAAGAAGCCATGTAAAGTTTTTCTATATCCTGGTTCACAGCTACAGAAGGCTACTCCTTGAACAGGGAGAACAAACTTCTGGACACTCCTGCTTCAGCAGGAGTAAAAAGGTGTTCACAAAGGACCGTCCATATGGCTGCAGACCAAAAAATGACTTTTTGCTACTGTCATCAAGGGTATCTCTGGTGCAGCACACCTGCCATCCCTTCCATATACTTGCTGCAGACAGAGTTAGCTTGCATCCAGGATTCAGACTGGTGTCTGCCAGCTGGACCATACAGTCCTATATCACTTAATGAGGGACCCTAGAAAGATATCTGGTACACAGCAGCTGGTACATGCCAAGAATCATCAGCTTGTTGACAGAAAGATACGTGACCCTGCAAATACATCTACAGCAGGATCTCCTTGTCAGTAGTCTCCCAGTGTATGGGTGGAGATGTCTATACATGCTGCCGCTCCCATCAATTCACTGGAGAACAGAAAACAAAAGATTTCCTAAGAAGAGGAATGACTTTCTGTCCTTATCTGCATCAAGTTCAGATAAGCACATAGCTTCTGATTACAGCCAGGATGCAGCTAGAGAAATGAATAACCTGAGAGACGCTACTCATGACACAGAGAATATTAAAGAGCAGACAATGAAAACAGGATGAAAGCCACTGGCTGAGCATTTTTCTGTGGCAGAAGGTAAATTACAAGAGATAAAATTGGTGGCTGAGGCAAAACGTGTCTTTTATTGCAAAATTACCCCTGTTGTTACCGTGAATACTTTTTCCAATCTAGATTAACCAATTAAAAACAACGCCACATTGTGACAGAAAAAAAAGAAAGTAAAAGTCATTGCTTAAAAGAACATGCAAAGCCCAGTGGCTGCTTGTAACAGAAATTCCTGTTGGTTGATGGAAAAGTACCCTATGTAATATGCACCGAAAGAGCAACAAGGAGCAATGAGGAGTGGGCAGGGAAGCTGAGATGCCAGTGGTCTTCAGGGCACTGAGAGTCAGAAAGAGGGTAGGGAAAGATAGTCATCTATGAAGTTTGGCCAGGAGCTGGAGGAGGTGCCAGAGCATGTGCCAGATCAGCTTCAGCAGAGGGGAAGGCAGCTGGAGAGATCATGAGCTCTGGAGTGAGAAAACACCACAGCTAGTGAGGTGGTAAGTGGAAATAAGTGGCAAAGGTGCTTGAAAAGAAGAGGTGGTCTAGGTCTTTTTAAGAGGAGAAGGTGTGGTATGTTACACATAGAGTGACAATTACTAAATAAAAGAAGGTGGATGGGTGTTGAAAACAACAACAAAATCAGTCAGGAGGTAGAGTGTGTCACTAGGGATAGGCAGGGTGAGAAAATGTGGTTTTTAATCTGTGATCAAGCTGGAGGAGTGAACTGAGGATGACAAAGATAGCTGTCATTACTAGCTGGGCAGAGGAAGGAAATTCACTTGTCAGAAATTGTCACGGTCTTCTACTTTTTGGGTATACTTCTGAAATTATCTACTTGACTGTGAAAACATGTTTTAGAGTCTTATTTTATTTTATAGTGCTGTTCGTGCTATGAATAATTTGCTCCTCTCCTCAAAAATAATTTTGCTGCTCAAAATGGAAAGAGACTTGCTCTGACAACCCTTTTCTACTCAAGGACTGCATTTCATGGTTTTGCTATGACTAAGAATGTCTGAAATGAGATTTCCATATACATCCATCTGTCCAATATTTTCATTTGCAGTTTTCTCCTTTTTTCCTCTGCTTTTAAGATTCTACTTGTAAATGGATCATGTGGTATTGTTAGGTGGTTCTTACCACAGTCATCTTATTTTAGTAAGTTTTTAATACTTGTCAAGTCTTGATATGCTGGAAATAAATCATGATCGTGTTCTTTGACGCTTTCTGCTTAGGTTTTGACTGTGTTGAAGGTTGGGCTTTCAGTGAGACAGAAAATACTTTACAGCTCAGGGAACCTGATTTAAAACACATATCACAACCTCTTAGAACTTAGATAAAGAAATGTTACAGATAACTCATTAGTTGCCAATTTCTTCTTAATAATGAAAATAACCTCTGTGGATTAAAAAAAGCATAGTTCAGTGAACAGAGCAACTGATCTTTGCAAGCAGTGATGACAGTCTTGCTAATGACTGTAGATTTCTCTCACTGTAAAAAGCCATAAATCAGAAAGGGAAAGACCAAATTATATTGAGCTCTGTTCCTTAGAGGTCACTCCTCACGCTCGCAGAGCAGAAACCTTTCAGAGCTCCCTTCTTTTCTCCAATAAAAAGCCAAGCTAGTTAGTTATAATACATAATGCCATCTAGGATGGATATCTGTTTAAATGGAATGGTCTTTTAAAGCAGGATCCTTAGAGAAAAAGCTGGAAATATTCCAGTCTTCTGAACTTGGTGTTCTTCCTCACCTTGACCGGAGTGGACACCATCTTCTGCTTGAAGCAGAATTTCTACAAAGGCTTGTAAAAGACATCATGAATCATACCAGATACTCTTTACAAAACTTGGGAGCATACCAGGCATATATTGCATTCCTAATGCATTTGTTCTCATAGAAATGTTGGTTGGAAGGGACATCTGGCATCGTCATTGAGTCCACCTTCCAGTGTGAATCAGGACTAGACCCAGTCCAGATAAGGTCAGGTGTGGTTTCTTCTAGCCTTGTCCGACAACTTCTAAGGACAGATTTTTAAAGCCACATTGACAGCCTGTTCCAGTCCTGCGATGAAGGTGCTCCTAACATCCAATCTGCTCCTCTCAAATTGCAGCTTATGGGCACTGTCAATTGTTCTGGCATGTGCTAATATTAGAATTGATTTTCAGGAGAGTTTACATCAATTTTCTTTGTAATGCTCCCCCAAGCAACTAGAAACACCACTCCACTTCCTCATCTGCATTGTCTCCAAATGAAAAAAACCAACTCCCTCAAGGCCTACTATCTGGTCACTCTGCTGGACACTCTCTAATGTCTGAACAACCTTCTTGGATCCACCACTAGATACGAACTCTATGTGAACTCTTCAAGAATTGACAGCTCTGTAGTTCTCTGTACAGTTCTGTCCTTTTTTTTTTTCTGGATGGAAAGAAACTATACAGTTGTTTCTGGCATGGACATCCCTCTTCTCTATTGAAAATAATTGCGAAAACTCCCCAGAAGGTACAAAACCACAATAACATATCCTTATCAACAAATGCATTTTATACTACTTAGCTCAGTGATGCTCAGCACCGTATCACAGCCATTAAGTAAATCCTTTTTTTTCCCCCCCCATAGAATATAAAGACTTAAGCACTTGACAGGAGACAGAAATATTACCAAATCTGAACTATTATCAAACATGTCTGAGGGAGTTTCTAGGGTAGTTGTCTGCATTTCTTTCCAAGACTTCACTTGGTCTTACCTCAGCTATTTCTTTGTCTATTAGGGATATTGAAAATCATGATTTGTGATAAAAATTTGCCAATGTTAGGAAGTGTTTCCCTTTTTGGTTCTGGAAAAGACAACAGATATAACCCAATTCTTGATAAGGCTAATGAAAATAGCTTTGTTGCTGTTATACAGATTAGAGAGAGCTTTCTGTGAGCTTTTATATTCCTGACAAATACATGTGGCAAGGTTCATCCTCAGATCTTTGTTTGAGGGGATATGTGTAACATTGTGTTGTTTTCAGGATGATAGAGTAGGGTGCGCAGGATTCCGGGCAGGAAGAAGGTTAGGTAAAAACAATTCACAATGAAAGAAGAAAATAATGATTTCATGGTTTTTATTGAATTTTTATTTCCTTGAGAATGGATTTGTGAAAAAAAGTAATCTAGTTTAGGGAGCATAGAACAATGCAGTGTTTCCAATAGGATTTTTCCAGAACCAGTAACATTCTCTGCAGTTTAGAAAAGAAAGAGGAAAAAATCTTTCCCCCTACCTCAGTCTTTGCTGCATGGTTTGCAGTGAGTAGATCAACAAAAACTTGCAAATAAAAAATTCATGCTGAAATATGTTTCATGACCTATCATTGAAAGAGAAGGACATTACTGATGAAATGTTTGAACGGTGTGCTGTACAGCAAAAGGTGTTCCTCTTCCATACTTTGTCATAAGAAAAGTTCTGATATTTTAATTTTTAAAAGGTTAACAAAAACAATGAGAGTCCCTATTCCTCACTTCTGCAGTATATTGCAGATTCAAGTTCCGTCAAAAAATGTACATAGAATTTTCTTGCATATAAACACAAGAATTGAAAGATAGTAATAAAAATTATTAATCTTGCAGTGTCTTGTGTTCTTGGATAACTGTCACAAATTCAGAGCTGTAGGTGGGCAGGGAAGGGAACACAGACGAGCAGGCTATGAGGCATCAGGGAGAAGAATCTTGCACAGAAATAAATTGCTGTTTGTATTAGCTCTACCTGCACAGTAGACCCAACTTACGCTAGATCACCCTCATGTTGCTTTCACTCTGTATTCAGATGTATAGAAACATACCACTTATTTTACCAAGAAATGTGGTGACTTGCACTTCTGATTAAATTTTCTGGAGAAGAACCTATGAAGACAGAGGCTGCATTTTTCCTAAACCATCAAAAAGATCTCAATTTTCCAGATGTCTTCATACATAATCTATTTAGTAAACTACTCCGTATTTTAAAAGTGCAGGAACAGATCTAGCCTGAGAACTGATGAATAGTGCATTACTGCTAAATACCACGGAAGAGACTAATGTCATAATTTCTTTTAGGTTCTTCCCTCATCCCAAATTTGCATGTTCTTTCTTTTGTTCTGTGCACTGAGGCATAGAGATTACAATAACTGTTTTCTAATCTTTTCAGAAAACAGTTTTCACTAGCTACAGCAGAATATATGAAAGAAACAGAAGTTATTTAAATGTGCAGCTGAACAAAGCATCCTGAACTGAAGATATTGGATATTAAAATTGGATGTGGATATTTAAAAAAATTACTTGAAGTCAAAATTTCTCAGAATGTATCACCATTCAAGACTAGAAATGTACACTGTGTTCTTCCAGAAGTAGAGACGTTTAAGTGTTTTGTCTTTCTTTGCCAATACTTGTTATTGTTGTTAAGGTCCTTCGGTCAGGAGTGAGAAAAAAGATATGGTGATGCAGTTCTCTGTTCTACAGGTGAAATTCTGACTCTTCTAAAAATTAACCTAAGGGTCTGATTGTATCTGTGCTGTAGGGTGTAACCTGCTCTGTGCAAGATCCTTCACGATACTCACCCCAATCATCTAAGCACTCATGGCCCTCACTCCAGTGGAGCCCAGCTGTGTAACCTTGGCTTGGACATCTAAGGATATTTTTAAGACAGAAGGAAGCTGTGAAACTCTCTGCAGAGCCATAAGAAAGGTTACATTTCAAGCATGTAAGGTTGGTGTGGAGGTTATTGCAAGTAGCTCAAGAATTCAACAGAACAAAACAGTAGATTGGAGAGGCATGAAATGCTGAAGGAGACAAAACAGAGGTGGTTGAAGATGGCAACTCAGCAATGTCAATGATTTGATTCCATAAGAAGTGGAACCTGGCCTTCCTCCTGACTGACACCTGCCTGAGCAGCAGAAAGCCCCTGGGAGTCCTCTTGGAGGTGGTGAGAATACTAATGCTTAGCATAGCGGCTCATAAAATCTCAGCTGTCTTTTGTTCATGTTTGGTGATAAATAATTACCATATGCATTTAAGCTGCATATGTACTACTTGCAAAATCTTTTTGTTTGAGCTAAAGGTGTTTGAATAAATTGGTTCACAGAAGGAGGCACCTGAAGGGACCCTACAAGAAAGCTGGAGAGAGACTTTTACAAGGGCATATAGGAATAGGACAAGGGTGGATGGCTTTAAACTGACAGAAGGTAGGTCAAGATTTGATATTAGGAAGAAATTTTTTACTGTCAGAGTGATGAGACACTGGAACAGGCTGCTTAGAGAAGTTGTGGATGTCCCATCCCTGGAGGTGTTTAAGGCCAGGCTGGATGGGGCTCTGAGCAACCTGATCTCAGGGAAGGTCTTCTTGCCCGTGGCAGGGGGGTTGGAACCAAATGATCTTTAAGGTCCCTTACAACCCAAACCATTCTATGATTCTATGACAGGAAAACTCTCAGCATTCACTATAGTCATCTCCCTGGCTGACTTGTTCAGTCCAAAAATAGAGCAGGAAGGTGTGGTGGTCTTAGGGGCATTGGAGAGCTGAACACAAGCACCTGAACCCAGAAATGGTATTCCCAATTCTTTATGTAAGACACAGCCTATGGCAAAATATAGCAGTGTCGTATGTCAACACTTTTCTCCTTCCTGAAATATCTCCTACACTTGCTTCCTGGTGAAACTGTTTCACTCTGACGAATTGCAGATAACTACTCCTCTGCTGTGATTAGAATGGATACAGTTTCAGCTGGAGTAAAGTTATGAGGTACTTAACTTGGATAGGATGTTTGATAATAATATATTATTTTAATATTATAATCTAAAATTATAATTTATTCTCCCAGTATTACATCTTAACAGATGAATTTCTCTCTGCTTGTGCTTTCTCTGCCATTAGCTGTGAATGAATTCTTGAAACTTTTGGATATATTCCATTACTGTACATTAACTATTTAACAGATAGGATTCATTGCCTCCTCTTCAAATAGCAATGAGAGAAAATAACAGTTAAAAAGGATAAGAAAAGCTCAAACTTTTAAAGTTTAGGTCCTAACTGGTTTATAAAGAGCCTGAGAAGCTGGCCTTGCCCACTCATGTTTGGAGTAAAAAAAAAAACCAAAAGCAACCTGAACATAATCCATGCTACAGGTAAATGTTTTAGTAGAAAGAGACCTGAGCCTTACCATGGTGTCACTGAAGGTCCCTTCAAAAAAGGCTGATGAAAGATATGAAAACAAATTACTGGGTAGTAATTTGTTTGTAGTTTAAACAGATGCAACCCCCTCATTTTATTTTCTCTAGTACGCTTGCTTGAATTTCTGCCCATAAAAGAAGTGGTTACCCACTTAATATTCCGGGAAAAGTCAGGGTCCAGAGGAGCACTGTGCAAAATATGCACAATGAACTCGGAGGAATTAGTCTTCAGAGACAGCAGACAATTTGTTCTCAGTCTTCAGCATAATTTTTACTCCATTTCTTTATAAAATGTTCTTTGAGGAGCCATACCAACATAGGTATTTAAAACCCTTGGGAAATACAAAACGCTGAATACTGGCACATATTGAAAACTGATGGCTATTAAACACATGTCCAAAATCAATTATATGAAAGAATGAACTATTTTGAAAATGTTTGAGTTATGTATGGGGTGACCAATAATACTCATGACCTTTGCCATTAATTTTTCTTATACTGCCTAGTCTGTATCATGTGACTGTCATGAAGAATGCACTTAGTGCTTTAAATGATGCTATTTTCAAAGTTGTCTGTAGTAGCAATTTTATTATCTATAACTCCAGGAGACTGTCAGTCTTTTTATTTAAGATCTGAACATCCCTGAAACTTAATTTTTCTGTCTCTTAGGCTGGAAGTTGTCAGCTATTTTGTGGAACACACTGTTAGGTTCTGTTCTCAGTAATGGAAGACTTAGTCCATTTTGTACTCGGGAAATTGAATTGTAACTTATAAAGCTTAAAAAAGTGTCCCCATCCCTGATAGAATTGAGATGGCTTTGAAGATACTAGCTCACTTTGGTAACTCACTTATTGTGACTATCATTACCATCTAGTGGCTCTAGAGAAATCACAGAAGGTGCTGACTTATGACCTGTATGGCTGTAGCTAATGCTATTAGTGCTACAGATAAAATGATTCAAAAAGCTACCTGTTCTGGTAGCAGCCATTTCAGTGAAAGAGACATGATAACCCCAGCACTCCTCATGCTTCATTTAAAATTGTAGCAGGAGAGTATGAGTTTGCAAGAATAAATAAAATTGCTATAGTGGAAGGTTTGCTCTGGCTTGGATTTTGATAAACAGCTCAGAAGAGTAATGCAAGGAAGCTGGTTCTCTTTCAAAACAAAAACTTAGTAAATGTACAGATTCAGAATTTGGGAGATTGAAATGCTATTTGAAAAAAAAGACTGAGAAGCCTGGAAGAAGTTAAGACTCCTAGAGAAGATTTTCGTAGTTACAGAGTCATTATGCTTCATTATTGCAAGTCTATCACAAGCAAACTAACACTATCTAGAAATATCTTTAAATCTTCTTAATTCCAGTGATCTTTAAGGTTATTATGGAGTGTCTTTATACCCTTGAAAAAGAGTTGCTGAAGCTCATTTTATGTGGTCAAGTTTAAACTCTGATACCTGATGGAGTCAACTCATAAATAAAAGGAAAACAGATACATTCCCACATCATCACTGCCAAAACCCTGTCACATCCAATAGATCAGGTAACAGACAATAGCCCTGATAGGTGCTAGGTAAATCACAATGTGTTTCACTGCCTACTGAAGTAATGTGAGAGACTTTACTGACTTTCACAGCCTCTAGGTCAGAATCTTATTCAACAATCTGATAGTTATAGAAATAGTATGAGACACATGGATTTGATGGTTGGACTACTTGGTGGATAGGGAATTGGCTGGATGGCCACACTCAAAGAGTTGTGGTCAACAGCTCAATGTCCAGGTGGAGACCAGTGAATAGTGGCATTTCTCAGGGCTTGGCCTTGGCACCAGCGCTGCTCAGCATCCTTGCTGGTGACCAGGACAGTGGGATCAAACACATCCTCAGCAAGCTCACTGACAACACCCAGCTGTGTGGTGCAGCTGACGCACTGGATGAAAGGGATGCCATCCAGAGGGACCTGGACAGGCTTGAGAGGTGGCCCTATGTAAACCCTGTGAAGATCAACAAGGCCAGGTTTAAGTCCTGCACCTGGTTCAGGGCAATTCCAAGCTGGTCAGCGAGTGAAAACAGCCCTGAGGAATAAGAATTGGGGCATTGGTGGATGAGAAGCTTGACATGACCTGGCAATGGGCCCCTTCAGCCCAGAAAGCCAATCATGCCCTGGGCTGTATCAGAAGTGTGACCAGATGGTGAAGGAAGGTGATTCTTCCCCTCTTCTCTCGGGAGACCCCACCTGAAATACTGCATCCAGCTCTGGGGCCCCCACCATAAGAAGCACTTGGACTTGTTGGATCAAGCCCAGAGGAAGGCCACGAAGATGGTCAGAGAGCTGGAGAAGCTCTCCTATGAAGATAGGCTGAGAGAGCTGGGATTGTTCAGCCTGGAGAAGAGAAGGCAGCACAGAGAATTATAGAAGCCTTCCAACACCTGAAGGGGACCTACTAGAGAGCTGTGGAGGGACTTTTTACAAGGGCACATAGTGACAGGACAAGGGGGAATGGCTTTAAACTGAAAGAGGGTAGGTTTAGATTAGGTAATAGGAAGAAATTCCTTACTGGGAGCGTGTTGAGAACAGGAACAGTCTGTCCAGAGAAGTTGTGGATAGTCCATCCCTGGAAGAGTTCCAAGCCAGGTTAGATAGGGCTTTGAGCAACCTGATGTAGTGAGTGGCATCCCTACCCGTGTCAGGAGGTGGCAAGACACAGCTATGTGATCTTTAAGGTTCCTCCCAACTCAAGCCATTCTATGATTCTGTGCTTGTATCATGACTAGAAAATATCAGTGAAATAAATAGATTGCAAGCTTAAATTAGTTAGAAGAGCTCTCTCCTATATTTGAACACTAACCAGTTTTTAAATTAATATTCTACCAAATTGAAGTTCCTTTTAAATGGAAAATATAATAAGGGTATTGAACCAGGGGAAATTGCAGCTATTAATTTTGCATATCTGGACACCTACCTGAAAACTATTACTGTGACTTTGTACAACTGGGACAGAACAAACCCCCCAAAATATGAGGCATAAAATTAATGTTTGATACAGTTAAAGGAACATTAACAAGCAAAAAGTATTAAACAGATGGTTATTCTTTTTCTAATGAATAGGTGCTATAGAGCAGAAGTCCAAGGAAAGTCACACCAAAGAACTAAGCCCTCAAGCATGTTGTTCTATACTCCCACTTCATTTACTTTGCAAACATTTTATTAACTCTTACCCCGACTGCATCTTAGTTGGCTAAATAACAATTCATGTAACTTTTACATTAAGATCATTAAAGCAGTTCTGTTGGTACAGCCTAACCTTGCAGTCTTCTTGTCAAAATATCCCTGTGGCAAATTAGCCTTGAAATCTTAGCCCACAAACAGTCCAGTCCAGTGAGCAACTGAATCTATTTACCCCCTCTCCTCAAAAAGCTGTAGTAGTTTGCCTTGCTCATTGTAAGTGTAATATGCATATCCAGTGCACCCAAGTAACAAGACTTCACATCCTTAGCATAGCCAACCACGTAACATTTCATCTTTGTTGATAACATTTGGTGTCACTTTTCAAAGGCTGAATTAAATTAGGCGTCTGTCAGACTTCCACAGACAATGTACCTGAGCTATCTCATGCTTTTGAAGGACAAACCATAACTCTCAGCTAATTACTCTCTCCTCTTACACCTCTGACTCACAGCTAATGGGAAATGAATTGATAGAAAAACACAGGATTTAAGGAACAGGACATAGCTTCCCAAGTAGGTATCCAATGCCACTTTAAATTCCTATGGTATCCTACCTTGCATACAGCTGCCACTGCAGAAGGGCATAGGTCTCCCATATGTTGTGTGTCATACCTGCCAGCTCCTTGCAGATGTCTTAGGCGCTCAAGGGAATCTAAAATATCTCTGGGTACTTCAGCTTAGCCACTCACTCGACTTTGATATCAGAAAAATCCCACAGAAGTGTAGAAAATACCTTTCTAATTTAGTGTTTACAAGTATTACTATTTCTGGCCATCAACTAGATTTCAATACTAAACTCCTCAGAATTTTTTACTTGTTTTCATAGTATTGTATTAGTTTTGAAATCTATCAGAATCCATGTTACTGTTTTTAATCCTACAGATAATGTTTTGAAACTATATGGAATGACATTTCACTGTGCTGTAACTCCAAAACCTTAACATATTTATGGTCTAGCTGCTGTTTTTTTGGCAAAGCAATGATTGAAAAATAAAAGAAAAAAGGGATTTCACATTTTAAGGATGCAAAGCTGGTTTCTAGGAAGATACACCAGAAATCCATTCAATCCCTAAGGTATAATTGTAGGCTAAAATGAAGATGGGGACAATAAATTTATGTATAGACATATAGGATTTATTTCTCCATTTCCTGCTTTCTTCAGTGAGATTTATGCATGACTAAAGACTAATCATATACAGACAATATTAATCTCACTGAAATCAATCTTCCTACATGCAAAAGAACCCATAGCACAAGTGGTCTGGGACATCAGGCAGTAGATCCTAAATCTGCTAGGTCTCATCCGTGCGGGAGAGAAAGGTAAAAAAGGTACATGTGACATTAGGCTGTTCCGAAACCAAGGGAGATCCAATAGAACGTGCAAGAAACTTGACATGGCAGCAGCAAACGCTGTGGAGTCACAACACCACGTGCTACCAGATCTGTGTGGCACGGACACCAAGGGTACAAGACTCATGGGGGCTGCTCGGGCACCCTGCTGCCCCTGAAAGCTTGTATGGAACTGTAGCTTAGCACAACAGTCTGGTACTCACAGGCACAGCTGTATCAAAATTACTTTTGTATTGTTGCTTGTCTACCAGCCAGTGTGGGTTGCAGTGTTGAGTGCATGCAATAAACAGAATGGGTTTGGAGGTGCTGACTTATGATTGCACACATTCCTCTTACAGGACAGTCAGAAAGATTTTCTTCTTCCTCACCGTTATCACACCAGTACATCTCACAGAACAAACTTTTACATTTCTTTTCCCACATCACACCTTGTTGGTTTTTCTTCATTTGGTTTATGGTTTTGCTGTCAATAGGAGCAAGAATGTAATTAATTTCACATGCGCAATTTATTTCCACTTCAACAAACAAATGACATTCAAGCACTGCACGAGAAGCCTCTAATTAAGTCATACAATTAACATCAATTACATACTGTAAGTTATTAATGGTAAGTTTTCAGGATTCAGAATAAAGTGACACTGAAGGTGTCTCACCAGGGTGAGTGTCACTAAAGTGACACTGAGGGTGTTCTCACTAGACAGCTGTGCTGTCAAGGTCCTCTCAGACAGCAAAGGACGCACTGCACTCGGTTCATGCTTTGATCCCAACAAAGCACAAGTGTCTAGATTCAGGTAAAAATGATGTGAAAGTTAATGTTATCAAAGTACACCACCATTTTTCCTTTATAGGGGCTACCTCATCATTCTAAGAATTTAAATCACAGAAGTGTCTATGTCAATACAAAATTGCTTCATTTCCATAAGTCTACATTGTGTCTTAAATTTCTCATACAAATTCGTGTACACTTGAGAATCAAGTTACTCTGCTGTTCTCAGTGAAATCAGTTCTGTTGAATGACTGTGCTCTTGTACCAAGAGAGTTTTGACTCTGGGGCTTGCTTGCTCCCAGACACAGGCAGAAGTTGACCTTTTAATTACCTCTGTGGGATTCTGTTTAATATATCTAAAGTGGTGTAATCTACAATAGAAGCCAGTTTTGGCAAATCTTTACATTTCTGGCATTTCATGGTTACTTACAACATGCAAGTTTATGAAACAGTGGACGCACCAAAGTAAAAATTTTATTCAAGCCTTGTTAAAATACCAATTCTGCAGGCAAAATCCAACTTTGGCTCCTTTATATGAAAATTTTTTGGTTTCTGTAAAAAGTTACTTAATATCATTTTTGCAAGTAAAAGTTTCATTTATCAATAAAAGGAAGGGGTGCACTTACCCAAAATATTTTGCACTATTTCCCACTGTAACTGGAAGATCTTCTGTTTAATGGTTGCTACAAATTGTTATCAGTAACATATACGTGTGTTCTTCTTTTCCTATTTAGTAGCATGTAGTTATACTTTTAGCTGCCTTCCTCTCATCCCCTGTGATGATTTTTTACCTAAAACTGTTTAGTCAGCAGACATAAAAACAGCTCTTTCTGCTTTAACATTATCTGTTAGACCTCCAAGCCTATTAATGAAACAATTATAGGAAAAGCTGGCTTATGCCCTACATTTTGTCCAGTAGCAAAGCTCTGTTCCCTGTGGGTTCTGGGTGCTACTGACTGCCCCCAGATCACCTGTGAGATAACACTTAGTCTGCCTTAAAAGAAAACTAACAAAATAATGAACAGAAGGTATTACTCCTTCTATACTCCTGGAATGGACTTCAGAGAGGAGAACAGGAGTCCTCTCTTTTTTTCATTCTAAAATGAAAGCTCATTTTTGCTGGAGACAGAAGAGTCCTTGCTTTGACTTCAGTGTCAATCAAGAGAGAAGGGGCACTGATCAGTTCTGATTAAGCCTCAAGTTCTTTACAGGCTCTGAATAAATCACAGGAAAACCATGATGCTGTAAGATTGCTGAGAAAGTTTAATCATGAGCTATTCACAGCAGATTCAGGAACACACCACTCCCAGATATCTGTATTTGATATACCTCCTACGGCTAAAGATACACACAGACATGCTGCATCTGTCTTCTTTTCCATCTGCATCCCTGCAGGCTCTGCCAAACCCCCGTGCCCCAGCACCCCGGCACCCCAGTCTGCTGGGGATTGGCTGCTGTGGGTGCCTCAGCAATCCAAGAGAACTTGTCACATCATCCAGCTACTTGGGCTTTATAGTGTACAGCAAGGCAGGATGATTTGTCCTCCTCAAGAATGAGAAGAGGCAGCAGGGGCTCCCCTCACAGCATCAGAAAGCCAGCATTAAGACCAGCATTGTCACTTGGTTTGTCTTACAGTTTTAAAAATAATCTCTTGATCAAAGTCGAAGAAGGAACAGGTCCAGTGTCACAGGATCTGAAATTCCTTGAGAACAAGAGTTTTGGTTAAAGCAGGAGCACTCCCTCCTGCCCACATGTACACTTGCAGGGATTAACACAGCTGTGGCTCCTTGCCTGCACATCAGTCCAACACAGCTGCTACGTGTGCCTGCTGTTTCTGAAAGCTGCCCCTGTCAGGTCAGTGCATTAAACCAGCCTCATCCCCCAGGTTTTTTATTTTCTTTTCAAAAGCAAGGGGCAGAAGGATGCACAGCTTTCTGCCCTGGAAAAAAAAACAAGGCAAAAATTGTCTGCTATTCTCTTATCATACATCAGGGAAAAACTAATTAGGTTGCTGAAGAGATCCTTTCCAGAGCAGCTGCAACTGAAAATGCAACCCCAGAGATACAGGTAGCCATGAGAGTCTTCTTCCACATGGACCTAAAATCTCTGAGTACATTTCCATATCTCCCCTCATCACATCCACATCTCCAGCTGACATCCTCTCCCTCTGAGATTGACAATGTTCCCTGTGCCTCAAACTACAGATACCCCTGGTTCAGTTGCTGTTTGATGTTGTTTGCATAGAAGAAGGTGTCTGGAACTGAATTTCTGGAGGTCTCAAACTGTGAGTATGCTTGACCCATGTGTCCTTAAAACTGGCTATCTGTAAACTAAACTTAAAACTCAGTTTGAGGGCAGAGATGGTGGGGTTGCAGCTACAGAAATTTGGACCTAACATGAAACTGTTCCTGAATTTCATCAGATAAACACAAGCACTGCAATGAATTGTGCTGGCTTGAGGTTTGAGGTGACTCTGACTCAGGTATTTCACTGAATTTCACTGCAAAGAATGTTATGCTCCTTTAGTCTGCGTTGTGTGTGATGGGAAAGCCTGTGCTACAAAACCTGTACCCAGTGGTCTTGTGGAAGGTGATAGAACTAAAAGCTCATGGCTTTTTGTCTGCAAACCCCTGAAGAAGCAGCTATGAGAGGAACCATCCCATGCTTGGCAGACAACAGATTATCTAATATCCAGGGCATCCAGAACTCAGTGCTACACAACGGGGCTGAAGCAGTGGTTCTGGACATCTGTTGGAGCAGGCTTGTGATGCTTCCAGAGAAAGCTACTGCTGTGATTCCTTCTTCATTTAGAGGAGCCAGCAAAACAACAGAACTTCTCTTGCATTTAAATTCCCTGTAGTTTTTGATAGACCTGCTGCTTATAGCAGGTAATGAAATGCAGAGAGTAATATTTCATTCGTGGCTCCCAACTATTTTATTATTCACAAGACAGCTGAAAAAATCCACACAGAGGAAGATAAGGTTACTCTGGCCATGATCAGCTAGCAAATCAATGGCCATTCCAGAGATAGTAAATGTGTGTGCTGATTCACATGCATTATCCTCTGTCAGTGGTTGTGATGCCTTTCAACCTAGCTGGGGTTCTTAAAATTAGAGGTGTGTAACAGAAGCAAATGATAGCTTATCTACATAATAGACCTGGAAAACATGAATGTTTCAAAGCCTTTATTCTTGGGTGAGGACCATTACTGAAGTCATACTTAGTGCAGGGAGAGAATATTGAAAAAAATCACCAGTCCCCACTCATTAATTTTACCTTTTAATTTTATCTGTAGACAACTTTAGTTTTTAATTGCTAATATAATTTCCTCGATTGTTTTTGATGTGACGAATTAGATGTGACCAATCCTTACTTGTTGCAAGGGCTAATGTTCCTGACCCTTAATAAAATTATTCAATAATAATGTAATTGCTCATGGAGCCACCATCTACTATGTATTTCCTGTTTTTAAAAATATCTTCTTTGACTTAGTATACAGGAAAGAGCCAAGTTACAAGTTATGTGAGGCATCTTTCAAGTTAAAATTATGTTTCCGTCTTAAAACTAACACAGGTAAATCAGAATAAATTTATATATAGCCCATGTATTGAGCCAAGCCTGCCCCTCACCACCAGGGACCTATGAATGCAGGAACAAGATTCTGGTACCTCTTTCAGTCACCATGCACTCTGAAACTGTGGCATCAGGGCTAGAGTTTGGTGTCTTTCCTCTTGCCCTGTAAGTTGCTGGATCCCATTTTCACAGTTAGCTTCACACGTTAGCATAGACACCTGTCTTCTTTGGTGATGTAAATCCCAGAGTTAGAAAAATATTTTTTTACCTTTGAGAGGTTCAGGACATCGATCTTTACCTCATGTTACTTCATACACCCTGAAAGAAGGAAAAGTTTAAACAGAATGTATTTTAATTGTGGAGGAAGAGGGAGAATGGGCTGATTGATGCCAATTTGTGTGACTTTTCTTGCATAGCCTTCAATGGATAACTTCTCTCTCAAGTCTCAGTATTTTGATTATTTTTTACCCATGACTACAAACTGTTTTTAAAATGTCTTAATTTCACTGACCTATTTTAATAGAATTTTCTATCTCCTACTACCTATGAATTCAAATGAACCTAAGAAATGTTTCTGATTGGTAGAAAAACAATACCTCTTGCAAGTAATGACTGGAGTTCCATCTGTCGAATTTGGGTGTGAAAGACATGCCCTTAAGAGTCATTGTAGTTCCTATTTGATATTTGAACCAGTTGTAGATTGACATAAATCATAGATATTTGCACAATAAGGAGAAAAGCAGATTTTATGCAAAACCAGAAAAACATGAGCCTCTCCACTGCAGAGGACCAGCTGTTTATTTGGAATGCATGTATTTTCTTGCAGAAGTGTTTTATACCATCAGATATAATATAATGTTTCCTTGAGTATTTTCAATTGATACCCCAGAAGGTCATGTTGCAGGGATTGTGGTTGTAATGCTTTACCAAGGAAGAAAAAGCTTAGGAAGAAAATAGGTAATTGTTCTTGATCATTTTCCTGCTTTAGGTTACTAATTTTTGCTTTATACACTTTTTATTACTCATTTACGAAGAGTAGAATGAGAAAACTGTCTGGTATTTTGTATCCCTTTCAATCACATTCCTATTTAGTCTCCATTTCCCCGACTAGCCATCCCACTTTATGCACCGAAAGGTGTTCAGCTGCTGACAGGAATCAGCCATGTGCTGTGTTGCCAGGGCAGCTCTGTGCAGCCCTTCCCTGCTCTCTATTTCTAAAGATAGCCCTATGATGATCTCAAAATCCAAAAGCCTATTATTTTAAAATGTCATTTACAATATCTATGTTCTGAATATTTATATTCTGAATGTTTTCTCTTATTGATTTAATTGCCAAAAAATGACCATTTGCCCTATGTTTCTGTCATGCTGAATTAATTAAATTTCTGTTAAAAGATACATCTGGATTTGTGCAGAAAATCAGTCCATAAAATGTAATGAGCAACTGTGCTGAGTTACCCTTTCTGACAACAAAACCCAGACTTTACCAAAAGAAAAAGTTTATGTACATTTAATCTCTAGCTTGGCATATACTGAAATGCCAATCAAGAAACTGTCTTTTTATGTTCTATTACAACTGCACTATGTTTCTGTGTATAATTGGATTCATCCCGAATCCAATCGGATTCGGAGGCTGGAGTTGCTGGAGGCTCTTGTGGAAGATAAAGCTTATCCAGTGTTGATCTCTAGCACCAAAGCAGTCACTGTGTTGACAGAGGAAATTATATTTCACAAAGGCAAATGTGAAGTGAGTTCCTTCAATCCAAATAAATTCATATGATGCTGTGAAGGCTTCCTCCCTTTCCTGTTGCTAAACATGAATAAATATTCCCTTCTGGGATGACTTTATCACATGATAGTACTTTAAAATGAATGACTTTCGTACCCCAAGTCAGTATATAAGCCTAGAGTGGCAGGTTTTACATAAGGCATGGATTTAGTTTGTTGGAAGGATAAACTATCGTAATAATAAATTGCACTGACCTTTCCAACAAAGAGGGAACAAGAACATCCCATAGCCAAGTAAAATAGGAACAGCAGAAAGTAAACACTGAAAATACTTGAGAATGTTGAAAAACAATGACCCAGTTATACTAAAATCATTCAAACTGAGATTTTTTTCCATGCCTGGGCCTAAAAGATTATTTTTCATTTAATAACAAGCATGAGATGTAAAATAATTAAGTCCTGGGTCTATGATGGCTCACATCTTTTTCTGCTGTATTATCCACAAGTACTAAATTCCTTTCCCATAGACTTTAAACCAACATTTTCATCATCATCCCTTATTCCAGCTTGTCCCCTGATCATGATGTTTCTTGGGTGATGAGGGCTGGGGATATCATTCCATGCTAACTGTCTTCAAGAACAGAGAGTTTCCCTTCAGGAGCAGTTACTGGGTGTATGCTTTGAAAACCAGTCACATCAAAACTGTGTGTCTGAGTTACTTAGTCCAAGAAACTTAGATCTATCTCACTTCTAGTGGTCAGGTTAGCCAGATGTTCTCAGGCTACACTGAGATTCACACAAAAGGTATCAGAGGCCAGGCCTCCATGCAGGTTCTATGTTTTTGCTAAGTCTCAGCAGTTACCGGACTCAGGAGGTGAAAAATCTTGGTTTACAGCTTCATTTCATCTTTTATAAAATAAGGAGCTGGATGCAGTTTTCTTAGAAATGAGCAAATTTCTGCGATCACCAGGAACTGTTGTGCTAAGAGGAGACAATCACAATCTTTTCTGCTGGAGATGTTTAACTTTCTACTAGTGATTGAATGTGCATTGAGTGAGATTTTAAAAAAGTGCAAAGAAGAGTTTGAGTCTGTAGACCAGAGAGTTATGTTCAAGCCTCTGACTAAATGAATCTCCAATTATTTGCTCAAAGTAAACAAGTACAACAAAAATAACAGGAGGAAAATTTACTCTAACTCCCTCAAAAGCATAGGTGTAAAGATGTTCTCCTGGCTCCTGGGAGACTGATGGCTAGTCCTGAGGTGAACTTCAGCACAGTGAGGGCTGAAAGAAAACATTTCATCTCTGAAAATAGTGTAGTAATTAGTGTTTCCAGTTTTCATAATCACATCGTTTCATGCCTCCATGACAAGATGGCCAAGAATCCTCACCAGATGCTTATCTCTTACGTTGCTGAGGCCCAACTGAACTTTCCATGTCTCCAGGTCTAATGAGCTCAAGGAATTCAAGTCATGAACTTTCTACTCTTATCCTCTCTTTCTCTTTCTTCCTTTTCCTCACATATTTTCTTAAGTGTTCTTTTTATGCTTTTATATTGCTGTATTACTTTAGATAATAATAACCAAAATGGCTACATACCTGCTTTCCATTGCAACCAAATTGTTCTAAAATAAATCCAGACATATAAATATCTATATATATTTATATAAAATGCATATTTGCACACACACACACACATACACACACGTATGTGTTTGTAAACACTGATCATTCAGTGTCATTTCACTGTAATCCACCCCAAGGGATATGTTAATAAGAACCTGAGTTCCCCTTGCCTTCTGTGGTGGGTTGGAACATTGACACTCACTGTTATTTGAAACCTGGAACTGGAAGCTAAGAAGTGAGTTATACAGAGGAGGAGTTTTACAATTTCATGTGTAAGGAATTAATATTTTTTAAAAGGACAATCCTTATCTAGTCTTTGCTTTCCTTACGAAGCTTATCTTCTAATGCAGTTGAAACATGAATGCTGCCTGAAAGACTGTAGTTATGGGCATATGTTTGAAGAAAGATGACTTTCTTAAAAGTTATTGTAAGAAGAAATTCTCAGTTGTCACCATAATAGAAATGCCTTGGTTTATACATAAGCAGTTGACAACAAATCTTTATCACTTCTTTGCACTACATTTATAGTTCTGTATTTGGCAGATAAATGTAAAAGGTATATGTTTTATACATTAAATAAGCCCAAGCATGGCCAAACTTTATTCCGCAAATAATTTGGATGGGAATTTGGAAAAGGATGGAAACTTGAAGAATATCTTTCCTATAAAAACATCACAGTTACAGTCTGACTCTGAAGAAAGAAACAGGTCCTTAGAGCAAAACCGTGGCTAATATATCCCCAGGAGCACATAGTAGCAAAACGTAAAGCTTGGGATAAGTATTTTGCTATTGCTCATTATCTGACTCACCTGGAAATAGTTTGGTACAAAAAGCAATTACAATGTAAAACATATGTTTATATGCAGCTTTGTGTCTAAGTTATTAGGCAGCACTAGTAGTGATTCAGAAGAAAGTTCCTTTGCTGTGTGTTATTTGTGGTCTCATTTGCAAACAGCATGACTCATGAATAAGTCATGAAGCTGTATTGGAAAGCTGCTTTGAGCATTTATTTGGTGAGATTGCTTCAACTACACGCACATGCATATGCCACCACAGGAACATTAATATAATGTTACGCTTATCAAAGCCATGAGAAAAAAGCATGTGCTAAACAAATGTAAAAATTCAAGAGTAACTAGTGGAATGACAGTTCGCACTTGAATAAAGATTTTTGACCTTTCATTTTTCTGAGCCATTAGTATTCTTTCCACCTGGATTTACTGAGTGCTCTGTCACCCTTCCTCATGTGATATCATAATTTAAAAATAAGGTCAAAAGACCTTACTTTTTATTGAAGGAGGAATCTCTGGAACTGTAGGTGAAATCATGGCAGGCGAAATCCCTACCATGCTGTAGGATCCTGTGACTTCATCATATATAGGAGGAAAAAACCTGAGTCTCATGAAGTCAAGGGAGAAATTCAGGTTGACTTCAGAGGAATCCAAACAGAAAATGACTTCAATGTTTGCTCTAGCAAAGCACACACTGGCAGAACAGCAATGGTGATGGTTGGGACATGCTGAGTTGAACTTATAGTTAAGCACCTGTTCTGTCTTCACACATATTTCAGTGCCTCTCCTGAAACACTTGTTTGAACTGTACACTGCCCACTTTGAGGATGCATCTGCAAATGTATTTGTACTTTCTCATGTGATAAGGGGCTGGAACGCGACAGCAAAGAATTTGCTGTGATATCTTATGCATTATAAAGGATATTTACCAAATCGTTTTACTTGTCAGAGTGCACATTTTAACTAAAACATAAATCCACTAAAATTAAAGGTGTGGAAGATCTCATGTTGTAGACAGTGGTTTAACATTAATTACTTGTTTTCTACTCCACCTTAGAAAGATGTGACTTGGTTTTTAAGTTGGTCTGATTACACTGAGAGATGATGGAGAGTAGACATGGAAAAACCTCAGTAGACAATTTCATGCCATCTTGAAAACGTGGAGGATAAGGGTTGTGTACATTGGGGCAGGAAGGCAGCTGAGACATCCACAAACACATGGATAAAATACAAAGAGTAAATTTATTTTGATTACCTTGCTAACCAGGGAATCCCTGAAGCAACATCTGGGCAGAAACACAAAAGCAGAGACACAGGCACTGTTAAACTTGGGCCATGCTGGAGGATCACTGGCCTGCTGTTCACACAGGCTTATTAAGAGTTATTCCCAGCTGCGAGGTCACTGGAGTGACTTACAATCTTTCTTGCCAGTCTTCTCTATTTAACCCATTTCTCCCAACATTCCACTCCTTGCTCAAGAGGCCACTTAATAAAGCATATAGAAAAAAGAATAAACCAAAGAATGGCCTGAGTTAAGTGTCTCTTGTCAGTGAACGAAACTTTTCAATTAGCCATGCACTACTGATATGTTGTATTATTCCACGTATTCAGTCCTGAGGATGTTGATTACCATCCTCCATGCCAGCTGATCCAGCAGTCAGGTTGAAGCAGTGCACGCCTTCAAATTCGGGAAAGGGTTTATGATGTTGAAGATGGAGGTATTTCTTCAGTAATCGATGCTGTAAGTTTCCTCGGCACACAGCAGTTGCAGTCCTACCACGAAATCCATCAGTGTAAACAATTCCATTTTCCCTGTGGCTAATATTTTGGAAGAAATGCCATACGGAAGAATTTCAGTCCTCACTGTATTTTGGAGGATGTATACTGGAGAGGTACAGTCATGTTATTTTGGCCTCTGAAAAATGAAAAAAACATTTCTGATGTTGTGATCCCATTCATTTCTGGAAGTGGGACACCATCTTGCATAAGATCATTCCACACTTGTTTGTTTGGCACCTGTGAGGTAACTTTTTCTTTTTTCCACCTTATTTTCTTTCATTCACCACCTGCTCATCTGGTTCTGAAATTACACAGTGTTTGCTACGGCACCTACCAGTAGCACTTGTGACTTTTGGTGTAATCAAAGGTTTCAGAGAAATGGATGCCCCTCTCAAAACCTGCACTTTGATACTTTTTGTTGCTGCTGTCCTATCCAGACTAGATACTGTAATTAGCCCACAAGCCATCCCCATCTGCCACAGTAAACTAATACCATTTCCTACTGTGCACTGATTTCTGAGGTATGACACTAATTCAGAAATTATCCACAAATTCTGTTAAAACACATCGATTGATATATCATAAGTGCACCACATCCTGCCCATTGGGACCCCGGATATTTAGTAATTGAGCATATCCCTGGCTATATAGGATATAGGATAGATTTTTTTTCACCCATTAATAAGTAGATTGTTGCAGTGCCACTATCCCAAACTCGCAAAATCCATGCCAGGATGACTTCCCTGCTCTTCTCCTGATAGATATCTAAAAATTTCCTTAGCTTTTTCAGAGTCTGTGTGATCTGTATCCCTTCATCCAGCAGATTGCTCTGCTCTTCCATTTGTATGAAGGGTTTGCTACTATCCCCTCCCTACTTGCTAAATCTGGCTCTGAGTCCGAGGACTAACCCCAGATGTTTTCATCCCATTCCTTGGGATCTGACAAAGATTTTACAGTGGCAGCATGAACTTGGGAAATTGAAACCTTACTTTTCCCATCCTGGGCCTTTGTGAGCAATACAGGCCACCAGCTGTTCTGCAGCGCAGTGTTGCTTATAGCACTGCTCTGCTTGAGTGGTGATTACTTTTTGTGAGATTACCTTTACGTCTTGTAAAGTCCCAGCTTCCTTTTCCAGCTCTCTCACTTTGCTCTGGGGTGCTATAATTTTATGGTTGAGAGCTCTAAGATCAGTAGCTAATAGCTATTCAAGTCTCCTTGCTAACTCACAGGAAGACTTTGACATCACTTTCCATGGCAATCTGCACACAGCCACCTGAATCATCTGAGGGATAACCACCACCCCATCGTCTCTGTCAGGCCATGCTCTTGGTGGAGCCATTGTAGCTAGCAAGGCAGCCGGGGCGTGCAGCTCTCAGTTCATCCTGGAATGCAGGGCGTCATCATCACACCGTCACTAGTCCCCAGCTATTCTGTTAGCTGTAGGAAGGCAGTACTGCTACAAAATCTGAGAATAAACACCAGGAAATAAGAAACAAGCCTTGCTGCTCTCCATAAACATGAATTCCTGCAGCTCAGTGCATTGATCTGTGAAAGGATTCATTTAGGTTTCTCTCTTGTTGTCATCATCAGTAACCCATTTTAAAGATATTGGAGTTGTGCTGATCTCCCTAAAGTCAGTTTGCAATTGCTATAATTTTTTCCTCCTCATATTTGAAGCTGAGACACTTCTCATTATAGTCACTATGATATTTACATCTATCGGTTGCATCCTTTGGTTTTTGGTCAGTAAGGTAAATAACAAAACTGTATGGGTACAGCCATCAGTGTTTTATTTTCCTCCTTAATTATATTTAACAATGTTTCCCTTTCCTGACTTTCCCTCACTCCTAAATCTTTTCCTTCCAAGTCAGAGGTACACTTAATTTAACAGCTTTCATTCCCTAAATTTCTCTAATAGTTACCGTGCCCAATAAGGCTGTGCTCTTCTTTCTCCACAGTGTTGCATGAAGATCATATGCTAGGCTTTAGTGCTTTGGCATCAGTTTACAGAGCGTGTCAGAGAAACGGGCGAAATGGGAGATGTCAGTTTTCAGTGACACTATTACAGAGCAATTCAAACTTTTCAAGACAGCATTAATAAAGAGTAATTCACCGGAGCCTATCTGCAAACACAGTCTGAGCTTTGCCCTCAAAGGAAAATCAATCTAATTTCCACAATAGATGGATCTTGAGGGCTCTTCAGCCTAGCCTTGTCCTCTGCTGTTGGGAAATCTGGAGGGGAGTTGCAGCTGAAGAGAAATGGGGTGCTGCCCTTCTGTCTCGTAGCAATGGAACCGCTTCCTTTTACATGTGATGAACTTGATAGTCCTGTTGCAGAAGGGGAATCAGTACCCACCGTGACCAGGAGTGAGAGTGTCTTGGGGCTGTGCACTGGCTCCCACGCTCTTCTCCTCAAACAACAGTGCTTGAGCTTCTTCCGCTGCACTCTAAGGTTTTGAAAGCCTAAAATATTCTGCTGAAAGACAAGAGAATTGCACTGAATATCAGATTTTCAGAGGTTCTTTCACAATGTTTTTTTCATAGTATGCATGAACACCTGCTATTGGAAGAAATCTTGTGGGCCTCTCCATCTGAAGTGGGGCAGACCAGCTCTGTTCAGCATGGTCTGCAGTGCTGATCCCAAGGTGCCAGCACTGGGGAGCCACAGAGCTATGGCCGTGTTTCAGCGCTGGCTGATTGGTCTCTGCTGAGAACTTTGTCTGCTGGAAGTTTTTGTGAAGCACCCCCTGCATTGAAACCAGAGGTGGTGGTTGAGCCCAAATATCTACAGTTGCTGTAAAAATGTGACTCACCATCCACATGCACACCAAGGCCTCTGGGCCGTGACCCTCCTTGAAATCATGCTGGCAGGGAAAAGCCACAGTGCGACAGGGCACATCATGGTGAAGACAGCTGCAGAGAGGGGAAGAAATGCTGTGGTCTAGGAGTTTGCTTTTAGAAGAAAGCAGTTTGGAGAAGGAGCTTTTGACAAGCCTGGTAAAAGTGCATTGCCTTGGTTCCTGATCTTTTATTCTTCTCGCTGCTTTATGCAGTCATAACATGAAAACCTCAGCTAAGCAAGGCTCCCGAGACTGCTCCTCTTACAAAGTTTTGCTTTTCATTACTTATGTTTACACAGCATGGCCATCCTGTGATGGTGAACAGAAATGCTGTTAAATCTTACCAGGTCTGAGAATTCTGGTGGAATCTCAGCCCCTTGATTTAATGTTCAATGTTACTTGCAGGGGATTAAAAGTCAGGTCAGGTACCTCCTCATGTAAATGCCTAGAGTTTTCCACAGATAAAATGAAGGGCAGTCACAGCAGCAGAAACAGGACTGTAGAGCTGTCACTCATGAGAAGAGTTGCCTTAAAAGCAACATTATGAGAGCAAGAACATTTCTGGCCTCACACTTTCTAGAAGAATAGAAGGGGGACTTAAAAAAATTATTATTCCCTTCTTCCTGCATCATTCATTTGCTTGGGGCAGGATGTTTATTAAACAGTAAACATGATATAATATATACATGATCCACAGAAATTCCTGCTGAATATTCTCTCTACTGGAAGGCAGAAGCAAGCTGGGGGCTATTTCTGCTCTGAGGTTCCTGTTCACTTCTCCAATAGACAAGCTACAGAAACAGGAACCTTACTTCCATGGGATTGAAGGGATTACTCAATGCCAGTCTTTTCTCCTGCCTTTCTAACATAGTGCAGTACTGTTGATTTATCACAATAAATAATTAGACTGCTTCAGTTCCTGACAACATGGTGATTACTTTGGAGAATTAACTAACTGAAACAATTTGTGGGAATATCTTACCCTCAGCAGCAGCAGTTCAGGAGCATCAAAGGAGAGGGTACTGTGGTTGACAGTAGAAGAAACAGGATTTCAGGTGGGAGTCACAGAGAAAGGATATTTTCCTTCAGTCTTGCATGCTTCTATTGCACCTATATGTGGGTGATAATAATTAATCTGCTGTCATTAACTAATACTTATCCACAGCTAGGTTAAGCTGGTCTAAAGACATCAATAATTGAAAACAGCAGAGGAGAAAAATGCTATTGTCTGGAGCAACACTAGCTCACATGAAGACAAAGTTCTTAAATTTAAACTATGTGTGTTCAGAACCATATAGACTATGTGTAACTTTCCTGGGCTCAAAACACAAGCCCAAATTTTATTCCATAGACTTAAAAAACCCACAAAATAAAGAAAAAAAAAAGAAAAAAAAGCTTCCTCGGTTGGTGACTAAGTCAGGTTTTACTATACACCTTAACTTTTCAGAAGCAGAAGCTTGGATATGTCTGTATTCTCCAGCCACAGTTCCTGACCTGCTTTACCTTGCTGCATGCTGAAGCACTTTGATCTATTCTGCAGCACAATATAGGATCCAAGCGCCAGCATAGCAAGAGATATATTAAGAAACAGCTAATTCTGTCTCGAGTTTAGCACTTCACAATTTTATATCCTATCTTGCATGATAAGTCATAAGTGATGGACCTGCGAATGAACAATGAGAACATTCCCCCTGTGACGTTAATGGTAAGCAGGGATTTAAATTCCAGCTCACATCCACAGCCCTGGCTTTTCTTCACCACACCACTTCCCTCAGCAATACTGGAAAGTGTTTACAAACAACTTGGTTTCACACTATCTGGAAACAAAACATGTTATTCAACATCCAATATTTCACAATGGTTTTTATTTTGCAAATTTGTTATTTTGACTTCTCAGTGGCATATAAAAGATCTACTCCTAGCAGGAAAGTACAGTGTTCTGCTTATCTAATTTCTAGAAATGGAATTAAAACATACTGGAGTCAAAGAAGAGTTATGTGAGGCATGCAGCATCAAAAGGGGCCTCTCAAATACCTCTCCAAATAACTTTTAGATAGATACAGCAAAAAAGAGGCAGAAAATAAATTGGATTTGGACTAAAATGTTCTTTTTAGTGTTATGTAATGACAGCACCATTGTGCAGTCCTCCATCAGGTAGACAGGACAGACTCTTGAAAAACTATTGACTGAAAAAAGCTTTTCTGTGTGAAAAAATTCCAAGTTTCTCAGACACTTATCCACCATCTCCAGACTCTCCTCCCAAAACTTTCCCTGCTATTTCCTCAGGTTTTCTGCGTGGTAAATCTTTCAAACTGAAAACTGCATAACAGCTTTGAAGTTACAAGCCATAAAATGCAATTATCTTTTAATAAACACATAAATCATAATAAGCATAAAGGTATTTGAACCATTATTATCATGGTTTTCCTGAAACATCAGAGATGATGAGCTGCAGGCACTGTGCACATGAGGCAGTGAGCTGCTTCCAGCACAAGCCCGCAGTACATCACGTGTTCCTGGGCATTTACTTTTAATAAAACACTTAACTGATGTGTCAGAGCATTTGGAAGGACAAACATTGATCCAAACCTTCACAATTTAGGAAAAATTTTAATCAGCATTTGGATCCCTGTTTTACTGTGCGTGCTCACTGAAATGAAAAGTAAAAAAGCAAAAGCAGAAATATAGCACTTTCCCCACCTTCAGAGAGAGCAGTGGGAGCAGGGTAGAAGGCAGTGGTTCCTTTGATTCAGGAAGCTGTCAGATCCAAGCAGCCACCAAAGCAGTGTACATGCTGTCAGTCCAAACCTTGGAAAAAAAAACTTCTAAGGTTTTGGGTTTCATTTTAGACTCAACATGTAGACTGTATCTGAAAAGACTCTCAACTCTTGACCGATCTTTCAATGGAATCTGATAACCAAGGAACTGATTTGTGATTGCACTTTGAAATTGCCATACACTTGTATTTGATGTCTTTGTTTTTGACATGGAAGCAGGTGAAGCCCAGTGGTTTTACCTGGATTTTATTCAGAGGTTCTGTGGGTTTTGACCCTGAAAGAAATGCAAAGAAGCAGTTGCATAAGCTTTTATGAGAAGATTTACACCACTGGATATATGACGTAACACAACTGTTCTGTAACATGTTATATTTTGTGGGATTTTCTGGTACTTCAAATTCATAGTTTTCCTAAAACCAAGAATTTGTTAATATTCAAATAACTTTGAAATAATTGCAGTTTGTAATAAGCCAAGGCATATGCTTAGTTTTGCCTTTCTTCAACAGAAATCTGGGATCTGGAAAGGACAGAAGCACACTATAATGGAATTAAAAATGCAACATGCTACTGAAAGAAATATGTTTCTAAAATATATCTGTTCTATCTACTTAAATAAAATGTGCTGATTGCCTTTAAATTAGAAAATGGCAACAGACTGCCACTTACATGTTTCTTTAATTATGCAGGTTGTACATGAAGAACTTACAAAGCATAGCATAAAGAGACTTCAGCCTTTGCTGGCTCATTAGTTTCTCTGTGTGCTTAGGATTCAGCAAGGATGTTCCCTCCCTGTGTTCTGAAACAGAGACTTGGCTACAGCCAGGATCCCTGGGGCCGGGGCAGGGTGGGAACAGGAACTTCTTGTGGATGCTCCTGGGCCGAGTTTTGTCTTGCTAACAAGCAAGGATCTGTTGAGAGCAGGGTGCTTCTGAGACAGAGGCTGTCTCCAGCTGTAGGTTTGTTTGCATGGCACTGCCCAGCACGACAGGATTCTTGTTCACTTGGCTTTCTAAGTACTTGTAGATAACAGCATTGCACCAAGAGTCATGCACCGATACACAAAATAGGCAAAGGTTTTGTACAAGCTGCCTACATATGCTATCTGCCTACCCTTAAAAAAGGCTCAATAGCCAATCTGAAATGAAAATTCGTAATCTTATTATTGATATTTTCCTCATTTCTTCTGAAATAATTCAAGCAAATTGTTTTGTAACTGTACTTTCTAAAGCTTATACTTTTGTCTGTTTCTGCATTTGTTCGCAAAAGTTAGTTGCTCATAATGAGTTGCATTCAGTGATTGGCATGATTAAATTAGCTTTTTCTGCAAGACAGTTCTGATCAGTAGGTTTAATTAGTACCTGTGTTTATTGAAAGGATTTGTTTTGATGCTATGTACCTGTTCTCCTGTGCTATTACAGTGGCTTTAGTAATGAAGAAAATCCTTGCAGAAACCATCCTGTAAAAAGCAGTATCATGAGGCAACAAAACAACTAAGTGACCTTTCTTGATTCCAGCTAAAATCAACAATTTCCTAATGTGGCTAGCATCAATACATAACCCCCCTTCACTGAAGTTAATTTCCCTTTGATGTTAAACATCACTTGCTTGATTAGCTTTCAAGTAACAGTACCAGCAACCATGATCACCTATCACTGTTTTGTCTTTTTTTTTTTTAAATCTAAATTAGAAACTTCTGATTTTTATTTTATAAATAGCTTTGTTACATTCCTGTCTGTTGCTATGCCAGAAACCAGAAAGATCACTACCTCATCAATAAAAATAGAAACAGCATAGCTATTGAAATGTCTCAGCGACTATTGGTGGAAGAGCCATCGTTGCAACAAAGGCACTGAAGCAAGAGTCTCAAAAGCACTTGAAGAAGTTGAAAAAGATTTGTTTTATTCATCTTGATCATCATTATATTAGAAAATGGTAAAGCTGCATGAAAAGGGAACACATTACTGAGAAGAAAATACATCAGTCAATATTTGTAAGAAGATGTACGAAAAAGTATATTTTAAATAGCAGGAGAAAAAAAGAAAAAAAATAAACACAAAAGTAGGCCTCCAGAAGAAAAATGGTCTTCTATCCCCAGGAGGATTAATAATTGACATGTAGCAGCTTCTGAGGCAGCCACTAAACAGATGGATGGATATGGTTATTCCCTGTCATATATTTACTAATGGAAAGTTCCCAATATAAACATTAACATAGTAAGAATTGTTTTATGCTCTTGAGATTTTTAGATCCATAAATATTTTTGGCAGCTCAGCTAAGGGGATATAATTCTTTGGCCCTTAATTTATTTCATACTTTTAAAGCACAGTTTTTTCATTTCCCACAGAGCAGCACACTGAAAGCAGAGCCTGTTGCCTCTTGTCTGAGAACACTGGGCTGTCTCACTCCCTCGCTGAAGAAACACAGTGTATGAAGATTTCCTGACTCTGCCTGCCCATGCATTGTAAGAGCATGATTTCCTATAATATCCTTGATTTGAGGGGGCTCAGCACTTGTACTAAATATATGTCTGCATTTTTATAGTGTTGACATTTTGCACTTCATCTTGTACATATCTAGATTTTTCTGTGTTGGTCTACAAACAGGTAAATATTATTCTTCTGTTACTTCCTAACATATACTATTATTTCTATTTTATTTCTATTATACTAGATTTCAATTGAAAAATCTGTTCTAAAACAGTACAAATTGCTTGTAGCTTTCAGGCTGCTTTGGTGGAAACCCATACTTCCAGGGGAAACGAGAGTTTTTGCAAAATTCTGATCTCTTAGACATCCTCTTTCCTCATACATGCATATTGACCAAAAAACCCTAGAAATATTCTCCCTTTCATTAATTAAAATTAATTCAGAAAGTATTTGATTATTTGCAAAATTAATATGGATCCTACTAAATGGGATACTTTTTTATGTCTCACCTCGCCCCCCGCCCCCCAAAATATATGGAGCATGTTTCAAAACTCTAGGTCAAATAGCCCAATAGAAAAAAGAATAACCTAGCTCTCTAGCAGCAGAGGTCTTATAAATCTATGGATAACAGCCTCTACTTTGTCTCCAAGTCTCAGATGTATAAATACAAACCACAAGCCTTTAGTTAACAATCTTATTGTTTTCCTTCTACTGCTGATAAAAACCCGCTCTCTGTTCTCTCAACCTTCATGATACATCAATTTTTTCAATAACCAGGTTTTCTAAAATACTTCCTGATTCGTGGATTGTAAAATTATAAAAAAACCAAGCAAGGTGTGCAAGGGCAAGTTGCACTCTGTTAAACTAAATGTGTAAGAACACAAGATTACCTCATTTCCTAGGTGGTATCCATCTAGTCAAATATCTTGTACTTGATGGAGGCCGCTAATAGAGGTGCAGGAAGGAGAGATCCAACTCTTTCCCTTGGGGCACCCACAGCCTCCCTGTGTCTAGCAACTCATGTTGTGATAATCTCACGTGCTGGAGATGTCACCAGGACAAATACCCATCTTCATTTGTTCCATTTGGTGAAAGGCGTTAGTTCCTTCAAACTCTCTTTGAAGCACAATTTCTTACTCGCTGGATCACCCTTGTGTCCCTCTTCTCTGTTCTTTCTAATTGGACCCACAGGAGAAGACACATTAATGTTTTCTGAGCTGTGGGGAGCTAAGATGCAAATTTCTCTAGTATTTTAGTAAAATCACATGTGCAGTGTTTTCTTCTGTTAAATTAAACGTGTTCTCTTACATGGCTTAGGGTTTTGCACAACAGGGTTCACAAAGCGTGAGTGTTCTTAAGATTGTCGAGTTTATTGTCGGAACAAGAAAGAGGCTCAGATTAAGCTGTGAATAATTTATAGGTTTACAAATATCAGAATATAGATTAGGACAAGATTTTTTTTCACTCCTTGCATCTAAGAAAGCATTGATTCTTTCAGTAAGGGACTATTACTCTGGTACTGATCCAACAGTTTCTTTCCCCTTTCTTTCACTCTTCAGCCCAGTGTTCCCAAAACAGACACTGCTGAGGGAAGTTCATACACTGGAAGTTCAGGGTTTCATGTTTGGCCAAAGCAAAGTTAGGCTATTGCAGTAAAACATCTAGATAATTTTCTTTTTAATGATCTAACTTAACTGGACACAGGGCTTCAGACAGGCGCCAGCTTCAAAGCTGGTAAGAAAAGTAATCTAAGCACAACGGTGCTATTGACATATTTTTGTTTTCGAATACTTTTCATGAGTGTAATAATGATGATTTGAAAGTTTATAGGGATTTGCTGTAATTACTGACTGAAAGCATGGAAGTAATGGCGAATCTGCAACCATAGGAAAGTCAGGTTGGCCTCCAGCAATGGGTAACTATATTGCAAAACTGGGAAAATATGGGCAAACAAATACTCCATTTCAAATTTTTGCATTTTACTGCTTTCAATTTTTCGTACTGTTGTTGCATTAAATTAGGAACTTATGTACATAGTGCTTGGCTATTACTGAAGTTAATGTGTGCCTAACAGAGAGGTTTTGTGGTGGGAAATAGTCCTTCTTAATAGATCAAGCTTTTAAATTTTGGTTACTTGAATTTCAATCAGGCACTGAACTCATGGCGTATTCAAATAACCTTTTTTTTCCCAGTCCTGGGTTAGGTTTCCTTTGGTTTGGTTCTTTCTACTGAAGAAGTAAATAAATAATTGGGATAAAAAAAAAACCTGTAAACCAAGGAATTTTCAATTTTCACCTTCCCTCCACACTTTTTTGTTCTTTTAATAAGGTATTTTCCGTGGTTTAAATCACTATATATATGTATATCTCAATCTGGGACTGCAGCTTGATTTCTTTAAACCGTTCAAATAAAAATATTTTATTATTTTCTTCATTTCTGCTTCGTGATGGCTTGGACTCCCACTTAGACCTTCCCTTCTACTTTTGCCAATGTGTACAGAACATGTGGCATTTTCTCACATTAATGTCTGGGTGGGAAAACTGTCAGCCCTTGCTTTTTTGGCAATTTTTTAGGGAAGAAAAGGCACTAGTAAAATGTCTTTTATTAAGCCACAAGTCAATATTTGTTCTGCTATAGGTACACTTTTAGGAGAAAAATTTTATTTCTTTGATATCCCTCTCAACTAGAGCATTGTTTGTGGTCTCATATCCGCTATCCACTGTATTACCTTTCCCATGTGTAAAATTCTTGCCGAGTGATAATCCCTTTAATTTCCTGCTTTTTAATGAATGGATTTTATATAACTGTTCATTAGCGTAATTGTTGTTGATTTTTATTTTTCACTTCATTATTTCGCCAACAAAACTTTTGCCACTGCTACTTTGTCAGCAAAACAGAGCAAATTAATCTCAGCATCTGGGAAAATGCTTGTAGGTGAGCATAAATAAGGTGTATGGCACTCCTTGCCTTAGAGTTCTTGCTTACGCTCACCCACAAACCAAGCCCAGGATGCCTGAGGATACATTTAGGGGATATTTAGCTGACATCTAGAGACATCAAGCTCTTTAATTTCTGCAAGACACCTCTGTGACAAGACAGTCTGTTCACTCTAGTAGTGTTCTCTGATAATTTGATAGAAACAGACTGAGAGGAGGAGAGCTCTGTTTCGCCACTAACAAGTTTCAGTAACTACCAGCTTAAATGAGAGCTGAAAGAGCAGTCTGAATTACCCCAATGCTAACAACCTCAGTTACTCATTCCTTCCTAATTGATAGCCTTAGAAATAGCTTGAAAACTAGAAATAATTTGAGCATCAAGAAAGTACCATAAAGAAGCACTCTGTCTCCCTCAAGGCTCGTTACAATTTCCCCACTTGTTTTTGATTTACATATCAGTCACAGAGATGCTGGTGCTGATCTCCTGAGCAACTTCTATGCAACTTCAGAAGAGTACAAAAAGGATGGTAGGGCTGAAATAAAGGCAGACACTTCAAAGCCTGAATGTGAATAGCTGGGAGACCAATAAGATGAGAATGTATAATAATCACTTTATGTTAAGAGATGCTTAAACTTCTGTGACATATTTATTGTGCAGTTTGAATCTCTAGAATGAACCTCTCATGGAGATGTCAAACCAGCAGCAGAAGCTCTATTAGAAGTTGTGGCTGTTTACTCTCTGTCGATAAAGGCCAGTCACAAATACCATGAATTTTACATTGTTGCTCTTTCTAATCTGTAGTAGGGGATTTAAGAGTTTATAAATGGACTCTATTTATGCATTTCTAGCAAGGCTATTACAATGGAAAGCAGCAATAGAGTTCTATTTCCTGCTTTATTTCTTTATTTTCTCTGTTTTTCTCTCTATTAATTACAATTTCCACTGACTTATTCACTTGTTATTTATTCTGCATAAGTGTCATTTACACATGCAATGCTGTATCTTGACTTGGGTATCAGATGGCATCTGAATACATGCCAAACCTCTTCCACTGCCTCAAAAACTACAATTATTTAAAGCAAAGTTAACTTTTACCAGAATAACATAGGTATTAAAAAATGGAATAGATTAATTTCTAAAATTTCCTTAGGCACTTTGTTAATCAGGATTTTCATCAAAATAGGATGAGTAATTTAAAAGAACTTCCAGCTATTACACGGGTATGGTTAACCCTGTTCATGCTGACCACTGAGTAAAACATTGCATTTTAACTTTGAAGCCTGGTATTGGATAGAAGACTGTCACAAAGGCAGGGTACAGAAAAAACACTTGTGTTATAAAAAAGTTTACAGGGTGTCATTTTTATGGGTTTCTTCTCTGTAAGACTGCAGTGACAAAGAAGGGCAGCACTGAAATTTTTAAGACTGAAATACTGGACTAATCATCTTTGCCAATACAATTCTATGGGAGGTACTGGGGAGGTGCTACATGAGGTCTGTAAGAGTGGTGATGGAGATGGAGCAGAGGAGGTGTGGAGAGGAGGAATGGGTTTGAGTAGATGGAAAGATATCGCTGGTGACCTCAGAGGTGTAAGAGCGGGACTGGAAGGGGTCAGTGGAGATTTCAGCTTCCTGGAGAAAGAGAATGACAGGAAGTAAGGGTCAGCGAAGTCTGAAGAGCTCTGAGTGAGCGAAGGTAAGGTATCAGGGAACTGGAAGCCTGGCGGGGAAGAAAGACCTCATTGCCACTTTTTTTCTCCCCTCTTCACCCATGTGTTCCACCTTGCCTCTTCTCGGAATCCCTGTCTACTCTTCCTCTTCCCTAGACTCAGAAGCCACACACCCCACTCATCCCCATCCCAGCACTTGTCCTCAGACAGCCACCCTCCAGGCCTGCAAGATGCAAGGGACCTGCTGCTTCGCTGCATCTGGGTCCTCCTTGATCTGCTGCGCTCTCTGGGCTGGAGGGAAGGGGTGGAGCAGGGCTGGTCTGCCAGATGGAGACAGGAGAATGTCTTTCTGCTGCTGTCATCCCCAAAGAAAAAGCTGTGACAGTGACACTTCTGCTGGGAAGGGCTAGTCCTGGTGCAGCTGCTGCTGCCCCACTCCTTGGCCCCTGCTTTAGCAGCAGCATTCAGAGAACACGAGAGCTTTGCAAGCAGGAGGTGGGGATTGGCATAGGGAAAGAGCAGTCTGTCACTGAATCCAACCATTCCTGTTCCATTAATGTCTACAGAAATCAATGGGAGTTACTCCAAATGTGGGGTAAGTGTAAGAATGGGAATACAAAAACCTGTCAATCCTAAATTATTTTTCTCTGCGTGGTGCCTGTGCTTAATGGGTAGAATATAATTAACACTTCCTGGGTATCTTCTACAATTTTATTTTCTGTGTAGGAATGCCCAATCCAAAGAGACTTTTTGATGTTACTAAACTCCACTTTTCTGCTCCATGCTGAAATCTCTCTGCTCAAGCACGGTCATTTCTGGCTGTGGAAACACCTTACACTTCAGCATGGTTCAAAGAACTTATTATGGCCCAGACTTAGGTATTCAGATGCTTACAGATGGAAACTGGCACACAAGACATCAAAGCCCCAAACTCCCACTGATTCACTGATACATTTTTAAATACCTCCAGATCAAAAAGACTAAATCCACCAAGGAACCTAGATCCTGCTTGCAAATTAAAATATGTACTTTCAAAATTAAATTGCTATTAGAAATTTCAGAAATTTTAAGTAACTGCTTCCTTACCCCCAAGGTGCTTAAATTCTGCTGATTTGCATCCATAACAGCCCCTCCAGGCCTCTTTCTATCTAACACTCACAAAACTCTGGGCATGCCAAGGAGATCCAGACGTATTTACCAACTAAATATCCAAAGTATCTCTTAGATTAGTTGTTCTCAGACTGCACATTACTCAGGCAAAAGAGAAGGGATGTGCACCTTCCACAACAGCACTCTCCTGAGGTGAACTAGTCCCTGTGGCACATGGGACAAAACTGTTCAGTCCCTTCCCCTGCAGAACTGGAACAGATGCTGAAGCTGCATTCCTCTTCACTCGAGAGAATACACAAACAGTGTTTTCCAGTCTGTGGCATTCTTTGGCTCCATGGTGATGCTGGGAAATCAACTGTCTGTCACCGCGATTTCTTCCTGATTTTTGGTTGACTTGGTGCCTCCTGGGATTTTCTTCTGAGTGCACAGTGTGGTTCCTACAGGTCACTGCTCTGTTTAAAGATTAGGCTTTGCAGTGCACATTACTGAGTTTTCCAAATCCCTTTCAGGCATTTTCCCAAGTGGCCAACTTTAGCACTTCGGCTTCCTTAACTCCCAGCTGGAAAGTTTCTCAGGCTAACTTCTCCCAGGCCCACTTCTTGTGGGTGTGCCTGGCCCTCTCCTGATTACCAGGGTTATCTGACAATCCTGACACAGAGACACTGGAAGCCACTTGCCTCTTTCTCCTAACCCCTTCCAAAGGGTGAGACACTCAGTGTAGGTAACAGTGCTTTGTAACAACCCTCAGCATTCTGCCAGGGTAGGATTTAGGGTTTTCTCTTCAGTACCTGTGGGATTTGTCTATGGCCTGTGGGAACTGATAAACATTTTAACTGCTGCAGCTATGTCCAGCAGGGATGATAAGTCAAGGCATTCTGCTCCCTAAGGTCATAGCACAGCCAGTCAATAATGTAAGCTGAAATCAATGCCCCAGGTCATGAACAGAGCACACAACCTGACAGCCTTTCAATTGTCTCTGCTGCAGGAGCAATAATCTCTGCAGAGAGAAAGGATGGGCAGCTGGGGAGGATAACCTTTCAAACTGCTCTAACGTGCATTTGGGAAGCCTATAAATCTGAACCCCTAAACACAAATTCTCTGCCATGAAGAGTAACCTCAAGTGCCCGACAGAGGGTTGTTTTCTGTGCTGCAGACTGCCAAGGGCAGACAGATCATTCAGTCTTTAAAGAGGGACAATCAAACCTTTCGACCTGTGGCTCAGTGCAGTTTGCTTAAAAAGAAACTGACCGTGGTCACTGTTAGAACCACTGAATGTGATAAATACATAGGGATTGCAATGCCCTCCTCAGGCAGCCATTCAGAGCCATGTGCCAGAGGCTGGGCATATATTTCCTTCAAGTCAACAAACCCACAGCTGTCCCTTCTCTCATCTTCACTCTTTTGGGTCAGAACAACTGAACCATTGGCTCTGTAGTTGGATGAATGGCTTTTTGTTGCTCTGGCGAAGACATAAGCCTGATTTCTGTCTAGATGAGGAATTCTGCTTTGGAAACATTTTCAGAACAAAGTGAGTTAATCGAGCTATCTAACTGCATTTGACCTCATGAAATCTGAGTTTTTGTATCAATTAGAAATTTTTTCTTCGCTGCATGTGATGCCTATATAGGTGGACCTATATTTATTAAAATGCATTGTGAAATCCTGACATTATATCCCTTAAAGTAGTTTAACATCTCTTACTGGGATGTAGAGGTCCTCTGTAAGTAGTGAGGGCCTCTGAAAGCAGTGATCAGTGACACGTTAAGTTGTAGTCCCTACTGTTATAGGCTGAAATAAAAGGGTTAACATTGTGCAGGATCTCCAAGAATTTTAATTTCCTCTGGGATAAGGCCCAAACAAACTGTTCTTTAATGTGCTCCACACAATCTAATACAATATCAAGATTTTTACTTTAGTGCCTGTTCAATAAATTAGAAATATCAGTGTTTCAAAGTTTGCTTCATAGCTATAAAATATTAAAAAAAGTGTGGACTTGAATGGTGACTTGAAAAAAAACACAGTCCTTTATAAAGAATAATAGAAGAGAGGTGCTATTCAAACAACAGTTCTATTATTTTTCAGCTACTGTATACTTCTCATATCCAAATGCACACAGAATAAACACACTGTGATTCCGTACGTAACAAACTCTTTCTGTTACATGTTTAGGAAATCTGGGTTCATTTATGTTGTTTGCATTTCTTTTTAATTAGTTGTACTGTCAGACAAATTTCATTCTTGATTTCCCCTGAAATCACTTGTTTCTTTTGGGGTTTTATCACATCTTTGTGCAATCTTGTTTTTAAAAGGGCACCACTTTTTGTTTCCTGACTTGTCTTTCCTGGTATATAAAGCATTTCTTTGATGAAAGACATAATAAATGAATTGCATGACAAAGTTAAACCAGGGGCACTCCACCCTTAATACACTTTAGTATGGAGGCAATTACAATGCTACTCTTAACAGTGATCATTTATTTGATTTGGTTTTTTCTTGTGCAAAAATCAACTAAGCTATTTTCGTTTTTCTGAGATTAATTTTGATCTTGATTTGAACCATTCTTCTCAGACACCATGAAGTGCAATAAGCACTTCTGATAAGTTGCCCAGTCTGGAGGAATAGCTTCTGTGTCCATTTTTATATCGGTGTTGATCACCTCTATATAACAAAGAAGTATAATGTACTGCCAAATACCTCCATTTATGAAAGAGATAAAAATGGCCTTGTTGAGTCCATAAGGGCAAGCCTAACCTCCAATAAACATAATGTTTCCCAAAGGCTGGAAGGACAAGAACAAACATAAAGAAATCACATCCCACCTATTTCACTGCTGGTAGCTTGAGCTGAGCAGGAGTTTGAGCCTGTTTCAAATGTCCATGTTCATAGACATTTCTTGAGGAGGGTTGAGATGCAAGTCTGGAGCAGGTCTGCTACTGTAAATGAAGAGAACCTCTGCTACCAGTATTTGCCTCAGTGTCTGTCTCCATTAGTAGCCATCGCCACTGTTGAAGCAAACTACAGTTACTGCTGTCTTCAATGGAAGCAGGGCAGTTGGGAGGATGACCCTTGTAAGGGAAGAGCCGTACAACAGGGGGTAAGGGGTTATCCCTAAGCTGTGGCTTACAAGTGCTCAGTGCCCAGGAATGAAGTGGAATTCACCTCCACCAATAGCCCGAGGAGCAGTCAGGAGCCCTTCAAAGGAGGACCAGTGCACTGCACAGCAGTTTATTTTGCAGCTGATGCCAAAGGCATCTTGAAAGAAGAATCTGGGATATAGCCCAGCTGAATGGTTAACGCCTCTCAAACTGCAGACAGGAGAACTCCTGCCCAGAAGCAGCTGAGTGTAGCAGTAGTGGATTGGCAGCTTTCCTGGGGTATTGAATAGGGGCCGTTCCACGCTCATGTGTGCAAGGTAAATAACTGCTTTTGGAGTCCTGTTCAGGTTACAAACATAGAGGGGTCTTGAATCAGAAGAGTACCTGAACATAAAAGATTAAAGTAATTCTTAGTCAGGACAGTGTTTCCTGTGTTCTAAGTAGACACCAAACAGGTCTATTTTCTTCAACTGGATTAAGGCTGTGACGCACAGTATTGCCAATCCCTTCTTCAAAATTCATGCAATTCGAAAATCATCACAGTTGTTTAAAAGTCGCAAGACTAAGCCTTGCATTTTTTATTTACTTACTATTTTATTCTTCAGGCTACATTTCTGAAGCAGCTTCAAACCTTTGCTTGAGATCAGAAGGACTCAGAATGTACTCAGAAATGAATATTCCTTTGCAATGTCTTGCTGCTAGCATTTGGGACTTGAAGAGAAAGAATTAACAGTTGTGATACTTGCAATAACATTACAAGAATTGGCAAAGCTGCCTCTGCCTCTGTCTAAATTTCAACTTTCCCTATTTCAAGTTTTTCAGCCTGAAAGCAAAAAGAACTGCAAAAAATAGACATAATCATTTCACGGGTGTGGATGTGTTCAATCTATGTTACAGATTTTGCTTCTGAACACTCTCAGCAACCACAGCTGGCTTGGCTAATGGTCTTTTATAACAGAACTACTTATTCCCCTTCCCATATCCACAAAAGCTATTTTAGATGTCTCTTTTCTTTCTTTTTCCCAAGATGCACAGAGTGTCTTACCTTGAAAGAGAAGTAGATCAGCCAATAACAGGTACATCATGTCATGGCTCATGTAAAAAAACTTATGCTGTTTGAAGAAGCCTGTATATTCCTTCAGTCATCCGAAGTTAAAGCAAGAATGATAAAAGACAGTTGCAGTAGAGGTGAAGACAAAAAAAAAATCAAAGGAAAGAACACCAGGTTGACTGTACAATGGATATATATTGACAGACTTAGAAAATTTGGGCTCAGGATTCACACAGAGAGAAAAGGAGGGAGAAACCATCTGATTGTAACAATAATACCATTTTATTGATCTTTCCTTAGGATTCAAGCTGTGATTTCCACTCTGGACTGAATCAAGATCAGATAGGGAACAGAGAGATGTAAGAAACTTGCTGATGTCTTGTATGACCTACTGGGTTTATGAGTAGGTGCAGCCCAAGAGCCAGCCACCTCCCTCGTGTAGTGCTGTCAAGGATGTAAAAGCACATGCTCTTGTCAGCTTCCTAAGGCACTCTGCCAGTACTGATGGGGATATAAAAGCTGGAGAATGCTCAGAAAGTGCTCAAAAAGTGAGGGGGAGATGTTCCCCAATCGACTTCAGTAGGCTAACTCAGGCGTCTGCAATGACGGCTTAAGCCAGTGCTATGGATACTGTCAGTCATACCCAAGAATCTGAAGGTTAGTGAGCCTTCAAAGGTGATTTAAATACTGGATGTTGTTGAATTTTCTCTGGGGCATACCAAAATGGGTATTCTTCAGTGCTGACCCCAGGGGTATCTGTAAGCAAAGAACGTGAGGGATAAGCATTTTGGCTTCTACATCATTACAGGTGCTGCTATTCTGCCTCTGGATTTGCTCCTGGACAGCTTAACTGTATTCTCTCTCATGTTTCGTGGCAATGCCGTGATTTATTTGGAATCGTGACAGAGGAAGATTTATGGTTATATTTCCGGAACATCCAGTGCAGAAAAAGCCCTGAAAGCAGATCGGAGGAGTTGAGCTGTGCATCTCAGCAGCCTTTAGTCAGTCCCTCGTGAAACTGAAAACAGGCACAGAGAACAGCTGCAGTTGCTCCAGTTGAATTCACTGCGAGATGTAGGGAGTGCTGTGGGAGGGGGGAGAGGTCTTTACCCTGGTTTTAGAGAATACTGGCTTTCAAATTTTGATTCCTTGTTACATGCTGGGTAGTGATCCCTCCGTGCTAGCAGTGGGAAATGTTAAGCAGCTGAAATCAATCAGACATGATCAGAATTATGATTTGATTGTCCAAAGACAGTGTCAGCAATGCATTATAAGAACCCATCAAACAAGAAAACAAAAAAGTTCATACCTTGAGTGATTGTTCCTCAACAATCTCCAGCTCACTTGACCCCAGATTTCAGCTAACGCATCCTAATGTACCCTCTGAACACCTACTAAATTTCGCAGTGCTTGAAATAAGCAGTGGATTTTTGAGCACATTGAAACAGAAACAAATTCCCATCCTTAATTACAGCAAATTTTTTTTTTCTCCTGTGTGTGCTACAACAGACCAAGTTAAGGCTGCTGCAAGCAACAAGAAGATTAAACTTAAAAGCAGTAATAATAATAATAACTGATAATAACTGATTTTGGTCCTTACTCTTGCTGTTGTATGTAAGGACATACAGAATGTAAATTACATGCAGAGCAAATTGTCATCCATTAATTCAAATGCCAGTTAATTAGTCTGGGAGATTTTCCCCCTTCTGATTAGCCATTTTCTCTCTTACTTTCCAGGGGTAAAAAAAAAAAAAAAGAATAAAAAATAGACACCTCACCTATTTTAACCTTTTTCTCAACTACAGCACATTTCCAGGGGAAGTGATTTGCTTGTCTTCTCTTAGCATTGTGATACAGTAAAGTGGTATCAAAACTGCAACTGATAATTGCCTCAAGAAGTTGTGATAACTGATGAATATAAGTGAGTATTTAAGCCTGCCGTGGAACAGTTAGCAACATAGAAAATAAATATTTTTTCAGTATTTTCTCCAACACAAAACCACCCTTTGGTGAGGGGGTGTGGAGAGCTCTTTGGCATTTTCAGCCTTCTTTGTGAGCTGGGAGAGGGAATGACAAGAAATGGGTAAAAGTGAAGAAATGCTCTGCTGTGTGGGGTATTTGGAACAAGGTGGACAGGGAAAGACAAAAAGGTGCAGCTGAAAAGGCTTTGTGAGGAGAAGGCAGTGTTGGATACCTATGGAAACTTAAAAGTGAAAGGGAATCTCTGCTGAATGGGGTGAGTTGGCAGAGGGGTTGTACAGTCTCCAGGACTTTTGGTTTTTCTTTATGTAGGCCCAGCTTAATACCTTTATTCGAGAAACTCCTCATTCCTGAGAGAAACTGTTTTCTCACCATGCAAAGTACAACAGTAACACCATCAGAAAACCTGGGAAAAATATTCAGTTGTAGAAACTGGACTCTCATCCAGAAATTTTAATGATTGCAGCAGAATAAAGCCCTAAAAATATGTTCATTAAAAACAATTCTTTTTGTGCCTGCCCAATTCATTTTCTTCAATCAACATACTTCTTATTGGACTGAATTTACGTAATTTTAAAATTCTATACATTTATACAAAAGACCCATAGCTATTTAAAAACATTTGTTCACCTCCTTTCATTTTTGCCAAAACCCCATATTTTCCTTAATTCTACTGAAAAAAAAATGCCATGGTCAAACTACAAAAAAATATCCCTGCCATTGATAATTACCACACAGTTGTTCCAGCTGACAAATTCTGCACCCTTGACTGCCTACTGAGATGCAATCAAAATTAAATGGGTGGAAATAACTCTGTAGCGGCAGGTTTAAGCTCTAGCAAAGGAGCACAGGGTCTTATTTTCATGACAACATAGAAAATTGCCTTCTGGGTCAAACTAATAATCCTTTTCATCTCCAGCAGTGGCAATAGGAAATGTTGTTTGGAGACAACTCATGATCCTGTCTCTCTGCAGTCCATCCCCCTCATATTCCTCCACTACACTCCACTGCACCAAAGATGCCAGCAAGTATGTTCCACCTCTTCATTTTAGTGTCCCTTTATGCATCTGCTGCTGTGGAATTTGTCTGCTTTCTCCTTTTTTAACCTGTTGGTTTGGGTGGACTTCCACAGCCTTCTGTGACAGCAGATTTCAGAAGGGAGAGCAGGTAGTGGTATTCAAAACAGGATTTTCTTTTTCAGGTTTTAAACTGCTCTCCAAAAGTTTCAGTGAGTGCCCAGAGGACACCACAGGACTTGGGAAACAACAGTTCTGTTTTTGCTTTACACACTGACTCCATGATTTTATAAACCTTAGCCATATCCCACTCAGCCTGGGGGAGGAATAAGATCATAAAAAGTCCCAGCCTTCTCTGCCTGTAAAGGCATCTGCTCCATCCCTTTAATCATCTTAGTTGCTTTTCCCTGCACTATCTTGAATTTCTATGTGTTCTTCTTAAATACGTGTAAATAGGACTGTACAGAATGTTCAAGATGTGAATGTACCAAGATTTCATATCTTCTGGTTTGCTCTCACCATCTTTTCTGAGAACATCTGAAATTTTGTTGGCATTTTTGGCTGCTGTTGCATGTTGAGCAGAGGAGTTCAGAGACCCTCAGGTCTCTTTCCTGAGCTCCAGCTGCCAGCTTTCAGTTCAGCACTGTGCAAGCATGGCTTAGATTATTCTCCCTAGATGCACTATATATCTGGGCAGGAACTCATCTGCCTCTTTTTTCTGCACTCACTCAGCTGTGTATCATCTCTCTAGAGCTCATTTCTATGTGTGACTGCGTCGTCTGACTCCCTGCAGGAGTTCAGCATCATCTGTGAATTGAGACATATTCCTGTATCCCTTCCTTCTGCAGGTCATTGATGAAGATCTTAAATAAGATTAATTCCCTAAGATACTCTACTGCTTACTCTTTATCCTGGAAAGTGGCAAAGACTCTGTAGGCAGCTTTCATATCATATAAGCACCAGTCCTGCAGCAGTTTCATTTCTTTAGTAGCTTTCTGCCAGGCATCTTATCGTGGGTTTGTTGAAAACCCAATCAAAATATATTTTTGATATATACAAGGTAACTTGTAGAACTTCAGAAAGCTTCAAAGCAGGATTTCCCTTTACAGGATTTACTTAGTGCAGTGAAAGGCACCACTTGTATACAGAAATGGTATGAAATCTTGCACTAATCCAAGTGTTGGCTGCCAGAAACTGTTTCTGAGCAGCGAGAAGATGAGAGGATGAGAGGGATGGCTTCTTTTTATATTTACTTGATCCTTTGAATATCTACCTAGGTGGAAAAGCTTAGACCAAAACTGCCTGAGGGAAGAGATGCTACAAAATTTGCAATAAATTAAAACAGATCTGCTTTGGATAGACCAAAACAAAGTCCAGTGCCTGCAGGAGCCTTCTCAGTGTGGAAACCTCCTCTGCTACAGGCTCCAGGCTAGCTAGCTAGTAAAGAGCTCCAATTTTCAACAACAGCCACAAATCAATGTCATAGTTTCCAAAAGAGCAGATAAGTTTGGAGTGGATAACTCTGTCCCCTGACCCTGAATATCTAAAAAACAGAAGAATTAAAGGCTTCCCCTGCAGAGCTTCTGGGCTGGCCCCCCTGGAGTTATTTCTGCAATCCCAGATCCTCATACATTTAGTGTCACTGGTCCCTTTTTGGCTAGTTTTCTGCAGAAGAAGAGGCCGTTTGTGAAAAGCAGACAGCATGGTAGCTGTCAGCCACAATAGGGGGTCTGGATCTTGACACTTTTCCCTCAGACTCAGTGCCTTTTCTAAGCTGTGGGGCTTGCAGTGAAGCACTGCTTAACACCAAAGTCGTCCTCTTTCCTTAAACAAACGTGGGTAGCAGAATCCAAGCCCTGACTTTAAATTGGCCTTTTTTACACCACGATCCCAGTACTTTCTAAACTATAACATATGTATGTGGTATAAACTTTTGGGTAAAAAATGTGGATTAGATTTGGAATCAATTAATAGCTCACCAATGTAGGACTGGTGATTCACTTGTACAACATCAGAAGTTGTTACTCAAGCAGAATCAAGCTCACCTGGGACTAGAAAAATAGTAATAACCTAAAGACTGCTGCATTATCACATAAGCCTGATTTTTAAGTATACATTTTCTCCCCTTCATTAACCTTGATATTATTTATTAATTTCCTTATACATTAAAGTTTTACTAATATGAACCCTGTTCAGCATAAATGGACATATTTGACAGAAAGACAGATTATTTTTTATTTATATCCATAAATCGATGATTGTATTTGACATGGGAATTATTTTAAAATAATGTTTCATACTATAGTACACTATACCTCTGCATTCATATTTATAAATGTGTGATATAGCATTACTGCACTGTTCTACTGAGTCTACCAGAAAAAAGTCAGAGAACTGAGTGTGTAATTTATATTATTTTTTAACTAGGAATATTCTTACTGTTTCATTGTGTAAAAGTTCACAAGGAAGCCTAAACAAAAAGGGAGTAAGTATTTCTCACTAGCAAATATTAGTACTTTAAAAAAATATTGCAATGGTAAAACTATTGTAGGTTTCCTTAAGAGTCAAACTAAATTGTACACCTCCAAATAAAGATGGTACTGCAGATGCATGTGCCTCCTGCATTTGGTAACAAGGTGAGACGTGATGGCTTGTGGGTGCTGTGAGCCACTGCTGTAGCAAGGGGTTGAAACCTTGAATTACTTTGCCTAAAGAGAAGTTTGAGTGTGGTGAAGCCCTTCTGTTTTCAAGCTCATGGATTTACTGCCTTGTACTGTAAAGTATCTGTGCAAAAGAATATTTGATACTCAGGTTTCTTTACAAAAATAACATGTTTTCAGTGCAATGAAGGTAAAGAGGAGATATGTAAGGGTATGTTTAAGCTAAGAAATGTTGGGATTTCTACAAGGAGCAGGTTCATGGTTGGTCATGCTAATACTTATGTGCACAGCATAAGATACAATGTCATGGAGAAAAAATTTTGTTCATTGCTTCTGCCTGTTGTCTCTGAAAAGACGAATCAGTTAAACTATTGACTTTTTCATTGGTATCGTTTCTTTAAAATGTCATAAGGTGGTAGAAAATCTAACAAAATTTACACAGGAATTCATCATAATTCCTCTGTTAATTATATTCACTACTTTCCCACTATGTAGGCCAGATACAACTGCACTGTAAAGAACAGAACTATAGCATTAAAATCATATAAAACTACTTGGTAATTAATCTTTGCTGAGGGGAGAAATGAGGTGATAAAGAAACAATGGGCTAAATTTCTCTCAAATTTAGTAGAGAGAGAATAAAGACACAGATAAAGAAGATGTCTCTTCTCACACACAGATGTTAACAGCATTTTCTTCTGTTTTGGTGGTGAGAAAAAGTTGCTATGAGGAGAGACAAGAGTGCATCCAATACTCTCAGGAAGAGAGGTTAATAGCAAAACCAGCTATGTACAGACATTTGTTGGTGACACCATGCTGGGAGGAAGGTTATAGGAATAAAAGAAGACAAAAATGTACGGGGGTGTCCTGTGTTCTGACTGGCAGGAATCAATGCTGGAGGAAACCCAGAATCACAGGGAAGACTTCAGAATAGAGGGGGAGGGTGAATTGGTGAGAGTCACAAGCTAGATTTTTTGTACATAATGGAGAAGCCAGGGTAAGACAGATTGTATACAGATACACAGAACGGGGTGGTCTCTAGTCACTCAACAAAACTCTGCTGCAGAATCTACAGAGAACTCTGCTTTTTCTGGTTTTCACTGGAACCTATTGATAGGAAGGTGTGGTATTAATTTCATGTAATGGCAGATCCATCTAAACCTGCCACCATGTACACTGTTAGGTGAAGAATTAGTGCACTGTGTGAAGGTGTAAGATTGTCAGTATGACAAAAACTTTATGGACATCAGTATGGGTTTACAGATGAAAACAATTGTTGCTTCTGGTTTTCTTCTTTGTATTTTTGGCAATCTAGGTCTTGCCATATAGGAATTTTTGCCTGTAACACAGTAAAGGATATTTAGGAGAAAGGGAGTCTGTATCTGGAACTTGTCTGGGAGAGCTATTTTGGACAGTTTCTACACACAGACAAGCCCCCCCACGCCTCTATGAACAAGAAAGAGAATATCACACAGACATGCTATGAGGATAAATCTGATACAATCTGCAAAGCATTAAGGCTCCAGTAGTGTATAGTTTGTGTATCTGAAATCAATGGACACTACGTGTTTAAACTTCACTGAGGATCTGGGGAACAACTACTCATATACTGGATTCCAGTCCAACTACTGATGGGGAGAAAATTTATTTGCACATCCTTGTGATACCATTAACAACAGGTGGAATCCCTTTCACTGGAGTTTAGGTACCCACAGTGTACAAAGAACTAGTTGCTGAGGTTCCCACTAGGGTCCAAGAAGGTCTTGTAAACAGCTGATGTTGTTTGGGGTGCAATTCATCCAACCAAACATAATAAAGTTTTAAACTCCACTAATTAGACTAAGTAGGTCTCTCTTGACATTAAAGGAAGTCTAAGACAACGATCTCAGATGTGAACACCTCCACCACAGCCAGCCACACACAGCCTCTTGAGATATTTTTGCATTTCTGGGGGGATCATATGTGTCTTACCATTCCCCAGGACCCTAAGATGGTCATTCTGCAGTTTGCAGGGCAGGGAGGTGATGCTGAAGAGCAGTTGAATCTTCCCCACTCCAACCTGCAAAAACAGCACTGCAGAAAGAGCTTCTTGCTGAAGGATGGCTGTGCCAGCCAGACGTGCAGGGTGAAGGGAATAGATCTTCAGGGAATGGTAGCAAAATTTCAGTGGAGCATGAAGGAGGCTTTCAGCTGCTCTGGAAAAGCGGGAGCTGACACATTCCTTTGTGCCGAAGCCGGGCGGGGTGGATCAGCTGTGTGCACAGATGGTGCTCTGGCTGCTGGTCTCCTGGCTGTGTGCAATCACAGAAGAGTTAGCCTCACAAACATGCCAAACCCCTACCCACTTTTTTCCCAAGCCTCTTCCCATTGCCTCTCCTCCATCCTAAAATACCCCTAGCAATTAAAATGCCATCACTCTCTGGAAAATGTGGGTGTGAATCACAGGCAATTAACAAAGGAAAGTGGAGTTCATGTAGAAAACTGCTGGTTCAGTTCTGAGTGGGAGGCAGACTCTTTGCATTAGAGCGCTTTTCAGCCTTATGAAGATAGGCTGACAAGCTTAACTTGTTCACAAACAGTGCTGTCAGTCAAAAATTAGGCACTGAAGTTTCACTACGCTAGTAGGTGTGACACTGTAATGGAAAGTATCAGCAAGGAAGGAGATGAACCAGTTGAAACTTCCCAGCATTTCTGTATGTTAGCGTTTGAGTCTTACGATTCCAGATTGAGGAGGGGGCTGTACAGGCTTGCTGCACTTAGCCTAGAGTTTAGTCCTTCAGAAGTTCCAAAATTGTGACAGAGTGCACAAATGAGACAGTAACTACTTCACTTTTTAAAATGAGTGATAGCAAGTATGGAAAGTGCTCTTTTTCCTCTTCTTCAGCGATTGAAGTAATTTCTTAAGGACAAAAAATACTTACAAAGGACATCTATTAATTTAATGCCATGTATTATTACCAAAAGACATTATTGCATACAATGTTGCACAGAGGTACAGAATGACTCCAGATGAAGCCAGTGACGGGTTCAGAACAGCCTGCAAATTCTGTGTAAATGTGGGAAAATTAACTGAAATAGTGTGTAAAAACCTTATAAGAATTAATTTACTTTCAGCAACATGGGGGAAAGATACTCACTTGGGTCTTAGCAAGTGAAAAAATCATTTCTTTATATAAGATGACATGGTTTCATAAAGCACTGGGAACTGTTTTTAATTGCGTCTTATGTTTATGCTCCCAACAAACAGGATGTGCTTTACATGGCGTTCTATGTCAGACAGCATTATCAGGAGGGCTGTCTTCATTCATAGATGCCATTATTCACCAAAATAATTAAATTTCTGATAGGTTACTCTATGCATATTGATTCTTTGGAGGTCTCTTCAGGACCTAGATGCCAACCAGCAATCTTCTGCATCCTAACGAAGGCTGGCTGAGCAAGGTCAAAAGATGACCCGTTTCCTTGAGCTTAAGAGCAACATGAAAAGGTTTTGTCATGAAAAGAGTATCATATGGTAACAAAAAACACCTTCCAAAACATATGGATATTTTTGAAAAATAAGCTCACTAAAACATATTTCCAAGCAATGTGTAGTCCACTGTATGCTCTATGCACTCTCTACAAGGAGGAAAGAATGTGTATAAATTTTGTGACCAATTTTCTGCATTCTGAGATACGTAACTTGGAGAGGAGGGAGTACATATTTGAAACTTTTTCATCTTTTAGATTGAGTTCTGTTTGTCCCAAAGACAACTCATCCAACACCACACAGATTTCATCAGCAAGTCAAAAACTGAGCTTGAAGAGTATCTGATTCAGTTTCAAGAACATCCATAACTTTTAAAAATTGTTACAAAAATAATTTTTAGACAAAGCAAAGGGTGAGTGGCATTGCTGCTTGTAACAGCCAAGGAACTCTAGAATTAGAAGTAACTGACATACAAGCAAGCATACAACAAGCAGATATAGTTGACTCACTTTTGGAAAGCATTTAGAGATACATTGCTTTCCCAGCTACCAGAAACTGAGGACTGAAGTGTGTGCAATATTCAAGCTCTAAGCCGTATGTGAGAATCAATTCTCTGCCATGAGTGCTCTAAAATAAACAGAGTATGCTTGCCTTGAGAACATCTAAAAGCTCTTTAGAAGTAGCAACTACTAGTTGTACACCAAGCTTTCAATACCCTCAATGAAGTGTCATTTTCCACATTACATTTTGGAGTTTTCAGAAATCTCTGTATTTAAAAAGAAATTGAATTAAGGAAAAATAGGAAGGAAAAAATGTCTAAAATGCAATCAACAAAAAATACAGTAAAATGGTTTATTCCTGGTATTTTAAAATCCTATTAAATTTTGGCCAGACTCCTTGAATTCAAATGACAGAAAATAGATCTTAATAAAGGTTGAGTATTTCTGATTGAGATCTAGTAATGAAAAGAGCATAGAAAACCCTGTGAGGAAATGACAATTTCTATATTCTCTGCAGAGAAAGGATAGCATGTCAGTAAAGAGAAGGAATAAGATGGCAAAATAAATACTGAGAATATAAAGAAATATCAAGGACGTGCTCATTGCATAAGCATTGCCAACTGGGAACACTGAATGAAGCTGTAGACCGTAGAGAAAAATTGCGTGTCTAGTTAATTACAGACTGTGTCACAGGTATGTAAATACAAACAGGCGTGTGTTGGTTTTAAATGGGCAACTTTAAACCTGTCATTTCTTGGATTAACTACTTGATCTTACAGTGTTGACTTAGTCTGAATGAAGCTAGGGCATGCAATGCACTAGGTGATCTGGGAAGGCTGTGTTTGAAACGCAGCGTTCAGCTCTGCAGTTTTGCCTTGTGTGAAAACTCAGTCACAGCCTGTGAGCAAACAGCCACTTGAAGTGAGCCTTTGGTGCAATCATTTTTGAGCGAGATGCACCAAACTGTTTGTTTAACCAGCACTGGCTGTGAAGTACTGCTGTTAGCAACTCCAAGCTGGTATTTATACATATCTACCAGTTCCTCTCATTACCTGCTGACTTGTATTTACCCTCTTCAGCATCTAAGGCAAGTTGATGATACATTTTTGTGCATACAGTTATATTACTGCATTTGAAAAAGAGAAATAAGTAGAATTGAACCTGTGAGACTGAATCTAAATGAAAAGGGAACAATAACAGTTTAGAAACGTATAGCAAAATGTTTACAGATCTATATAACTAGAAAATTCACTCCTCAGCTATTTAAACACTTTTGTTCTGACCTTTTAAACAAAAAAGTCTTTTTCCTATGTAATTTTACACCATATGATCTCTGTGTGGGTACCGTATAAGAGATTCATGACAGATACTTTTTATCAAGGTCATTTTTCAGGGTTTTTTTCCCCATTTTATTTTTAAGGGATTTTCCATGCTATGTAGAACACTTAAATCTCTGAAATCTGACTCACTCCAGGAAAATCTATGTGAGTAAGGACCAGCAGAGTTTGGGTCAAGTGAGTGGCATGCAGCACAGCACTGCTTTTAAAGGTCAGCGATCAAGGGGCAGCGGTTTCTTTCATATTCAACCCTCATAGTAAATAAAATAAAGAAAAACTATGTTTGGGGACAGGAGATGGGACGCTTGCCGTTTTTTCTTGTTGATATTCACCAAGCCTTATTTGCCATTTCAGCAAACCTGATGTTGGACAATGTAATGGACAAGGACTGTCAACTCTTTTCTATTTCTGTGATTAAAACAAAAGTAATTACTGCTTCAAGTCTGGGCACTACATGCAGACCTTTATTTTGCTCCTGAGAATTGGTAAACTTAGGAGGAGCTGGCAGAAATGTTTATTGTTCCATCAGAAAAAACCTTCATATTGGACAGAATTTGACAAGACAATTGTCTAACAGTAAAGACAGTTGAACAGATACTGCCAGAGGCAAACTATGTAAATCGGATGTCTTACACCCTGCCATACCTCCCTAAGTGGGATTTACAGCAGAAACAACATAAATCCAACAAGCTTTTTTTTCCCAAGCTGTCATGATATGTTATCTAATTTCATCTTAGTACGTATACATATTCACAGCAGAAGCTCATTTATAGACTTGCCTTAAATAGGAAGCTGAGATCTAAAGTTCATGTGGCTCGTTTACTTAGTGCAAGTCAGTTTGCACAGTCTAACTTTACAGTCTATATCAAGACATAGCAAGAGTGTAGCCAACAGGTTGAGAAATGACTATTCCCCTCTATTTATCAGCAGTTGTGACACCACATCTGTGGTCACAGCTGGGTTCAGTTTGGGGCTCCTAGTGCTGGAAAGACATTGTTAAACTGGAGTAAGTCCAACAAAGGGACATCAAGATGATTGAGGCTGAGTTACATAACATTCAAAGTGGTGTTGAGGGAACTGAGTTTGTTAAGCCTCAAAGAAGCCAAGGCTGAATGGAAATCTAACTGCTGTTCACAACTACCAGGAGGAACACTGGGTTAGGACTAGATGCATTTAGTACAAGCTGGAACAGGGGTAAGTCTGACTTGATACAAAAAAATATGTCTTATTGTGAGACTTTTTGGCAGGATGGCCTGCCCAGTGAGGGCAGTATCTCTCACTCAGAGATACTCACAACTCTCCTGGAGAGGAGACATAGCCTGGCACAACCTGCTGCATCTAGACCTGATTTGAGCATAAGGCTGGACGTGAAGATTTCTGGAAGTTCCATCCAACACACGGTTCCGTGATTCAATGACTCACGGCTTACCACGGTTTTTGGGATGGAAATTCAAGCGAGCACAAAGCAAAGTATCCACAGTAGCTTTGGAGGTGATCACCCAGCAGCACATTTCATTTTGAACAGCCCATTTGCGACTTCACTCTGTCTGCCCTTGATGTTAGTGTTTCCATGGCTTTTGGTTCAAGGCGATGTTTATGGGGCCATTAAATTCCACTCTTTTATGAGCAATAAAAAATGCTGTTTTTTATTAGAAATGCATTTCCATTGAACATTTCAGTTGTGCCTGAACACAGAATTGCCTTGTAACAGGAAATAACGCCTTCGTTCTCTTGCATGGGAAGCCAGCACTTATGGCATAACAGCTTCTAGGAAATTGCACTTCTTCTTGGCTTCTTCCAGGAGTCTGGAAGTGTAAGTCAGGAGCATCCTTCCCTTAGATATGGAATCCTGATCTGGGCAGATTATAAAGATTTGTAGCATTTCACTACACCCGCCAAGACATTAGGAGTAGCAGAAATACGTTAAGTTAGAAAGAGTATGGGGAGTAGGGCACAACAGCAACACCTCTGAGATCAGTGGAATGCCACTGCTGACTACATGTCAGAGAAGGAAAGGATTGCAGGCTGCCATGTATTATACAAGTGCTCTAATTACTAGAACTCATGGCATGCATTTAGGTCTGTTAATAGATCAAAAAGTAAATCTACAATTGGATTGACTTGGGAAATGAATAAACAGGGGTAGGAGAATTGAAACTCCTGGCTCTTTATTTAGTCATCAAAGAAATCTATTTTGCAATAAGCTAGGGGCATTCCATTAACAGTCTTAGAAGTGCTGAAGGACTAAGAGCAAGGCCCTTCCTGAAGAGATAGCCTGAATTAGCAAAGATCCAAGGGGGTTCTCAAGACATGTTTTGAATTTCAAAAACAACTCTAAATCACCGAAGTTACTCCTTGATGCTCCCTTAACATTCTCTGCTTTTGATAAGGGCATAATATTGAACTATAACAAAAGCAAGGAGCATTACCTTTGACAAGGGAAGTGCTTTTGTATTGAGTCTCCTTTGGAAGAAAAAGAGGACAGAAAAGGGAAGACAAGTTGCTGATCCCTGAAACTCCCTTAAACATGAATGCAAGTTTACCTAAGTGACAGGAAGTAAATGAGTATTCCTGTTCTGGAGAGCAGCTTCTGTAAGGTTTGGGAAGAGAATTGTTTAAGCATCAGTGCTACAGCCACAGAGAAAGCAAAGGCTCCTAGTTCCTGTTCTTGGGAACTACAACCAGGGCTGAAGCACGTTTTGGCAAATCAGGTCGCCCAGATATGCATTGAGAAGACAGTCCCTTGACTCTCAGAAGTTATACCTACAGAGAGGCTTCAGACACCCAGCGAAATACCAAGCAGAACCCATTGATGGATTGATTTAACGAAGCTGGACCCTTCCAGAGGCACAGCAATGCTGGCTGGCACTAGTCCTCAGTCAAGCAGGCTGGCAGGAGAGCTGTTTTGAAAGGTTATTGATATAGAACTAAATAAAAGCAGCAGCTGTTGTCTCTACCTTTCCAGCCTTGTAAATAAACACGAAATATTTTATTTTGCTCTTGACAGAATATGTAAATGCTTTATGCATCCTTACACCTGCTCTGGCAACAGCCACCGCAAGCTGCGGTGCTCGCAGGCACGGATTTCAGCAGTTCTTTGGAGCAAAGGCATCCCCTTTATGCTGCCCCAGAAGGCATCTCGGGGACTGGGAAAGCTAGGAAGCAGGCTCGGGTGCGCGGCGCGCACACCAGCTCGGGTCCGGCACGACTCCCTTTCTCCAAATTCCTGCTTGAGGGCGGCAGCGCTGCCGCCGTGATCAGCCGAGCGAGGGGCAGCCGGCGCATCCCGGGAGCACATCCCGAGAGCGCTGCCCGCAGCCGCTCCCCCGCGCCCGGAGCCCGGCGGGCGGAGCCGGCGCCGCGCCCCGCCCGAGCCCTTCCCCGGCGGCGGGGCCGCCCCGCCCGTGCCGCCCTCCCGGCGTGCGGGGGCCGCCGCCGCCACCTCCAAACTTTGTACGGGGCGAGCGGCGCTGCGGCCCCGCCGCCCGCGAGGGGAGAGCGGCGCGGGGAGTGCGGCGGGAGGGCGGCGGGACCCGAGCCGGGCGGGGGAACCGGAGTAGCCGCCCCGCTGCGGAGCGAGGGGCTCAGCTCCCCGCCCCGCCCCGCCCTGCCCTGCCCTGCCCTGCCCTGGCACACCGGCTCCCGAGGCAGCAGCCGGCCGTGCCTCGCTCGCCTGCCCGGGGCGAGAGGAAGGTAAGAACGGGAAGAGGGGACGGAGCGGCGCTCCCGGCACGGGGCGGCGGCGGGATCCCCGCAGCGCCCGGGCACGGGTGTCTGCCCCTGGGATGGGTATCTCTCCCCGGGAACGGGGCTCTCCTCTCGGGATGGGTGTCTCCCCCCGGGAACGGCTCCGGGGGGCGGGAGGGCAGCATCCCAGAGGCGCGTTTGCTGCCGCCTTCGCCTCCGGCAACCCCGGCCCCTTCCTCAGCGCAGGCACTGCGGTCCTGCTGGGAATGCCGCTTGCTAATGTAATCACGTATTCCGCCCTTTTTGCTTACTTGCTCTCAGAACCGGTGTAAATCCTCTCTGGGCCTTTCTCTGCCGAAAGTTAGACGCAATTTGATGCCTGACCATGAGGATATGACTGCTGGGGGGAAAAGAAACTGGAAAAAAAGCCCCAGTGTGGTGCAGTATGCAAGGTGTGCTAGTAAGTGCTATCACCTGGGGAGTTTATACCAAAAAAAACAACAGAAAGGGTCCTGTCAAACACCACCTGGAGTGTCACCTCAGTTTTATACTCATTTTTTGAAAGGAACCGATATTTTTCCCATATAACTGTCCCACCGACAATGTCAAACTTGTCCAATTTATTTCACTGCTTGCTGACACACCAGCTCATTTCTGCTTTAAACCGTGGTTGTCCCTTCTTTCTCCCTCAGCTTTGTCTTATTGAGAAGACCAAAGCATCTTTCATCAGCCTGAACAGGGCAGTAACAAATAAAAGTGTCAGAACAAAAGAAAGCTTTGCTAAAACAAAGGAGCTGCAAGTAGAAATCAACAGAAAGTCAGGGACTAGAGAAATGGGTGAAAATACTTTTGGGAAGAAAAGGATGCTATGTTATTTGGCTGAGCTACATCCTTCTGTCTGGGTGTATGGCAAAGAAGCGGAAAAAATGTAAATTTGTCAGCCCTCTCACCTTCCTACTTCTATGTGTAGACATGACCTGCTCTTATTTTGCACTGAAAAATGTGATGAGATTTTGAAGCATCTGACAGTCCTGGGACCTCAGCAAATCTCTATTGTAATAATATATGGAAGCATAATTCCTGGGTGTAGGTACAGGTCAAAGGAAAATGCTCATCAGAGTTCTGAACTTCTGCATAGCCTTGACTGTGCAAATTGTTGTGGATCTCTTACATTTTTAACCTGGTGGACTAAAGGTATATTGATAAGGAATCCCTTCCTGACATCCATTGCTTAGGCTAGTAGTTGAAAACTGATGATATTGCTAAAATCAGCGGGGTACACTAGTATGACCAGCTGGCACATCTCAGCTTACACTATTAATTGTTGAGTAAATGTAGATTAAACAGTATGGCATAATTCTGACCTGTTTAGCCTTTCAGTTCATGCAGTCGATCTGCTGCTTTTGCAAAAATACCTCAGCCTGAGAAATTCTTTGGGATATTGTGTGGGATAGAAGCAACCAAAAAGGGCTCAGTCTCCTGCTGGCAGACAACCCTCCTTTCTCAGTTTGGAAACAGTACTGAAGGATGTCACTCACTGATAGTTACTGGGTAGGGATGAAAATGTACCTCTGTTGCTCTGTTTCTCTGAAGATGGAAGGAATTAAATGGAGATGACTAAAAAAGAGCAAGAATTTTTTTTAAAGCCATGTTAATCCAAACACATCAATAGATGTTTCTTTAGGCGGGCTTGAATGTGAGAAGGGTTAAGCTATGTGTAACACCTGATGGCAAGAAAGTGACATTTCTTCTCTACTCTTGCTTTCCTTAGGGAAGATGTGAATGGGGAAGTAGAGTGAGTAACTCAGGGCTGGCTTTCCTCTCAGTGGTGAACAGTGGTGTTTTATTGGTAAGTTGGCTTGGCACTGGTAATTTCTTAGTATTTTCCCAGGCCCGGGAAAGGAGTCCCCAGGTTCACGGTTCTTGGTTAACATGCCACCCGTGCTCTGAGCAGTTTGCATGGGGACGTGTACTTTTTTACATTGGACTGAAGTCCAAGACAGCAACTGATTGTAAACCATTCATATATTATGCCTACTGAAGTCTTAGGGTCGCACGAAATTTGGCTCAGCCTGTGTAAGGAAGGAAAAAAAAAAGTGATTTTTATGCCAGTGGTGAAATTCTTACTGACATCAGCAGGGGAATGATTTGCTCTTCCCTATGACTGCAGTCAGAAATGAATGCCTGATTGGCAGTCTCCAAGGAGCTCTGTTTTCTGAAACATCACACAGAAAGGAAATCTTATATATAACTGTGTTTCAATTGTTTCTTGAGTTGATTTCAGCATGAATAAGTTGTGCAGTCGTTTCAAAAAAATGCTGTTATTTCAGTTCTATTACAGTGGTATTTTTATTTGCATCATGGTACAAACAGTTCTAAAACAAAGTTTCTTAAAGAAAGACCCAGTAATTAGTTCACTGGTATTAAGGAAGGGCATAAACCTGTAAGAATTTAGTAACTATTTAAAGGAAACACTTTTCATTAAGGAAAAGCTGGAAGATTATTATGCTATTGACAGTCTGGATGGTGCTGTTCCATGTAGAATTCCCATGAATATTACTGGAAGACTTGTGCTAAATCAGCACTAGTTTTAGGTAGTGGATTGTAAAAAAATGATACGCTGCCCAGCAGGATCTTAATCCTCCTGCATTTACTTAGGCAAACTTTGTCTTTGGAATGCTTTTGAAATCTGTTCCAATTTTCAGCAGGAGTCATGCCTAAATAATATTACTGGATCAGCCTTCAAAATGTAAGGGCAAGAGAATTCAAATATATTAAGACAGATCGTCTCTTAATCCTGCAATGTAGCATGTGGGTTAGGAAAGAGATGTGGCTTTAGCTTGATGCTTCTTGTCTTAGCCCATGTGGACCAATTTCTCCACTTGTTCTTGCACTATTTTGTTTTCAGGGGCAGCTCTGTGGCTTAGACCAGGCTGCTGCAAGGATGGGGCCCCTGGAAGCAGGAGGTGAGGAAAACCAGACAGATGAAATGAAAATGGAGCTGTTCACTAAGCTGTACTTGACAAGGTACACCACACCACTCAATGAATTGGCTCTGGACCCTAAACCAGAACTGAAGGACAGCACAACGCTTGTTGAAGTGCAAATAATTCTCATCTTTGCTTACTGCTCCATCATCCTGCTGGGCGTGATCGGAAACTCCCTTGTGATCCACGTGATCATCAAATTCAAGAGCATGCGCACAGTGACTAACTTCTTCATTGCCAACCTGGCAGTGGCTGACCTGCTGGTGAATACGCTGTGCCTGCCCTTCACTTTGGTTTATACGCTCCTGGGCGAATGGAAACTGGGCCCGGTCTTGTGCCACCTGGTGCCTTATGCCCAGGCCCTGGCTGTTCATGTGTCCACTGTTACGCTGACTGTGATCGCTCTGGATCGTCACCGCTGCATCGTCTACCACTTGGAAAGCAAAATCTCTAAGCGGATCAGCTTCCTGATTATAGGAGTTGCCTGGGCAGTCAGTGCCCTGCTGGCAAGTCCTCTGGCCATCTTCCGTGAGTACTCGTTGATTGAGATCATTCCTGACTTCAAGATTGTGGTCTGCTCTGAGAAGTGGCCAGGGGAGGGGCAGCTCAACTATGGCACCATCTACAGCATCTCCATGCTCCTGATCCAGTATGTGCTGCCTCTGGCAGTCATCTCCTATGCCTACATCCGCATTTGGACCAAGCTCAAGAACCACGTTAGCCCTGGGGCAGGGAATGACCACTACCACCACCGGCGCCGGAAAACCACCAAGATGCTGGTGTGCGTCGTCGTGGTGTTTGCTGTCAGCTGGCTGCCCTTTCACACCTTCCAGCTGGTCAGTGACATTGACAGTCAGGTCTTAGACCTGAAAGAGTACAAACTGATCTACACGGTGTTTCATGTCATTGCCATGTGCTCAACGTTTGCTAACCCCCTTCTCTATGGCTGGATGAATAACAACTACAGGACGGCCTTCCTCACGGCCTTCCAATGTGAACAGCGGCTGGACTCCATCCACCCCGAAGTATCAGCAGCTTTCAAATCCAGGAAGAAACTAGAAGCAAAGAGGATTCAATTCCCTGGGGACTCTTTCACACAACCTACCAGTGTCTAAGATGTCTGACTTTAAAGAAGAAATGAATATGTTGTGGACAAAAGGATGAATCCATTTTGGTACATGCATTTTTAATGCATAGTTTTGTTCATAAGTGGTGAAAGAACAGTGGCAGGAAAGTCGAGGCAGGTATTATGATTTGAGGGGAGTTGATTGACATCAGGAGTATGTACCTATACAACTGCATGGAAATAAAAGGAAGAGGCTTTGTTTATGGCTGTCTCTAACAGGGTAAATACTCTTCCATTCCTCCCATATCTTCTTGACAAGTCTAAATGACAAAGGCAGGGTTTGCTGGTTTTGCTGGAGGAAGGCAAACGGCTGGTTTGTAGCACAGGAATATTGGTGGTGGGTGCAGGTAGTTTTTATGTTGGATGTGGAGACCAGGGAGTGCAGAAGTCTGCCAGGAGAAAGAAGCCTGTCTGGTGGGGGAATCAGCTGTTCTGGTTAAACCTCAAACTTTTCAGGCCCCTTCTCTCCCACAGGAATCTTTTGCAAAGACAAGGGAATTAAGAAGAGAAATATGTTACTTTTTTTGACTTGTGCTAGACTATTTCAAACCAGAGCATTTGAAATAGATTAGGTGGTGAAAACAGAAAAGAGAAAAGAAAAAACAAACCCACCCAAATACCAGATTCAGTGAGAGGAAAGGTCAGGGTTCTACATAAAATGAAATGTGGGTTTTGGCCAATCAAATGGGGTAAAAAGTTATCCCTTAAGAATTGGCAGTTGTTATGCTGGTGAGAAAATCATGAGCCTGTGACTTGATCAGTCATTCCCTGCAGATTCCTGCCTTTCATTCTGCTCTGGGAACAGCTCACGAATGCAGTGCTTTAAAGCAGCATTTGAGGGCAGGGAATGCAGGCTCAGGTCTTCTGTGAGCACTTCATAAACTGCTAATATTTTCATTTTCAGGACCTGCTTAAATGTCTAATGTGTTATTAACTCCACAGGCTTTGCATTGTTGCTGCTTCTGCCTGGATAATAAAACAGCAGATAATTTTGATCCTCTGGAAAGGCTGCTAGATGGTAAAATGCTGTTCCTTATTGTGGTTTTATGTCACATACTCATCTCGTCTCGAAGCTTTTTCCATCTTTAGCCTTTGTAAAAATTAAGAACATCTGAATGACTGTAACCTATTAACAGTATGCTATGTTTATGTGATAAGTTATCAGTTATTCTGCATGCCGTAGTTAATAGTTAAATTCCTTTTTTGCTCAGGTATAAAATTTTAATCTGTTTACTGCGTTGTACACAGCAATGTTCAACTCTTCTATGTCTTTGTTCAGCCTCTTTGAACTCATTAAAGAGATGAAGAAAATTTCAATCCATGTTTATTCCAAGCTGCCCTGTTGCTTATCTAGAAGAAAAACAAGTGTGATACTTTCACTTAGAGTCTAGTTTGACAGCTACATTTCAGCAGCCCCATTTTTTCTTTCCATTTTTTGTTGTTCCTAAATTCATTGTGTTTTCTCTTACAAATTAAAACCCAAGAAAACTCCAGTGCTGAAATGTTTGCTATGTAATGAATAGTATCAGGTTTTTATCAAGTCGAGAAATTCAGAGTATTCAGTATTTGGCACCATCCTTTAAGTATCCATGAAATCATTTGAACTTGGATTTTCTTGAGCAGAAAAGAGAGGTCTAGAGAATGAGCTAGTGTTTACTCGAGCAGGAAAAAGTATCCATCATTCTTAAACAGTTTTACAAAAATAGATTAGTTCTCCACCGTGTTCAGGACATGATATTGCCCACAAGTTATTTTTGTCCGAATATTAATAGTATCCAAAATGTAAGCTCAAAACTCTTACGGGTGAGGAAGGATTATAGAAGTGTGCAATTATTATGGACATCAATCACACGTATCACTTGCCTCTGAACCCTTCATCAGAAGTATTATTACTACAAATAGCCTCCTTTATTTAAAACACAAATGATTTAAAAGTTCTGTTTAAACTCCTTTAAGCCTGTTAGAGTGTATATAGACAGTTTTGAAGTAACCATGACAGTGTGTGCAAAATCTACAATTGCCAGGCTAATTCTCTGTAATTTTAAGTCTGCTGTATATCATGCTGTATAAAAGCAATTAATTACAAATAATCTTTCCGTTTATTTCATGGAATCTTTATATTACGGCTTCCTGAGCTTTCTCTGCAGCCATCACGATGAGCAAGAACTGGTGCACTGATTTGTTCTATTGCTTTCCTCTCTGCCTTGTGGAGGTGGTGCCTTGGTCAGTGCCGGCTTTAGGGTAACAAACCTGTGCACAGTGTCCCACTGCAAGGCGTGGATTTTCCCAGGGCACTTGGAGATGGGATGTGGAAGAGCCAGCACTCACTCGTGCCTCTTGCATGGCTTAGTCACTCCTGGGACTTGGCTCCTGCACAAGCACAGCTACACACTTTAGTACCCATCATGTTTGTAGGAGAACATGGCATTTTATCATCAAAAGCAATGGTGTAGCAGCATCCCTTGGGGTTGCCCCAAATCCCAGCTGGCAGAAGGATCTGGAAACTCAGGGTTCATCCCCATTTCCCTGTAAGGGAAAGTGAACCTATAAGCAATATCTAACCGCTGGACTAAGGAGCCTGCAGGGGACCCTCTGTTTTTGCCTGATACAAGAACCAGGATCCAGGTCTCCCCGTTCACCTATTAGTGCTTTAATTATATTTTTAAGGCATTATATTCTTTTCCTGTTGCTTAGGTACAAGTTTTACACAAAGCCAAAGAATACCAGCAGCATTCACCCATTAAATAATTTTCTAGTAGGCAGCAGGGCACCCAAAAGGAAATGTCATCACTGATTCAGGGCGAGAATTTGCACCAACAGACCTCAGTTCTCATCAGTGTGATGTAGCCAGCATGCTGCAGCCTCTTCTGAGGCAGCAAAGTATGTCTTCTTAGAGCTGTTGTATTGTATATAAAATAATTAAACACTGAATATCATGGCTTTATGGGCAGGAGGTTATGACCTTTGCATGGCACTCAGGTTCATGGACAAGGGTATCAGAACAGATACAGACAGAATTTAGGTTAGGACTCCTTCCCCATTCTCCACGAGTACATCTACTATAAAGATACTGCAACACAGGCAGGATGAGCTCACTGGGAGTAGTGCCATGCTGGTCTATGGGTGGGTCTTGCTTTGGACTCTTCTTTGGGGTTGGCTTGTGAAAATGAGACCTATCCACCACATAGGTGCCATCAGATGTGATCTAGGATCCTAGCTGGTCAGCACTTAGCTCTTGGCCTCTGTGGAAGAACACGTTTTGATGCCCTGCAAATTTTACTGACAGAAAGGCATCTCCAGGCTTTGGCAGCAATGCAGTCCTGAAAGGTCCAAAATTACACAGGTACAGCTGCAGCTTTGTGCTCTCCCAGTGCTGGCTGGGCACCACGCAGCTCAAGCCTGGAGGCAGAAGAGCTGCACTCATGCACTTTCCTGAGGCTGCCATGCATTTGCCTCGGAGGGGAACACAGCACTGTGCTGCTTCTGGGCAAGTGTTCAAGTCACATTGCCTATTCAGGGTACAGCCACAGGGCTACAAGTGGAGAAACAATCCTGAGTGAACTTGCTAGGGTTTTATGGGAGGCCAATGAAGATGGGGTTTTGGTGTGTGGGAACAGTGCTGAATCCTCTCACTGAGCCCTGAGAGTAAATAGCCTTCACTGAAAGTTGTGATCTCCATGTAGAGCTGCAGCCTATGACTGAACAGAAAGTACATAATTGTTAATCTGAGAAAAAAAAAATTTGAAGCCATAAGCAGTTAAAATTAAAGGACTAAGCCTTGACAGCAAATGGGTTTAATATGCATATCTATTTATATATAAATTGTACGTCCGAGCTGCGCAAAAGTTGTTTTGTAGAATAAGTGTGTGGAAAATAGTTGTCTGTCAGTATAACCCTGCCTTCTATAAAATGTATAATGGACATACATATCTTGTCAACATACTAATAAGTTAGATAACACTAAGAGTAATAACTGAATGGAAAATACTATCTGCATTTAATCTGTCAGACCACAAAAAAAATCACTGAATTCACAGATTAGTATAATCCATTTCCTTGCTTCATAGTTTCTAAACTCTCTCCAGGATTTTCTTGTATTAATCCAGATCATGACCTTAAGGGATGAATTTTGTCTTTGGATGCCTGAGTTATTTACCTAGTACTGTCATTGTAAATGCCACTCACAATAGGGGAACTGCTTTGTGCCAAATTACAGGTTCTTTGCCCTAAAAAGCTATGAGATGTATGTAAATCCATGCAAGATTGGTTTTGCTAAAGACCTCTGTACTGCAGTACAAATGCTTATTTATGCAATCAGTAGTGATTTTCATATCTCGAATTGGCTGTCATTTTAAAAGGAAATTAATAAAAGTGTCTGAGGAATTCTGAAGCTGGTAGAGCTGGAGAAGCAAGAAAGTCACAGGATGAGCTGCTACTTCAAGAAGCAAGAAAGAGAGAGCAAGAACGCGGCTAGTGAAGATGTCATTGATTTATAGACTTTCGTTCTTCCTTTGGTCTGGGCAGCGAGAGAAACGTGTAGAAATGAAACCAGGACAAATGAAGACATATGTACAAGGGAGAGTGTTGCCCAGGGAAACTGAGGAACTTTGAGAAGAAATTCCTGTGATTGTTTGAGCCTTAAAACTCACATCATGTTCTCAAGCAAGTAAACCTGGATGTGTACATTACTTCACCTAAATGCAATATAGCTGAACAGCTCTGTACTGATAAGGTATCAGAAGGAATGGATGTGTTATTAATTCCAGCCAGGATATGGGATGAATAATGCATACAAGCTACTCATAAGCTCATTTCAGATGGGATATATGAAAAAATTGGTGCTTGCATTAAAATCTTTTCCCTCTCAGACTTCGCTGACCTGCCGTGGAAGGAAGATAGCTTAAACTGTAAAACTTAAAGACTGTGGAATTACACATCCACAGATGGAGGCACAGTTTAGCTTGAAAAAATTATTATAATTTTTATTTTGCTGATCTGCATAAGAGAAAAAGGCTGTAGTTTGCCTCTTGGGCCTGCAGCTGAATTTGCACAACTGGAGTTTATATGAAACAGACTTTTATTTGTACACTTCACAACCCTCATAATCTACTAACTCTGCTATGCATGATATCTTTAACAGTAGAATCCATGCTTACACATTTATTGGGTCAAACTATTTCTATCCCTTCAAGTTTGCATAGAAAAAGAGAAGTTTAGGACAATTCTCCTGTTTATTAGCATCCTCCAAAATCAGTTATTTGTAGCCAACTGAATTTTAAAATTTGTTGGCAGTACTGTGACTTATTAATTTATTTAAGGTAGCCAAGCTGGTGAAACAGCTGGCCTTGCTCTCGTTGCACTCTGGCTTGGGGCAAGCCCGTCTCAGCAGAGAATGACTACAGCTCCTCACCAAACCAAACCTGAGGTTTGGACCTGAGGCAGACACACCCTTTCCCAGTGTATTCTGAGGATTGCTTCCAGCAGCTGAGCTGGGGAAATATTTTTCAGTTTTTCGGTGCTTCGAATCTCAGTTTATGCCGCTGTGAGGACAACACACATTGCATTTGGCAGAGCTTCATCCCGGCTGCACTCTGAAGCGGCTGACTCCAGAGAGTGTAAGTGTGCAAGTGCCACGTGTCTGCTGCCTCTCCAGCTCAGTGTAGCCCAGCTTCCAGAGCTCAGCTAGAGCTGGCAGTAAGTGTTCACAAGCACCCTTGGACTGAGCACATGGAAGCTGTGCACTGTCACACAGAGAGAGAGGGCAGTGAGGCTGAGCTGATGACAGGGTGGCTGGGGCAGTTCCCCTCAGGGAGCTCATCCTTAGCCCTAATTAAAACTTGCTCTCATACCTCCCACTCTCTCTAGCGCTGATGTGGCCTGAGGCACCAAAAGCTGATGGTCTCTTCACATTAATACATGAAGTGAGTGGTGGTAGACTGCCACTTCAGCAGTGCATTTCTTCTCTGTGCCTCCATCAGCTGTACTAATCACACCAGAACTGAACTGGCAGGGAGATCCATGGGGAAAAATATTTTACAGATAAGTGTTAAAGTTCTTGTACTGACAAGAACACTGGCTGACGGGTGGTTTTGCAAAATATAAATACTTTAAGACAGAGCTGGATGCAACCATGGTGGGATGGGTGTGTGCAGCAGCAAACCTCTTCTCTGTCACCACAGTGTGAGGCAGATGCTTGCACAGAACCACACGGAACTTGTGCAGGCCAGTATGATGTGCAGGAATCAAGAAACCACTTCCAGGTAACACTAATTCCTGCTTCTGTAGGTGACAGTTGAAAATTTAATGTTAGGGATACACATTTTAGGGTTTTCATTGTTGAGATCTCTCATGAATCATATTAAGCCAGAGGAATGATTACAAGGACAAGTAGGACTAAAAATTATGGAATGGTTAAGCTATAATAAAGGCAGTGTCGCTGTGCATAGCAAGTTTGCTTTCTTCGAAGTTAAAATTCCATGGTTATCTCAGTTAATTGGAATCAAAGGTAGAGAAAAGAGAGGAAGAGAACTCATTGCATTCAGAATCCTTATTTTATTTGCTTGTTTTCTTCTAATGGGGCAGCAAAAGGGTTTATATCCAGCTCAGTGTATAATTGATTACCAGGACATAAATTGAAATGAAAAATCATGCTCTCCATAATTGCTATTCAAAAGCCTAAGCCTGCAATATACCCTGAAAGTATGCTTTCTGATTTATCTATCCCATTCATCATCCTTTCCCTCTTAGTGCTTGTGCCTGTGCTATGAATTCTGATTTTAAACATCAGAAGAAGCTGCCTTTCTGACTCTTAAGTTAGCTGGAAACCCCAGTGGTGTGTTGTCTTACTCTTGATAAACTACTATCTAGTATCTCTCATGATCTCTTCTTCTATCTTCGGCTACAAGAGCAAGTAGCAACTTCCTGTAACCTTACTTTGTGGTTATGATTTAGCTATTCCTGACAAACTCCTAGAACACTTCGTAATCTCATATGTATCTGTTGCATATGTATGATACAGCTAATTTCTTGCTTCTCTGGCTTTCCGATGGTAGAATATAGCTGTTCCAGTCCATAAAAAAAATCCAATTCATCATTTTTGTTGCTCAGTTTGCTGCTTCTCTGAGACATAATACCAGTGACACCAGAAAATTTTTCTCTCTCTCTATGAGATTGTATATATATGGAAAGCTTGGTACTGCTATAAAGGAAATGAGAGTATTTGTCTGCATAATGCTTAAATATTGATTTCTGAATAAAAACCCCATCTACTTCAAATGACTATGCAAACTCCAGTAATCTAGCATTAATAAAGCAGCAGAAAGTCCTGCGTGGGTGCTTGACAGGACAAGATGGCAGGATGAAGCAGTCATGTGACTTGAAAAATACTGAACTTTGGCTCAAGAAGGCATTTTGCTTACCTATTTTGTCCTGTTACACAGGAAGTTGCTTGTCCCTTCTGCTGGAAACAGGTGCTCATAGTGTGAGCTCTGCTGCTGAAAGGGTAGGTTCCTGGTAAACAAAATACACAGAACTTCGTGTGTGATGCTGGCAGAACTATAGTGTCCTTGAATACCTCCTCTTTCACGTTTGGTTGCCCATCTTCCCACCCAGTTTGCTACAGAAGAGATTTTCCTCTTGGGATCTGCAAGTGACAATCCTTCATGGGCTGTTTACAGCCTTATGCCTTCACAAATCCTAAACAAGTGACATTTAAACTGTGGGAAGGATCCAGCAGTGCAAACAGGACTACAACTCTATCACAGCAAGCCTTCCGGTTTGAAACAAATGAAATGCTGACTTGACAAAGAAGAACAGGTAAAATGGGGAAGCTCAGAGCACTTTTGACTTTTTTTGTTCATGTGCTCATAATTTCTGATTAGAAAACATATTAATGTTTTTTCTACTGAAGTTAAACCTAACCAGCATCACAGTTGCTGAGGTGAAAAACAGATTAAAGAGGTAAATGAATAGGACTGCTTTTTCCAGCACAAACAGACTGAAGTGCCCTTCTAATCTTTGTACCAATGTGATTCTTGGTGTTGGTGTCTATACTGAACTCCTGCCAGCTGATGTACTTACTGCTGAACTTCTCTTCCCGAAAGAGCTAAAAGATAGAGAAAGGCAAATTTCACAGGAAGATGGTTTTGAATTTATGCTTCCAACTCCATTTTATTCCTTTGAAAATCTCCCCATAAGCCGTTTCATGCCTTTACATACACATGCTCTTAGCTCACATAACCTGCATGGGAGGATTGGCAGCACCTGACTGCGGTTTCATTGGACCTATCCTACCACTCTGACTGAAGTGGCTAAGTAGCAGGCCTTCATTTTACCTGGATGATTTGCAGCCCTAATTAAGCATGTATGCTCTCAGAGAAAGGCTGGAACACTCTCAGGATGGAAAGCTTGCAGACACTCTACTGTCCTTGATAAAGTCCTGGTTCACCCATGAGGATCATCAAGTGTGGATGATCAGGCCCTTGAGAGCCCTGTCCGTCCATCTGCAGGTATCCCTGAGACTAATATCTAGCAGAGCCTAGTTTGCCACTCTTCTTTCTTTGGAGCCTACACCTTAGGATGTCAATGTAGAGTGGCTTTTACCAATGTTACTTGGAAAAAATGGGTGCTACTTTCTGTATCTCCACGGGTGTTTTAGAGACCATGGATTTGTCTGTAGCACCTGTTCAGAATCTCACCACAATAACCCTCCTGAAAAGCACAGGTGTAAAGGCCCCATTTCCTGGGGCACTTCACTGATACTTCCCTCCTGGCTTTCAAGAGGTCAGTCTTTAACATTCAGGAATACTTTGGTTGGCTTAAGTTTGTAATCAAGACCACTCTCATTCTTCCTTCCTACCTCCTCCCCGAGAAGGATGCTGCTGACTCTCATTTCCAAACAATCCTGCATCATCCTATAATGGAGAGAAAACGGGGAACTGGTTTCTTCAAAACACCATGAAATTGCTTTTGCAATTAAAAAAACCCCAAAAAAACTAGCTCAGCACAGGGCAGCATTTGAAATGGGAGTTTATGGGTTATTTTTTTATGCCTGAAAGACATATACAGCCACATTTAAAGACTTATCCTCTCAGAGACTGCTAAGAGCCTTTGCCTGATGCAGATTTCAGTTTCTCACTAGACACTTTTCAGATGGAAAGAGGTGAAAGCCAGCCCTGAACACAAAAAAGCAGCCTAGTTTCTGCATCCAGCTTTAGAGAAGTACAAAATCTACACAGGGGGAATTGCCTGTTAGAGTTCAACAATTCATTGGATTTTCATTTTCTATTCACTCACAGAGCTTAATTGATTTTTAAAACAGCTCATTTTAAAAGTATGATCCTAGGCAGTGTTCCTAGCATATTTCTGTAATGTGACTGCAGGACTGGTGAAAGGGAGATGTAGGCTATTAAGCTACAGATGTGTTCCCATTGTTTGTAATCTTAAAAATACTTAATGCAGACCCTGCTGGATCTGAACACTGTGGCACCTAGCAACTCGGGAGTACTTCAATCCTAATGTGTGTTGGCAGATATTTTATTCAGATAAACAGCGTGCCACTTGAGGTCACGATTGGTTTGTAAATCCATGCTTGGGAGCTCTACTGAACTCTGTATAATTATACCAGACCAAAATATTCTTTTTCATGGGAAAAACTAAAGACAAGCCTCTTGTCTTCTCTTATTTTACCCTCAGTTATTTGCTGTGTTTAATACAAAGTTATTAGTTGCCTAACAGTGAGACTTGTCTATCCTTTTTCTTCTTCTTTTTTTTTCCCTGAGCGATGCTTGATTTGAGTGGAACAATATTAAAAAAAGGAGAGAAAAAGGTCAGATGCTGGTAAATATATCTGGAAATGATGCAGTGAACCACTGGAAAAGAAGGAAAAGTGTCTTTCACGCAGAAATCTGTATTACACACTTTTTTTGCCATCACAAAATGTAGCTAAACACTCCCATTCTGTGTTTTCCAAAGCAAAGCAAAAACAGAACAGTAGGCATGTAAGCTGGTGACCAGATTCTCAGCTCCCATAAATTAGGTCAGTGTAGCTCCACTGCACATAGTAATACTCAGACCATTTATATCGCATTGTGGCACCAGCCTGAAGAACTCTCTCTTTCACATGCTCAATTTCAGACAGAGGCAACAAAAAGAAATTCACTACATTAGCACTATGACAAAGTTTTTCATATGCCCTACTTTTATCTCTTTGGAGCTTTGTTTGGATGGATTATTGGTAAATGCAACTTGTGTCCTCCATCTGAAACCCCTCCTGAGACAGGAGGGAGAACAGAGGAGAAAGGGGCTCTGCAAGCCGGAGCAGCCAGGGCTGTGGTCACAGCAGTTGCCAGCAGCAATGGGCACACAGGAAGAAAGGCTGGTGAGTAACTGCTGGTTGGAAGCTCTTAGGGAGGAGATTGAAATGGGGATGCCTGAAAATGGGATAACAAGTAGACGGGGAATTTTATTGCAAGAGAGCTCGAAATCACACAGTATGGGGATAGAAAGGAGAAGTTGAGGTTTTAGAGCCAGGAGGTTAAATTTTACAAAAGAACAGCTGTGTGAAACGGTAACAGAGTCAGGGATTAGAGCAGGGGTGGGTAATAAGGCCTGTTAACCCCATATCTGTTAGGTGCCCTTTTCACTCAGCTGTGTTTGAGTTGACAATCTATGCTAATAGTGAGATCCACTGATCTCCACATTTTGTAAGTATGGTTATGAAAATTGGAAAAAAAGTTCAAGGGCATTTAAACACCTGAGCAAGAAGGTTTACTTGTCTTTGTGTTCTTTCTTTTAGTAAAAACATGTATTTTATTCTGAGTTTGTCCTAGAAGTCACAATACTTGAAGAGATCTCAGGGAAGAATATTTTCACTGGTTTTAAACCTGATGTGGTTCCCTGTTTCTCCCCACTGCAAGATGAAACCATTTCAAATTTAGCAACCCAGTGGACAGTCCAAATGAAGCCTGAAGCTCCTCAACAGCAGCCAGTTACCTTGGCTTGAGTTTCAGCAATCCAGCTGATGGCTGGCAGTTGCTCCTTCGTCTGTTCTTGTTCCCATAGAAACAGAGAGAAAATAGTCAAACTTAGGTAAAGCTTTTTTTCTCACTATTTTTTTTCTATTTTCTGAAAGAAAGAACAGCAGCAAAGATGTTCATGAAGTGCTGCTTGTTTTCCGTGACCTGGGGCTCTTTTTCATTGGAACTGGCAGAATATAAGCAGCCAGCTACAGAACCATAAGATCCTGTGGAAACTACAAGAGATATGGGATGAAGTGAGATAGAGATATTGAGATTTTTTTTGGAAAAGCATACAGACTGTGAGTCAACAGCAGTAAAAGATCAATAAGAGTTTACCAGATGAAAAAGTAAACAAAAAAGCATGAAAAAAACCACCTGTAGGTGTGAGTTCTTCTCTTTGTAATTTAATAGTATTCATTGACTCTAGTGAGTAAGGAGCAGACTGTATTGTTTGGGTTTCTTTCATTATTCCATGTGCAGACATGATCAAAACATTTGCTGAAATTGAATTCTTCCTTTTGTTGTAACCGTTTTCTGTGAAACTACAGCCTGGTTGATTTGTGAGTGCTTGTGCTCACACGTCTTTTGGGCAATATGGTGCTTTCACTTAATTCTCCTGAAATTGTTCTGGTTCTCTAATGGTGCAGAGGAGCAGCCGTTAGCCCAATGTGTGTGTTTTACAGCACACATTCTTGTAAAAGTAAGACAATTGTCCGTGGCATTTAAATGTGCCAAAAAGGAGAAGAAAGTATCTCTCCCAGGATGGCATCCCTCCTCCCTCAAAACTGGTGGATTTTATCACTACGGTGAGTGCTGTGCAGCCCTTCAGAAGGACCTCGACAGGGTGGAGAGATGGGAAGAGAAGAACCATCTGAAGTTCAACCAGAACACATGCAGGGTCCTTCACCTGGGCAAGGTCCTGCATCTGGGCAAGAATAACCCTCTGCACCAGTAGAAGCCAACCTGTTGGGGCCAACCTGCTGGGAAGCAGCTCTGGGGACAATGGACCAACAGTGTGTCCTTGTGGCCAAGAAGGGCGATGGTATCCTGGAGCATTAGAAAGAGCACGGCCAGCAGGGCAAGGGAGGTGATCCTGCCCCTCTTCTCAGCCCTGGTGAGGACACATCTGGAGTGCTGTGTCCATTTCAAGGGAGACATGGAGCCCTGGAGCAGGTCCAGCAGAGGGGAAAAAAGATGGTGAAGGGATTGGAGTATGTCTCTTATGAAGAAAGGCTGAGGGAGCTGGGCCTGTTCAGTGTCGAGAAGAGACAACTGAGAGGGAACCTCATGAATCAGTATAGTCAGTATCTAAGGGAGGGTGTCAGAGGATGGAGCCAGGCTCGGCTCAGTGGTGCTGAGCAATAGGACACGAGCCAATGGGCAGAACCTGATGCACAGGAAGTTCCACCTGAACAACAGGAAGAACTTCTTTACTGTGCAGGTGACCAAGCACTGTCACAGGTTGCCCAGAGAGGTTGTGGAGTCTCCCTCACTGGAGATATTCAAGAACTGTCTGGACACAATCCTGTGCCATTTGCTCTAGGATGGCCCTGCTTGAGCAGGGAGGTTGGACCAGGTGACCCTCTGTGGTCCCTTCCAACCTGACCTGTTCTGTGATTCTGTGATCTTCCAGACAGACGTATTACATGTGAATGACAGTGCTCCGTCTGTCCGATTCAGACTAATCACAGAATCATCACAAACATCCATCATCCCCAAAGGCTAATACTTTTTGGTTCTCTTAGTGAGACATTACATGAGCAGCTGGACATCCGTTTAAAGCCAGTCTCCAGACAGATTTGGTAATGAGCTGGATAGGTATCCATTGCAAAGGTTACTGTAACCAAAAGCACCATTCTGGGAGCTAGTTTCCATGTTGTGACATGTTTTCACAACATTTTTGGTGAGTTTTCATGATAATTTAGAATCTTATATATGCAGACACTGATTCCTGTGGTCTTTATGCCTTGGCAGCCTTGAGGTACTTCTGCTGCAGCAGATGAGAGAGCTAACTGAGCTGGTGATTGTCAAGGTAATAAAATGTCTGTGGAAAACCAAATCCTCTTGTCTGTTCTTATGAGAAATACCTATTTCCAATAGCATTTTCACATTTTAATGTAGCTAGGAGGGATTTCTTGACAGTTTTCATTAGTAAAGAACATTTTAGTATTTTACTTTAAGTGTATTTGCTAACAACAGCACTTCATTTTCTTTCATAATTTTCTTCCTTGCGGTGGAAGGCAGCAATTTTACATGTCATAAGAAGTCAAATAATGGTGCATCCTGCCTCTCCTTAAAATCTAGTAGACAGAAGTCTGCAATTTCAGTTTGAAGCAGCTAAGAGAGTTTAAAAAATGAAATTTACTTATTGATTGATTGATTGATTGATTGATAGGAGATAGATGAACCTAGATTCTCTGTTTTACTATTCTTTTCTTTTTGATGCCCTATACACCAATTCATTGGTTCCCTTGGAGCTGACTCAGAAACATGAACTCTGAACATGGACTCAAAGTAACTTATTTTTATTCACCAGCTGACACACAAACAAGGTAACAAGGCAAGCTCTTACTTCATCAATTGTCTTGCCTATATCAGAGGCCGTACCTTTTGTATATAGAAGGCCAAACAGAAAATTACTTACAGAATGTAGGAGTTTATTTTTTAGAGCATCAGAACGAATAGACAAGATTGAATCAAAGGTCTGTCTAACCCCAAAAGGCCAGAAGGGGTGAATAATTGATGGGGAGAGAATAGTGACAGAGCAGGCATATGATGACAACTCCCCCCAGTACACTCTGTTTTCTGGAGAGCCACACACACTGCACATTGGTAACCTATATTAAATAAATCCTTGAGTGCAACAAAATTGTATTTCAATTCAAACTTGTCCAAGTAAACCTGTCTTGCTTTTTATGCTTATTCAAGCACTTAATACTCTCTGGCCAAGGATTTCAAGGTTTAAATATGTCTTGCATGAAGGACTAATGCTTCTTGGGTTTCTTTGCATCTGAATCATTGTCATTATTTTTTGCTGTCTCCCTCAACAAACGAAGCTCATGAGCTTAACCGTAAGAGTCTGGAATACCTTTGCCTTGTGCCCACTGATGAAAAGATCTACCAACCATTTGCTTACCTAAAGCTGCACTGTAAGAGAAATAGCGACTTAAACTTCAGCAAATCCTGTTTAAACCAGAGGCTGAACTGTCTCCATTAATAAATGATGATTTGGGTGAAGATAAAACAACTACTAGAAAATCAATATTTAGTTATTATCCAAGGATACAGGGTGTTTTTATCTCTTTTCACATGAAATTACATAGTAATACATTCAGCATTTTGCTGATTGGCTTTTCATCAGCAAATCATTTCTTATAAAAGCTAGCAGTACCCAGCTATCAGCAAAAGGCAGTCATCATGCATCTCATTATTTGAGACACTAGACTCTAGCAGGGAAATACTGCTGCTTCCAAATGTTTCCTCTGCTGTCTGTATTTAACAGTGTTGCTGTGAATATGCTTGTGGTGCTTTTGAAGGGCGTTGGGCTGACATCAACAGATGGCTCAACACAGGACTCGTCTTCTGCACCCCCAGGATCAGGAAGAGCAGTGACAGTAGGCCCATGTCAGTCAGACTGATGCTACATGCTACTGATTTTATGCCATTTTTCATAATCCAGGTTTCTCTGTGTCCTTCCATAGGACTTTTGTTTGCAGGAGTGCGGGCGTAGGATGTGTGCACATCTGCTCAAACCTCTAGGCAGGTTTGAAGTAGGTGGTTGAAGCAGGACAAGGTTTATTTACCTGGATGTCTGGTCTTATGAATTACGGATGTTTGATCATTTTGAATTATGACCTTTTTTGAGTGTTGTGTGAAAGGAGAGAAGATTAGCACTCCCCTTGATAAGGATGGAAGAGGCCCTTGCAGCCTATACAACATGCATACAGTTAAGGCACTCTCACCTACTTTGTGGCATCTAACCATGTTTAACCCAAAGGAACAGCATGAAGCTGTGTCAGGGGAAGTTTAAGTTGGATATCAGGGAAAGGTTCTTCCCCCAGAGGGTGGTTGGGCACTGGAACGGGCTCCCCAGGGAAGTGGTCACAGCACCAGCCTGACAGAGTTCAAGAAGCATCTGGACAATGCCCTCAGGCACAGGGTGTGACTCTTGGGGAGTCCTGTGCAGGGCTAGGAGTTGGAATCTATGATCCTTGTGGGTCTCTTCCATCTCAGAATATTCTGTGATTCTGTGACAAGGCTAAAGGCTAGTATTTAAAGCTGCTGCCTGTCCAAATTCACTGGGGGTTATTCAAAAATAATTCAGACAGTTGAACGGCATAAACATGACTATTCCAGCACTTGAGGTATGCACACAAATGCACAGAACCCCTTACTGCAGGTTACAGAGGACTTCTAAATACAGCTGTCAGGCGTGCAGCCAGAGCTGACTCAGGGTTTCTTCACAATACAGGTAGAATTCAGGTTTCAGATGTGGTGTGGTAAAATTCCTTTCTGCCTTCTTCTTGCAGGTGTCACCCTCCTTCCCACAATGGAAAACAGAGCTGTGCCCCATCGCCCTGCACTCCCCTGCCTGGCTCTGAGTCCGTGCTCTGGGAAGGACAGCAGCAGGTACTCCTGGCCAGAGCGGGGCTCAAAGAGCAGGAGTGAAGGTGCCAAAAGGGCTTCTGGTGAGCACAGAAGCCCTGCATCCATCCATCACCTGTGAAGCCTCCCTATGGAGTGCACCAGGGAGTTTGGTGTGCAGTGGCAGTGGGAAGGCCATACAGATTAACATTCCTTTTCCCTCAGGGCTCGGCTCTGTACCACAGCATGGGCTCTTTCACATCTTTTTTGGGGTTTATTTGCTTTCCATACGCACCAAACAGGATGCTAGCCAGCTCGTTAATACTCTGCTATGCCGTGGCTGGATCCTGAAGCTCTCATTCAGGCAACAACTCTGCTGCATTGCATGAGACCAGCAGCGTAAGCAACAGCTGCCTAGCTCAAACCACATTATGAAACTTGTAGGCATAAAATGATTAACATAATTTCGAAAATCTAAAGAAAATTTAGCCATGGCTAATTTCCCCAGGCACTCTAGAAATACCTTTTTCTTGTTTAAGAGGTATATAGGTCAGTCAAGTGTTATCAGTAACTAGCATTTAATGAGAAAGCTAATGCTTTCTCTGCTTCAGTCATCAGTTTCTCTAAAGCTGACTCTCTATTCTCAGAAATCTGGGTTGCTTTTTTTTCATATATATAAACATACAAACAAGCAGCACAATATACAGTACACATGAGCAACCTCTGTCCTCATATTTCATCAGGAGCCTCTGTCACTCCTGTACATAGCACTTGCTCTCCCATTTACTAATTCTTTAAGGACTGACCTGACATTTTACGGTTTATCATGATTCTAGACCAGAGCACAGCCAAGCTGTTTCAAAAGCACACTGAAGCACAGTTTGTACCCCAGGCCCTCCAATCCTTCTTTGACAGTGTGTATTGAACCAGACTAGGAAAATGATCTGAAATATTCCAGTCCCACATATATTCTGAGCAAGAAAGGGGCAGAAGGAGGCAAGAGTGTGGGAGGTTCCTAAGCACTCACTAAAGTGCACTGATACACACTTTAATCAGTATGGAGATGCTCTGGCTTGGTGTTATGGGCATAGTTCATACTGAATTTCTGACTTCTCTGCCCAGTGTCTGCAAGATCTGTTACCTGTGATAAGCACCCCGGCACCATTAGCTTGGAAGTCACACAGGGCTCCCTATCTACCTGCAGTCCTGCATGTAAGGAGTAAAAAAACCCCGTGAAGTGCGTTAGAGAGGTTTTGCTTCTGGTAAAAATGCTCAGCAAAAATTTTCTGTAGAAAAATGAAAACAGTTGCCACCTTCTGCAGTGGCACAAAAGGAAAAATCAATTTAAATTGTACAGAAGGCAGTACAGCTGCCCATGGACTTTCTGTTCTCAGCATTTTCTAACCCTTGAAGTAACCATTCAGCGATAACAATCAAAGACAATGAAGCAAACACTTCTTGAAAGGACTTATTAAACAGTACTGTCACATCATGGTCTCATCTAATATACCTTATTATCCATTTATTCAATATTTACAAATGTTTGATCTGATGTGATGGGGGGCTTTCCTTCCTTTTTTAAGGTTTTGTGGAGTAAATAATTAAATATCTGAATATGGAAAAGGGAAAAAAAATCAGGACACTGAGCAAGCTAGATGATGAAAAAAAATCAGGTTTGGAATGAATCCCATGTGATTTTCATTTATTCACTGAGGTGAAAAAATTGCCTTGTAAGACATTACAGATTCCCTACACAATGCTGCTCAAGAATGACACTATATTTATAGTGAGCTATGAAGTACTGTGAAACAGAAATTAGACACATTCTCTTCAAAGCTTGACAAAAGCTAAATATAATAGGGTGTCCTGACAAAAGAGAAAAATACATGTATGCAACTTATGCAAAAAAGATTTTGCTATTAAGGTAAATGTTCCTGTTTATTACCTGCCACATATTGGTACCATTTCTCCAAAGTAGTAAACAATATGCTATATGCTTCTGATAGAAAAAACACTCATTTAAATGGTGCATCTTTAGAAACAAAATTGTGTTAGTTTACACTTATTTTTAACTAGATTTTTCTGTAAGACTTAATTTTAATTTTTTATTATTTAATTTATGAGACCACACAATTTCAAAATGCTGTCCCAGGAGCTGCTAAAATTGCCCAAAGTGGTGTTGAAGAAATCCACTATTAACAGATATAACAGCATTCTTCAGTCTCAGATCATAAAATCAAAATACAATGGAAAAAATATTTGATTAAAATACCAAAGTTACCAGTAGCTATAAATGAAACTGGATCAAAGGCATGCAACCTCTAGGAAGAACTGACTAAAATGGCAAATTGTAAATTGATTGAAAGGTGAATTCCTTGCACAGAGCTGTGGCTGTAGGTGCAGAAAGACTAAAGGACACGGACATGGCCTGTGATGGGCACACGAGTGCCCAGGAACAGGCTGCAGTCTCCTGCTCCACAGACGCCAGGGGAGGTAACAATGCAAACAGCCAGACTGGCACTGCCACGGCTGTGGCTGAGCAGAAAGTGCCACTGAGAGGAGAAAACTTCTGAGGAAATCGAAAAAAGTTTCTTTCACAAAGACTTCTGAAACCTCTCCAAGTTCTCAAAAGCAAACGGCAAAACTTTCTAAAACATCTAAAATTACCTTTTAAAATTAAAAATTAGTAACTATCTTTCTGTGGCAGTTTGGTTTTTCATTGTTCCAGCAATATGTAATGGTAGTATCCTGACCTTATTTCAATACCAGAAATATGGAATTCGACCAGAATATGGAATAACTGGAAAAGTTGTCTGGTTTTGCTTTGAAAACCTGTGGGAAGACTTTCCATTTTCCTTTGAGAATCAGATGAGAGTAAAGCAAAATGATGTATGTATACAGCTCCTGTGTAGCTGGCTACAGTAGAAATGCATTTATTAGACAGAAACAGAACTAGGATAAAATTGTGTTAAGAGTACATGCTTCATAGGGGAAAGACCAAAAGTAAAGAAAGTGTGGAAAGGGATTCTTTGCCTATCAAGCTGGAAGGAAGATAAAATGTGAAAACAATTGAGTGTCTGAAAGATTATAGTATTATCAACATTAAGAATGTGGATTAAAAGATTAGCATAATTGACAATAATTTCACATTGTGTAAATTTAAAGTGTAAAGAACTTCAAGAGGCTAGAAATGATAAACCAGTGTTGTCAAAAGCAAAAGCATTTTCTTCCTGCTTATATTTACTTTTCAAATATGTTACATCATGACTTTTTCAGTGAAACATTGAGATTTTGATTAAAGCAGTTTTTATAGGCTGTGCTCGCTTTCTATTAAAAAAAAATCAAATTTTCACTGAAAACAATCTTGGGCTTTCATTATTTACCATGAAAATTGTAGAGGCTCTTCAGAAGAAGAGCCATTTTCTGATGCAGATACCTGTGGATATCCTAGAAAGAGGCCTGCGAGTGTATTCATGGTGAAATAGCAAAGACAGGAATTGAGAGAAATGAAAGCAGCCTTGGAAAGGACATCTGTAGAAACAAAGACAAATGAGTGTTTTAAAAAAATATTTATGCTAGGCTGATTCAAATCACTTTGTGAGGCTGGTGAGTCATGGAAAGCAAGAAAATAATAGGATTAAACAGAGAACTGCCTTGAGAGATGGCTAAACCTCATACCCTCCACCACCCTTCCCAAAGTGATGGCCCTCAGGATCCTGGGTGACTAGCTGAGGAGGAGCCATTCCCTAGCAAGGGGCAAGGTGAGTTGTCCTGCAAAGCTGTGGTAAAGCAGAGCAGGCAATTAATGTAGGGAATCTCACGCACAGGAGCTTCTGATTTGCCTGCATCTGTTTGCCCTAATTAGCAAGCGGTTAGCTCTGGCTCCATGTACCCGACCGTACGAGCTGGAAGGATGGCACTGAGAGGAAGATTTGCAGTTAAATTGCCTGAGCAGACTAAACACAGAAAGAACATTTTAAATTAGCTGGGTTCAAATGTCAGCTCACTTCAGAAATTAGAATTAATCTGCTCTATCACTGTCTCGCACATCTGTCAGCATGAGAAAATCACTAACTGGCAAGGAAACAGAACTGGCTGTCTGCTCTAGTCCAGAACAGCAGAGCTATCAGATTTCAGGAAGGTTTTTACTTCTCTTATGAAAGGAAACTAGGGATAGAAAAGGAAATTAACTTTAAAAGAGGAAGCTCCTCTACCATAATGATAAGAAAGTGAGCTCAAATAGTGTATCTCATAGTTAGGGAGAGAGAATATAAACATTATTAATAAGAACAGTCATCACTTACATCAAATAATTACGTTCTTGTGACTGCTGCGGATTAATCCCTGTGAATACAAACACAGAATTACTCATTATTACTCCATACAGTCATTGCTACATTCATGTTTCTTTATTTTGGTCCCAATCTTTATTTTCCTCAAGAACACTTCCCAGTGAAGGCATGGGCCGGGGTAAGGAGAGCCTATGGTTCTCAGCTGCAGCATGGACCACAGGGCTCATGGTTTATTCCTACCCTGTGTCAGACTGAGGGAACACATCTCAAGAGTAGCCAGCAGTATGGCACCTTGGGAATACTGCTGTTTCTTCCTTCTGTTGCTGTCTGGGATGTGAGCTCTCCTACTAAGTGAGGCCATTTCAAAGACTGCCATGTCAGCCCTAGGTAACTTCTTGTCTGGCTCCCAAATCCAGCTGTGAGCCCGACAAGGAGCCTTCAAACGCTCTTTTCCTAACAAAAAAGAGTCACTCAGAAAATGAGGCTGATGTGCACTGGGTTGTCAGCAGGCTGCCTGGGGAGTGACACGCTGCCAGCAGTCAGTCAGCCAGACGGTCAGTCTGGACACACACAAGAGATTATTTCTTTCCTCTATTTGTCTGAAACTAACTTGTTGCTCAGCTCTTAATTTCTCAGCCAACAAAAGGTATGCAAGCCTCTGTTTCCCTTTCATCATGGATAGATCAGATATAGCCTGTGGTGTATAAGCAGATGAGGACGAAACAAAAGTGTCTGCTGGCCTTGATCCCCTTGGGTTTTTTGGCCAGGGTACAGAGAGAGATGCTGGTAGGGAGTAAACCTATGCCAAGTCCATGTGAAATGGCACAGAGGTCTAACCTCAGACATACTAGAGATTATTGGACGTGATGACTTCAAAGGTCTTTTCCAACCTAAGTGGTCTATATACCAGCTTTGGAGTGGCAGCAATCCCCTTCCCTCATGAACTATTTTTCTAACACCCCACTCACTCCTCCTCAAGAAGCAAAGGGAAGAACTCAGTGCTGCTGAGGTCCCTCCAACCAGAGATGTCAGACTGAGAGGAGTGGGTCCATCCAACATGTGAAGTGTGTAACCAGCATAGACCAATTCAGCCCTAGTTTTTGTACAAAGCCAATATATTTGATTTATTCTTCTTGCCTTCCCCTCTGCAGTATGCACTTAGAGAAAGTAATCAATGAAAGAACAGTAGCTCCAATTACAACCTGTTTCCTGACTTGCTCCAGGGTAATACTCGGACTGAAACAAATAGCAAAGCTGTAGCTTCCCCTCAGTCTTTAAAGAAACCATCTTTTCTGACATTTAGATGAAATTTGAACTGCAATTCAGGACGATTTGGTGCTGGTAGCTGATTGCCTGTCTTCAAGTGATTTTTAGCCACTGTGTTGCATTATTACTATTTTGCATCTTGTGGCATGGAGCTAATTCTACATTATCCATAGTATTCAGGGAGAGAAGAATGAGATGTGTATAGCAGAAAGCAAAGCAAAAGGACATCTCTACATCAGGCTTGTACACCAAGAACAGAAAAGAAAGGTCACCAGCCCTTTAAGGTATTTAGGCTCCAGCAGGGGCTGATGTGAGCTGGCATACCCATAAAACCTCGTGCAGTATGATGCCAAAGTACCAGTGTCTGGAAGGACAGAGGTAATTCACCAGAGACCTTTACCAGTTGACTGTGTTTTCCTTTCTCCTTCCATAGCCAATTACAGGATGCTCAGCACTTAGCCTCCTTTCTCTTTCCCTGGTGCCTCCAGCCATGATTCAACATGATGAGCTGCACATGCAGCGGCTCCAGCCGTGCCCCCATGCCTGGGTGCTCATCCCCAGTTCCGTGCTCTGGGGCTGCCAGACAAGAGGAAGCCACCAGGGGTGAGGGATCCCCCACACCAGAGCTGGTATTTTTGTTCAACACTGGTCATTTTCCCAATCTTGTTCCTAGCAGCGTGGGGTAGAAAGGAGTCACGTATATTATTTTTGCTGTCCAGGAAGATCACACTGTGTTCAGCATATGCCCTGGATCTTTACTAGTGACTTCTAGAAACAGAAAATCTTGTAAAATATTCAAGTATTATCGTGGGACGAGCCTGAGTTACAGCAATATAAAGATGCAATGTTGACTAAATTTATTTTCCAGTTTCCATTAAAATTCAAACTAGCATCTTTTTATTTCTGCTAACTTTCAACTAACATACAAATCATTAAATTTTAATTGTGCCCTGTTCATGGAAAATGAAAGTGCATAGTTTATGTAGCAGTACTTTCAAAGCTAATTCTTACTTTCTTCGGAGGTGAAAATTTGTAGTTGAAGAGTTTAAATTTACAGAACTGATCTGCAACAATAACTAATCCAAGTACTTTAAAGGATGAGAAATTGCAGAGAAGAATTTGTCATCAGTGAACCTGGATGATTAAGCTAGTAAGAATCTTGATTGTCATGTTCCCTAATGAGAAAATGATTCGTTTGTGGAACGAGCCCTTCATTATAGATTATTTCTTGAGCTGTGGTATTTTCTGCCTGCACTGCAGTCAGCTGTGGTCAGAATACTGTGGTGCCACAGCCCCAAATAGCTTTGTGCAAAGAGACATACTAGCTTCTAGTTCTGATGTGACACTACTTTTTAACAGTGAAAAAAAATCTCAGATTGGTTAACAATGCATTTCATGGTTAATTCAGACACTATTGCTTCCCATCCCATGGTCTCCAATTGCTACTTTTTAAAATTAGCAACCTACAGTACAATTATCTCAAATACCATGTACTAAATTATACAAATTAGAAGTACATTTGTTGAGAGGGTGGTTTATTAGCCATAAACATCCAAATTGATAATGCTTTATCTCTAATTGTTTGTTAACTTATGTGTTTCAATCCCCTTTATTATTGTGCTTTAATAGGTTGATTTTGGCACCTCTGGGTATTTGTTTTCTCTCCAAAGATGATTAATAATTTATGCAAATCATGATACATAAGCCTTGAAAGATTCACAGCTTTATATAAGCATGTGAGATTTAGAGGTGCATTTAATGCTAATACAAATTATCAGCATATTATTCCCTCACAGCTTGCTACTCTCTGCCTTTTCTCAGCTATTCATATTTCTAGAAGAATCTTTTCTAGCTCAATCCCTTGGTCATACAATCACTCAGTGTTACTAGGAGTTAATTTCTGACTGCAAATGAGAAAACAAGGTAATTTTTTTTTACCTATAGTGAAATTATTTAATTTTTCTTGATCATACCAAATGTTATTTTTCTATTAAAAAAAGTAATTAATTCAAGATGAACATTTTGTGAAGGACAAACTTGAAATGCAGGCAACAGCTCATCCCCAGAGATGATTCACTGTAAGTTGAATGGGAGCTAAGAACCTGACTGTTGTGAAAGTTAATGTATTCATGCAGACACAGACCTAAGCAAAGGCTTTTCATAGATTACAGAAAAGTGAAGAAATGGCCCATCCTTAATTACTGAAGTCCTCAGAAGCAGTGGTGCCTGGGAGAATATGAATCAGTCCAGAAATCTGAAAAAACAAGCAATCAAACAAACCCAAAAAGACCCCACCAACCAAACCCAATCCCCCCAAAATCTCCAAACCTGCTTTACTTCTTTGGATCAGGTTAGTCCAGTAGCAGACCTCTGGAATAAGACATATGTAGAGTTTGACCAGGGAACACCATAAAGGCAGCATAAGAAACCCATGGGTGGACATACTTAGAGGACTGGTTTGGGTATTGACACTGGAGCACAGTAAAACGAGGACATTATTGAAAAATGTGACTGGTGACAAATGCTTTGTGCTGCCTGTGCAGGAGCACTCAAGGAATTCACAGAAAAAAATTTTATCAGAGATGTCTGGGACATTCAGCAAAAATAAAGGCAGGAGAATAAAATAACAGTATTGCTTTAAAATTTATTTTATGATTAAGCCCCCAAACACTGTTCATAAAAAGATTTCTTAGTTGGAATAAACAATGAATCAAAAATGGCATTGAGTTGTAGAAGTTAAGGATGTAACTGTGCTACAAGGACTCTCCAGAAAATAGATTTACAATGCTCATCTCAATGCAAAGAAGCTCTTTCATTTACATAAGTGTATATGGCTCCTCAGCCATTGCCTCTGGACAGATTTGTCAGGTGTGTAAAAGCAGCAACCAACGTTACACTTGGTCTATTTTGTTCACTTGAGTATGTGGATTTGCTGACCACTCAATTCTGTCTGTGGGTTTTTTCCTAAGTCTCAGGGAAAAAAAATTAAACATAGAAGAAACTCAGAGCTGAGGAAAATGAAAAACTTCAGTGTCTACTGGTGATAAATATGGAAAGAGTAGAAATGAGCAGATGGCACACATACACCGTCATCCTTGCAGAGTATATACATACATAAAAAATATCTCTATCTCTGTAACAAAATTAAACCTGCCACATGTAACTCAAATATCCTCTCCCCTAAAGATTATCTCGTTTGTTGATCCTGCAGAAACTCAGAAGCTCTGTGTGAGAAACAGACTGGGATTTTTTTCAAAAGTACATTACATCTTTAAATCATTAGGTGGACCACAATATTCTTTCAGATTTAGACTAAACTTATTTTATGCTACTAATGCAGTATAAAGATAAACCAAGTTAGCTTCAACAGTTTACCTGTTAACTGTATTTAACACAACTCATCATCACTTTAATTCATATACTTGAATTGATAGAACTTGGTAGTTTTAACTAATTTTCAAGTCATTGTGAAGCCTGTTATTAAGTTATGGTATTTTTTAAGTTCACCTTGGCATGGTTTATCAGTAATAGGGAATGGAACAGTGAAACAATCTGTGTTAAAATGAAGCAAAAATTCTCCATTGTAGCTCCAGTTTCAACAGGACGGATACTGATTGTCTAAACAAGCAGTTAGGCAGCTAAAATAAACTTTAGAATTATCTGGTGGGGGTTCCCAACAGAATGATCACAGCATTACTCTAAGAATAAAGGAACACACAACACAGTGGGACATGTAAAGGCTATAAAATCCAGTCTTTCACTTCATATCTGCATCTAGTGGCTTGGAATCTGCTACTAGATCTATGACTCGAAATGCTAGTAAGTAATAGGAGTATTCATAACAAAAGTTATTATTGGATAAGCACAACACTGTAGCCTCATATCGAAAGCAGATATTCAAAATCCCCTCATGATATTTATGATGACCAAAACATGCTTAAACACATACCCTCACCTTTTCTTTCCAGCAATTAGGTTACCATGAATATGTCCTTTTCAAAGCTGGGATGACAAAGCTGTGACAAGCTAGAGTTAAGTCTACTTACGTCTTGTTTTGCTAAGTAGGCTTTTATTTGCATCTAATATCCAAATATTAGAAATATTAGAAATATTTCATAACTGATGCTTTTCTACTGCCTGTTTTCAAATACAATCTTTGTGGCAATATGCATAATCTAGCTGGTTTAGAGGCTAAATTACTCTAACATTCAGTAAAATAATAACCTTTTATTCTACAGAAAACCAATATCCAATATATTTTTCATTATAAAATGAATTCAGACAGGACGACTGGAAGAGTAAGACCCATCTCTTTAGATGCAGTACAAGTCTTCAAAAGTAAAATATGTTAAATTTTCTATTATCTGAATTCTTCTGTGGTCACAGATGTTCTCTCTACTTTCATTTTACTTATTGATGAGAGACAATCATGTATTTAGCCCAGTCACTTTATTGCCTTGTTTTTGTCATGAAAAATATGCTCATCTGAAGTCATTCTTTTTGAGTCTTGCCAAAAGCTGTTCCATGAAACTAGAAATAGTATAGAAACCTTACTTGACCTGTCCTTTTTGAGTTATTTTATATGCCAAAGCATAACTAGCTTTATGCTTAATAGAAGCATGTCTTAAAGTAATAGTTATAGGGCTGAGTAGAGGGGCAGGATCATCTCTCTTGATCTCCTGTCAATGCTGTTCCTAATGCACCTCCTCTGTTCTTCAGAAGGCTTGCAAGACAACCAGGCGATGGGTATCCTCAAGGTCTAAGTAAGGGTTCAAAATCATGTGGACTTAGGTGTGCTTATGATGGGGGCTATTTATTCCAGCAGTGTTTATATTCTGTAGCCTCCTGTAATATCCTTTAATTCCCATTTCAACTTCATAATATGGAAATGCAGCCAAATTAAAACCTCACCATTAATTTTCCTCACTGAAGGGAATATGGCCTAGATAAATAAATTAGTACACATTAAAAGTTCACAGTGGTGCTGAAGGAGCAAAACAAACCATTTTTGCAGCGCTCTTAGCAATACTAATAGTAAATTCTTATTTAGAAACCTTAATAAAGAGTCCAGGAACAGCTGGATCCTGAAGTGCATAAACAATGTGATTTTCCAAAAATATAAATAGTGCTATAATAATGCATGAAGGAATGATGAAAAGCACAGGTTCTGTGTTCCTGATGGCTTCAAAATGGGGGGTTTTGACACATTCTGTGATTCAGAAAAGCATGTGAATGTAGTTTAGAAAACATCTGTAAATAAAAGCCCCCAAACACAACATCATATGCATATCTGCAATCACACACAAGACAAAGACAGGAATAAAAGATGAAATGGAATCCCAAAACTTAGCCAAAAATTGCAGGATTTGACAAAAGGAAGCTACTGCAGCAGTGTTTCATATAGTCTGTTGATTGTTTCAGCAATGCTAAGGCATCCTTTGAATTTTAAAAGGTTGAGAAATGCTGGGCTTGAGAGCTATTTTTTATCAGGTAGAACTGTGAACTCTAAGTCTGCTGAAAAATGCATCTTCTCAGAGTACAATGAAAGCCAAGCCCTGCCATGGCTGAGAAGGAAATGGTCTCCTGCTCTTGGAGCCCACAGCTCTGGCTCCCTGTGGAAATGGGCAGCCAGATTATTTGTAAGTCAGGTGCTAATGCAAGAGGAACTATCACCATAGGACCCTTAAACTGACATAGTAAGTAAAAAAAATGGTACTAGAAAGCAGTATGCTTTCTCCTGTTTGGGCCACCCACTGAAGAAATAAAACTGCTTTTCTTATATGCCCCATACCATACATTAAGAACATTGCTTACTAATTTAAAGCAAACTTGAAGAATAAATAGGACTCACAACAAACTGTATGAAATATCTAAGGAAATTACTATATTCCTTTCACCCCTCAAGCTGTGTCTCAATAGTTACTGAAAGCTGCTATTCTTGAAAAAGGAAAAAAGAATAGAATAATTCTAAACCCCCAAGCGGTTAACATAAATTGCTGAGATTGATTACTCTTAAATATAAAACTTAAAATTCAGTGGTCTGGGAACACAGTGAAGGCTTGACTTTTTCTGTACAGAATATAAAAACACCTCCAAGCCTATTAATATATTTTATGGCATTAATGCATAAATATTCTGAAATGACCATTTTTCTCATGGCTTGTTAATGTTAACAATGTGTTAGCATCTGGATTAAAGCCACGTCAATGTCAAAGCGTGTTTATGAAAATGTCCACTTCCCTAAAACAATCTGAAAGCACAATTTAGCTTGAAGTCCATCAGAATTTGGGCCACATATGTGTGTACATATGCCAAGGTCTTGGGGAAGAACAATGCGTAAGAAAAAAGTTTTACAGACTTTGCTAGTGCTTGAAAATGTCTATAATTGTACAAAAATGAAAGAACAATATTCAGTTGCAAATGGTCTCCAAACAAAAAAATCAGTAAAGAAATTTATGTCAATTTACTTTTGTCTCTAAGCACAGAGAAGAAAAATGAAAAAGAAAGAAAAAAGGCCTCAGTAGCTTTTCAAGTACTACTACTCAGAAGAGCAAATCTAAAGTCAACTCTCTTTATACTTGAAAGAAACAGTTGCAAGTGAAAATTTATTTTTAACAAAAAAGCTATTAATTTTAAAACAAACACATACTCCATGGTTAAATTAAAGCAGCTCAAAAGATTCAGTCAAACAAGTTAATATCAATTTCCATTGGGTCTTCTCACTAGAGTTTGGTTGTTGTGTGGCAGAGGTCAGAGGCAGAAGGTGAGAAGTTGTATTTAGTGATCAGCGAAGTTTCCTGAACAGGAGAAACCCACAAATGGTCTCAAAAGTATTGACAGATGTGACCATAACACCCAGGACACTGATTTCCCACATCAGCTACTGTTCTGAAGATTTGCTCAATAGTATCAGAGTATTCTAAAGAGTACCTCTAGTCTCTTCAGCAAATTGATGAAAATAATTTCACAGATTGTCCTGCCCAGGGGAAGACAAGAACAATGTCAAGTTTTGCCTTGATTCAACAAAGGCACATTTGTGGTTGGTTGAGGTTTTGTTGTTGCTGTTGTTTTTTTGTTTGTTTGTTTGTTTTTTGTTCTTTTTTTTTTCTAATGGCAAGTGCCTTTGAACAATAATAAAATCTTATCCTGATGAATAGATTTAATTTTATTCTCAGGTAATATGCCAAATGCCCAGCCATCGTTCTGCTTCCATGCTCTGATCAAAAAAGTCTGTGTCTTAAACCAGTTTTGTTTCATACTGTTTCCCAAAAGCTTTGCAGGATTAATTTCACTAAACTGAGCGCATTATATTATTCTCCTCGGTACTTACAAAGGGCATCCTTAAACTTAAATTTTCTTGCCTTACCTTCACTCTGCTTGATCCTGCAGAAACAGGATATCCTAAAAGCCAACAGCTGGTCCCTGAATCCTGCCACTGTAGACTCGTGGGCATGCTTGGGTATGCATGGGTGTAACTGCACACTTCAATGAAGAGAAAATGGGGCTCAGTACCTACCATGGTTTTGCTGGTAGGTTCTGCCCAAAGAGAGAATAGATTTGTCCTGGAACCAATCAAGTATCAAAGCAGGATGAAAAAGTTGTTTATCTAATCACTACATGCAAGTAACAGTCTAGCAAACTCCTTCAAGGCAGGGAAATCCTTCCATTGCTGGGTGAAACAAAGTATCATGTTATTTCCTTACTTAAATAAAAAGTGCAAGAAAAATGGGATTTCAACCAGCTGTGTTTGCAGCTCTGCACACTTGTCAAACCAGCCTGCAGATTCTGGGAGGCAGGAAAGGCAAACAGAGTGCAAACTTAAATGCAAATAAATAATGTACCTGCAGGACACTTGTGGTGGTCCTGGCTACATTTACACTTAGCAAATGTGCACAGAGCTTTGGTTTGGGAGGCTATTTACTTATTCATGCGTGTTTCCTCCTTTCTCAATGCCTGTTTCAATAACGTGGGAGGTTAAACTTGAAAGAACAGAGCAGGTGCTTAAGTAGCCACTAAGTGATTGTCATACAGAATAGTTGCTTCTCACACTTGAGAGTGGGAAGCCTCATGTCAGCAGGTACAGAACGAAGAGTTCATTTAAACACACGGTGAAACCATTAGCCAACGCTCCTTGTTCAAAGATTTTTCTTCCCCATCATTATCAGTATTTCTCACAAAGTGACCTTAGATGAACTACATTCACTTTGAGTTTCCTCACTGAAAAATCAATGATCTCTCACAAGTAAGGGGACATTCCATTTTTCTACAAAACAAATAAGGAAGGCACTGCTCCTCAGGAAAGGCATTCTTTTGAATACCATGGCTCCACAACATATTTCAGTGCTCATTGTAAATAAATCACATGCCTGAAGTCAAACAGATCAAAAAGCACTCCAAGAAATCGGGATGTATTTATCTGCCTCAAAATTTTTCCAAAATAAAAAGCAGCTCTCTCAGAAGCACCTCATTGCCATCAGATTCAGAGTACTATTGTAGTAATTAGTGACAGCAACTTGTTTAGAAACACTTTTTGGTCTGTTCTAACCTCCAGGGGAAAGGAAGGCACTTTGGGCTAATTTGTTCAGTGCGGACAGGCTGAATGCACAGCATTTTCAAGGCAGCTTTGACAGGAACTCAGTGGGTGATGGAAGTGGGCACTCAGAGCACTCAGCACTTCTACACAGCTTTGCAAAACCTGTGTCTAGAACTAGGCTCTAGGAATGCATTTATTTTTTTTCCCCTCAGAAAAACAAAATAGTCTAACTCAAAAAAATGCTACAGTGCATCTTAAATCCTATGTCTTTCAGTAAAAGATGCTGTGATGCACAGAAGGTCTACTATATCTGCTCTTTGCAAAACTTCCTTCACTGACTAACTGGCCAGAAACAGGAGTGAGATACTAAATCATTTCCTCAGAAAAGTTATGAAGGCTTTTCCATTCCAACATCTAATTATCTTTGGAAATATTCACTGCAGTGAAGTATGCAGCAACTGGAGTGCAAGGTAAAAATAACATCCTGTCTGTGAAGGAAAAATAAGATTCACAAATTTAGTCTCACAACACATAATGCTGCCACCAAAAGAGATTGGTATTTAGTGTTTTCATGACAAACATATATTGAGACTGCCCCTGGGTCTATACATAGCACTGCTCAGGGAATGATGTTAGAGGGGACTGCAGAGCATAGGGAAAAAACCCTTTAGTCCATGAGAAAAAAATAAAGGTGAGTGAAGGAAGACAACCTTGGTCATAATTACTGAAAACAGAGAAAATTTGTGAAAGGACGAAGTTAGTGAAGGGTGTGAGCAAAGCAAGGTGGCAAATGTGTGCATGGGGCAGATGGAAGACTGTTTACAAGGCAGCCTTTCCTTGTGAGCCTGCAGAGGTGATTCTGGCCTTGAGACTCATTTTTCTTGGCAGAAAACTAATTACATTCCTCATGCATTTGCCTTGTTTTGGCAGACGTTAGCTGAGGGACCACTGCAACCCACCTGGGTACCTCTATGCTACAAAGCCACTTCAGAGGGAAGCGCAAGTGTCACTGAAAGAGGAGAATCCCACTGGAAATGTTAGGGTGGTGATAAGCAGCAACAAACATCAGCAGCAGGCCCATCAATGTGCAGGCTCCAGATGGAGAAGAAATTTCATCCCAGAACGGGTCATCATGGCAGCAGCTTCCCTGGGTCTGTCAGCAGCAAGGGCGCTGTATGGGACACAGCCAGCCAAGGGCAGCAGACCAGAACTGCCTGCAGGAAAACAGAGCTGGCCCTTGGGATGTGTGGGAAGCAGCACTAAATGGCATGTCCATTCAAGCTCACCTTGCTGGATGCCACAGCCACCAGAAAAATGAATGCTTGGGATTCATTTGCTCATTGCATAAAGGGACAGTGTCTGCACTTACAGAAGCTGTAGTGATAAATACTGATTTCTCCTTTCTGGCCATGACTATTTCCTCTCCATCTGCTCCCCAAAGTATAAGCCACTTTCCTGGAGAACTGCTGGTCCGCTGTAAGTACGAGATGGCATCACCAATGGCACAAGTGACAGTGCTGCTCAGTCAGTTGTGTGCAACAAACAGCACGGGAACAGATGACTTCGATAACCCCGGCAGTGATGATTTGAACAAGATGGAAGTGTTAGGTAGTATGCTCATCTGCTTTTCCTTTTTTTCAGATTTCTGACAGCAGAAACAAAAAGGACTAGCAGAGTGCAAGTGCACCCACTGCACACTCTCTTTATGACAGTTTATAGGGACCTCATCAAAATGTGCCTGTAACAGACACCATTAAGGTGACTGGAGCAGAAAAAGGGAACATTCTGGGGATTTTGCGTTTGCTTCATGCATTGGACAGCATAAGCTCAGGAAGTAATCTATAAATAGCTTACGAGGACTTGTGTTCATGACATTATGGATCAGTGTCAATCAGTGTCAATCAGTTACTGATCAAAGCAGACTTAGCTTGTCCATACATGTTTTGTCTCTGCTCAGACTGTATCACTTGCATGGACTGAAAATTAGAGATATGCAACTTTTACCTTATAACTGTTTTGCATTACACATATACCATTAAAGCCTTATCTTAAATTAGCAGGTCTCCAACCCTTAAGGGAAATACATTGCTTGAACTTTGCCTTCGTACTGCAGTTAAATAAATTTGCCTTTGAAGAACAGAAATAACTCTAAAGTCTGCTGGCATTGTAATTCATATGTGATTTTAATGTCTTCTGAAGTTATTCTCTCAAGGTCTCTTGCTGAAGGGACAATTCACACTTCACACCAAAGAGTCTCTCCACTGGAAACCCAACTGTGCTTGAATTACAGGACCCATAACATACATCTGACAATTCCTGAACAATCTAAGACTAGATTTGTTTCATATGGATATATTTATTATAGTCATTCCATAGAACTCTAAACAATTAACAGCATTGCAGTCCAACGCTCTACATCACTGACACTAGTCAGTGTTGCTGAATTGCCTTCCTAGACACCACCAAAACAGGAAGCTGAACAAGAGATTAACCCATAAATTAATCCAGGCAACCAAAGACAAGTGTCTCCTCAAAGGTTAAAGACCTGCTCTTATGCTTTCATTTCTGTCTCAAAGTCCAACTATAAACAGGTTCCCTACTAGTTAATTCGGAGGGATTAATAACTGGGTGACTTTATAATTCACTTCAATAAGACTGGGAAAACAGATCAATAAATCCTGTCTTTTATCCACCTGCTTGTTCTGCAGTCTGTTCTGCACCTATGAATGATTAGCATCAGGTGTAAAATAATTCCCTGAAGGTTGCTATTGGCAAGTCCCATTCATTCCTGGATCCTCCTGACAACAGTTCATTAATTCTCCAATATTTCAGACCTAAGTCCTGTCATCCAACTTAAGGGTACATCACATCTTTTTCCACTAAGAGACCTTCAATGATCTTAGCCAGTAATTCAAATCTTCAGCCATTTTACCAACTATCCAATGCATGTTTGGTTTGGATATTTTTCATAAAAGACCACTACAGATCACTGGATGCCACTGGCCTTTTTTCCTTTAAAAAGACAATTTGCGTATTATTTTCAATGTATGTCTTCCTGGAAAAGATACTGAGGGTTGGAACATTGCAGCATTTTGAGATCCTGTGACCCAAGGGAGTTAAATTTATGTCATCAATGCAAAGTGCACTCTACCATGCAAACAAGTGTGTGTAACATCTCTGATATTACATTAAAAATAATATAATTATTAAAAAGATCACGTGTGTCTTAAAACACTAAAAATGGAAGAAGTATATTTGATGGAAAAAGAACTAGAAGAAATGAGGTGGTAAAGAGGAAATTGAGAATGTCATCAACACAATTCAGTGATTGCTCAGTCAGAGCTAGGATTCAGTTTAATATGGTAAAAATGGGCTCAATTCACTCAATAAATGTCCTGTCTTTAGATACAGCAGTTAGAACCAATTCAGCATTGCAGCTGAGGCTGATGTGTGTCCAAGGAATAACACATCAGCTTACAAAAGAAGAGCATCTGAGCATCAATGTGAACTACAGCTTTGAGACAGCTCTTCCTTAAAGACACAGCTTGACATTACAGATATTTCCAGAATAAGAAAAAAAAAACCCAAGCAAATAAAAATTCTGTAAGCAAGCCCCTCAGTCTTTGAGGAAAAAAAAGGTATTTACGTGTAGTGGGGCATTAAGAACAAGTATTGCACACGTACTAAACATGCAGATCACACCCTTGAATCTTTACACTTGGCCACATTTGACAGCAGCAGCATGAAAAGGAGCATATTGCAATGCTGCTATGACCTTTCAGCTCTCGTGGTCATCTTGACCATATATCAACTTCCAGTAACTTGCAGCAGTATGGGAAGAACTGACATCAGCTGAGGATGTTTGGGAAAATTGTATTAACTGTAATTATTACTACAGTATACAAAATTAAACTCTCCCCTCTTATCACCAGATGCCAGACTGGGTTAGTGGTTTAATCATAGCATCTGTCAAGAGGACTGCATAGCAGACCTTAGTGAGAAAGAGGCTTTATGGGCTACTTCTTCCCTTCCTTCCCCTGATTTGTTATATGCTTATATAGGCATTCCAGGGGGTTTAGCTGCCAATGTATAAGATTGCCTGAGGCATCAGAGAGGAGCACAAACTAGGAGTATCTCATTTTTGCAAGGATTTTATTCAGTGTCTAGGTTCGAAACAGCAGCTTTTCTAATAAGGAAGGTTAATTCTTCCCATGTGACAACAATTGTGTTTTTTATCTGTAAACAGATTAGAACAACTGCAGGAATAGCAATTCCTCCTATACAGGCAGATGCTGGCACGAGGACAACTTTTATGAGCTGATTTCTTAGTGATGTGTAGAGCACTTCTTCATCCTAACTTCTAGCATCATTTAGGTAGTTGCAACTATTTTATACTCTTAATTTCTTTTTTACTTTTGAACGAGGACAACTGTGGTACATAAGCACAGACTAAGTTTTACCAACATTTTCTAGTGATAATGAGATAAAATGCATCCAAAAGTTCTCGGATTGTGAAGCTGCCTGTGAATGTGATGAAGCATTAAGTGAAGCTACCACTACATCTCTGTTGATCAAGAACAAAACACTTTTGTGGATTTTGAATCAACAAATACCTTTTGTTAAGATCTGCCAAGGGAAACAAGCATCTTTGTTGTACTATACCTGGAGAAATGTTTTCTCTCTCCACAAGATCTCCATGGGAGCCTACAGAAGTTTCAGTATCCACTCATTACTGTAAGCATGTTTACTTAGATCAATCCAGAGCAGATAAAGAGAAGATGGTCAACAGCACACAGCAAAGCAAGAAAACACTTCAGCAGAAAGAATATCACTTTCAGGTGCTATCTATCTGGTTTCATGCTCAAAGCCTCTCATTGCTTCATGCAGTTATTCACAATGTGATTAACTATCATAATAAAAGAATCTGAAAAATTAATTATCTGGAAAATGTGCAAAAGAACATAACTATTTCAGTCCTTACTAGGATTGATCCCATTTTTAAGTCTGACTGAAACATTAAGTCCAGAAAAAAACAATTCAGTTACCCAGTTTAACAGAATACAGGCCACACAAGCTCATCCCAGATTTTCTGTGATAAATGCACAATTGAATATGAAGACAGAAAGACACTGAAACTTTCTAGCATCAATAATGCACTAAGTCGGTGACCAAGACGGGTGTTAAACTTTCATCTTCTTTGAAGAGAGATACTGCTTGTGCTTTGCAGTAACTTGTGGGGACAAGTAAATAGCTTGTCACATCCATAACAGTCTTCATACAACATTCAGCTCACTATTTTCAGTGTGGGTAAACCAAAAGTCCTGAAAGGGATTCTGATACATCAGATCTGTCCTGATAGGAGCACAGTACGATCTATCCTTCCAGTATCGTATACGTGATGTATATGAGCAAACCACTTTGTGCTTGAGTCTCGGAGCAATAGTAAGAAATTTGAGTCATTTGACATTCCAGACCAAGCGCCAAATGAAAAATGGAAAGAAAGAAAAAAATCATTTCTCAAGGTAGCAAGAATATTCTTCCTCCTACTTCAGGTACAAATAAAGTACTAGGACAGAACCATGGCTTCCAAATAACTCGACTATTGAGAACAAATATCTAGGCTCTAAGAGTAGTGACTGACATTTATTCTTGATGAAAAAATTTTTAGCAGTTTTTTAGCAGTAATGATCAACACTGAGTACTTACTCAGAATTAACTGCCAGCACGGGGTATTTTTTGTTAATGTCATTTCAGCTGGTGTATTGAGAGCTTTTATAGAGTATTAGTGGGTCAAAAAAAGACTTGCTCACTTGTGTGAACAATCCCTCAGAGTTGCTCTCCACTTCAGATGGTCTGTGCTACCATGTCACAGCTGAGATAGGTGACCTGTGTGTTTCCATTTCTACCCTCACCTGCTGCACAAACAATTGCACTCCTACACACACCCAGGTCTGGTCAGATATATAGGTTGCATGACTTCATCTAGACAACAGTCTCAGCCTTAGCAAATTTTCCCTTCTACATGGTTATCCATAGCTACATTTTTCTTTGTTTTCTTCCTATTCATAAGTAGTATCAGCTGCTTTTAGTAAGAAAGTAGTTACTTTTGTAAGTATAGAATTCTGTTCAAAAAAAAAATTCAGAGCTCGTGCTCTGAGCTGATGGCTGAGACTGCATCAGGAATTTTCAAGAACACACTTTAACTCGTGTGAAGAAATTGCACAAGGAATGTGCAATTTCTGTGTAGTATGTTTTGGGAGATATTAATGCAATGTAAATACTTAGAATAGTTCATTGTTCTTGTATTCACTTTTTGCTCTTGAAGAGCTCTAAGAGCAGTTTGAAAGAAAAGAAATCTGGTGAACCTGGAGTTGAATTAAACTGACAGCTGAGAAAAATGAAGGATTACTACATGAAATGCAGAATATCCCTTAGAGAAACAGTTTCAGCATGAATGCAAAACTATTGCTTTACGTTTCACATTATAAATGCTAGCAGCAAACCTTGCAGCCACTTGCTTGAAACAGTCCAGAAAGATTCTTTCACTTCCTGAGGTGGGGTCAGAAGGTAAGGAGGTCTACTTTCAATACTCTAGGACACAATACACAATAGGGAGTTATGATATTACTGAGAGTTCTCCTGCATCAAATGAAAAGTCAATTGACATTCACTCCCTAGTCAGAAAATAGTTCAGAACAGATCGACCAAGTAACAACAAAGAACAGAAACACAGCCTTTCATCGCACAGGAAGAAGTTTGAAATTCCACACACTGTTCTTATCTTTAACTTGGGAGGTTGTAGCAAAGAACAGACTATCAAAAATAAGTGTGTATTGTTAGGGTTTTATATTGAATTAAAAACCCTGAAAAAGGACATTTAGATTTCGATTTGCAGAGTACTGTGCTCATATCCATTGCAATGCTACAAACAGGTAGGATTTCCAGACATGAACAGCCAATTGATTTCCATAATTTTTACATTTTTTGAGACCTTTACTCCTTTATTCAAATTAATTTAGATGAAGGAAGTATGAAGTATTAGGAACACTTCAGCAGCAAGGCTAATTTATGAGAGGATCCTTATTGTCAGGTATGTGTGTAGCAGGATGCACTGCCCTGGATTGTGGGCAAGCAAGTTGGACCATACCCTATTTACAAGGCCATGTGAATGTGAAGAGGTGAACTGAGAGGGGCATCATGCTGGTTTTGGTGTTGAATTATGCTAAAACCAGTCTGACACATCAACCCCAAATTAACATCCTGATGGTGAGGCAAAGATTTGGCAGATAAGCTGCTGAGCTGATCTGGAGACATATGACTGGCAGTCAAACACTTTACACTATAAAAGTCCAGTCCATTTTCATATGGTTAGGTTCTTCTAACATATCCCTTCTTGGAGTGCGCATGAAGATTCCTCCTTTGGCTGGGGACGCCCCTCGAAATTCCTTCTCAAGGCTGAGCAAAAGAGATATGGCCCCAGATGTTGGCATGGGTGAGTTACATCAATCTCTACTTTAATAATTGTTTCTTTTTGCTAGCCCTATTACAATTGCTTAATATAATTGCTTTGATAATGTGCACTATCCTATCATACTTTACTAGTAGTTTTAGCTTCTGTACTGTGTAGTAAATAATTCTGATAAAGATCTTTGTCTAATCATTTACCATAACAAATCATTCATTTTTATATAAATATATCTGACTTGCCATCATTAATCCTGAAGTTGTACAAAGGTTCAATCACACTCTATAATTTCTTAGACATGAATTGTTGACAGTCTGAGGTTAAGATTGGATCCAGCCCCTTCCAGGCTCCTCTCTGAGAAGGAGTTTAGAAAGCAAGGGGGTCCTTTCTGCACCTCGTGACTCAGAGGGAGAGCTTCTCTAATAAACTTTGTCTGAAGGTAGCTCTCACTCTCTCCCATGACACTGTTCTCTAGCACTAGGTTAGTTATGTGCTGAGAGCAGTGGAGTGTCTCCCTGCTCTGAAAGAACATAGACTAAGCGCTATTCAGTAAAAGTTAAGCCACCTCTGAAGTGTCTATAGAGGAATGCAAATTTCCAGTTTCATGTTCTATTTTAAAAATCAGAAGCATTTCATTTTCATCTCACCTTGAGTGACCTACAAATCTTCTCATCATCCAAAACTCTGAACATTTCTTAGCTACCTTTCTCCAGGAAAAATAAAGAATAGAATGAGCCAGGTTTTATAAGCCATTCTGAGAGATGCAGCAAAACTCTTCCAGACAATAAGAAGTACTTCATAAAACCAAACACCAGCTGGAGGTAACAAGCTGGAACTTCTTCTCACTAGATAAAATGTCAAGCCATAGAAGAGACCTGAATGTCTGTATAACAAAAAAATTGTCTCCTTGTGTAAATATGCAGCTCCAGTTAAACCTCATTTAAAGATACTTGCAGTCTGGCTGACTCTGAGCACTGAGCTGATTTTATATTCAGTACTTATCATGCAGAAGAAAACATTTATTTTTCAGTTACAACGGAATTTTTCTTCAGATGTGAAAAACAGATCGCTGATGTGCAGAGTGCCTAGGTGCCCAGGGAATAAATGCACACAATGGCACGTTCCCGTCTCCCCGCTCCTTACTGTCAGTAGAGCCTTGCACTGACCATCCCACATGTGACCACAGCGCACAGGATGCATCCCTGAGGGTGCCCTCACCAATCCCACACCAGTGCGCGTGGGAGGGATTACTTTATACCCACAGGACCCTGGATTATTTCAGATTTCTTCCTGTGTCCCTTTCAAATCCACAGGCACAAATGAGCCATCAGAGATCACATCTGTATTTTAAACAGTTGAAATGGAAGAATATGGGTTTTTTTTCACTGCAATATATTGTCAAGACCTTGAAACATTAGTTTCCGTTGTATTTTAAGAAAGGAAACCTATGTGAGAGGAAGCAGCATGAAAACTGGCTCTGACTGAAACTTGGCTGCAATGATTTAAATTGTAAGTGTCTTGCTATGTAGCAAGATCTTTATCTTCATGTATTCTTGAAAGATATTTGTAGCACATTTCTGCCACAGAACACTGTGATCTGTAAGCACGCCAGTGAGTCTGTTAGTACTATTAAGTGCCTGTGAGTAACTGAAACAATGTATTCCATTTTCACTTTCTAGATCATTTCAATGATTGATCTCACCTTCCTTGACTTAACATGTTTGGAATTATGTCTTTGACTTGCCTTGCTGAAGGCCAAAGTAAAATCCATTATGATGTACAGCCCATCAGTAGTCTTGGGCAGAACAAGATATCAGAGAAAGCTGTTAACACTACATAGAAATTCACATTCCTCAAAAGACGTGCATGGGTGTACATGAGCTACTAAAACTTAGCAAACTCATTCTCAAACAGCCACTGTTGGGTTAGCTCACGATAAATACCTTGTCATTCTTGTTACAAATTTGTGCCTGAGACCACTGGGCCACCGACTTTGCCTGAAAGCACAAAGCAGATTGTGCTGGCAGAGCTCTAGCAGCAGCACTGGACCTACTTTTGTGCGATGTGTGTGTCTATCTAGACAGAAGTAGAGCACACAGCAGTTCAGCTGTGCACATGTACTGAGCTGAAAACACTGCCTCAGCATTGCTACAGTGTCTGATTTTAGTCTCAATACAAGACATTTCTGGGAAAGATTAAAAGCATCTCACTGAAGATCAAGAACCACTCTCAGTTATCCTCTGTCATTCCCACACAAATAGTTTTCTGCTCTCTTGCCTATTAGAACAAAAAATAAAAAAACCTAAGTAAAGATTAGGTGCTTCTGAAATATTACCACTGGTAAACATTTGACCTAATGATAGAAATTAAATTCATACCAGTTCAAGTACTATAAACAGGGTGCCGAATATGTTTGACCCAGCCTGTGCTGTTAATAGAATTGACGCAGGTTCTGTGTTATTTAAATAGACCGTAAGATATAAAACTGTAACAGCTTTATCTGCTATTGTTACAAATGAAATCCAAGATGACTGAAAGGGAAAGTGATTAGAGAAAGTGTTTCTTTTTTCAGCTTATTTACTCAGTACACTTGACAATACTTTCTGTACAGTCAGATTCTTCACGCTGGAAAAGATGAGTTTGTACAGATGCACAATCATTATGATAAAGCTTCAGCCAACACAGGCTCTGTGTATAACTCCTGTTCTCTTTTTATCTGCTTCCAATCCCATTTAAGGACATGATACCAAGTAGCCTGTGTTCATATTAACTTGGTCATACTCTAGTCCTGAACGCTGAACTGGGGGAATTTGTGCAAATTTACTACATGGATGAGGGTAAAATGTAACAGCTGTTACTCACTGGATGTCCATTAAGCAGTTTCACCTCACTTTAAAGTCATGGCTGAATAGGGAAGCTTGCCTGTTAAGAGCCTTTGGACAGCCAGAAAACCCTCAAGAAAAAAGCACAACTTCACCTCATCACACAAATTACTCCAGAAGCACTTACCACGTGTCTCTGGGCAGAACACATCGCTCTCATTTTAGGCATTCTCCTGATTTTGAGAGTTCTCCTGATGTGGCCAGTCAGAGCAATGGCCTTTCACAGGCTGCTCTACTCTCCTCTGGATGGGCAGAAACTCCTCTGTGCTCTGCCACTGCCTTAATTTGTAGCTCCACTCTCTACATGCAGGTGCCACAAAGCAACTTGCTCTGACTTCAGACCCAAAGCTCTCTTGCTCCACTCACACCTGCCACCTTGCTAACCCACTTTGATTTGCTATACTTAGCTTTAAAAAGTATATATACATGGCTTTAAAAAGTAGCTTCCTAGTAACAAAAAACTGTTGGTCCACCAATCCAGCCTAAATTCAGTTCACAAATAATTTAGGTGAAAGCCTGTTCCCGTTTCATAATAATTTCCCTTGAAATCTGTATTATGCCAATTTGTTTCTTGGCAATACACCAAGAAAGATGCCCAGTACCTGTGGGAATAAAGGCAGCCAAGCAGCTGTTGTTCGAAAGCACAAGCTTTTTCTCAGTAACACTGCAACCCACACTTGCTCATCTAATAAAAATCTCATTAGCTCTCAGCTCTGACAGTTAAATTATCAATAGGTCTGAGCAGATTTATCGGCAATAAAGGGTTTGAATTTTTTCCATTTAAATCAAAATATTAAGACTTAGAACCATAGGAAGGAAAAAAAATGTAGAATTCAAGTAATTACCTTTAAATGAAGGGGCAAGGAGAAGCAGTTCTTGAGCTCTTAACTAAAATCTAACAAATTCTAGAGGTATTTCTATAATATGACCTCATGGAGAACAAGACCCATGAGGATTTGCCATTTTGAATCTCCCAGCATTCAGTCTGTTTTTAAGAAAAATAAAATTAAATTATTATATGTGAATTCACTAATGTAACTATACTGCTATGAAAATGTCTTCCAATAGCCAAAAGGGCTAAATCACTGCCTTACATCAATTTTAAGACGGTTATTTAACTACTCTGCTATTGTTGTATTCATGCACCTTTTCCACCTATTTATATCCATTCTTGCAACATTAAACATTATATTCTCCCAAGAGAGAAAAAGCACAGTTCACTGTCTTGTGTCATTAATCCCAGGTTTTGCCTAGTTATTATCTTCAAAAAGACAGGATCTATGTTAGATTAAAGTAATTAACGGCTGATGACTCCTACTGCAATACTTAATAGCAGGTGACCCTGGTTTCTCATCTCAAACATAAATTCTGACTGTGGAAGGAATAATGAAAATCACAGAAGTGACTACTTGCAAACAAGAAACTTCTCTGAGTAAAATACTTTACCCCACACGAACTTAGAAATGAAGCATGGAAAAATCATATGATTATGATAGAACACTGACTCAGTTACTTCATAATCACTAAGACATTTCCCAGAGAACATTTAAGAAAAACAGTGTTAATAACCCCCCAAAAAACAACTAGAAATATTCATTACCCCACTAGAAAAAAATGTTTCACTTTTGGAACTTCTAATTGCTTTTGTTGAACTTGGTAGAAGAGGAAAGGAGAAAGCTGTGTCACTTTCCCCTTTGAAAACTTCAGAGGTTGCAATGGTGTTTGTGATTATGTATTTAACTAACATTAGAAATACTGAGAGGAGGCATAGGATAACTGATTAGTACGACCAGATATCTAGGAGTTTTTACAGATGTATCTCTACTGGAAGGCAAAAAAATTCTTCTGTTAATTTTCAAAGCACAATCAATAAGCCTGTCAACTATAATGCAATCCATGAAGATATTTAAATTCAGAGCAGCCACTTACACACTCTTAGTGGCTCTGGAAGATTGCCTGGTGATACCACAATGATCTAAACAACTGCTCACCTGTCACATTGCCAGTAGTTCGACTGCCCGTGCATTTTGATTATGTAATTCTATAATGTTTCCTAAAAACAGTCTATGGCCAAATTTTTCAGCTTTGGTACCATTCAAAATGTTTGAATCACCACTTGATACTGAAAGTGTGTCTATATGAACAAGAGTTTAAGATTTGGCACTGGGATTTTCTAGGAAGCCACTCAGGTTTTAAACCTGTGCTGTTCAGCTGAAGTCCAGCATGGTGTTACACTTGGTTACATCAGCTGGGAATATAACCAGCTTTAGCCAATGCCTACACTTTTAGTTAGGATTGTTATGCCATAGTGATTGGGCCTTCACTGTAAGTCAAGATTTGGTGTTTGCTAGTCTTAAAAAGGAAAGGAATCTGATGAGCCAGTGCTGGCTTTGCGATGAGAGTTCCGCTATCACTGCTGACGATTTCATCAAGAAAGCAAATTTCTCAGCAATGGTTTTTCCATTCTGTCTACCATTTTTGGTACATTGTTGAAAATATTTTCATCAGCATTCTCTGTGGAAGCCTCATTTCTGTCTGAACTTGCTCATGGGAAAACCAAGGTTTGCGTTCTGTTCTTTTACAGCGGGGATTCAGTAAAATACAGGGAAAAGGATGACAAATGGCACTGGGTAGCCAAAACCAACACTTGAAGAGCAAGACCAGACAGACCACTGACTCTTAGTGCCCTCATAAGCACAGTAAGAATACAAAGAGAGTCATCAACAAATCAAAGGCTAAAATAGCTGCACATACTTTACTGTGTATGTGCCTTAAACTGGTGGTTACTCTCAGATTACCTTAGAACAAGTACACTGTAGATTGCTGGAGAAGACATCGTTCACAATTTTGTTCCATTCATTCATATATGGAAATCTCAGGCTAGGATGATTGCTTTGCCTCCTTACTTAGCAATTTGCCTTGGCCTTTATGACTGCTGCTTTTTTTAAATGCAAATTCACTTAAAACAATTGTCTGTGTTCGTAGGTAAAAAATAGTACATTTAACAAATATATACATCCAAAAGACTTAATCAGATAAATCTGAGCAGCAATATGTTTCTTTCTCTTCTTCACATTCTGTTAATGGAAAGGGCAATTTAAGCAACTTGTGATATTGATATAGTTTAGATTTAGACATAATATTCTTAATATTCTACCTAACAAGTTACTTTATTATTAATGTCCTTCGACACCTGTCAGTTATTGAGTGAATATATGCCATACTACTTGAATGTATGACTTTATGTTACTGGTGTCACTCCTCACTCAGTAGAAATCTTCCTACAGCTTTGGGCTGCCTGGTTCAGGCCTTCCTTGCTCCCCTTAGAATTTTTTTTAAAGTTCTCCCAAAATGAAAGGCTTAGTGTTAGATACAGACAGTGATAACTGCAGTGAAAATGTTAGTAAGTCACCAGCTACCTGACCCGCTCCCTCCAAAATAGCAGATCTCTATGTTTTGGAAAACGATTTATTACTTAAAAAGTGAGATATTATTTCACTGCATTAGTCATTGGACACAGGGTAGGATGCAGGAATGTGGCACCTCTGGATCAGAAGGTATTTAGAAATCTAAAGAGATTTCTCCAGTTTTTCATAATGACCCAGTTTTTCTACAAAAGTAGAGCATACAGATTCAGTATTAGTGAGGACTGAGCAACATGATCAACTTAAGCAAAGTGTTTGATCTTGATACAATACCTGTATATTTTGAAAGGAAAAGGAGTTTGTTTAAATATTCAAAGTGATTCATGTAGAACTGTCGGAATTTAAGCTTTCGAGCAGGCATTGTCAGAAATAGTGTCACAATGATATCTGTTTCCAGCACTAACTCCCTTTTTGCATTTGGTTCTTAAAATGTTTTACCTATATTTAGGTCCATTGTTTTCAATCTGCTTCATGTTTGTTTCCATTTTCCTAGGGAACAAATTAGTGGACCTGGCACACAAGTTGTCCAAATAATTAGATAACATTTCTATGCATTTTACTATGGAAAAAGGCTCATAGAAATTGTAATAGCAGAAATGGACACCACAATATTAGTTAACCTATCTTCTGGCCCAGAGGGAGAATTTTCATCCCTAAAATTAGTCATAGAATCACAGAATATCCTGAGTTGGAAGGGACCCATTAGCATCATCAAAGCCCAACTCCTGGCCCTGCACAGGACAGCCCCTAGAATCACACTGTGTGCCTATTCCTTGAGTCTGTTTTTAAACAAACTTCCCAGACTGAAATGCCATAATCTCACCATTCCCATCCAATATCAGTGTTAGAGTACTTTTCTCACCTTTTCTAATGACTTGCTTAAGTCTGCTTGCTATCACTTAAGTCCGTTACTATTTGCCCTAACTGCAGCACGTGGTGGGGAATTTAATTCTGTTTATTACTGTTTGATGTAACTGAAGACTTGGATCTCCTCAGTATTCTCATCACCAAATTTGACGTTACTGTTCCCTCACCACTCTGGATCCTGACATTTGATGTACATCCCTCCTGATCTGCAGAATTCAGTGCTAAAAAGAGTTGGAGACTCCTATTTCAAGACTTTGTTTTTGATGATGCATCCACTCTGGTGTGTGTCACTCCAGCAGCACGACACATTGAGTCATATTTAGTTTGCAATCCTCTATAATGCTTAAATCCTCTCTGCAATTCTGCTGTCCAGGCAGTCTTGTCCCCATGAAGCTGGCATTCATTTCAAATGAACTGTTAGATAATTTCTCAAGAGCCTGATAACCTGATCATGTCTTCCAATGTGTTTACAGCCTTTTGAATAAATACCTTCTGCATAGGTAAAACATTATTTCTTCATTGAAATCCTGATGAAAGTAATGAATAGTACTAGACTCAAGAAAGGTCTTTGAATCCTGTTTGATGTAGTTTTTTTTGCCTTTTGATTTGACATTAAGGCACTAATTTTCTATTCTAGAGTAGATTTTTCTTACCAATTCTGCATTTCCTGGTAGTTTCACCTACTACTTATTTTCCTAGTTCTTTGATACAGTGAAGGAGCAGAAAAATCTGTACAAGTCAAATTATTTGACTCCTATTGCTTCTCCCATATTCACTCTGTCAGAGAAGAAAATTAAATCAGTTTGACACGACTTGTTCCTGGTATACCCATGCTGGTTGTTACTCATCTCCTTATCATTTTCCAGGCCCCTAAAAATTGCTTTTTTTGAGTGTATTCTGGTATTTTTTTTTCAGGCTCTAGGTTGCAATGACATCTGTGTAATTCTTTGGCTGTTATTTTTTGCTGTCTCAAAAATACTACTCAGGACAAGTGCCACCACAGCAGTGCTGGCCACCACTGCACTGGACTCCTCAGTCACCACAGACACATGCTGCAAGTGATGGCTGTCACAGGGCAGGCTGGTGTGAGAGGGAACAGTGCCTCCAAAATGGGGCTGAGAGGAGAGGCTTTTGGGAGAGGTGAGGGACGGGAACCAGGGACTAGACACTGCGAGGCACAGCCCAGCTCAGGCAGAGCTCAACTACAGAACAGCTGATCCTGATGGATGTTGGTCCCGGTTTTCAGGGCAGAACTTTTCCCATTTCATCCCCCTTCGTGAGAGCCAGAAGACAGATTCTCAGACTTACAGAATTCAGCATTGTAACAATTAAGGTGCGATGAAGCAGTTGAAGGAGCAGCTCTGAAAAAAATAATCAATTCTCTATTTCACCTTTTTCTGAGGCAGATAAACTTCTGTGGTAAGAAAGTAATTAGTATGCAGGTAACCATGCCACAAACATCCTCTTAGACAGACTTTACTATTGCCTTCCTAGAAGCCACATTTACCATATTCATATTTATTAATGCTGTCAACAACTAATTTACCTGCATTTTGCTTGGAGAAGACAAGCATAAGAATTTAGCTTAGAGAGATGCTGCAGCAGAAGATTCTATCACAGATTCACCAGACAAACTTTACAGATACCAAACATCATCTTTCACTGACTCTCCAACTTTCTTATTTCTTTAGCAAGTCTTTTGAAGAACCAAATCCAAATTTCATAACACCCTGCAGTCTTTCCAAGTTTGCAAAGATGGAATCAAATTCTCTTCATTATTTACTACAAAAATCTTGTTGTTATCCTCTGCCTTGAAGCAACTGGTCTCAAAACCAACAAAACATCTTACTTCACACAAAGTTCAATCTTACTTATGGACTGCAGAGATCTTGTCATGCTATTTGCATTTTTATTAGTGTGTTGAGTAATACAGGAATGAGGCACAAATGGACACCATCTCTGACTTACTTTCCTAACTGTGGTTGAGTGTCAAACAACAAATCTGGACTGTTCCAAACATCTGACAGTTATGCTCAATCTGTTTGATGGAGCAACAGTCACTGTGTATCTCTAGCAATGAATGTAAAATTGGAATTTTAAATGTTATTCCAGACATCAAAAGACAACATTATGTCATCTGCTCCATCAAAGCTTTCAAAGCTCTGCTGGAGAAATTAAGGAATACATCCTATTTAATTTAATACCTCCTATGATCACACAGCTGTGTGATATGATACCACCAAAATAACTTCTCAAGCAATGAAAACACTCCACATGTTAGGCCTCTGCAGTAATAAATCTTAATGATTCAACTTGCTACATATGTTGGATATTACAACAACACAGACCACAGCTCCGCATAGTGTAAGAAAAAGAGGACACGTGACAAAAATGCAATTTGTAGTTTTCTAAACACTTCTGATTAACTCTTTTTAAAAGGTGAAAAAGCTACATCTGACAGTAGACTTGTGTTTTATTTAATCCTAAATTTTTTCTCTAGTAAGATCCCCCTAGATCTTTTTTCAGATCACGCTTCAGGCTGCAACAAATCTGACTGCTATTACAAATCAAGCAAATAATTTGGAGGGTATGCTTCAATTTAGCTGCCATAATCTGTCCCCTTTAATCTTTCTCTGTCACATCAGGTACTGGCCACTAGTGCAAGTGGAATACAGGTCCTGAGACTCAATGTACCATGAAAGACCCTTTGTTTAGGATTATCCCTCAAAACTGATCTGAGCACTGCATTCTTGTCACAGAACATATGCTTACCAACAGCTAGTGATGCCTCCCCTGCATCATCCTTCTGCATTTAGTCAGTGTGGTGCTAGATTTGTATTTAAATGAAACAAAGGTGTCAGGCAAGTATAAAGATTAGTGTAAACAAAAAATGGATTGATGGTTGAGTGCCAACTGAACCATCTGAAGGAGGGTATTTTCCTTACATTAAGGTAATTACGCGTTTATAAGCTATTAGATATCAAGGCATAAGAAAGCTCTGTTTTCCATCTTGAAAGAATGTGGCTATGTCTACTTATGTCAAATAGCATAATATTTCCTAAAGCCTTTTTAATCACTGTTTCAGGAGTTAAGAGCTAAAATCAAAGGTGGTTAAATTATTTCAAAAATTCAGGCCAGGTGGTGAACAAAAAGAAGGCAAAGAAAAAGAAGAGTTTAAGAGGCCAGATATCTAACTTAGTGTTTTTAAAATATATTGATAGCAAAAGGCAGACCAGAAAAAACATTGGCCTTTTACTTGGTGAGGATGCTCATCTCACAAACAGGGACACAGAGCAGAGATATTCAATCCTTTCTTTGCCCCAGTCATCAATACTGATGACAGGCTCAGGGGCTCCTCAAGCAGCAGGACCATGACTGCAAGAATGGTAAACCTCCAGTCAACTCTGAACCTGTGGGATTTTCTGCTCCAGCTGGATCTCTGTGAGTCTATGGGGCCTGATTGGATTCATGCCAGGGTACTCAAAGACCTGGCTGAGTCATTGAAAGACCTCTCTCAATGATTTTTGAACAGTTTTGGGAATCTGGAAAGGTCCCTGTTGACTGGATGCTGGCAAACATTGTCACAATTTTCAAGAAAGGCAAGAAAGTTGAGCCTGGTAACTGCAGACCTGTCAGTCTCACTTCAGTGCCTTGTAAAATCATGGAGAAGATTATTCTGGGAGGTACTGAAAAACACCTGGAAGACAACACAGTCATTGGTCAAAGCAAGAACACAGTGCCATTCTTGAGGCTGTCCTGTGCAAGGCCAAAAGGTGGATCTGATGATCCTTGTGGGTCCCTTCCAACTCAGGATATTCCATAATTCTGTGATTCATCAGATAAAGCTCTACCCAGAATGGGAGTGTTGCCTAAGTACCTAATGTTCTGCAGATCTCTGTGTATATGTGGATAAATGAGGATAGACATTTCTTGGAACTGATATGAAATGTACACAGATTTAGACATGCTGATATTTTTATATCTTCCTGTAAACCTAGGGAATGTGTTGCTCTGCTGCTGAAATATCTCTCCTCTGCTTTGTTTCTCTTTTCTCCTGTCTCATATTTTTTGCCTTACCCAGTCTTAGTGTGCACTCTGCTCTCCTTCTGCAAAAGGCACTGACCAGAAGGCTGGGTGGACATAAGCACATTTAAGAACCTTCAGTTAAGTATACAAAACTGTTTTCTATTGAATGAAAGAAGATGTATCTATAATCTGGATACGCAGCTAGAACAGATTGTCTTAATACAGATTACGTGTGTTATGCATAAGAGATTATGCATAATATAGATTATGCATAACTATTTATTACATGATATATTATGCATAATATAGAGTATGCATGTTCTGCTTTGTTACTGAAGGCCAAATGTAGAACACCCAGGTAATGTTTTACAGCCAATTAAGCAAAAAATCACTTGAGAGTAGCTTTAAATGATGCACATATTTTCAATCCTAATTTCTTGGGAGTCAGTGTTATCTTTCCAGATTTCTATTTAAAAACTTTAAAGAACTTAGTTTTTTACTAATGAATAGTTCAATCTTTTGATATTTGTGACTGTGAAATATGCCAAACATGGCATATGACAAACTAATTGTTCCAATTGCTACAGAAAACACACAGGAGCATGTATTCAAAACCACTTCTCCTGTTCACTCCAGCCTATACCCCAGAAGCATTAAATTTTATGTAAACACAGAATTAAGTAACCCATGTCCAGCTATGGTAGTACAGAAGAGAATTTGTCCAGATGGGAAAAGTTCAGTCTCAGTGCACAGTCAGGGTTTCAGCCTCTTAACAAAAACACAGCAAAACCATCCAGCTGTCACAATAAACACCCCAATGATCATCTGGAAACCTCTCTGCAAGGTACAAGACTGAGGAAAACAAAACTGACTGTGCATATACCACTGAATGTTGCCAGTATGAAGAAATACAGCCAGAAAGAATATAGGCACCTGGGAGTTAGTCACTATAACATCTGATGTTCAGGCTCATAATTAATACAGTGGGGTCTGCAGGCTGTATTAGATGCCTAGGCCAACAATGATACCCAATGGCAAGCTGGTGTCTCACCCAGGGATTTTACACAGACATCATGCCAAGCAAATTGTCATCTGGATACAAGGAAACCTAAAGGTTATAGGAAATACAGATTTTGCAACCACTCTAGTGTATCCTAATGTTCAACAACAGTGCTGGAAGGCTGTGTCTTCTTATTTAACAGGAAGTAAACACAGCTGAAGTATGGGATGCTGACAGCGAAAACCTGGCCACTATTCAGCCTACTCCCACCATTCTCCCAATACCCAGCACTCTGAGGGCACATCGCTGCCTATGGTTGCACCGAACCAGCAACGTCAGCATCACCTCCTGGAGTTGCAAGTGCCGGTTTTGAGCTCAGCATCCCACACACACAGATTATTTTTTCTCTAGAGGCACTTCACTTCAACAGAGTAATCTATATTGACGACTGTGTGCCTTTTTTTAATTCCCTCACTTAGACCTGTGAGGTCCTTTTGGAGCTGCCTGCATTTAACTTTAGTTAGTACAGCATTAGCACAGCATTTAACTACCCAAAGGAGCCAAAAGACTCATTAACTAGAAATAAAGTTTTAGGCAGCATAACAGAAGAATGTTGATGCTTAGTAGTTAGGACACGTACTAGGGTAAGACCTGGTTTCTGTCTGGAATTTGTTTAAAGTCCTTTGGTATCTGGCTGAATGCAGCCTGTTTCAATTTCAACAGAATTTGTAATAAAAATGTTGTCCCATTATCAGTGCACTGAGCCATTTACTTACTCCCACACACAAGTCAGATGCATGGCAAATCAGTTTACAGAGATCATTTAATCACTCATGAGCGCACCTTGGGCAATATATCCTAATTCTCATAAATTATCTACAGTTTCTAGTGTTTATTCAGAAGAGAAGCATTTCAGAAGGTCAGAAAGGATCATTCATTCGAGGCTTAGAAATTGCTCCTCCATCAGTTTTACATCCAGTAAAGGAATACACAGTAATTTTCAGACTTGCATCAGGTTTTATTATTTTTCTGGTAATGGGTTGGTTTTCTTTTTCCACAGAAAGAATAAATTCTCATTTACAGGATTTCTGATCTAGTGTTTTCTTTCATATTTAATCCAGTACAGAACATCATTTTATGCAATGATCCGAGGACTGTGAATAATTTTTACTTATCCCAACACTCAAAATTTGATTGCTTTTGTACGGATACATTTTATTGCAATGTAAATAATGTGCCTCCCCCTAAACGTGAGATAGAAAACTAAGCCACATTAAATTTTGGACACTCACTAAGTATCACACTATTACCCTGAATATAAAGAGAATCTAATTCTCAGCATTTTACTACAGAAAATTTAGAATGGTTCTATGTACAAGGATAGAGACGTTTCCACATGAACGAGAAAGCTGAGGTAGAGCTCTTTGCCCTGCCTCCCCATCCCGGTGTGCCTTGCAGGAAGGAAAGGCACGTTTCCACACGGTGTGTTGGGGAGCAGCCCCACGACTTGGGGCCCATTGGCACGGGGCATCCAGTCACTCCAGTAAAGGTAGATGAGGAGCAGCACTGCAGACACAGGGAGACCCTTGAGATCCTGCCCCTCTACGACCTCCTCCTCCCACTTCCCTGCTACAGCTCTGCAGAGCCCCAGGGAACACATGAAGCTCCCACTGCCAGACAGAGAAGGAAGAGGGGGAGAGGTAGGAGCTGCAGCTGCCCCAGCACTGTCTGCAGGAGAAAATTAGACTCTGCTACAGCTTACACCTTACAGAGGGCAAGGCCTGCCCAAAGGCTGCCTTTGTATAACTGGTAGGCATTGATTTTGTCATGACTCACTTATTGTGTCTCTCTCTATAACTAAAAATGCAATAATAATGATTGCAGTCCATTTGGCAGCCAAATTCAGAGACGTGGTGTTCTGAAAGGCTGTCACAGACAAAGACTCTTTGGCTTGGAGCATGTTTCAAATCTTCCCATCTCCCAGGAAACATTTATGACCTGCTTAACACACACTAGTGCAAACGCAAGTCTTTCTAAAGTCAAAATTATAGATACAGATAGGGTATAACTTAGTATATCTCTACTTTCCTATAAATAGATTGAAAAATGACTGCAGTTAAAATCTTCCTTGCTTAGTTAAAAAATTATCCTGAAGCCCAAGATAAACATGAATGTGAGCATTAACTATTCAGATTCCTGGCATTTCAGTGGCTGATAACGGAAAAAAAAAATTGGTGAAATATGAACTCTGGACAATAAAAAAGGATTTGGAAAAGAGACAATGAAGATGAATAAAAATTGAAACAGGAACACCTAAACCAGGACAGAAGCCATTGTGGCTCTTCCCAACCACAGCACTAACAAATGTGAGGGCAGCCTAAGTATCTGCACAGCTCCATAATTCTGTGCCATGTGAAAAGCCTGTGAAAGCTCCCAGAAGCTGCCTGCTCTGTGGATTGCTTGTCAGTGCTGATCAGTACTGCTGAGTGCATATCTGCAGGTGCCAGGGATATCAAATGACCTGAACCTAAGAGCAGTGGGCTTTAATCTGCAGATAAATTTAAAGACCCCAATTCCCTGCTGACTTAAAAGGGGATTCAAGAATCTCTCCAGCTCCAGACATTCACTAGTAAGAAACACCAAGGCAGAAAAATTAGGGAATACTCCTTGCAGTAAGCACAAGCTCACTGTTAGCTTCTATCTGTCCTGAGATCTGGGTAGCCTGAAACACCCTGCAGCAAATAGACAGACAGCTTTGTGGTAAAATGGGCATTTGCATTTGAATGAAATATACTTAAACAGCTAGAACCCATCATCTCAGTTTCTGATTTATTCCTCTCCTCTTCAAATCACCCTAATAACAGATACTATTTTCAAGGGTAAAAAATGGTAAAGTTTCCCAGTAGAAAGAGCTTCCCCATTTTTTCATGTTCTTACTCCCTTCTCTAGAAGGGAGTCACATTCTTTATAATTTCTACTACTGCAGTTTGAACAGCTTTCCATAAAATTAATGACTGTACTCCAAGCCTTTAATCTCGTCCTTTTTTGACTGATTAAAAACAAATAGAGCATGAGCTACAAAGGAAGAACTCTTCTTCTTCAGCTGACAGAAGGCAAGTTACTCTCAAACTCCCAAATATGAACCTGCTGGTTTATAAATAACTTCCAGACATTCAGTCAGTCAGTCACATCTAAGCCTCTCTAAAAGAGAACTGAGGGGAAGAGACATGTTTGGACAAAATTCCTGTTCTGGACCATTTAATCATTAAATTGAACCAGGAATACAATTTTTTTGGTTATACTGCATAGAAATACTTGAGCAGTATCTTTTCTACCAGAAAACTTGACACAATTATCCCTCTTGCATTTTTGTAAGCACAGAATCACAGAACAGGTTGTTTCGGAAGGGACCTTAAAGATCATCTAGCTTCACCCCCCACATCCTTATCTGGGATGCCAGCCTCTAGGTCAGGTTGCTCAGGGCCTCATCCAACCAGATCTTGAACACTTCCAGGGATGGAGTATCCCTTGGCATTGCCTCCAGTTCACCTAGATTGAAAATACTTTCAGTATTTTACTTGCACACTCCTGGTGCCTTTAATATCAAACAAGCAGTGCAACAGGTAGGAAGGTGTCAGGAACAGACCTTTGTGCCCTTGCAGGGCGACATCACGTATCCACCTGTGCTGCACCGAGAATTGAGACGTGCATTAATTTAGCTTCCTGCTGCTTTAGCATAGAAAATGCAAGCACCAAGAAGCTGTTGTGCAGCGATACTCAAAGAGGCACGTTATTTCATGCTAAGCATCAGGACCAGTGACCTTACCAGCCTATAACTGTGCTCGGCAGGAGGGTGACGGGCAGGGAAGATGATGACAAAGCCAAGAACAACACGAAGATAGCTGACTGAAGATGCTGGCAGAGACTGGCAGAAAATTTACTTGAACTGCTCTAAATGAAAAGCATGGCTTAAACTGACACCTTTAACATCAGAAAGGAATGTGCTAAGGTGCACTGAGCCTCAGTGATTTGCACCTGAAAACCAGCCTGCTCATAACTCCAATACCACTCCAACAACCAGCCCACTGAACAACTCCAACAATATATGGGGCAGGAGGGAGAGGGGCACCTCGAGAAGTGCAGATTCTCAGTGTGGATCCCCATGTCTACACAGCAGCATTTCTAATCTTGCTCCCATACCAAAGTGTCTTCATGTGCAGGAGCCACACAGGGGAAAACGCCCATACAGTGATGAGTGACGTGATTACACATTTAAAGATCAGTGTGCAGCTTCCAAGTTGTTTTGAAGAGCTGAAGGAAAAAGGAGAGCAGAGATGCTTGTTTCCATAGGGCTCTGCTCAGGCCTCTTCACTGATGTAGCCAGAACTTACCCCTCAATATGTAGGTCCATTTTAGAACTGAGGTCCAGGGCACATCTCCAGTGAAGATCTTGAGGCTTCCCATTTCCTCGCAGTATACCTCTGTTTTGTAAGGTACCCACCAGATTAAAAAAAATCACTTCAAAACAGGACACTCTTGGGCCATGTTTTACAAAACACTTTACACAGCTGCACATAACTTCCCCTGACTGTGAAAATTTTCTAACCTTTCTGATATTAAAGATTTTTACTAAACAACACTTCAGCGAGAGAGAATCTATTTTCAAGAGGGAGAGACAGTTTCCAGGGTGCCATGTTGTAATTTAACAGTGCCAAGTACTAGCTTGAATTTAAAAGCATGCTTTTAGCAGTTTGAACTGCATTTTCCACAAGACTGTTTCACCACAGATGCTCTGAGTTTGCTGTTGCACAGTCGAAGAGCCATGCTTTTGAGAACATTTAAACATCACAATCAAATTACGACTGCCTGATATCATCACAGTTGCTGCACCATGTCTAGCAAAAACAGATTATGGAATGTCATACCGATTAGCAAAATAATCGTACAAAAATACTATTTCTGGAGAGCAGACATAAACATTCACAGCCACTATCTACAGCTCCTCCAGCAAGCACAAGCATGAGCAATCCAAATTTTCCCCAAGACTTTTTGTTATTGTGTGCATAACACCAACAAACCTTTTCTTAGCTGTGTTTAGTCCACTTTCTGTCACCTTTTAATTACAGTAATGTTTTTATCTAAAATTTTCCTCCATGCTTTTGTTTAGGTGCCAGAATTCAGCTTTTCTCTTGCTTGCTCTGTATTTTCATTTAATTAAATCTTCCTTTGTTGCTACATATTTATTTTTAACTTTTGTATTTTCATGGCAAGTACTCCCTCTGGCAAGGCTTACTGCAAGAGTCAGTGCACCATATTTCTTTCCTAGCACTTGCCAGGTATTTACTGCGGATTGTCTGTCCCTTTCCCATCTGTGTGCTTCCTTTTTTTGAAATACAGGAATTACACTGAAAGTGCACTGAATAGATACTAAATAATAACAACAACGGTGGTAATAATGATTATATTTATTCAGGGGGAATCTGAGTCTCATTGCCTTTCTGCAATAATATATAAACAATCACTTCCCCTCAGGGAAACCTATGTAGAAATACAAGGCTGTTGCTAATTACAATGGCCAAACACACAGCCCTAATGCAGACAAAACGTCCAGAAGAAAAGAATACAGATGCGAATGGGTAGAAAGGACTTCTGACTGCCATTTCATTCTTTTCACTGGTGCTGCCTATCCCATGTCCTTAGTAGCCTCTCTTGTTAGCCTCCATTTCTCATTCCCTGTGTGCAGCACTGGCATTATCCACACTTCCCTGGGCATTGCCCATTCAGATTTGCTCCTCTCCCTGAGCCTCCCACACCACTCACATGAGGCAACATCCCTGCACCCCAAGCCAGCAATCAACACCCAGAAACAGACAGCCCAGACGCAAGTCAGGAGTGATCAGGATCCTCACCGCAAAACTCCAAGCACGAGGAGTGGAACTCAGGGTTAGAGTGCACCTGAAAATACAATTGAAAAGCTCCTGTTATTCCTCAGTTCCCACAGCTGGGATACTGCTCAGGAAGTCGCCACAGGTTCCCCATCTTCTGAATTTTCTTTCTAGCAACACTCTCCTCCCCAGGTTCCTGCTCCTCCTTTACATATGTGAATCCTCCAGCTACTTCTGAGTTCACATGACCCCATAAAGCATATCTGGGTGATCTCAGCTATCTGTACTGCTGTCAGGCCATGAGAGTCCCTCGGGAGAGGCAGCTGGCAGAGCACGTGTAGGCTTGGTCGGAGGGGTTCACCAGGGTGACGATGAGCATCCGCGTGCCAGCTGCCCCACCAGGCCTTCTCAGCAGCACACTGAAGGCAGCTCCAGACCTCCCAAGTGCTGCTCTGTAAATCACACATAGGCCTGGCTGACGACCCTTCCCTCCCACTCAGAGAACCACTTTTCAACCAGCTTTGTGCTTGCCAGCATTTTAGCAAGGATACAAGGTACGTTAACACAAGAGATGAGTTATACTGCACCACAAGCCTGTTAGGTGCAGGAGTCAGCATTTTGGACACACATCTAGAATATTTTCAGTGCAGTAACAAAAGATCTGTCTCTAGTTTCCCTACTGTTTTCAGCAAGTTTCTTTGCTGTAAGACCACGGCAACACCTATTTTTTCAACAAATCAATATAAAGCATGAATGAAGAAAAATAAGCAGTTCCTGATACCCTACACAAACTCAGTGGCAAATACATGTGCGCACTTGTGCTCAAGGGAGTTTGGGTTTCCAAGGTCTACCCATACCAAAGCTCCTTTGGTAAAACATTCATGCCAACTTCTCTGTATGTTAACTGCTGTCAAGAATGAGAGCTGAATACGAGTGAGCAGGGTGTCCCTGTGGGATCCTGCCGGTAAAAGGAGACCCTCAGGGCAAAGAGCGATTCTCTGCTCACCGGGTACAGATGAGGCTGAGTGGGATCCCTCCTGGCTGCTCTCCAGGGGCACGGTAATGCACCATCTGTGTCCTGTTGTTGCTTCTGCCATTTAGTGCAGCCTCCTTCATTAGCTGGCAAAGTGAATCTCAGCTGAAAATCAGCTTCCCAAGGGCAGTGAGGGGAGGAGAGCAGCATTTATCCCAGGCTGTAAGGCAACAAAAATAACACATTTCCAAAGCTTTCTCACTTAGAAAAGTAAACGAAGCTATTTTGAGAGTTTCAGTTAAAACTGACATTCTCTACCCATAGTTGAATATGGGATTTGGGTTTACTGAGCTGCCCAAAGTGCTTTGTTCCTCACTGTCTGAGCACCAGCAGGCAGCAGCACTTAGCCCTGTTCGAGCAGTCGCCTGGGAGAGCTGCTGGCCCTATCTGCCCTGCCAGCCCTGGTCCCTGGTCACGCAAGGTTTCGTGTAATGGACCGCATGCCATTCAAGTGAAATATTTATCATAATCATATTTACAAGAGGCTTGGCTCCCAGGAGGGACTGAAGGCCTGAATACCACATCAGAAGGGAAATAACATGTAGTGTAGTTTGTTGGGGCTGGATTTTTTCCAGTTGTATTCAGGAAGTTCAGAGCCAGACAAAAAAAAATGGTTTGTTTGGGGCAGTGGCCACAAGAAAGACTCAAACACATCTGATGGGAGTTAGGAAAAAAGTAACTGAGCAGAAGTAACACTTACCAGCAGAAAGCCTCTCTGCTTGCAGCAGGCTCCACAAAGCCCCATGCCACCTGTCCCTGCTGCCATATTGTTTGCTCTATCCCCATCCATCCCGGAGGCGCAGCCACACTGGCAGCTGCAGCAGGGCACAGTTATAAATGTGTAATGAATGCTTTTAAGGCTCCCCAGCAGGTGTGCGGCTTGCGAGTCCGTGCTGTGATCTTATGTGGCTGGTAGGCTACGGGAGAGACAAAAGGGCTGTGGAGGGTGGGAGTGGGGACATGTAGGGAGCAGGGCCGGGCAGGAGCACAGCTGGTGGCACAGCAGTGGCACGGCATCCAGCAGCCTGAACTCCAAAAGCAGGCAGCTCAAAGCTGCTACTCCATCTGCAGCTTAAAGGCTATAGAGAAGGTGAAAAGGTAATGGTTTTTGCTAAAGCTTTTGCCCATGTGCAGCACTGGAGGCAGGTTGGGTGCTGGACACAGGAGGCACCCTGATGTCCATCCTACAGTTGTGGTAAGGGATTGTGCTTGTCAGCTTCGTGAATCACTGTCTGTAAAAGGCGGTGTGTTCTCATGTGTTTAGGTGGAGGGGAAGTTCAGGCTATGACTTCTTGGCTGTAGCTGACTGCCTCTTCCCCTAAAACACTTTAATACGTACTTTACTCAAACACAGAGTCAGATGGTTCAACAGTCTCCTCTAATAATGTCCAGGTACTTTCTATTTCTCGACTTTCCCCTCAAGTCTCAGTGTGTGTCTGTCTAGCCGGTCACGCTGGTAACAGTCCATTGTAATTAACAGTTTTGGTTTTTCTGTACTTGCCGTGTTTGAGGTTTGTCTCCACACTTCTTTTCCATGAAAACTCCCATGAGCTGCTGTTGTGAGATGTAGTAGAGCACAACACTGTGTCACTTTCGTGTAGCCTGGTGGATCTGCAGCACACTAAGTGCTAATGTTCAGGCACTGAATTTTCTCCTAAAGGTGGGTGATAGAGGCTACTGGCAACACTACCAGAATCTGGGGCTTAGAGCATCTTCCAAGGCACACTGAGATGGTTGCTGAGCTTTGTTCAGTGCCTGTATGTCGCTCTTCAATGTATTGCACTATAATTATCTGAAATACAAGTTCGGATTCCCGTCCTCCTCAACAACCAAGGAGTACGTGTGATGGACAGGGTGGGGGGGTGACACAGTCTAATGTGGCAGAAGCTGAAGCCTTTACGAGGACCTTTGCACAGCTAAAACCTTGTAAGAAAAACAGCAACATCTGCAGGGGATCATACAGATGTGGGAGTTAAAAATGTGTTTTCTGACCTCTGATTCGGTCATGACTCAGGGTTCAGAAGCCACATTTGCCTAATACAGGGGATCAAGTCTAACCTCTTCCCACGGGACATTGGGAGGATCTCTTTAATGATTACTCTGTCACACTAAGTGCTCTAATTTATTCCAGGTATGGCTGGACCTGAACACAAGCAAAATCTCTGGGAAGTTCAGATGCCTAGCCCCTGAAAATCTTACTTTGTTTTACAGAGCTAGAGTTCAGGATTCATAAGGCAAGATAGATCTGTCCTTCAGCTGCTAAGATTTTAAGTGTGGCCAAAACAACAACCCTTGCTTTTTCCCTTAAATATTCTTCTTTGTATTCCAGTGCAATCTAGGCCTCATACAAAAGCCACAAATATGTGTGTGCTTATTCTTAGCTGCCAATTTTGCTAAAGATGAGTAAGACTCACTTATTGCCCATTGAGTGTTTTATTGTGGCAACAGCTTATTCATTTTTTAAAGGAATTATATATTTAAAGTGATGAAAGCAGAGACTTGCCAGCCATGACTATAATACGTCCTGCTCATAGTAAATCCTGCTCTGGCATGTGTGGGCAGAAGCTTGTTCAGGGCATTTTCTCAGGCATCTTCAGGTAAGAAAACGGACATTCAGCCTCTATAAAAGACTGAAATCTGCACAAAACCCCACTGGCCAGTCTTGTCCTTGCTCTGTTTTACCCATCAGTGGCAAGACAGTGCAAGAACTTGGGATGTCGTTGCAGCCCTGTGGCATGGCCCCACAAACCTGATGGTCTTTTGGCACAAACCTGCTGGCAAAGGTGTGCAGAAAATGGCAGCTGGGAACCAGGCCCAGTGGCATCCAGAGCAGAGGCTCTGAGAATGGGCTGCAGGCTAGCAGACTTCACTTCCTTCCCTCGTTGGCAGTACTTTTGGGTGGTATAGTCTTGCTAGTTCAATTTTACTAAGCAACTTATGTTTTGCATCCATTCCCATTTTACAATTGTACTTCTACATGTAGCTCAGACTGAGAGCAAGAATTTTATATGGACAAAAATCTCTCCCTACTCTTCTTCTTATGAGTGCTCCCACTAGTACACAGGATTATTAAAAAAATATCTGTGTGAGAGCCTGTGAAAATGAATCACAAAGAGAAGAGTGTAAAGGATATTTGAGTGGCAAATCAGTAGGAAGTCTTTGTGAAACACTTAATGTGCACTTGCTATGCTGAGTCTTCAGCCATTAATCCCGTTTGTATCCTCCTGTAATTGTCCTGATTTATTTGCACATAACCTCTCTTTCTACTTCATGATCCAAACCCTTGAAAATTGGGGGTCATTATCAAGAGCCCTTGCTTTGGATAGGTTACAAATGCATACCCATTTGCAAAGAATATTTCTCCAATGCAGCATTCCTACATTTTATTGATTCACATGAGGAATAGAAACTTTAAACAGAATGTCAATTCTGTTGCAGTGAAATTTAACAGCTTGATGCGCTACCATCTGTTTAAGGGAAAATAAGAATCAAGCTGATGTTACGGTTTAATGCTATAATAATTCTTTAAATTGTACAGCAATACTGACAGCAGATTCATTCTTTGAGCAGCTTGATCTCTTTTGGAGGTGCAGCATGACTGCAAGAATGGACAGAATTATTTGGTGTCTTAAGCAGACAGGAAATTTGATACATGAGAAGAAAGGAAGCCAGAGAGAGGATGATTAACCACATAGTCAGCAGAAGAGTCAAAGGGAAGATCAGCACATTGGCTTTCCTGCTGAAGGCAAGATAACAAACAAGGACAGTAGCTGGTGGACTGTGAAACCAAACTGCCAGGAACTGTTGATACAATTGTACCACAGCTGCTGTTCAGCAAGTGATGCTGCCTTCCTCATTCTCCTTGTGCTTTTGACTAAATCTCTGCTTGTTTTCTGGGATGGGGAGCCTTCTGTGGCAAGTCATCTCTACACTTTGCTTGTGCGGCATCCAGCAGCATGTTCATAACAACTGATGTTTCTACAAATGATAAATTTAACAATGACAGCACCATTTGCTTTTATTTTCTCACTGCTATTCATTTTGCTTGCTGATCTTTTGCAAAATAATCTTCTTGGCTCCCATTTCAACCAAGAACATAGTCCAGCAGTTAGGCTCAGTGCTAAATCACCTCTGCATATCCTCATTATACTTCCGTATTAGAAGTGCTAAGAAGCATAGAGGAATTCAGGGTAGCTAAGAAAGTTTTTCCCAAAGTGTCATTTATTTGCGATGACTCTCCAGATGCTTCTTCAAGAAAGTGATATAGATACGGGACAGCTAAAATATTTTCCCTTTCTCTGTATTTTTTTCTATTGTTTTTCCTTAATTGTTTGGTTAGAAAGCAGTACATGGGAACGGGTGCTCAATGTATTACAGCATGTTAAAAGGTACAAAGAAAAATAAAAGTTAACCAGGGTATTATTGTTAATACTGATGCTCCACTTGGACGTTACAATAGTTAAGTGCTGAAAGTTACTGAAGCCTGTAAACAATGTTATCCTCCTATCACTTGCTATCATCAAGCACCAGACAGCCCAGTTTATATTAATGAACACAAATATATATTAATTTTGTATTTCCATTCATGAAAAATGATTAACATATAATGGGAGTTCTTGCTGCTTCCTTAAATGAAAAATTATATGAAAAAACTTTCAGTTGTTGTAGTCTGAAGCTATCCAGAAATAAAAGCATCACAGAGAAAGAGCATTCATAAAGGACACAGTAGTAAAAGAGAAAAATACCTTGCAGTACTAAGAGCCTTTAGTAGAACTTTTCCTCTGAGTGTAGGTGCTAAAATTATGTGCTATGTTGAAAACAGCTCAACTGCCTGAATGCAATCTGCTAATAACAGCAGACTTCTCCATGCCCCAGGCTGAAATAATCAGGTAAGAATTTTGCAATTACTTTATTATCCATTAGGGGAAAATCTAACTAATAAATGTTATTAAAATCTTATAAATTGTTCTTTAAAAGCCAGCAGGTCAGTAGAAATCTGAAGGTGGAAGTGCTGATGCCCTAAGAGGTGCTTGGAACTCGACCTTAGCTAATGGATGGTTACAGGGATGAACTAGTCTGGGCTGTGAAAGCTGATGACCGCCTGGCTGCCATAAGTCTGAGAATGTGAAACTTTTAATCATGTAAGAAGCAGCCAAGGAAATAGAACCACAACCTTGGCCTTGAGGAGGGAACATGATGGGTTGTTCAGGGATCTGTTTGGCAGGATCTCACAGGAAGCTGCCCTGCGAAGCAAAGGGACCCAGGAGTGTTAGCTGACCTTCATTGACATCCCCATCGAAGCACAAGAGAAGTCCACTTGACATGTGGGTAATCAAGCAAGTGTGGCAGGCAGCCAGCGTGCAGGAACGGGCTCTCCTGCCGGAGTTCAGAGAGTAGGCAAGCACAGAGATGGTGGAAAGTGCTTGCCACCCAGGAGCAAAACAGAGACATCACTTGAGTGAAGATGGAAGCATTTACTAAAGCCAAAGCTCAGCAAGAGTTAAAGCTCATATGAGACACAAAGGGCAACAAAAGGTGCTTCTGGAAGTACATGGGCAGTAGAAGAAAAATGTGATCCTGCTCCTCAGGGGCCAGGTGACCTAGTGACACAGGACATGGAAAAAGCTGAGGTGCTTAATGTCCTTTTTTGCCTTTTTTTTTTACTCTTGAGGCCTAGCCTCAAGCACTGAAGCACTGAAGAGAAAGAGAGGAGCACTTCAGTTATGTGGACATAACTAAATCCATGGAGTCAAGCAGGGTGTTTCCAAGGAAGCAGGAGAAGGGGGTGGTAGGAACCTTAAGGTCAACAAAGTAAGCCCTGCATCTAGGGCCAAATAACCCCATGCCAACAGTATGGCTGAGCCCCAGTGGTCAAAAAGCAGCTTTTCAGGAAAGTACCTAGGGGTGCCAGAGGAGAAGCAGCAGAGCAGAAGCCAGCCATGGGCTCTCACAGCAAGGAATACCAATGGCATTGTGGGCTGTATCAGTAAGAGTGCTCTCAGCAAGCTCATGGAAGGGATCGCTCCCCTCTGTTTGGCATACGTGAGACTGCAGCTGGGAGTGAGACTGCATCTGGAGCATTATGTTCAGTTTTGGGCTCCCCAGTGCAAGAAAGATACAGACACGCTGGAGCAAGTCCAGGTTTGATAGGCAGCCAAGACTGCCATCAGTGTTCACAGCCCAGACAAGTTTATCCCTGTTAGTTTGAGTCAAGTAACTCAGTTAAACACATAATTAACCAAGGGAAACACAACAGTCCATGATACACAGACCAGGCAAGATGATCTCATATTTTGTGGATATAAAAGAAAAAAAGATACCATGGAAAACAGCATACAATTTTTCTTACCCAGAATGAGAGACTTGAAACAGAAAATCATTTATCATCAGCCTGAGCCTTTAGTGCACCAATGCAGCAACTTAATACTTTGGAAAAAAATTAGATATCCTAACCATCTTCTCAGTTATGGTTTGGAAACTACGTTCCTTAAATGAATGTTTGCACTGGTGTGTCAGCACGCAAGAGTGTCAGGGAGCTGGAGCAGGTAGCTGGAGTGCTGTAGAAGCTCGACTTCAGTGGGATACAGTTCCCTATCTACTTGTCATGTTAACAATGATGAAAGAATAGCTTTTGCTTAAGAGACACTGCCTAGTTAATTTCCATGTATTAAAGATTTAACTAAAGATTTGTATCCTAAGATCTGATGAAAAAATTGAGGCTATTATACTAAAATATACTTTATTAAATACAAAATATTTTCCCTCTGTCATCAATAAACATATTGATAAGGATCTATATAGATACACATATATTCTTACACATTATTGTACATATTTTATATTTCTCAGCTCTAATTCTTCTATGACATTTGTGTCATGCTGTAACATGTCTAAGTTTTTACAATGTAACATTAGATAAAGCTCCTCAAATTATATTATAAAAGTCAAACATGCCAACTGTTTTCCCTTGTCTACAGACTTCAGCATCTTTTCCTAATTGAGAAGTTGAGAATTTATGTGAGTTACTCCTCATTCCTCTGAAAGATGTCACCAACACCTTCTCACTTCTGTCTTCTGTCAAAACCTTCTACTCAGTTATATAAAGGCTTAAAGGATGCAGCATGCAGTTCAGGAACAGGCACCTGACAAACTCTTTTCTACCTCTGCCACTAATTCTACCATACTTTTCATCTGCAGCCCTCAGGTACAGCCTGTCAGCAGAGGGACCTTCCTGGCTTCCTCTAGCTGGACACTGCAAAAATAAAGGTCCAGACGATCACTTTCTCACAGGCTGTCTTGTCTCAGACTCTCCAAGTGTGTTGTACAGTAAACTCTGGTGCCTGATACAAATTCCATCCTCCTCTGATACTGTAGTTGGAGTTTCTTAACAGACTGAACCCAAATTCAAGGCTCCAAGCGCTAAAAGCCCAGAGCACCAAGGATGAACACCACCACCCCAATCTGAAAGGCCTGAAGGAATTCAGTATTTTTCTCATAAAATCCGGGTGTGCCACTTTTGAATCGGCAATCCTGTTGCATTCTGCCGGTGCTGCAGTTCCCCATCTCTCCTGATGCTGTCTGTAATTCCACCTCATGTGGGCCACTGAAGCTGCTCTGGCTGGGCATCTTTTCAGCTTCTTGAAAGTTTCTGTTGGCAGTAGATTCTTTCCCTTTGGATGCCAATACTGTCACTGTGATGTCACTACTGCTGGGAAAAATGCCTGGCCTGCCATGAGGGAACAGCCAGAGCCAGACCTGGAGCTTATGAAAGCCCTGTATTCACTTATCTGCAGTATCTGTGCTACAGACTGGCTTATTCCAGATAAAAATCTGGATTTACTGGATCTTTGCAAAAAAACTAATGTGCAGAATCTCTTAACTGGGAACTTCTATGGCAATGCAATGCACTGCAACACTGCAGTGCAGGAAGCTCTGTGTGGGTACTGCTATAAAGAGTCTGCCTGAAAAAAACACAAAGGTCCTAGGAACACAACCAGACTCCAGGGACTCTGCAAGAGCAGACTGCAGGCCTGAGGGTGCTTCTGAAAGCTCCAGTCCCTCTGCTGCCCTCTCTCCTTCTTGACCAATGTCCTCCTCCTCCCCAATGACAGAAGATGAGCTTAGCAAAAACCTGTAGGAATGCTGCCCTACCCAGAAGTTCAGCACTCGAGAGGTGACTCAGTACAAACACGAGTCTCACAGATGTGGCAAAAAGGTCACTCTTGTCATTAGGTTCCACTGGAAGAGATCAAGGGTGCATTACCCACAGACTGTATATAATCAAAGGATGGGTGTCATTAAAGTCCCTAGCTTCTCTTCAGACTCTTCAGTGGAAAACACAGTTCCACCCACATATTTATGGAGGAGCAGCCCAGTGACAGAAGGCTAGAAACAAATAAAAGTATAAAATCCAGGTCCAGTACAATAATCTTTTGAGGAAGAAACAGAACTAAAAGGAAGATGCAGAACGGGCAGAGACCTGCTAGAAAAACCCAGTGTGTACCAGGGCTACCATGAGCAAGATGCATGAAAGGCAACTGGAAGTTGAGCCATGCAAGGTAAAATACCACGCAATATACTCAAACCTGATCCTGCAATAAAATTACTTCATCACCTAGAAGCTGTTTTAGATCTGCAAAGACTCCTCGCAACGGATCAAATCTGACCTGTCAGATGATTTGGCTGTACACAAATCCAGCACAACTACTGGTGAAACCTCACCATTATTCTCAAGGTTAGCAAACACTTCTTGACACTGTCAGTAGACCACATGCAACATAAATATTGTACATTTTGCAAGCCTCCCTCTACTTTTGTTTATTGATATGAATTAGGATAATGACAGTAATTACCCTACTACCTACTGTTCTAACAAACCTATTTTAGCTTTTTGCTTTCCAGCACCTGCTTATGCCTGTCATAAACTTTGCAAAAGGTCTGAATTGGGAATTCACAGAACTAGAGTTCATACTAACAATAATGAACAGAACCATATTGAACACTGAGACAGAACAGATACCATTCTGATTTCCCTTGCACATACATACCAGCAACAAATTTCACCTCAACAGCCCTCTGGTAAGAGAAACCATCATGGCCAAAACAAATGCCTCTAAATCCTCAGTGGCTCTCACTAAAATGTAAAAAAACAAGCAAGAAACATCAGGAAACTAAAGAAATTCATCTGTTTGCCTGTCTTGTGGTTTTCTCTTCTGAGGAGATGCCCTAGTGTTACACGAAATCAGAATTAAGGACTATCTCAGAGATTTATGAACAGGACAGAACTCTAGTGAAAAACACAAGTCCACTTCTCAAATGCTTCTTTTACTTCTGAAGGAGGCTGCCAGTCTAAACAGGAGGAAGATTTTCATTTGAGAAAATATATCTATATATTAAAGACTACGGATTTTTTTTTACTTCTTGGTTGGTGATGCTGGTGTTGCTTTCTTTTGTTGAAAAGAATAAACATTTGATGAGCACATCTGAATTGAAGTGATTATGAAAATTCAAATAAGAAAACAAAACCACAAATAACAGTTTAGTTTAGACAGCAGGCAAACAAGGGATTTGAAGATGTCTAAAAACACACAGTCTTGCCATTGCTTCCAAATAGTGAGGCAAATAGCCAAAAAAAAAAAGGAAAAGAAAAAGAAAAAGAAGGCATTTTAGTAATTTACTACAGCAGCTAGCTCATTAGCAATGATGAAAATGTGTTTGGGGAGGATTTACTTGATCATAAAAAGCAACCACAGAAGTCTTTAAATTACATTCTGAAAAAATAATTTTCTGTTTCTAAGGCTGCCTTATAAGCATGCCACTGTTCTGTCCTTGAAGTTCTTATGTAAGATTTTCTGTGCACATGCCTCTAGAACTGCTGCTTCCTGTATTCCTGTAATGGCAGGAAATCTATGGAATGTGTATGAAGACCTAAAGCGGAATTAACAGCTACATTCTTGCTTAGTCTTAGATCATTGTACATTATATGGATTCCAGTTTAATTCTTCTGTACCATCACATGGTTGACTGTTTTTTGCCCCATGAAATCTTGCTTCTGCCAGATGCAGTTTTAAGAGATATATTTATATTTCATAATGTAACATAATCTTATTTTCTCTGTATCTTGTATCTTGATGTATGAAAATGACATTCTCCTTCCATACGTCTTAGCCTTTTGTCTTCTACCACCACAAGAGAGACAACATCTCCTTGCCCATCATCCCCATCCCACTGCCTCCTTAAATAATTTCTTCAAGACTTAACTCCTCAATAGTGTGGTCTAATAACTTAAAAATAACCATTCTTCTACTTATTGGGTGAAAAAAAATTCCAGAGTCTAGCCTTATGTATCCTGGATGTACATTTTCACCAAAAAGGTATGAAATAACATGGAATTTAGCAAAATTAAGTTAAATACAGAATTAGAAAAATTATTACATTTTCTAAAGCAATAAAAATGAACAACAGGTTTATTTAAACTGCAGATATAAAATAAACTAAAAAGAAAGACTGTAACACCTATAAAGGATTCAGTGAAAATCAACTGGTAACAAAAGAGTGACTGGCTATTGACAGAACTTTGTAGACTATCTGCTCTTCTGGAAGGCAATAAACTGCTCAGTAATTACTAGAATATGTGACTTTGCCAGGTGGCCTCCAGGGAGGACTCATTTCATTCCCATGGACAGTCTGAAACTTCTTTTGGATCTTCTCAAGCTCTTCTCTCCTAATTTTGTTCTCCTGAGAATAAAAAAGATGTGTCAAAAAGAGCCTAAACCAAAACCACAACCTAACACCCCCTCCCCCCCCAACAACTCCACTAACAGAAAAGTTACAATTATTGTTATGCCTTTCTTGTGTAAACTGAAAAGTAAACATGCAATGGAAATTTGCCTTTTGGAGCTTGGTGCATCCCTTTTAGAACTTCAGTCACAGACATTGCACAATGCAACACAAGAGGCTGCACACTGGGTGTCATTTACAATTTTGGTGACTGTCTCAAGGATGGAAGGGTTTGTGTACTGTCTAAACAAAAAGCCCAACACAAGGCCTAGTGGATTAGGCACTGTATTGGTCTAGTATGTAATTAGTCTCATATTAATTACTTCTTGTCTTTAAGAGGATACCTAAATCACAATGCAAAATACGTTGTTCTCATTTATATACTGAGAACATTGATGCATCATTGTAACTTTCTGTACTTAATAAATCACACTTGCCATGTACTAGAACAAACTGGTAATTAAACAATTTAATTTTAAACAAAGATCTATCTAACCTATAAGCACTGCAAGGTTCTAATTCTATTTTCTATTGTTTCAAACAGCAATGGGCCAATTAGGATGATGAGGGATAAGAAGACACTTGCAACACTCTTTGTGTCTCATTAACTAATGATTTTCAAGAGACCTGCCATTTAAAAGTTAAGTTGTAATTATTTATAATTATTTTTTCCTTTTTAATCAGTTCTATTCCATATGAAATAAGCATTCTTCTTTGCAAAGATGACTGCCATTTCACCCTCAGGAGGACCAGCATCTAAAGGTGCATCTGCATCAGCAATTTAGTACACTGGTGAGCTCTCTATGGGTGCAAATTTTCCTTGTAATCATACTTGCAGGTTTGTGGTGCATACTTGTGCACATTTCTTACTGACTTAAAAGCAGTTTTTCTCTCGGTGGAACCAAGGTTGACATTATAGACCAGAGTATAATTTACTGTTACTTTCATACAACCCATGATCCTATCCCTCTGATGGATCCTGTATGTCCACAAATTCCCAAGATGCTGGCAGTGTTTGCCTGCTACTCATATGTGAGGAGAGAAATAGTGAGGTAACTGTGGCTGAGGGAATAGACTGGGAAATGGGTGTGGAAGCATTACTGTAAAAAAAGGGAGTTTGAGTGGAAGTTTTCTCCTGTTTTACACATACACAGCAGTCAAACGACTAATGTGTCCAAAAACTTTAAAAAGCAAAGCAACACACTGAAATATCAACCCTATCAATACGATTGTAATCTGTGCCCTTTAGCTCGTTGTCAACATAAATCTGAAGATCCAATTCAGTTAGGAACATCTGGCCTGGCTAAACAAACACACAATAATTTAATGCTGTTACTAGTAAGGCTGATTAAAAGCAAAGCAAGGTTTGCATGGAGAAGGAATGCCCTCTGCTAAAAGAAGCAATACAAAAGTTCATCACAGTCTAATAAAAAATATTATCTCTCTGTACAAACTGTATCTTTCTGGATCACATGGAGCAATTGAGAAAAACTAGGCTTGCAGCACTGTGATATTCTGACTCTTCTCATCCTTCACTTTTGCCTTCTTTCTCCTTCCATAGAGATCTTCCTTAGATGAACACAACTAGTGGCTTTGGGTCTTTAGAACAAATTCAAGATATTCTAAAATTCTCGAAGGGAACTGTTTAGTACCCTAAGAGGAAAGGAGTCTGCATTATCAGTGATATTTTTCAAAAAATACATCAAGATATGTCAAGCAGTACAGATGAGCTTGGGAAGAATATGTTCTAATGGAATACACATATGATACCTGCTCCTGTATCTATAATAATAGAATTCTATTGTACAAGGACATGTACACCATCAGGACAGGTAAGTGAAAACTCATTAAAAGTAAGACTTACTGCAGCAGCACTGGCAAGTATCAGAGAAACTGCATGCTACAAAGAAATGTGCATATTTCACATTTATCAAGCACTCTCTAATGAATACATGTTGCACAACAGATCTATGTATGAAAAAACCAAAACAAAAATAAAGCATACACTCACCCAGGAAGGGAACAAAAGAGTTGCTTAGGATTTTTTAACTGTGCTTCAGTTTTGAATGTTTGGCTTTGAAGATCCAACTTTTATTAATAAATCCCAGTGACAAGGAAAGAGTCTTGAGACAATGTAACTGTTTTTTAAAAGATTAAATTCGAAGTGAAGACCTACTGGCCTCCTCTCTGTCTCAACACACACAACATTTTTATGTTCTAGTCCTAAATACAGTGCAAATTCTCACGAGACATAACTGATATAAATATTCCATAGAATAATAAGAAAAATGTTATTTGCGCTAATTGAAGAAGAGTAACAGAAACAGTGAAGGATTAAATCAATAACTGTAGCTTGTCTTACACTAGATCAGCTCAGCTGCATGGCTTGATTTCTGTGGAAGTTTCCTACTCAATAGCCTAGTAAGATGAATGCATTTTTCACTTATAAAATTCTGAGAAGAGCACATTCTTTAGCAGTATGACTGCCACACAGAAAATGAATTTTAGATACTGAAGAAGACTTACAACATTTAAGAGGAGTAACAATAGCAGCCTTATTTCTAAAATATTGCAAGGACAGGACACAAAAATTCCAATATAGAAAGTATTTTCAGAGAGATCTTATTAACCTACATGAAATAAATTAAAAACCAACATCAGCTATTTCTAACCCAGAAAAGCAACAAATCCATGGGACTTATCCAGTACATCCTTTCTTGATGTTTTTAAACAGCTTTAGAATGCCAAAAATAGATATTGCACATGCTGAAATTCAAGGTAAAATGGCAAACTTTTTCTAGGGCTTTTAACATTACTATGCTGGTCTTCAAGAACTGTTTGAGAGCAGCCTTACATCTCATCGGCTCATGGTAGGTTGATGTTTACCACAGAAAATGGACACCGTAACTTATCTGGGATGCTCACTTCTATCCACAGTAAACAGGCACCAAGGTTAATATCTCCAAAATAATGGAAACTAAACTGATCTGTCATTATAAACTTTCTACGTGATTCTTCTCCCCATTCCACTCCTCAGAATAGGTGCATGTCAATGACAAGTGTCAGACACTGGTATTATGCTGTAAGTAAAAGATGATCAATTATCAAGCTAGATAGGCTTCAAGAGTTCTTGGTGAGCAGCACGAAGCAAATGATAGGAAATAAAATAATCAGAAACTTGGATTTCTAGGCAACACTAAAGCATCACATCTCAAGATTATCCTTTTTATGTTAGTATTTTACAAGTGTTAATAGCCTTTTCCAGGGCATTTATTTTCAGGCTTAAAAATTAATCTTCTCTATGCACTTATGTTATCAAACATTCACACAATGACCTCTAAAAGGAGAAGCAACAGAATTTCCATTAACATAAGAGCAGAATGCTTCTTCTATTTTAGAAGAACTACCAGGAGATTTTTATGTCTGTTTTATCCATGCATTATGGTCAACACCTGGTTCAGGAAAGCTGAGGATGAATTTACACATTCATTTCTGTTGAATGTTAATGAAAACATATTTGAATAGTTTTCACTATATTACTCCTATTTTATTTCCCTTCAAAACAAAATCCTGTTAGCTGAAAGAATACTCTTAAAAGGCTTCCAAATTCTGCCCTCAGATCTGATGCCTATCTACCCGCAGGAAGATCTCATCTTAGTTCCCTTGGTAATACAATGACAATTTTACAGTGTTTCCTGAAGTTCACTAGTGGTTTTTATTTTTTCTCTAACTGTACAAAGTGAGACAATATTCTGGCCAAAAATCATGACAGAGCCATTTCCCAATATGCTTTCTCAAATAAAGGTGTGTAAGCTGCAAAAAGACAGCACAAATTCTGAAAGTAAAAATGTGAAGACTAGGCATGAGACACATCAGTCAACACTTGCACACAGACACTGAAAATGAGATCATTTTAGAGGTACCTCTGCCAACCAGTTCAGTACCTAAACCATCCTACACTTGCTTATTTCTCATGTCGGCACATGTATATCCAGTTAGATCTGGTCATTCCTCCAACTACTAAAATTTATATTATTAAACCCACTGAAATGATGACCCCAGGAATTTACACATGATTTGAACAGGGGAGCCTGTGCTACGCAGCATCTTTCACTCCCAAAAAATAGGGATACTTTTTTACCTTCATACAGAGTCCAGGACAGCAAGGAAGTAAAATGTACAATGAGAAGTAACATTCATGCTAAGGTACAAGTAAGCTGATTAGGACAGCTGCAGTAAGCAGAGCATACCAGGGCACTGCATTAGTTACTGCTCAAAGCATAGCACTCCCGACCCTGGCAATCAGGAATATTGACCAAGCAAGAAATAACCTAAGATCGGACATTAATCATTTGCTAAACTGAGCTGAAAATCATTTGACAACGGGGACCAGGTCAAACATCTTCAAAGATCTAAACCTAAGACTAAAAAAGTTTGGAAACAGAGAGAAGGGAAAACATGCAGGCTCTTGCTGTTTTGTGCAACTGCGTATTTCTGAGTTAGCCAAGTAAAGGATGATTGTCCTTTCTAAACCTGTCCCACACCTGTACAGCTGCCTGACTCAGATCTCATCTGTCTTCCTCTCCCTCCCACAAAAAAAAAAAAAAAAGGATTTTTAAGCTACTGACAGTAAAAAGGAATTCCTGTAAGGACCTTAATCCAGCTGAGTTGCAAGATCCCATTCTTATAAATGGCAAAAGAGACCATATGTACAAGATGTGCCAGAAATCACAAGGAAGAGAGACAGAAGAAGAAACAGTTTCTAACTAAAACAACCTTGAGAATCAGTTTGAAGAAAGGCTGTGTCACAAGGTGGGGAATTAAAACAGGTTCTTTAACCGGCAAGTCACATACCTGTAAGAAAACAACATGTGCTAAGAATACTAGTGATCTCTCTTCTAGTTTGTCTTTCAGCAGCAAGGGAAAAAACCCTGCCCTACTCTTGGGACTAGAGTACTGGATTAATTTACTGCTTACAACTGGGACACTGCTGTGAGAAAAATATAACTGGGAGCATCAGAGTTCCACCCTTTCTCGCAAATGGAAATCATCTTGAACCTCATTACAAGTGCTTTTATCAGCTGTAAGGTATCCAAATCTCCCTTTTCAATGCTTCCTTGAATGTGCATGCACTGACTGTTGCAGCTGGTGATGCTGTTTGGCTTTGCAGGTTTTGTGCTCTGGCTAATTGGCCCTTCAGATATGGTTGCTCCTGATATGGAATGGCACAAAATGAAGACTAACTGAAATTGAAAAATCTACGACATGGAGGTAGAGAGAATATATTTTCCATGTATGCCAGTTACCAAGTGCACCGTACTTCAGCAACATTTTGCTCTCAGATTCTGGGGCACAAGCGATGTCATGTTGCCACCGTCTGGCCTCTCTCATAACAGCACAACACCCCACGAGTATTACAATACTCAAGTGCTCACACTCATTACACACTACATTAAACTTTTTGGTTTTGACAAAATGCAAAAAAAAAAAAACCCAATCAAATATACCAGCCATTTTTCATATTCCTCCATAGCCTTTTCACTTTTTTCTTCCTTCTTTGCCTGTTGCATTTGTCGCTTTCTTCTCTCCAGGAATTTTTCTACTTTCTTCTTTTTTATATATGCTTCCTTCTTTTCATTCCTGCATAGTGAGAGGGAAGAACAAGGGGTCATCATGTAACAGACGAAATACTGCATCTGTGACCAATTAAGTAAATTGAGTCAAAAAATGTATTTTACACTTTCAATAGAAGATTGAGAATACGTATTTAAAATCTTCCATGTCCATTTTTATATATCTCATTTATATATATTTTTATATATCAAGGTATAAATGAATATACTACTCTTTCTATTATGGCATCACCTTTTCTGTGCTTTTTTTCCCTTATTTAGTATCACAAAAAAAATTTCTGAACTTCTGTAGGTAACTGTAAGTTGCACATTGTCTGTGAAAACTCTTGGCTTATAAAACTAATGAAGAATTTCTCCAGCAGATACATCTCATTTCCTTCTTCCTACATCTGCATTCATACATTGCATTCCACAAAACATTAAAGATTTACCCTCCCTCCTATGGCTTAGTAATGAAGCATGAGAATAACCACATAAGACACAATACTACTCAATGAATTTTCTCAGCTGTAGCATCTCTGCCTGGGCTTAGTGTCCTTTTGGGGAAGAAAGCAACTAAAAAATAAACTGAAGGGAGCTGCACAGCTTGTTTTCACTGTTATACTTGTTCTCCATTGGGAATGAAGAGTCTGATCCCAAGCATTCCATTGTCTTCCAATTACAAGCATATCGAGCATTCACAGAAGACAAATTAAATTTATAAGCAAGGACTTTGGAAGCTATGATATAGCAAACACAGTGGACTAGTACCATTTTTCAACTGCTGATACACTGACTCTCCTCTTCTCTGCAACTAGGTCCTCTTCTATCTTCTTCCTCATTCTTTCAGACTGTTTTTCCTTCCTGCTTTGCTCTCTTAAAAATTCCACTTTTCTTTCTTTCCATTTTTTGAATGCCTAAAGACAACCACACATCCATGAGAAATCCTACCCCTCACCTTTTTGTCAATACTCCACTAGTCTATTCTACATTATTATTTTTTTATAATTTCTACACATTCTAATTTTGGAATATTTGTTTGTAGCATTGCTCAGAAGTGGCTATCACTATACCTAAAAAGAATGTTATTTTTCCAGTAGGTAATAGTTAATTGCTAGTGTATTTATATAAAGTGTATTTTATGCATGGTTAATAGGCTCCAAATAGAGAAGCCTGTTTTTCTGCAAATGTAAACATTACATGTATCTGGCAGAAAAGAACCTAATAAGAGCTTCCTTCAAAAACTCTTCAAAATCCATCTCTTTCTGGATTAATGAAAATTGGTTTTTACCATCTCCTGAACCACATTCGAATACACATTTAGGTACATATTTCACATCACCGCTTGTGCTGCTTCTGTTTTTTCCTTATTCTGTTCTGCTGGTGTCTTTTCCTCAAGTTCCTCAAGCTTCTTTTTTTCACTTAACTTCTTTGCTTCTTTCTCTTTCTTCTTTTTCCAGGCTTCAAAACATGCAATTGATTCTTCTCTTTTAAGTGCTTCTTTCTAGATTGGAAATAAATTAATTTCAGTATAAAATTCTAAGTGAAATAGTATGCTTTAAACTTATTGCTAAATGGAGTAATAAAGGAATAGACATTGATTTGTTGACAAAATTGCAAGTATTATAATTAAATATATAGAGTGGTTTTTTTCTATGCCCATTTTTAATTTAATTGAATGAGACAAACCACTCCTGCAAAATACGTGTAGAAGGATATGAAATACATGTTAAGTGCTTAGAAGTGAAACATATTAAATACCTAAAAGCCAAACCAAAGAATGTGCATGATACTACTCAAAATACAATCCTCTGCAGGTAAGCATCTCTTGAGGCAGGGAGTAAACACCTCATGTTCTCATGCACAAAACAAAACTTAGCACCTTAAGAGCTGAGCATCCCAAAGTCTTTGTAAACTAACTTGGAAATGAATCTAGGAAGCACGTTTCTAACACATCTTATGCAAATGTGTAGGGAAGCACTGGACAGACACTGTTTACCACAACCATAACAAGCAGGACATGCCATTTACTGTCTCACATCACCTCGTGCTATTTGGAGAAAACCAGGTACCTTACAAGAGCAGAGTGATGCACTTAGGCAGGAAGCACACTTCAAAGAGTCATAGTTTGTCAACTTCTTTTTAGACAACAATGTAAACAAACCTTTTCAGTATTGCTCCTTAGAATTTCAGCTTTCTCCTTTTCAGTTCTCTTTAATTCCAGTAGAAGGAGCTTTTTCTTTTCCAACCAATTCTGTAAGTCATTAAAATATTTTTAAAATCCTTTTAAGGTATAAGTAAAGAGCAGCACCAATACAACGACCACCAAAATTACTCTTAGTTTGTCCATGTGCTAATTAAGTAAGCATCCCACGTGGAAGACTTAGCTGTTATCACACGAACATTGTGATCAAAAAATCTAAGGTTCTAAAATCATAGCTACAAAATCTAAAAAAAGCTTCAAGATCTTTTAAAAAACATCTTCCTAGAAACACCAAAAAAATGTAAGCATTAATCAAAATTAAATAGAAGAATGGAATAAAGATTCTTATCACGTGCTATATAGGAATATTATTTACATCTGTTGTCTCTCTTGCAAATACCTGTAATTAAAGAGAATAAAATCCTACTGGGAGAAGTGAGACTTCAGGCAGCCATAAAAGGTTATGAGCCATCTGCAGAATCAGGCTTAAATTTTCAAGAATTAACTGTATATTTGGTACGCAGCTCAAAGATAAAAGTCCTAAATGAAGACTATTTTACTTTTAAAAACTATACAGGCAATACAAATATGGATTTGAGAGTCTAAAATTTATTCTAGGACCATAACAAGTACTAAAAACACACATCAATATCAACAGTGTCTGTTAATGAGAGCTGTTCTCAAACAGATTAGCAAAAATCTGCTGAAACCCAGAAAATAATTGTTGTGAAATTCTACAAGGAATTTACATAGATTATTCTTCTGGAAAAAGTACAGGATTTGTTATCATTTTTTCTGAATGCCATTTGAATAGAACATATCAGGGAAAAAACCCAACTTAAAGTACACACTTACTTATGTTAAGAATAAAGTAGAAATAATGGAAAATGTGTGCCTGAAAATAGTCTGACACAATAAATTATGAACCACATAAAAACGTTATGTCTCTTTCATTGAGCTTTTTGTTCATAATATGAGGAAAAGGCATAACCAACAGAATTAAAGGATTACTAAATCTGTAAGCCAGTGAAAGGAATATAGTAAAAAATACTGATTTCAAGAAAATATGAGGTGTTGACCCCTCTATCAGGACCTTTATATGCACATTTTTGTTTGCTGATTTGTTCATTTTTAAAATCTACCTGAAAAACAGCTGCCCTTAAATTATCTACTTTGTTCAATTCTGGACTTTTCTTCAGCATGCATTTATCCTCCAACACCTTTAATGATCCCAGATAGTGAGATGAAACACGTGAAGCTGATGGAACAGTTTTCCCCTTTTTCTTTAAATGTACAAAAGATGTAGACCTAGGAAAATACCAGGACACAAACACATTAATGACCTTTCCATTTATTGTAGCTGATACCAAGTAGTGTTCCTCTTGCTTCAGTGCATACCAGAAGTTACTGTGATTCTTTTTTTAGATGTGCTTGGCTGGGGACTGGGGAGAAGAAAAGGAGAAAGAACTTACCTTTTGTAAGTTTATGAATTACTTACACTTTCACCTAAAAAACAGCTTAGAGCCTGTAAAGACTCCAGTAACACACTCATCACAGGCACTGGCAAAAGGTCTGGGAGTCTGATCTGACATAAACCTGAGCAAGGGTCATAACAACATGCCACATGCACTAAACTGTTTTCCACAGATGGTCAGAAGCTGTCAGCAGTGAAGACAATGCTGACAGAAAATGAGAGTGGAGCAGCATTGTCAGGGCATCTTAAACAGCTCAGACCAATACTTGGCATCCTTCTCTTACCTGTCAGATAAAGAAGCCTCTGGGTTTTGTAGAACTCTCTCCTTTGTTTCACTTAGTTTCTAAGAAACACAGAGGAAAAGTAAAGTTATAAAGTATCTCAAGCAACAGAGCAGGATGGAACAGGTTTTTACAAGCTAACAAGGACACTGAGAATTGGACTCAGCCCTTATGGATCCCTTCCAAGTCAAGATACTCCATGGTCTCACGATGTTATAAAAAAGGCAAGAAAGACACCCTAATAGAGGGTATAGTACAGGGTAAGAAAGTAGGGAGAGAACAAAACAAAACAAAACAAAAAAGCCCCAAAGCCAACCAACCAACCAAACTTTCAGAATGCCTGTATCATTTTGGAATGGCACCTAGGAATGTTTATTTGTATTACGTAAAAATACAGTCAATAGTGTAGAAACAATAAGAAGTCAAAAGAACCCAGCTGGGTTATTCTATAAACACTCTTAAGTCTTTTGAATATTTAGCTTTAATAATTACATGTATCTACATATTTTCTTTTTAGGATAAAGCATAGAGTGCTTTGCATCTTATCCATTATTCAGGTCACACCATGGATTCCATCCTCTGCCAACACACACTGCTCACTGGTGTTCAGCTATCCTCACAACAGAGATTTGACATTTTCACTTTGAGAAGGGTACTTCCTTAAGGCTGCAAAACACATTTCAATACCTTTATCTGATTTAAATAATTTGTGGAAAAGGTATTCCTTAAATCTGTCATAAAGCTATACAGAATTTATAAGACCCTCACCTCTAGAAACCAGATATAAATTGTCAGCTTTACAGACAGTGCTCTACACACTTAAGGTACCAACAGAAACTTTACAAAACTTTCCTTTGTGCTCTAGGACATTGTTCCAAACAATGTTAAACCGTGTACGAACAATACCTTGACAGAGTTCTTTGACATGTTCTTTGCCTTCCCATGCTCAGATTGATCATTCACTGATACCTCCTGCATTGTATCAGTTATTATTTGCCCTTCTGCTATTTTCATCATTCCATCTGAACTGTCAGCTGTTGGCTGCTCCAATTCGTTTGTTTTCTCATAGACTGTGGTCCTCATTTGTTCTATCACAGAACAGGATTTCCTACCACTGTCCTCCAGTTTCAAGTCACTGGAGCTGACAGTCTTCTGATCACGATCTAAAGGGAGAAAAAAGATTGAGAGGACACACTAACAAGAACTTCATTGTTTCTGAGTATTGCTATTTCTGTACAGAATGCATTTCTAGAAAAACCATCAGTCTATGAAAGTTGTTACTAAATTTTATATGGTATAATGTATTTTCTGTATGTCTCCTTCTAAGAACTATACACTAATAAGAACAGTATTCACTTGTGTTTGCATGTCAGACTGGAGTAGTAACTGCAGCTTTAACTAATGTTAGAGAACATGACAGCAAGACAAAGGCAAAATTTTCCATTTGCCTTTCATGGCTGTAGTGCAGAAACCAAAAGCAAGAGTCATTGCAATCATAGCAAGAGCTCTTCTGACACCCAGCAAACTTCTAATGAAGTCTGCAAGTAAACATTTCGGGTAACAAATACTGCTTTCATTGTGTGGTGTTCTTCAGGGATGTGGGACACATGAGGGAATAACTGAAAAATTCTGCAGTGGGGATTTAAAGAAAACACCACCTCAATCTGAATGTATGCCTAAGTGGTGAAATTGTTATTTATGGAACACATTATTAATAAGATTTAAAAATCATTTTTATCAGATTTCAACTGCCAGTAATGCAGAGATCTAAATTTGTAAAACAATTCAGACACAAGCCAAAAAATGCCCCAGTAAAACCAAATTATAAGTCTTTCACATATTTCCAATGGAATTCTTAAGAAAAATAGAATTTTTGGATGACAAATTAACTCCAAATTACCTGAAGAAAGGAACATTAATGCCCATAATCTAAGAAATTTGACCTAGATTTACAGGGGTGAAGGTAAGTTCAAGGTAACAAGAATTCTGAATTTAAAACCAATACTGCAGTCTGTCACTGCACTACTTTGATTCACATGAAGAAAAGGAGTGGTTCAACTTCTTTTCTGCCAGTCTAAAACTACACAAGCACACCAGCCAGGAAAGAGAGGTGTCTGCACATTCAAGTACCTAGCACTTTGGTGCCATCAAGTGGAAAGAAAAAACGAAGCTGATACCTTTAATCATGCTCTACCAATTTCAAAGTTATAATATTCCATCACAGGTAATGACTGGCCATAAACTTGTCTGAACATCAAACAGGACAAACTCCTCTCACATTAGGAATTGGATAAAAAATATGAAGTCTTTTGGCACAATAGTCAATTAGCAGAATTCCAAATTCTGCTTTGCATATTAAAAATGAATTAGCTATTCTTATACTGAAACATTCAAGTTTGGGGGGTTTATGTGTTTGACTATACCTCCAAAGTGTGTCAGTATCTTCGAAGTAAAAGATCATTTGAATTGAAACAATGAGACATCTACCACTCACAAATGTTTTGGCTACTGCTGATTTTCTGACATTCTGTTACATTACAGCTTCATCTGGTCATAGAAAAGGAGTTTAATGACCCTTCCATTAAAGGCTGCACGGATGCTGCGGACACGATGTGAACACAGCTTTCTGTGCCATGCACACACTGTGGAGGCATCTTGGCAGCCCCCTCACACCTTCCCGTCACTTGCACTGATGGAGAGCTGGACTTCTAAGGACCTAAACAGCTGGTTGTCATCTTCTGAAAGGAAAAGGCAAACAGGAACCTCCTGCTCTTGGCCCACACGGGTTCAGTTTACCCCCTGGCAGACAGAGTTTGTGTATTTTTAGAAGCTGATGATCGTTATCACAGAAAATAACCTTAATTAAAACACTTTAAAATACTGTAACACGGCTAAGCAGCAACAACATTCAAACACTTTCTTTTCACCTGATGCTGAAGCCTTTCCTTTTTTGTGCATCCGAGGCTTTGCTTTTGGTTGGTTTTCCTCTTGATTTCCTTTTTTATGTAGTTCATTAATAGGCAAGTCATCACTTTCACTATTATCATGCAATACTTCTTCAGCAGCTGAATGGTCTTCATTATGTTTTCTGTTATCCTCATTTTGACCTTCCAAACATCCTTCTTCACCATCTTTTCTGTCATTCTGTATGTTTTCACCTTCTAAAACCATTATTTGCTGAAGCCTCTTTTCATGAAAGGATAAATTCAAGTCATCAGCAGCTTCATTTTCTGAATCTACTGCTATTCGTGAAGCATCATCATCCAAGAGAGGACTCCCAGCAACAGATCTCTCAGTGCTTGTAGAACCTGAATTACTTTCAGCAAGTTCTTTCCTAATACCTGCAAAGAGCATATTACCACCTTGCATTTGATACAAGTGGAAAAAAAATGGGACACAGAAGCAGTATCATCCACAACCTAACACTATTTTTCATAAAACATGCTCCCAACTTTAGTTTCTGAGCATTTCTCTTTCTGTGCCTCTCATCTCTGCAAAGCCACCAAACTATGGCCTTATTCTACTTCCTTTCCTGTCATCTGTTTTCATGGACCCAATCAAAAAAAAAAATATTCACTCATTAATTCTCTTCTGCCATGCAATTTAAAGTCCTTCTAAAAAAACAATGTCTCAGTGCCACAGGAAGTGGAAGCAAGTCAACAACAACAAAGCTGGGCATGTTTGGTATTAGAATCCATCCTCCCTTCCCTTCACTTCCGCCCCATTTAAACTCTACTAGAAGATACTCAAAGGAAGGATCTTCCACAATGCTAAGGTTCACATGTTTAACATAAATATTTATCTTCCTTTAGCCTGTTATTGCTGATTGACCTTCAGAATTGAATTTCAGAGTTCAAATGTTTGAGAAAGGTGACAAAAGAATGGCATGCCATTTACTGCTGGAGAGCTTTTTTTCCTAAATCTTGTCAACAAAGGGAAATCAAAGCATCCCACAAACTGTTAAAAGATGTTTCAGGTGTGAATGAAAAACAGGCCACAGAGGAAGTCCTTTTAAAAATACATTATCATATTGAACATTCCTACTTTCCTTAGCATTTAGTGCTATACCTACAAGAAGAAGAGTAATTTGGCCAATCTTGTCATTTAGCCAAACATAAACATTAGCAAACATCAAATGCATCCTGCTCCAAGAAAAACAGCCAGATCAAACCTACTCCTGGTTTACATGCACTGCTGGGCAAGCACGCTCTGCAGCATGTCCTGCAGCCCTTATTCACTGATTGTCCAGACTGGGAAACCAGTACAAAAAAACCATTGGCTTTCTCTCTGCCCATGTCCACTTTCATTTGCAGTACTGTGCACTCCTGTCTCATCCCAGTGTCAAGTAAACAAGAAGGCTAAGGAGGAGAACTGGGCACCACAATGGTAGGAACCAGTACAGACTATGTGTGGTCTAGCAGCTTGGCGCCTCCATTGATTTCATTGGGAATTCTGCTGCTAATTTGGCAGAGGGCGACTCAGTGATTTACAAGTTGTTAAAATATGAAATCTTGGAACACTAAGTCATATTGACACATAAAGTTTCTCTAGAATCTACTAATGAGTTAAGAAAGGGAAGAACACAAGGAAAAATATTTAATTTTGTTTTACCATTTAACATGCCATCTTCATCACTTTCAAAGTCGTCTGAATATTCATCTGTTTCCTTGCCTGTTGCATAATCCAAAATTGCTTCCTGTAGCTCATCCTGAAATGGCTTCACAAATAACTTTTACATAAAAGAGAAAATCCATTTGTTCAAGTTCAGCACTAATTCTCCCCTCCCACATATACGTAAATAAAACTAAGCAACAGAGGTAAGCCCATTTAATTGATAATTATTGTGAAGCATGGTGCTTCCATTCTAGCTCCATTCCTCTAACATATCTGCATCAAAAAAAGTCCCCAAATCTCCAAGTATTTATTTATATTTTTTCTTCATAAGGAACATATCTTGAAAATCCCTCTTCCATTTTTTGGCACTTATGATGTATCATCATGTGACACTTCTCCTCTTTTATATGTTTTGATTGGCAAGAGCACAAGGGTCTGTGAGAGCAGGTGAGCACGGACGAGCTCTTCACTGCCGCAGGACAGGAGCCTGAAGCAGGTGGCAGGTCCAAACCAGTGAAGAACTTCACATATTTTGGACTCTGCTGCAGGACATCATGGACACACCACATTTACACGACTCTGAAGGGCACTGGGCTTACTTACAGATTGCAAATACATTTAAGAAATGCACCAGTATCTCCAGATTCCAGGCCCTGACCCACAAACCACGAGGAGCAGTAGTTTGTCGCGGGCCTTGGGCGCTTCCCGAGGCACCTGCTGGTGGCCAGGCTGCTCCTTCAGCCCGGCTGTCAGGAACGGGGCAGCCCGGCTGCTCCCAGCCTGTGCTCCCAGGAGAGCAGCTCCTGGTGTCCTCACGGAGGGCAGCCTGCTTGCCCGCTTTCATTTTGAAAGCAACGCGGATTTTTGCGGGTGTGTTGCCTGTAACAGCGAATTAACGTATTCCCAGGGGCAGAAACCTGCTCGCAGGCCCTGCTGCCCAGCGTCGGCTTTACTCTGCCCGTCCCTGCCCTGCCCGGGCCGCCGCCGCTCACCTGCAGCCCGCAGTCGGCGGCGCCTCCCCGCGACATGGTGGAGGTGTCTCGTTGCGGCCTCGCAGCGCCCTCGGCCGCCGCCAAGCCCCGGGAAAGAGCCTCGGGAGAGAGCCTCGGGAAAAAGCCCCGGCAGCGAGCGCCGGGAAAGAGCCCCGTGCCGGGCCCGGCCGCGCCGCCCGCGCGGTCCCGCCCGTCGCCCGGCAACGGCGGCAGCGGCCTTCATTAGCCGGGAATCGCCGCGTGTCGCCGCAGCGCCTCCTCCTCAGCCGCGCCAAAGCCGCTCTGCCGGGATTTATTATCGATGCCCATGCCCTGCCAGGATTTATTATCGATGCCCCTATCCTGCAAATAACCCTGTTCCCACAAGGAGCACATCCATACATTAATGACACTCCTACCAGGGCTGACCCCAGGTCAGCCCCACTCTTGCAGTTAGGTGACTGTCCAAAACCTGCCCACTTGGGATGTGAGCACTTTTCGTAAGAAACATACTCATTTTAGTGCTTTCTGGAATAAAGCTCTCATAGCACTTGTGTGTTAATTTAAATGGCATTTTAGACATGAAGAAATTACAGTGGCATAGAAGTAAATCGCCTGCTGCTTGCACCTCCTAATGCTCCAATTTTTATTTCCCCAAAGGGTGGTTGTGCGATCCGCCTGGTGAGCAGCAGACCCCTGGCGACCAGACACTTTGCCAAGCAGCACACATCCCTGCAGAGCTGGCTGTCCTAGAGGTCATCTGCCCACTGTATGGGCCACAATGAAGGCACCTGAATCCCAGGGTTTCTCGGGGAATGCCAACCTCTTGCATCAAATGAAAGCTGTCCAGGACCATTTACAGATACAGACATTTCTATTCATCCTCCAGTTTAAATGCTTCTGATCGCTCCTTTTCTAAAATAAGACTAGAGCCCCAGTTCTCTTAGTGATAACAAAGGACTTCTGACATGTTCTCTATACTGGTGTTATATTTATATATATTAATCTTCCCCAATATGCATTGCATTTTTTGTAAGTTGTGCAGAAGAAAATCTCTCTGACAGAAACAGAATATGTAGGACAGAGCCCAGAGCCTTAGGACTTGTTTTCCTCTTGTTTATTTATGTAGAGTTATATTTTAAAAGCAGTGCAGTTATGCAAAGGCCATAACCCACCTGAGGAGAAAGAGGCCCTGAGTTCTAACAAGTAACCTTGGATTTAAACTACTAATTATTTGCCAGTGATTAATTGATATTTAGGTGTCATCTGTAAGCAGCTCCTTGCTCTGTTTAGCCATATTTATTTATGGCCAAATAATGCTTGATCTGCTGAATAATCATGGCATTTGTTGAGAGTTATTCTTGATGCGCAAATTTTTTCCTATATTTTATTCACATGTGAAGGCCTTAAATTTGAGTCTGTGCTATTCCATCTCTATGTGAAGGTGAAAAGTGAAACTGGACATGCTTGTTAAGAATTTAGAAAGGAATAAAGATGAAATGTGTATATTTTTTCTGTAATGTTAGCGATTGCTATTGAGGGCTAAATTACATCCCTGTTACAAACCACTGAGATGCACATTTTATTAAATTCCAAAAGGTGGCAGCAAAATATTCTAAAATTGAAAAATTGGTTCTTTTTTCCAAATGTCTGCTTTATTCTGGTTTCTTTTATATTACTGACAATGTTTATGGCATTTTTTGAGAGACACTATTCATTTAGCCTTGTATACATGGTAGAGAAGGAAGACTTGGTTTGAATTATTGCGTTATTTACATGAGTCAGACAACGGGTCCTCATATCACCTGTCTTATTAAATATTCAATGCACTGAGTTGGTTGGATGCAGGAAAAAAATATCAATACTGTCAGCACTGAAGAACTCAAAATGTGTGGAGATGTTTTTGTCAAAACACATGAACATCAGGTCTGCATCTTCTAGTCTTACCTGAGGCAAAAATCCCATTGAGACCCACTGAGGTGGATGGGACTTAAGCCTAAATATGAATGTAGTGCTCTGGGTATAAGAGACTTACTTTAAAAAAAAACCAAAACAACAAAACCACACAACAAAGAGAAAACAACAAAATCCCACAAACAAACCAAACACAAAAAAGCCCCAACCAACCAAAAAAACTCCAAAAAACAAAACCCCAAACATGGAGGTTTATTGAGGACAAAAAGCAAAAGATTTTATGGTATGAAAATGAGCATTAACATCTGCTTTTTAATTAGTAACTGATTAATACATCACAAGTGTAAATTGTATGGAAATGTATGTTTGAAGGTGAAGTTGCTCTTTCTCTCTTTAGCAGACATGGACCGTTGAGAATCAGGCTCTCAATGATCCCAGCAATTATATTAATTTGGATAAAATAAACTTGGAGGTAACATTTTATTCTGCTGACCGAATGTTGTGAGTCTCTGCCATGCCCAGAACCCTAAAAAAAGCACTTTTTAAAAGAAGCATCATGATGCAGTGTGATTACCATCTGCAGCAACGATGTTGTATTCAGAAAGCAGTCAAGTATGATGAGATTTTTGGATGGCTAGCCTATATGCATATAAACAACTTCCGTAAGTGGTTTATTTTATCAATGTGTCTAGAGTTTTTAAGACAGGATTTGGGATTCCTTCTGAACAAATGACACATAGATTAAAAATTCTAAAATCATATATAATAAGTCACGTTAAGTCAAACTATATAAAACCCCTTACTGGAGGGAAATGTTGTTCTACTTGCTTTGGTACTCCTTCCCAAGTCATAAGTTACACTTGAAACAAAATTTAATGTCATGGCAAAATCTCTAAGTTGGTGGATATTCCTGTAGAAAGTGATTTTTGCGTTGGTTGCCAGGGTCTCGGCTCATAAATGACTATTCCTGCTCTTGACATCAGTGGGAATTAGACATCCAGCTCTTGGACCTTGCACGTGTATTGGTTTAGCAGAGTAACAAGTAGCTTCAATTCTAAACAACAGTGAGCTCTTCTATCTAGGGGTCACCATCACAGACATTCGTAAGCACAAACATTAAAAATTATTGTTCTCACATTTTCTTCCCAGTTTGTATGAAACAGTCTGTTACAATGTACCATGTTTTGCAGGGTTTTGCCTGTCCTGCCAAAATATGCTGTTCTTCTTATGCTTGTCTTTAAATAAAACCAGAAATACAATCAACTTTGAGCATCACATGGAAATCCACGTTGTCATCAAATTCAACCTCTCACTTTTACATCTTGATCTGATTTGTAAGTAGTTAGAGAAGATGCTGTCAGGGTAAGAAGGTATGCAAACTTCACTTAGTAGATTGTTCTTCTCAGGCATATTACCAGGAAAGTTGAATTTGATAAAATGAATACATACAAAAACATAGATATTGAAGGAACAGACTGCAAAACTGGAGCAAAAGAAAGAAGAAACTAGGATGAATAAATTCACAGCTACATCACTTACATGGCAGTTTAGGAATACATGTGTTCTTGACTGGTTAATTTATTCCTGAGCATTAGACTTAGAAGTAGCAGATGGAGGTAGATATCCCAAAAGAAAAAAAAGTATCCTTGACTTTTTAAAGTTATTTTAGGCTTTATTTTTTTTAAGCTGCCTTTTTTTGTAAATAGTACTTGATGTGATTTTAAGGAAAAGCGTTGGAACACAGAGGAATGAGATACAGCTGTGTCGGTGTTGTGCTTGGTCATAGTAACAAGCAATGAACTTTTCAAACAGACAAAGCTTGTTTGCGTTGGTGGCAGCAGATTAGACTTCCTGTAAGGGGAGTCAGAAAATGCAAACCTTTTCACGTCAAGTGGAGTCATTTTGTGTGCAAATGACTCAAGCTACTGCTGTCGCTTGTATATGGATACATTCTTTTTAAGTCTTGCAGCTGTGAGCTCTGGTTAAATAAACACCTTTCAGAGAAACCTCACAGACCTGCAATTGCTTAAAAACATCTCTCACTCTCGAAATATCTCTATGTCTAATGTTGTATTAACGCTGTCAGGAGAAGCCAACATCTGTTAAGTGCTGAATGGTAACTCACTTTAATGCTATGGCAAATTTCACAGAGACAAGAACCATGCTCGTCAGATTATCACCTGCACATTTGAGAAGTGTCAGGGCTCCAAGCTGCTTGCACCTGAAGGTTCACCAGAGAGCCAGACAGAGGGCCTTGAGTTAAAAACTTGAACAATGTCCTGCAAACTTCCAGCCTCAAGGGACAAGAAGTCTGACATCATAAAAATTAATCAGAGAAAATGGATGCAGTAAAAGGCCAAATTAAATTGCATTGTGGTTAGAAAGATTGACTGGCTAATTCTCACTGACCCTAATGTCTCCTCCTGCTCTTTATGTCTATATTCCTCCCTTGTTTCCTTTTAATTTTTAGTGCTATTCTAGTTACCCTATGGCAGGAAGATTTAAAGGAGAATAGAGCCGCCAGGTCTGATTTTGCTACCATTATCCTAACAAAGATAAAACTTTACAGTGCAAGAAGCTTCAGCAAGTAAAGATGAATGATTACCTTACTCCAGTGTAGCAAAACAAAGGCCCATTGGAAGCACACTGAATGTATCACTTAATCTTTTTAGATTCATAACTGACCATATAAGATAGTACCTTTTTATATCTTTTGAATGTATTGATTTGTCTATCAGTATACCTATAAGAAGGTTCCATATCCGAGCACTTCCTAATCTTTAAGAGAGTTATCAGCTTTCCCTGCTAGACTGCTGAGACAGAATTATTATTCCCACTTTGTATATGTAGAGAGAAGTCTCAGGAGCTGTGCTAGTGACACAAAGGCATGCAAAATTTCTATGGTGGTGTAACTGTGGAGGATTTCTATCATGCCTGTTTTGCACTAACTTATACCCTTAACCAGTGAAGAAAATTCAGACATCAGATGAGAGCTGGTACCCATTAGAGGCAGCAATGCAGAGGAAGCAGAAAAATCTGAAGAACATCTGTGGTATTTCAGTGCTTGATAAAAGGTTTAAGCATTTGCTAACAGCTGCCCATTGTGGTTTTCTTTTTTTAGTAAAAGAGCTGTTGGAGAGCAATTTTTTTTTCAGTTTACTCTAGAGACAAGGTATGATTCTAAGGTAATACAGCAGGGAGAGCTGTAACATCAGATCCACTCCTGAACAAATATGTAGACAAGTATAGCATCTAGTTGGGCGTTTTCTGTTTTTTCTTTAGCTCATAAATTGGTAGGTCACTATCATCTCTTAGATTGGAGCCCTGGTTTTCTTTAGCTTCAGATGGACCGTACTCAGCGGCTCCTTTTAGAGAGTGGTGTTAAGGGTCCACACTTACATTCCGTTTTCCCCTTTCCAGGCCATCCAATACATCCACTGCTCATGGCCAGGGCTGCAGGTTTAGCTCTATACTGGTATCACCAGAGAAACCTGCAAAATACAAGCTCCAGATTTCATGCAGTTCCTATGGAGACCATGATACATTAGGATATTTTTATTGTGGATTAAAGATTATATTGACTTTGCCATTATTAATATTTCTGTGTACTTTTATGTCATCTCTGCAAGGGCTATGGAAAGAACATTTCATTCAGACTTGGTAATGGAAAGGGTTGATTAATCCCAGCACTTGGAAACAAATAATCCAAGTTAATAATCTGGAACATTAAATCAAACTCTGTATTTGCAAAGGAAGCTTAACAGTTCATCTTTTCTTGTTCTCCATGTTTCCTTCCTTCCGTCTTGTGACTTACGTTATAGCCCCTGCAACTGATTTGAAGTTTTGCAGCTGCTAAGATGACTTGGCTTCAGTTTAACAGCAAATGTCATCAGCCCAAATCTGGGCTTCAAGTGATCTTTCTTTCCATTTCCTATTTCTTTTCAAATTGATTAGTCGCCAGTTGAGGGGATTATCTAAAGCTACCCTAAGACTGGTTCTCTGTGCCAGGGCTCTTCGGCCTGTTTTGTCAGAGGAAAATCCTGAACAAAAGCTAATGGGCATGCCAGAAACATGTGAAGGGTGGGAGAGGGTCTGAGTGTCAAAACTCTCTCTCGAGGAGCTCTTGGGTAGTGCAGGAGGGAGTCAGAGAGAAAGAGGCATCATCTCGGTGCAGAAAGCAGCTGGGCTGGACATGGTGGGGAGGAGGCAGTGCAGTGGGGTGAAAAGGGATAACTGAGCTTTTTGTATCAGAGTATTTTTGACTGTGTACTCTTCAGGAATGGTGCCTCCTCTAAGTACATTTTGTGCACACACAGTGTGAAATTGAATTTTCAGTTACATAGGTCCACCCAGGCTGTTTGGGGAAGTGGGAAGGAGAGCTGTTCAACTTCAGGACTGTAGGATCACGCTAACAGCTGTGCTGTTTCCTTTCCCAAACTAAACTCAGCCATAGTGCTGAGGTATTGCCACAATACCTCATGCCATGAAGATATGTTCTACATGTCCGAGGTGCATGCAAACCCCACACTGAAGCACTGGAGTCAAAGATTAATGCTTGAAAATTTTATTTTAAAACCGATTCTGGAAGACCATTTGTAACATGAACTTCCATCACCTATTTTAATTTCTTTCTTAGTTCCAATGCTTGAACCTTTAAACTGACAGTGGCTGATGCTGAATCATAGAATCATGGAATGGTTTGGGTTGGAATGGACCTTAAAGATCATCTTATTCCAATGCCCTGTCTGTGGGCAAGGACATCTTCCACTAGACCAGGTAACTCAGAGCCCCATCCAGCCCAGCCTGGAACACTTCTGGGGATGGGGCTTCCACAACTTCTCTGGGCAACCCTTTCCTGAAGTTAAAATTTACTGTTTAAATCACGGTGTTTAAAAACTACTTGCAGCCTCACAAGCAGCCCACACAAATGAGCGCACGTGTTTGTACTACAATATCTACCTAAGCACCTGAGGGCCTACCTGTCTTCTTAGTCACTGGCTGTCTGTGTTGAAAACAGGAATACTTCATGAGACGAACCAGCATGATCCTTTTCATCTATTGCCTATGAATTATCCATAGTACAGCAACTGCACTTCCCATCAATGGCATTTTCTGAAGCTTTATAGTTCTATAACATTGGCAAGCTTTAGATGCAAAATTAACAAGCAGCATCAACAAAGCAGAATGTATTTACCCAGCTGATGAGAATATTTTCCTGATAATAGAGCTGTAAGCTATGAAAGCTATTTCATGACAAAATACAGCTGGGAACTGCATTTTGTCTTGTATCAAAACATTTTTTTGTGTGTAGATGAATAATGGAAAGCAGATAAGAGAGTGATCGCGTGCTGATTTTTTTATGCAGTGTTTCAAAGTTGAAATGTTTCATAAAAATTCTTTTTGCTAATGATGTGAGAGACCCATTTACATCACAGCAAATTGATAAATGGATTGTGCAGTGCTTTTTGTAGACATGCTTGTTGCGTCTTTTTCTCTTCTTCTGTTTGTTTGGGGTTTTTTTCAAACACATAGCTGTATACTTCATAATTCACATAACATATGCCAACTGTATATACAAATCATCTAGGGAAACACCATGCAACTCAGCCACTGGTAACAAGCAGCACAGCTCACTTCACACTGACAGATGCTAATGGCTTACTGCACAGGAGTACCTAGTATAGGTCTAGTGGGATTTTCTCTAGGATTACCTATTTAGTTTTGTTTCTCATTTTCTCCTTAAAATCACAAAAGGTTCCTTGGAAATCAGTGGGAATCTACCAACATCAATCTATACTCTTCTTGTTCTAATTTGTGTGACCTGCTGCTGAAAGAATGCCCTTATTAAAAGTCCTATTTTTTTTCATCTTTTTGATGCAATCCAGTCAGTGTCCAGCTCAGTGAAGAAGAAAAAAAAAAGAGAAAGATCTCCAGTGTCCTTTATACATGCTTAAGCAAACTGGATTCAGTGCAATAGCAGGCAGTGGCTTTCATATATGCTAATCCATGCACTCAAGATATTCAGTGGATATTCACACTGTGATTTTCACTCAAGATGTTCGCTGGTGGCCTAATTCTGCACTACTTGTATTAGCAGCAGGACTATAATGATCTGTGAAGGGGCAAGGCTGAGGGTTTTTCTAGTTCTTAACTGCTGCATTATCTCAGTGAGAACACTCTTCAGGTGTTGAGCTCCTGTCTTTTATCTGTGCCTTAGTGCTGTGTAATGAATGGCTTCAGCCAGGTCTGGATTTAGCCCAGCGAAGTTGTTACGTGAGAGCGGAAAGGTGCTAAGTGAGCCTCCGAGAAGGAGGCAAACGGCGCCCTTGCACAGTTCAGCACCTCCTCTGCATGCTATCGTAGCTGGCTTTAATCTTACCTAATACGGATAAAAACACTGATGGAATCTGGGCTGCTGAGACTTCCCTGCGTCGTACAAATCCTGTTGATAACACTGCATATGTATTTACAGCTGACCTCTGCTAAACGAGAAGCTGGCTGTCTAGAGAAAGCTACTCTGTGCTGCAGTCAAATGAAACACAGAGGAAAAAAAATCCAGAAAGGTACTTAAACCTCTAAATCAATGGAGCAAAGCACCTGAGTATGATTGCAAGTGGAGGAATGGGGTGGTTGTGTTTTTTTCTTTTGAACTGGGGCTAAATGCATTAGTTTGAATACAGCTGGAGTAATCCTGCAATGCCTTGTAAAGAGAATCATCTCTCAAAGTTATGATGCCACCCTACTTACTCTGGAGATAAAATAGCCAAGGCGAGAGAAACAAAGCTAAACAACAAAATAGATTTAAAATTAGATATGAGCTCCCAATATTCAAAGTGGGGAAAGGAAAACTGGTCCTGATTTTACTTTCAGGTGATGCCTTTCTCTCCCCATGATAATAGTGCTGTCATCATAGAGGATTTCACTTGTTCAAAGATTTGCCATTAATGAATGATTCTTACAAACCCCAAGGGAAGAAGCAGCAAGTAAATTGATGCCTTTTCCTTGTCTTAAAATCAAGAATCAAACACGGTTAGAAGGGAAAAAGGGGTTTTACCTCAGATTTATTTAAAGGATCCTTAGGTGCACCACGTCCAGGTGGAATGCATTGAAATGCACACTGCAATGCACACCCACGATAGATCGGGTATAACATTACAGATCTTACCAATTAGCATCTCTATCAAAAATTCCCCAACGAGAGGCTTGAGTGAGCCCCCCTCCCCGAGGAACTTTCCCCTGGATGGTCCTATCTTAGTTTACAAAATGTGTTCTGGAGAGGACCTTGGGGTCTGGGGCATTCTGATCCCTAACTACAAGACTTCTAAGATGTTTAGTCTCTTAGTTTAACAAAATAAGTCTAAAAATGTAGGCTAAAAAACTGAGAATACAAAAAGCTATAAAAAGGTATATAAAAGGGGTATAAAAGAAAAGGCAAAAAATTATCATGGCATCAAATAATATCTGCCTTTTAAATAAGGGAAAATGAGACTTGCAGCAGTCCTGGGATGAATATTTAAATATAAACTGTCTAGTACAGTACTTAGCCTCAGCAACACTCTCCACACAGATTTGGATGTTTCTTTTTTGTTGTAGTGTTTTTTTCATTTCTGTCTGAAAATGCTTACTGCTGGCCAACAGAAAAAAAATTTAGTTTGACACCCATTTTTCCAAGTGGATGAACCATACAAGCTAGTGATCATTGTGATTGTTTAAACTAATCCTTCAATGTGAATGATCAATCAGCCTGGCTTGCACATATGGAAGTGACTGAACCACTTCTATGCTGCAGGTTTGTGGGTGTTCAGTGGGGGTATAGGGTTTTGTAATCTGTTCATGGAAATTTTAGTGTTATCTTCTGGAGAAGTTTCTCTTTGGAAGATTATTTGCATGTTTTTCCCTCTGTTTCTCTCTCTCATACACACATACACACATACATAATCGTGTATAGTTATATATTATTTTTTTGTATGATTCCTATGTCTATAGGTTTTGCACAGGTACTGTGAATGGGCTTTTGCAGTATTAGGTATTGAGCTAATGCTCTCATTCTGATACACACTTCTGTGGGTGGTGATTTAGCCCCACGGCTATGAATTCTTGGACATTTGTTTTGAATTACATCTTCTTATCCTAAGATAAACAACTATTACATTTGGTATTGTTTTGTTGTAACAGAAGAGTCTGCACTAACAGACCCATAGCTGTTAATTTGCAGATGTGAGAATTCAGCAGTGCAAAGCTTGATTTATTTGCTTGCCCGGTGCTATGTTCTATAATTAACTTTGGCTTCCTTTCACATGGGACAAAAAACATAACATGTTCCATGGGGAATCATCCAAGTGTGTTGAATTCAGATGTAGTACTTAAGTCCCTTTTAATTTAACTTTTTTCCTACACCCATTATTTTTTAGCCTCTCTCACTTAGAAAGACTTGCCAAGGTAGAATATATTTTTGAAGGGTAGAGATGTGTGCTTAGAAACCAAGTTTCAAATATCCAAATTCTTTCTCCTTTCTTTTCATGGAGTGAGAAAAGAAATAATGATGTGCTAAAGGTTCTTGTGATGTCCACAGTCTCTAAAGTTATATGGAGGCGATGATGAAATGTACAGTGTATTAAGGAGGACTGGTGGAATATACATGCAGTTCAAAGATTGCAGGTTTTGGCAGATATGAATGCTGTCTTAGGCTCAGGATAATCAAGTCTAAGTTACGTGGACCCTGCTGTCCTTAATTTTTTAACAAATGCCTAGGTAAACATTTTGTCAGAATCTGGGATGAAGTCTTTGAACAAAGTATAATACTTTTGTAGGTTAGAGATGGTAATCGGATTGAGAAAGGAACTAAAATGTAAAATCTTGGTCCTGCACATGAAAGGGACTACATAGGTTTACATAATTGCTATAAAAACATACCCAGGATCTAAGCAAACATTCCGTTCTTCATTAACCGTGACAACAGAATGTTTCCCAAGTTATCCCCAGAAAGCAGAGATCCCAGTTAGTAGAGGAAGCCCTCTAAGTGCTGAATGGTTTTTATGTAATTTTTATGGGAGATTTAGAAAAGGCTTTCTTAAAAAAAAAAAAAATAAAGTTTTGGAGGTGGTTAGCACTTAAAACAAAATGGAGGGGTTATTTAATCAATTTCTCAAATAACCTGTAATTAAAGGAATATTCTGACAAGTACACCCTTTCTGCTGACTATCGCATTGCTGGTAATTGGCTGTGGTCCACAGAGAAACCAAGTTTATGCAAGTCATAATTGCTTCAGAGTTTTTTGTTCTGAACTGAAATGATGAACCAGAACTGCTGTCCTTCCAGAAGACAAGGTACAGCTGATGCACCAGAGCTTTACCTGTATTAAATAATAACACTCTTTTTACTAATCAGCAAAGTCCAAAAGTGTGTTATCTTACTGCCTTTTGGCAAGTTTAGGTATCTGCCCCTACACCACAGGATGTCAGAGCATATGGCTGAGATCATGCGAACATGAGAACAGACCACTTACCTTTACAGAGAGATGTTTCCACTGTTACCTTTTTCTTCCATGCAGAGTTTTAGGTCTTTCAGCAGCAATGTCCTTCCTTTTTTTCTTATTAAGCTTTGCTTTTCTCCTGGGAAACTGAATAGAGAGATTAAAGAGGTCATGCCTTTGTAGAATTAATCAGACACATTTGATTAGATGCTGCTGCCTTTCCAAATTCGTGACAAGTTTTTAACTTGTGTTTTGTTTTAAAAATCAAGTACCTCAACACACTTTACAACTCTTCCATTAATGAAACACAGACACACACAGACACACACACACACACACACGCAAACACAATAACCCTTCTCAAATCTTAAAGGTGAATTTTTGGTAATTGGCTTTCTGTCCACCTGTCACTAAGATTGCTGTGCAGTATATTCATAACTCGTATTTCTTTGCAGAATGGCCTTCTTTAGAAATACACGCTGGGACTGGAAGGAAGGAATACATCATTCTTTAAAAACATCCTCATAGGCAAAACAACTGTCTTTCTGGATTTAGACTGTGAGAAATGGAACCACTTATTCTATCTCTTTAACAATAAAAGTTTTGTTTAATTCCATTCTATTTATACTGGCAAAGCTGAATATTGGATCTTGGTCTAATTTTCCATTTTGGTCTTTACAGTGGACTCATGTGGGTGACAAGGGACTACAGACATAAATTGTGATCCAGGTACTCCTGTGAATTTTAGTATTTCACTAGTTGCCCACTTTTCACCACTGTCCATGTCAGTTACTGCGGTTGAGATAATAAAATTTTATGATTATCTATTTGTATAGCAAAGGTCCATCTACTTCCGCATCCCATGTCAGTCACCAGTAGCACCATAAGAACATGGCAAGCCTATAGTGGTATTTCCACGGACAGTTTTCTCACCCTCTAGCTGTGTGTTACTCAGAAGGTTCCTGAGTTATGAGTAACAGCTTTCTATTTATATTTAATAGCCCTCAGTGGATTCTTGTGCTAATGATCTGTGTGTGGAGTTACTCTTGGCCTGCACCTCCACGCCAGTCTTTTGGCTGTTGCTGTGTGCATCAAGTCCACTTGCGCTAGGAAGGGAGCAAGTCGCAGTGGAAGTTTAGGAGAACAGAAACACTTCTTTTGACTACCCGCAGAAAACTAGGGAAAATTTAGCCCTTAAAATTATTATTAAGTACACTGTGATTTAAGCACATTTCCCATTAATTCTCTGCTACCTCTGGGAGTTCATTTTACTATTTCAATGTTAAAAATGCGTAGTTGAATTTCAGCAGCTCTCTATCAAACTAGTTGCAAACAGAAGGAAAAGATCCCACACAGGACTGAAAACTCAGGACACAAAAATCAATACCTTTCTTTTTCAAATCCTTTTGAATTTTTTCCTATAAAGGGTTTTTATTTAAATGTGACCACAAACAGAACTGAAATGGGAGACATATATGAGCATAAGAAACAGAAATGGTTTTTTCCAGACATAAATTTCTCTACTTACTCCAGATATAGACAATTCCATATTTATTTTCCTCTGTTGTGATCTGTCCTTACACATTTTGCTTTAATCCAAGAATTATAACATCTAAACCTTCTCACATGGAATGCAGGGAGACAAAGCTCTAATGGCTATGAGATCCTTACTGAGCACTTCTGATCCCCGCTCAGATGCAAATCACTAAATCACACTAGTGACAAATGCTGATATTTTATTTTCAGCCACTGGAAACTCTTGTACTTTTAGTTTTGTTTTGTTATGGTTTTTGGTGGTTTGTTTTTTTGTGGAGGTTTTTGTTTGTTTGGGGGTTGTTTTTTGCATGTTGTAAACATGCATTTTGTCTACTCTGAACACTAAACAGTTAAAGATGCGTGACTCAGCTTTACTCTCTCATTCATTCTGGTGTAAAAACCCTTGAAACTTCGTGTGAAGGAGAAGCTTGTCATCCTGCCCTAAATTCTCTTCTAAGAGCTAAATGCTGTCACTTCCAAACACCAGTCATCCAGACTGCTAGTCATCAGTTTGTAGTTAAGCAATAGCAATCAGTAAGGTGTTGCTGTCCCAGCCTGAGAGCAGCTAGGGAAGACTATTCCTGCCTTCCAGCTGCTTTGGGAAAGCCCACCTGCTGCACTGTACTTCTCCCAGGAGTTATCACCCTACCTCGGAGGCACTGCAGGAAGAAAATGCTACGTTGCAATCAGTCTCAAACTCTGTTGCCTCCTCCTGTCCATCTGCGCTGGGGATCTGCAGCAAACCTGCAGAGCCGTTTTCCTCGATGCGCAGCAAACAATCATGTAAATGGCTGATAAGCCAGGAATCCCTTTGTGGCCTGATCTGTTAATTAGAATCACTAATTGTAGGGCTACTGATTAATTAATTGGGAGTGATCTAGCCCAGCAGAATTCAGTCTCCAGCTAAGATTTTATGGCAGAGATTCTGATGGATGAAATCAAAATAGTCTTTCTCACAATTCATAAAGCATCAGTCCTCTCAATTTAATAAAATACATGTAAGCTGAGAATATCACTGCAAATATAAAGCAGTGTCTGTATTATCATCTTAAAAATGTTGTATTAGAGAGTTTTTCATGTTAGCTGTTTTACCAACAATTGTCCTGGGTCATTTATACTAATGCCGTCACCACTTCTTTATTAGCTGATGTGTTTTACTGTAATTCCCTAATTTCTAGAGTTCCATCTTTCTTGTAAGCTATTCACAAAATACAGCTCCAGTTGACACTGGTATCAGGCTGCTACTACTTTTATGATGTTACATTTCACAGGAAAGATCTCCATTTGTTTTTATTTTTATCCTACTCCCAGATTTTCGTTTTATTTTACTCCTGAAATGCTTACAAGTCTCTAGGATTTTTCAAGAACACAGAGCCTGAAAGCTCAGTGCTAAGAGTCCTAGACATTACTCTTGTGTTTACAGAAAGCTTTTAAGCCTTGTCTTGTATTAGTCAATGCTTTTCTTAAGCTGCTTGGCCTTTTCCACACTGAAGCCCTTTTGAACACATTCAGCAGTCAAACTTTGGGAGTTTTTAAGTGTTAAAAGTTGGGCACTAACATTAAATATTATCTCTCCTGTATGAGAAGGGACAATGGTTAATGGACTTTGTAACAAAGGTGATAAAATCTAGCTGAAAAACTTGGAATCATTCAAGTAAACTCTCTTGTGTGCTTTAGAAGGTATTTGGAAGAGTGTTTAGTAATTGATATAGCTTTAAAGTATCAGAGGACAATCATCATTGTGGTCTATTTTCTATTTCAACCTGACCCAACATCAGCCTGGCCTAACTTGGATGCTGGATCCTTTTTTGAGCAGCTGTTTGGACTATATAACTTCTGGAAGTCCCTGCTAATCTTAATTATCGCATTATACTATCCATTTTGATTTTGCATGCATACAACGACATTGATTGAATTAAACCTATTTGTGATGCACAGTAGTCTGAGCTCAAAGTTGAAGACAGAAGGAAGTATTATTGCTACAACAAAAGATGACTCCTTTTTCTCCACTGACTCTTTTGTTCTGCTAAAAAGTAGGGCCATTTCTGTTATCTGTTCACTTTGAAGGTGATCCCATGTATTCAAGTAGAAAACCTGTGGAAGAAATGAACACTGACATGAACAAGGATGACAGGGCAATCTGGCCTGACAGCTTTTTGCAGTTGTAGTTCTTTTTTTGTGGGTAAGTATGTGCAAACCAACTCTGTTTTCTACATGTGTGGCCATTTATAAGCACTCGATTAATTTTTTTCAGAAAAAGTCAGATTGTAGATGGTTAGCAAAATATTCATATTGAATGCTCATGGTTTATAGCATGTGAGTGGTCAGTCAAATAAGAGGGAGCAGATTCTGCTCCCCAGAAGAATGCATCTGTATTTTCTCTGTACTGCTAATGGTGGAACTTACGTATTAACAAGTAACTAAATACTTCCAGAATTAACATTATCCTGATAATATGTGTAAAATCTAAATTAGTGTGTAACATTTGCAGAACTATTTCACAAATTGACCACAAATAGAAGCATTCTTCCAAATAATGACCAACTGATCTCTTTTTTTTTTGCATTTACTGTGTATTTCCTGATTACTTTTTGATTTATTTAACCAGCTCTTTAGGCATTCTTAAAAACATTTTCCAAAAAATATTATCAGTACTTCTTTGTGCATTTAGAGTCAGCCCCATGAGCTCAACATCTGCAGCTCTTTAGAGTAAAAGTCTTTAATACCGTTGTCCTCCACAAAGATACACAGTTTATGTCATGACTGCAATGGGTGTCTGTACTTTAATCTTCTTGTTGGGTTTATGGTTCACACAGAATAAGTAATGGACAAATATAAGCCTGTCAGACAAGAACAGTTTATGAGAAACACAAAACCTTTAAGAACATTGCACTCACTTGAGAGAACATCATAAACAAAAAAAACCCCCTAGTATATAGAATACTGTTAATAGAGTTGCAAACAGAAATGTTTAAAGCACATTTAAGTGCCAGTTTCCAAGATCTGTTTATATCAACATTACCATGCCTTTTTATGTCTGGTATTTCACTTGAATCTTTTTTGCAGATTTTGCTACTTGCTGCAGATTTGCTACTAAGAAGGCAATGAGAGTCAAAGTTTAAAAACTTTCTCATCTGCTTTTCTCTCCTCCTAACATTTTTCATGTAATATGATTGAGAAGTTTGATGTTGCCTTTGTACTTGAACTGAGAGACCCCATGTTTTTTTCCCAAGGCCCTTATTTTCAGAGCCCTGTTACAGTTTTGTTTCTTCTTGTTTTTTTTCCAGGGTACTATTTATGATTCTCCTTTTAATGGAGAAAATATAAGATTAGAGAGGTGGCTTTCTGAGTATAGAAGTAATATGGAATCACTCCTCCAAAGGTTAAGGGTGATTCAAATTCTCAAGATGTCAGTGAGTGAGTCTATGTCCCTTTGTAGGTTTTGGAGGGGAAGAGGAGAAATTCAGGGAGGGGACCAGGGCTGGAGATGGTAACAGGACTTTTTTTCTCGTGACAAAGTAAGAGTGCAGAAAGGATACATGCTCAGTTGTATAAGCTCTTTGCTCCCAGGCTCTACCTATGAAAGAAACCTATTGAAAGCTCAGATCTGCACCTCAATGGACAAATAACACGCTATGATATTTACTTTCTGAATGCTCAGCTGCTGATGGATACGTTTGTTAATATTTTTGAGAGTGTATTTAAGAGCCGTGTGTATAGAATACAATCCAATGAAACAAAATAATTTTTGGCAGAGCTCATTGCAGTCTGATGTATGCTCAAAATATTAAATCTACTTAGTTACTTTCATTAATAAATAGACTATGTGCTTGATTTTTAAAAGTTGCATGATAAATTAAATAGCATTATCTGATTTAGAATTGCTCCTGATCTGTGACAGGTGGCATTAATGGACAGGTGCTTGGGCGTTTTTTTATATTGGGTTTTTGTCCTGAAAAATTTGGGGGAAAAAAAATAGAGAATAGAGGAGAAGAAAATCGATTTATTTTCAATAAAAAATTGGGAGCACAGGTGTGTAATGACTGGTTTAATGGCAAAAGTATGTGTTTCAGAACATCTGTACCAACTTAAGGGAAAATGGACCAGCTGGAAAAAATTAAATCAGCATGAATCATACATCCAAAAGGTCACTGATCTAAAAATATGCATCCCAAGAAAAAGATAAAAAAGTATATATGCAATGTAAAATTGCCAAGTAAAAATTAAAATCCTTCTAAACATTCTAAACTTAGGACATTAATTAATTTGAAAGTAATGTGGGAAGAGGCAAAAAGCCACCCTGTGATGTCACTTTCATTATATGGAACACAGCTAAGGAGATAAAAGAAGATCATGCAGAGCCCAGGAGAAGATTAAGCCTCTTTATCTCTCTGTGGGAGGGGGGAGAGCATAAATGCAGATAGTATTTTGTGTTCAGAGAAGACGCAGGAACTCCAAATGCCTGAGTTTTAATGTGCACTTCTTTCCCTGAAGTGCACTGAAGCATAACAGGAGACACGCACACAGGTGTCGAGGATCATTACGTCACTCCAGTAAGTCAAAATTATAAAGCTAACAAGTAAAACCAAGTGCCTCTTCTTAATAAAGTTCCAGATACAAATTTTGGAAGGAGGAGAAACAAAACAAAGTTCTGTTGGCTGCTGTACCTTCTTGCCACAGGTTAACAACGAGGGAAAAATAAAGCATAAGTATGTGGTAGAAAAGAAAATTCTGTGCAGGTACTTTTGAAGTCACAGCCTTGTTAGCAAAGCCTAGAGATGTTCCAAAAGCAGATTGTACAACATTTTGTCAAAAGTGGCTTGTATTCATGTGCATACCAGAAATTTCAAAAGGACACTAATTTGCCTTTCTTTTTCCTGTGGTAAAATCTCATTACAACATTAAGCGCTGGCAGAAGCAAAGACTGATATTCCACTCGCTGGCCAAACAAAGGTTGGACACAGGGCTCACAGGGAAATTACATATGCATTGTCCCATAAGACTTTTCCTAGAAAATATGGCTCTTGTTTAATTTTATCAGTAAACAACCCCTTATTCTTTTCTTAGCCATCCAATTACAGCAAAAGGGGCAGATGGGCTCATACTAAGCTGTTGTCAATAATATGCCATTAAATTCGAGGGAATATGACTGATTTGCACTAATACCTCTAGCAGGCCCAGAATATTTACAGAAAGGTTTGATAATTTTTCTTCTTTCTGCCAGTTGCCTTGGTTCTGTTTTAAAATCTCATGTACATGCATCTCCTTCTCTCTACCTCTCCTTTCTTTGCATCTCATAATATCATGTTGTGGGGGCACCTTCTGTGTAATACCACTTCTTAATTGCAAAGGACCTTAATGGGTTTACTGAGTTTCTCTTTTTTTCTTGGAGCATCCATTTCTGATTGATGTCAGGGGATATCCTTCTTCTTGTGGTAAGTTTATTGACTTCATTATTTTGCTTATAGTTATTTTTAGTTTTTTTCAAAGAGAGGTAGGAGGGCACATAGAAAGAGGAACTACTGCCGTAAAAACTCTTTGGGGTGATAGAGGTTAAGGGACTTTGCACCACTTTCTAAAGATGGATAAATTCCAAGTTTATTTAATTTCCCCTGGCAGTCCTTTTTACTGCCTCATCTCCTTGACTGTGGGCTAGCAACAGAGTTGTAAATCTGAGATTAGGCTGGGTGGTGAATCACCGCCCCAGCAAGCAGGAAGCAAAATAGAAGCAGAAGGTCAAGCAGAGTGCAGTTGCTTTACAAAGAGGGAGGATGATGATGGAGTACACCAGAAAACTGAATGGAGGAGCCATAGAAGGGAAATTGAAAATAACATTATTTCGAGATTAACAAAGGCTCAATTTAGCAGCTCCTTCAGCGAGGTTGTGGTAGCAGACATTTACATATTTGGTGAAGACTGAGAAGATGCATTCAGATTAATAAGGGTTGAGTAATAATTATATGTAATGGATGTTTACCCTGTCAATTAATCTGTAACAATGAAACAGTGTTTTAAGAAATAAAGCAAATTATCCTAATTATGTACAAGCATATGTGTTATTGTTTCTGTTTGTTGATACAGCTATCATTGGCAGGATTCCTCCCTCAAGTGACTTTCTGAACAACATTCTCAAACTGGCACATTTTGTTGTGGGCATTATCATGTAAAACAAATAAAAATGTTGATTTTCTGACTTTAGAGTATTTACTGCAAAGTTTCTAAAGCATGGAATACCAGTGTGATGTGATTGTTCTTAGCATCCCCTCTACTCTTTATAACAGGCATTTGAGAGTTATGAAAAATCCAAAGCCGAGCCAATTATGCAAACAACTAGACAAAGCAGCATGCTGTGCAATTATGACTGACTGTTAAAGGGATCTATACAGACTTGTTGAGCTCTTTTAATTGTGCAAGGCATTCAAATCAGCAGTCCTTAGTGCTGGGAATCAGGCCCAGCCAGCATGGGTTTATGAAAGGCAGGTCCTGCTTGACCAGCCTGATCCCCTGCTGTAGACCCATTTGGGATGAGAGGAAGGCTGTGGGTGTGGTCTACCCAGATTTTAGTAAAGCCTTTGACACTGTTTCCCACAGCATTCTCCTGGAGAATCTGGCTGCTCACAGCTTGGACGGGTGCATGGTTCTCTGGGTAAAAAACCGGCTGGATGGCTGAGCCCAGAGAGTGGTGGTGAATGGAGTTACATCCCGTCACAGGTGGTGTCCCCCAGGACACAGTGTTGGGGCCAGCCCTGTTTGATGTATTATCAATGATCTGGACAAGGGGATCAAGTGCACCCTCAGTCAGTTCTCAGAGGACACCAAGTTGGGTGGAAGTGTTGATTTGATGGAGGGCTGGAAGGCTCCACGGAGGGATCTGGACAGGCTGGATCAATGGGCCAAGGCCAATTGTATTCAACAAGGCCAAGTGCTGGGTCCTGCACTTGGGTCACATCAGCCACATAGAGTGCTACAGGCTTAGGCAAAGTGGCTGCAAAGCTGCCCAGTGGAAAAGGACCTGGGGGTGCTGGTCGGCAGCAGCTGAACATGAGCCCAGCTGTGCCCCGGTGGCCAAGAAGGCCAAGGCATCCTGGCCTGTATCAGCAATGGTGTGGCCAGCAGGACCAGGGCAGTGATTGTCCGCCTGTGCTTGGCGCTGGTGAGGCTGCACCTTGAATCCAGTGTTCAGTTTTGGGCCCCTCACTACAAGAAGGACATTGAGGTGCAGAGAAGGGTAACGGAGCCAGTGAAGGGTCTGGAGCACAAGTCCTATGAGGAGCGACTGAGGGAGCTGGGAATGTTTAGCCTGGAGAAAAGAAGGCTCAGGGGAGACCTTATCACTCTCTACAACTGCCTGAAAGGAGGGTGTACTTGAGGTGAGGGTTGGTCTCTTCCCCCAGGTAACAAGTGACAGGATGAGAGGAAACGGCCTGAAGTGGTGTCAGTGGAGGTTTAGATTGGATATTAAGAAATATTTCTTCACCGAAAGGGAAGTCAGAACTGGAATAAGCTGTGCAGGGAAGTGGTGGAATCATCATCTGGAAGTGCTGAAAAGGCCTGTGGATGGGACACTTGGGGACAAGTGAATATGGTGGTCCTGGGTTAATGGTTGGCCTTGATGATCTTAGAGGTCTTTTACAACTTAAACAATTCTATGATTCTAGACAATGAGGTCCCACATGGTCATGAAACAAGAAATAGTGAGCAATTTCTTGCTGTTTCCTTCAGTATAAAATACAATGAGCATCTGATTGAATTATTTAACTCTTCAAAGCAAACTCATTAATTTAATTCCTTGGAAACTTCCCAAAAATTTGTAGAACTTCTTACCACAACTTGTGTATGCTAAAATTTTACAGGGTTTCAAAAAGCAACAGCATAAATTACTGGAAAAGCAATTAATCAAAGACAATGAAATACAATGTGAAAGCCTCTGACTTAGGAAGTCCTCAGGCTGGGAGGGTGTTCTGGAGAAGTGCCTGGTCTCCTTTTTTACTCTTCTCTCAGCATCTGTTGCTGACCACTGCCAGAAAAGTGTGAGGCTGGTTAGACCTTTTGTCTGGGCCAGCATCGCTGTTCTTCTGTCCCTATATGCTCAGAAGCACAGTGTGGTGAGCTGAGCTGGGTTATGCAACACACTTTTCCTCTTCCAAAATTATTTCAAATCTCCCTGTGGTTCCTGTTGCCACAGTCCTGGCACACCTGACTGACAATCTGTTCCCATGCTGGGCTTATCCACCCCAATCTCAGCCTTTGGTAAGTGTCTTGGACAGACAGAGCCAAAGTTTGGGTATGAAAGAAGAGAGAGGCTGTGCCTCCATATGGCTGTGAGGGTACTGTGCTATGCCAGAGCAGATTGAGCCCATGTAGCAGTGCTGTGGGAGGATTATATCCACTGTACACTTCCTGGCCTTTCTTGCCCCAAGTGAATCAGCATCTGGGCTGAGGGCTGCAAAATGAGCAATCTCCATCTGCTGTCACCAGTGCCAGAGGGCATTTCAACCTTCATGAAATTTGGGAACACTGGTGATTTTCTTGGATTTTTAGTGCTGTATAACATGGCACATTCTTTAGCACTAGCTTCCTGCTGCTCTGCTGTGCTGTGCTGAGCATCAAATGTCTAGGACACCTTGCCCTTTTCATGCATTGCCATCATCAGCTACTCCACCCTGTGTCCAGCACAGCTCCACTGGCTGCCTTTGGAGCAGAGCCTGTGGGGGTTTTGTATGTGAGCAGGCTCTGCTATATGACTTATGTCTCTGGGGCCCTATTTCTGGTTGAGCGACTGAACAGAAACATGAAAAGGTATCACGGAAATCTACAACAGAAATGTGAATGTTGAAGAATGGGAAAAACACGGTGGGCTAGAAAAAGGGGAATTACAAGAATTTGAACCTGAACTCCTTGTTGAAATCTCACAATACGCTTCAGGATGTCCCTGAGGAACTGGGCTCAGCAGAGTGGTTAGGGCCAATAGAAAGTATGTATATCATATGTTTTTTTTTCCAAAATGGACTTTTAAATGAAGGACATTTGCCACTGGCAAAGGCAGTTCAGCAAGTATGTATCTGTCCTTCTAGTGCAATGTGTATGAGTTGTAATCAGCTCAAAGTTCTGCCAGAAGAACTTTCTGTTGTAGACATGACCTCAGTCCTTTACAGCAAGAAACACAGGCTAATATTTGTGCAACAGAACTATGTGTGCAAAAATCTCTCCTGCAACTGCACAGGCATGTGACCCTAAATAACTAGTTAGATGTGATCTGACTGTTCACACAATCCCAAGAACTATGCACATACACAAACCACGATCTACTTAGAAAAGTTATAATCATGCTTTCTTGCACATAATATTCTGAAATTTTTGGAGGAAGCTATTGTGGCAGGGCATATCACCCCTCTCCCCACCACAGGTGCGGATAGAAGAGATAACCCAGGTGGGCAAGGCCCAGCGGGTATCATCTCCTGGTGCCCAAAGGTGTGCCAGCCTAACCCAGAATCAACATCTTGGTATGGAGAATAGATGTGGGAAGAGATAAAAGAAAAACATAGGTGACCACAAGGCCTGTTTTACACTATAAAAATGCTATAGATTATCATGGAGGCAGAAGTCTCTTACACACATCCTGAGAAGCCTTCTACTCACACACACTGAAAGCGTGTGAGATGTCTCCCCAGAGCCTGGATGCAGGTTCCGTGGTTACTTTCCTGGGAATTGAGGGAAAGGATTTCGATGTGTGCTCCATCAGGAATTGGATGCTAAGAAACATTGGATCCTAAGTTATATTACTTCTTCACTAGCTGTAAAATTAATGGTACCTTTAACTCCGTGTGTATAATACTAGTATTCCCTTTTGTCTTATTCCTGTGTAGTAATAGTCTGTTTTAAGTCTTATGTCTGTTAGTTTTGTGTCTATTAAATAAATAATTCATTCTATAATAGACCGAATCAGCCATTATTAAAGAACTTAGGAATGGGAGTAGGTCTTGGGGTGCTGGCCACCTCAATACAGCTACTGCCTGCTGCCAGAGGCCTGGGCAAGAGGCAGGGATTTATTTAAACCCGCATCATCCATTCATAACAGCTACATTTACCTTTTTATTTCTATCTTATTTTTCTCCCTCAAGAAAGAGGTAGTTTTTCTCTGCCTTCAGTAACACTCTGGCCATTTAATAAAAAGGTATTACATGTTCATGCTGCTTTTATTATTTGTGAGAAATGTATGATACTATTTCATTATGTAGATTATTACAAAGCTTTCTGGTTTTCAAACAGTTTCCTCCTATATTCTGCATTCGTTCTGTTAAGCAGCAGTTTACCATGAGTTATAGGTACTGCCTCATGCACATGGTAAGAAGCCTTTTTATCTGATTAAAAAAGATTAAAGTGGAAAACCATTTAATCAACATGAGTACTAAATTTAAATGGAGAAAGTACTTTTTGATCAGAAGAGATATCATGTGTCTCCCTCCTGTGATTAGAAGCAGTGACATGTCTTTGCCACTAGCTGACTTGTGTGTGTCACTTGTGTTGCCAGCAGCAATAGTTCCATGTGCTGATGCTAATGAGTCGCGACATGTATTGTTAATTATTCTGACATGAAGTTTTCTTTTGGACAGGCATTGTACGTAGCATTAATAAAGTGCCAGCCAAATACTTCTCTGTATTACTGTTTTCAAAGAAAGTTGTTCCACAGAGAATATATTGAAAAGCAGCTCCATGTTAGGAATGCAGTTTCAGCTCTATATTAGGATGAGCATGTCATCATAATTATTTTGGGGTAACTTGGGAATGTGCAATAGGGTAACGTACACGGAAATGACACACTGAAAATCCATTTATGAAAACAGAGGACTGGTATCAGAGTGATATAAATACATACCAGACAAATGACTTTGGTTTTTATTACACAAAGCTACAGATGAAGTCAAAATAATGAAGACATGCATTTGAGAAAGTGAGGGAGCAGTTTAAGCAGGCAGTAGGAGACCTTCAGTCTGCTGGTGTATGATCAAACAACTTTAATCAGCAGCCCACCTCCTTTGGTGTGTAGAAATGAAATCCCACTTTAAAAAAACAAAACAAAACAAAAAACCAGAAAAAATACCATCAGCACGGTTATTTATGGAACTTAATGTAAAATGATAGCTTTTCATTTTCCCACTGAAAGGAACGTATTGTGTCTTAAGATCATGTTGAGTCTCACTTTCTAACTACAATCTTTTAGAGAGGTGCTGGGAGCTGTTTTTCCTGACTGGAAGAATTTTCTCTTGAAAGTCAGAAGCCACTGCTTTTATCATGCTTTCAGTATTCTTGCTTGATACCATACAAAATGTGGCTGCCCTGGATATATAAAAGGAGAATGGAAGGCGAGAACAATTTCCTTTTATGTAAGCTATAACATCAGGGAATACCCTCTCCAACACATACTGTTGCCTCATGGGTAGGCAGTGTACATCTCTGGAGAAAAATAAATTAATTCAATAGAAAGTAAACTGTAGTCTTTTTTTTAAACACATACGCTCTGCTTTATTTCTGTAAACCTAGAAATAAGTGATCTGAATTTCAGTCTTGGGTTATGTGTGAAGGCACAGAAGAATAGTCTGGCTTTATCCAACCACCAATTTTGGTGTAATTGCTGCTGTTTTTCACAGTTGCTCTACATAGATTTTTGTACTTCAAAGGGTTTCTCTTTCTGTCCTGTCAGTAACACATGGAATTACAGCCTCACCACAAACATTTAGTAAGGAAAGATGCTATGAACTATAAATCCTAACAATCAGATTTCTGCACAGATGGATATTTAGCTTTGTATATCTTCTTTAGACCCAGAATCAGCCCTTCCCTGAGATGCTATTCATGGCATGGAGAGCTAATACATAAATAATAGATTCAAAAGAAAAGTATAAATAACTCTCCTCCCTAAGCAGACATGAAAATAAACACAAACCCTAGCTGGAATATGCCTAAATAAAATCTCTTTTCTAAATCCTTTTAGAAATCCTTTAAATACACCAGTTATTTGCAAGACATGCTTTTCTTAGGGATTCATGAGTTTGCAATTCAACTGTTGGTATCAGATGGAAATGAAGAGGTACTCCTTTTTTTCTTCTCATTTGCATACTGCAGTTCATAATCTTTTAAAGAAGCACAATGAATACTGTCAATAGGGAAATTAACATGACACAACTAATCCCAGCAATGCAGGAACATCCTGTTGTTCCCTGCTATAGTCATTGGTGGTTTTATTCTCTGTTAAACATTTTTACATCAAATTAGTGGAAACACCAGTTTATGTTTAATCTAGGAGTTTGCTCATGGTATTCAAGGCTATAACTTACAGTTGAAGTTGGATCATTTAGAAAATAGCAATTTGGTAACGGAAAAAATCTGATTTTTTAGAATTTTGGGGCCAACTCCTTTTGGAGGCCATGAAGGAAGAGGGGAGAGCCCCAAAGCCGTGCAAGCAAGAGATGAATAGGGCAGTCAGCTGAGAAACGACACAGCGTCAAACCACTCCTCTGCCTGACACATGTAGTTTGAATTTCATAGAAGCTCATAGGAACATGAACTAAGTCTAGGGACTAGAATATGCTCTTATCAAAATTTGAACCTGGATGTGAGGAAGTGGATTCACTGTACAAGAGAATTTTTTATCAGAGAAATAGATCTCCATAAAATGCTTTGAGATTGCTGGAACAGGAATTTTGACACAGGTTTTTTTCTAGGTCCATTGTTTTCTTTTATTTGGTTTGGGTTGGGTTGGGTTTTGTTTTGCTTTGTTTTATTCGTCTGTTTTTAAAGAAAGTCTTTAACTTTCTTAAAACCTAGGTGATACCTCTTGGCTTGACTTTTGTTTTTGTTGCTATTGGGTTTATAGCATTAGACAAAATGAATCAGATTATTTCTCACAGCTCTGTACCTCTTTATAAAGGTCAGTGTTTAGCTATTGAAAATGTTGGAAAGAAGATACATGTGGCATTTTGGGCTATTGATCTGTTTATAATGTATCATAGTTGCCTCCAGTGCTTTAATTCCTTACTAGCCCACTTTTAGGGCTGCTGTCAAGGTGGGAAAGAATGTTTTATATCTTTCCTGAGTTTCTCTGTCCTCACCTTCTGCCTACATTTCAATACCTAACTTTTCAAAAGTCTTTTTATCTTTGGACTTGGGCTTTCTGTATTCAGGAGCAGTTAGTTGGTTTGTAGCCCTTTTTACTTCATCTCTTGTGCCTCAAAGTGTTTAGCACCATATCAGCTATGCTGTTATCCAGTAAACACTGTGGAGAGATGAGATGCTGAAAATAATGTAAAAATTAAATATTCATTGACTTGAAGGTTAATTTGACTAGGAGTGCATGTGTGTAGGAGGAGTATGGTTGCAAGCTCTATACTAAGTAGGCTTTCAAATTACATAAGTGACAGGCTGATTTCAGAGCTATCATTTCATCTGACCGACAATGGAAATGGAAATGAATATATGAAAATAAAAAGTTCTTGTGAATATATTGTCTCACTCATGCTAATAGAGAAAACCTGTACAATCTGTGGAGCAAATCCATAACAATGGAGTTAATCCATATTAACACATTATAACCAGGATCAGGGTGAGGGTTCTACTGATTTGGTCTTTAGCATCTACATTTGGTATTCGTAAATACCTGGGATGAAAGGTTGAATTTTTTGGTTGTTTAACTTCCATGATAAATATGAGAGTGCTGGCAGTAAGAAAGCATCCAAAAGTTACTCATATTGCCTCCCATCTGGAATTTGCCCTGTAGAGTAGAAAGGTGCTTCTGTGGGAAATGTAGAACAATATTCTGAACATGAATTAAAAACGAAAAAACTTCTGAGAGTTTTGCAATACATGGAGACTCCAGACACAGGAATGGGAGTGAAAAGCAAAAGGAAATAATCAAAACACAGTACCATGTGTTGGTGGATGGATAAAAAGCATGGCTTCCAAGGAAAAAAAATCTGAAAGTCCAGAGATCTAAAAGGACTAAATAAGGCTTTAAATTTTGGTCTCAGTTCTGCTGGAGACACTAGCAAGTTAGAAATTAGGATACAGTTAGCAGCTTTCCCAGCCTGTTCCTGGGGGCGATTCATGGTTGTTTTTAATTACATCACTGCTGTTGGTCTAAAGAAGTTGGAATTTTTTTTCCCATTCCTCTGCACTAGCTTTTAGCATATTTACAAAATGTGGTCAGAAAGAAGATTAAAAATAGATCTTTTAATACTGAAATGTACTTGTTACGTTAAGTTTAGAGATCCCAATTTTGTTTAGTGTTCTGTCTAGGAGAGAATTGGATTTGTTTTAAAAGAGCATTGCATTTTTTGGGCTATGAGATCTTGTGTTCATCTCACAGGCTTGTATTTTCACCACTGACACATCTGACACATAGTTCACTCATCATTGGAAGTAATTGCTTACTTTAAAATACTGTTTTTCCCAGTATGTGTAAGGTGTCAGCTCTACTTCTCCCCAGAGGTTACCTAAGGCTGCTGAATTCCTTGTCTGTACAGTTTTGTGATGCTTGGGTTAATTAATGGCTGATGTTCTTTCACTAGATAGTTCTCTCATATTTTCCATGCTGAGTGCTCGTCTGCATGCATCTGAGGTGCCCTGTAAATAAAAAATCCCAGCAAAAATTCAGCCACTTGAAAATTATTTTTCACTCATCATATGAGTTGAGTCTTTGTATTATGTTCCCTCCAAAATAAATATTTGAGTTGATCTTAATAAAATCTCATCTTAACTTTCTGCCAAACTGTTAACAGTGAAGTTTGCTTCTGCCTTCCTCTCGGTGTCTGAATCTGTTTTCTTGTATGCGGACACATGCACGAGCCTTTATCTCTGTGTAGTGATTAAACATGCAGGGCATCCTTTCTTTTTTACAAGTGACTCTTCAACAAGAACTTGGGAAGTGAAAAGGAATTAAAATTACAATTAACATAGGGAATTTAAATTAAAATTACAATTAACATGAAGAGCAAATAAGAATCACTTGAACTGGAGAAGGACTCTGCATGCTTCCTTTTACCTCAGTGGTGTTGCTGTCAGGATAAAATACCGTGCTATGACTTCTCCCCATTCCTTTTAGCTCTTGTTTTACTATTCAGTGCAGGAAGGCCCAGTGTTAGTTTCAGGACTTAATGTTCCTAGTCTGGAAAAAACATGAAGAAAGCTGAGTATAACAGAGAAATGAAGAGTGTTCTGAAGGGCAAAAGTCAAGACAATAATCAGTGTTTAAGGAACTTGGTAATAGGCACAAACTACAGGGTTACAAGGGCGTGTAATGATAGGCCAGTGGGTAATGGGTTTAACTGAAGGATGGTGGGTTTAGATCAGATTTAAGGAAGAAATTCTTTGCTGTGCACGAGGTGAGGCACTGGACCAGGTTGCCCAGAGAAGCTGTGGGTGCCCCACAAGAAGTGAGGCTGCTGGCAGCTGCACCAAGCTCCATGGCAAGGACTGCACACGCACCAACAATTGCAGTGTCCTGGCACAGCCAGAGGGCAGTTAGTTCTTACTCCAGGGGAAGTCTTTTAAAAGGGCAAAGGTAATGGAGGAAAAACATCAGCTTTTGCTGCTTTTGAACAGAGGTACAGCAATAGACTGTGAAGAAAGGTTAAAACTGGCACAAATAAGGGCAACATAAATGGAAGCTTCTGTGTAGTCCAGTGCCTGTTTTGCTTAGAAGGAGTATGAATAAGTGAAATGCAGAGATTAAATGGTGCCCAAGCAAACAAGAGGACCACAGATCATGCTTTTATGTTGGGGGAATGATGGAGGGAAAATCAGAGATCCTTATGTTTTTTATCATCTGGTACTTCTGTGTTTCATTTGAATTTTCTAATACAACTTTCTCCAGCATCAGAAATACTATGCATCTGCCTCTTTTTTCTTTGAATCTTCTAGCCAAACTATTTTAAATGGTACATTACTTTTCTCTATTATTGTGGTTTATTGTGACAGAACCAGTCCATGATAAATCCTCTTGCATTGATGCAGTATCTGCGAACAGTCTATTGTCTATGTTCCACCAAATGCAGAGGTAAAAAGAAATGTTAGCCTTGTGTCTTCCACTGCCAGTTATTTCAATATCAATCTAAAACAGATTTTTTTGTCTCCATTATAAAACATTATTCTAGAGAAGAACATTTTTAATGCATTGAAAGCTTACAAGTTTTGTTTCTTTCCAAGTGGTAGGATAGAACAGAGGAATGATCTTTATCCTGAGATGGAGATTAGGGACTTAGTATTTGTTTCCCGGACATACTGACAAGCGGGTAAATATTGTGGAGAGACTTTCTTTCTAAATGGTGAACAGTTCATGCTGTCAAAACCTTTGACATGCATTCAGCACTGTTTCTCATAAATTTTTGTTGCATGCACTTTGTTAGAATTTTTGTCAAAATTGCCTGGCTTATATAGTTTGTATAACATATGGAACTGAACAAGAAAGGATTTCCCTTCTTGTGGAAATGGAAATAGTAGAGAATATAGTCTGTATTGTGCATTTGCTTTGATAAGACACCAGAGATGTACGTGTATGTTTTCAAAGCTAGAAGGATGAACTTTCAAAGTAAGTGTATCCTAAATAGCGTGAAAAAGAGGGATGGCTAGAGTGGCTGGTGAGGACACAGAAGAAATGGATGGAAAGGATTTCAATGAGAACGAGAAAAAAGTGGGGTTTTTTGTTTGTTTGTTTGTTTGGGGTTTTTTTTGTTTGTTTGTTTGGGGTTTTTTTTGTATGAGTGTGAGAGAAATTCTGTGCTGGTGAGAAGAGGGAAAACTACAGCAAAGATTTTCTCCTGGCAAATCTCTTTTTAAATTCATGGTCTGGAGAAAAAAATATGCCTTCTAAGAAGTAATTAATATCTTTTATTAACATCATGTCTCAGAACGAGACACTAATTTTGTTTGAAATTCTCTGCCAGCAGCTAAATTAGCATGATTGAACTGAGAGAGGTGAAAGCCATAATTTGAATGCTTTATTCAGATAATTATTTAAATTCTAGAAAAGTGATAGAGGAGGGACTTACATTTTTCTCTATCACAGAATAATCATGTGTCAGAAAAGTATGCAAAACTTGAAAAGAAATGCGTGTGAATTAACAATTTGGAGTTCTCTCCCTAGGGATAAAAAGTACTAGATATAATCTGTAATGTACTACAGACACAGACAAATAAATACAGGCAAAAGATGGTAAAAATTCCAATCCTTCACATCTTTTTTATTTTCAATGATGAAGTAGTTTTTAAAAGCCTTTCTGAGTAAAAGTGCACAAAGGAACTTTCAAAGTATCTGAACAAGGGGAAATCTACAAGCCCAGCATTTATTTAAGAATTATTAATTTCTATTTCAATAAACTAGAAATGAAATTGAATGTGGAATTCCAAAGTTTATGGCTTGCTATATCCCATTAGACTGATTTATTTTTTTACTTTTGCTTTGCAGAAATGCTCTTTTTAATATCTTTTTGAAGTGCTTAGGAAATGAGAATTCAAATGAAAACTAAAATGATTGTTAGAACCAGGAATATGTACGGATAGCAGATTCAGGAAATTTTATTGCTGAGGTTTTACAGAGTTGAATTAGTCTGGTTTAGACATAGAATTTTTCTGTACAACTTTGCATCATACATAAAACCAGTGAGACTTTACCAAAAGTTTTAAACCTCTGAAGAATTTCATATGACTGTTATGTCTTGTTGATTTTTTAAAATATTAATGTTTTCTTGTCTCTTGCAGTATATAAATAACACCCCTCAAGCACCTGCAAGAATAAATGCAGGTGAGTTTCCTTGTGGTTAAGTTACTTGCTTGTGGTTGCATTAAAAATTCAAGTTTAAAGTAGGTTGAACAATATGATGAAATTGTCCTAATTTTATTTGCTCCTCATGGGCAGTGTTACAATTCTACCCCTGCCACCACACACAAGAAATACCTAATTCCATTACTAGGGAATTCTATAATCTACTGTCACATATATGCCTACTGTTTAGTTGGCAGTGGTATTTTTGGATTTCCATTTATCATAAGGCTGTTGGCAGTTCTCAGTGTCCTGTTTATACAGATCAATGAAAAGCTTGGAATTCTCATGTCTCAAACTTCAAATGTGTTTTCAAAAGTTTCTTCATTATCTCCTAGGCTTTGCCCCAGTCAACACCATGGACACTTTCCCAGCTGCTGCTAGGTGCCAGTTTAAAATCAGGGAAAGCAGTAAAAAAAAAATAGTTCAAATGTCTAATCCTATGCATTTCTTGAGTGTAGCATCACGGTTGCTGGATTACTTGACTTTAAATCCTTTGTTTTAAAAATACTTTAAAATATTTTATGAAAGAATAATATTGAATAGAGAGATAATCTTCATTCTCTCCTATTTTATAGTGCGTTCAGCCTTTTGTATGGTAAGAAGTCATGCTGATTCAATAATTGAAAAACCTAGGTACTGTCTCTAAATGCTAAATCCACTGAAAATACATTTTCAGTGTACATTTTCAGGTCCAAGCAAGATGGACCTGGCAAAGTTTGCAGTCCAGGAATCTGGAGAATTCACTGGGTGCTTATGTTCCATTCTCAAATTCAGACACGTACACATCTCCTAATCACAAAATATGATTCAAATCTTCAGATGATGTTAACTGGAGTAAGTCTGGCCTTCATGAACTTATACAAGGCTGAAGATTTATCTTAGGTATGTGTCTACATTGTGTCAGGCTGTGTCCTGCAGAACTGCTCATCTTGGGAAGCAGCAGTCACGCTGCTGGGACTTCTTGCTCCTGCTAACACTCCTTGTAATTTAGCAGAGCTGGTTGGCTCAGAACCCTGGCTGAAGCTGTTCTAACCTTCCAGGGATGGATCTTTTTGGATGGCACTGCAGGATGTTCTATAAACATAATCAGTATTTTCATAATGTTCTGTCATGGACAACCAAGGCTTTTAGAGCTATATAACAAGACTTGTGCCAAGTCCTTTGCATTAGCTGGGGTGCCTTGATTAAAGATACATAATTTAAGCCATGATAGAATGATGTTTTCCTGCTGATCAATCCGTGAAATGGAAGATGTGGAGCAAATCTTTCACTTAGGAATTTCACTCACTTGTCTGAAATGCAGCCAGAGGGAAAGCAGAGATTTTATTTTTAATTTGAATGAGTGTTGGCTTCTCTTTATGTTTCAACTTTTCATCCCATCTGCCAGAATATCTTTCAAATTGTTGAAGGTGACTAGAATGACATGAAATCAATTCAATGTATACAGGGATTTTTTTAATTAGGCAAAACCACAGGTTTTTAGTATGTCAAAAAATCTGGTCTAATTTTTTTCCAAAAATTCTAAGTCAAACTAAACGAGAAGGAAGTTAATGTCAAGTAAACTCATTCAACAATTTTTTTGGGTGATGTTTCTTTAAAAAAATGAATAAAACTAACAAGGAGGAATATTATCTGACCCTGGAACAGAAACAAAAAGAACTCAGGAATAATCAATAACTTTATATATGTGTATTGTGTATGCATATACATGTGTGTGTACATCCAGAATTTTTTTTCTTGAAATAATTTTTGCATTTCACTGACAAATGCCACCAAGATGATCCATGGTAGCTTTGTCAGAGTGAGTCAACTTGGGGACTAGCACTGTCAAATACAGAAAGTATATCAGTCACACTCCCTTTCTATAGAAAATGAAGATGCCAGTTTGATGAAAGGCAAAGCATGTTTTAGCAACTTTCCTCTTTTAACCATCTCAGAACAGAGCTACTAACATGGCCAGCAGCCTCATCAGTGAGTTCACTGTTCCTCATTCTGCTGCTGCAGGCTCTGCTGGAATTAACTGGGTGGGCCACAGGGCACAGATTTACCTGGGTTTCGACAGCTGTAATTCTGCTACCAGCACAGGGAACACAGCAAGTGTGGGATTTGAAGAGAGCCCACCAGACACCCCGTGGGCTTGTTCATGTAGCTAAAACTGGGTTATGTGGGCTATGCCGATGCCAGTAACTAGAACAAGCCGTGCCTGTGTGCTGGCCCCAAGGGCAAGTGTCACAACACAGGTCACACCTACGCAGCCACATTCTCTTCATTTCCCAAAATAGAGAGGCCTGGACTTTAGTGCCAACTGGGAGCCATCGTTGACCTTTGCTGTCCCCAGCCTATTCCCTGGGAGGGCAGTCATTGGCATTGGCTACAAGTGGGCTGGGGGGCATGGCCACGACAGGAGTGTACTGGGCAACCGCACGCCAGGGCTGGGGGCCATGGACTCGTCATGGACATCAAGTGATGTCTGCACACAGGGCCGATGCATGGCAGTGCCCAAACAAGCTGGACTAAAGCTGCCCTAAATGTGCTTCACCCAGCCTCTCCTCGGAGCCTGAACCTAGGTACAGCCTAGAGCATGAGCAAGAAATTAGCTGAGGTTAAAATAGTATTCACACTGATCCTGGCTTTAAACAATATAATGCCAGTTTTTTCACTTCTCCATCCTGCTTATTATACAGGAAGGGAAAGTCTAAATCATTTCTCTGTGTTTATGAATTCCCAATGTGCATTAACATTCAGTGCAATAAACTGGAAAATGCCAAGTACTATTTTAAAGCTTCTTTTTCCAGAAACACGGGGCTCATATTTGGTCCTTTTCCTTGCAGGCACTGTAGTCAAAAAAAGAATAATGAAGACTACAGGATAAATAATATATTTTATTTAGAATTATTTTGCGAGTTTTTGCAAGTAGATTTCTAAAATCTTAATATGTTAAAGGGAGTTGTCTCAGGTTTTTAATTTAAGGTAAGAGAAAGTGTCTTCATATTAAGGGAATGTTTTCTCTAGGTTTGGTTTTTTTCCTACAAGTTAATGGTAATGTTCAATGTTTAGTTTCTTGGAGCTGTAGGAAAGCAAAACTTTTTATTTAAAGAGACCTATAAAAGGATCTGATTCATTCTCCAGAAATCAATGATTTGATATAAATAATAGCACATTCTTTACCTGCATCACTAAGAATCGTTGCACTGCTTACATGGGAACAGATTAGAGTTTATACTAAAAATCTCCCAGAACCTGGGGATAAACAGAAATTTGGATGTGGTGACCGGGAACATGTTACCAGTGAGTGGACATTGAGTGGAGAAGAATGTCGAAGGAGGGAAGTTGAATGCCATCAATTCTTTGAAGCTGAGAAGCTGATAAAAAACCCCTTGGCATTTATCCTTGGGATCTCTTCGGATGCAAACTCCCAGAGAAGTGGAACAAATTCACACACTCTGCTGTGATTACAGCAGGAAATAGCAGGTTCACAGTGATTACGATTTGAGGAGATAGCGGTTACTAATACTACAGCTTCCCAAGCAGGGGAGGAACAATGCTCCAGCTGAACGTAGATCATGTTTTATCATGGCATCAAGGTTGCCAGTGGGCTCTGGTTTTCTGTATAAAGTATTAACACTCCAGTGGGAGGGAATGAACTAGTGGCCAAAGCATTGGGCTGGAGTGGATTTTCACATCTCTCCCTATTCCCTGTTACCCAAGCTATATGCTATCCCGTTTGCTAGTTCCTTTCTATGTCCATTCTGCCAAATTCTCCTTCCATGGTTACGCCCACCTGAGCATATTCAGTGCAGTCAATGCAGTTTCTCAGGCTTGACAGCCGGGTAACTTAGTCAGTCTGAATTATCTCAAAAATAACATGACAGAGTCAAGAAAAAGCAAAAGCTCAGGAATGCTGCTGCTGTTTTCTAGGAGAAGGTGATGGAAAAAATTGAGAAAGAGAAGCAGAAAGAGTTAGTTGTTCTTCCAATAACACAGGATAACTTTCTCCACAAGTCCTCTGCTGTCTTTACTTTTCCTGTATTATTCAAAGAGCCAAGAACTGGAGTAGAAACAAATAGTGAATTTGAATACTCTCACCCAGTGTAGGTTTTGTCTCATTGGTATGACTTAAAAAGCAGTGAAAAGTTTTAATTCCTGTATATTAGCAAGTGCTTTGCAGAATCAGAAGCCTCACTCACAGAGGCACCTATACATATGAAGCACCACTCATGAGCTGGTAGGCTTTTCTCTTTCGAGTTGTTGGGAAGGATTACATCTCAAGAACACGAATAATTGAGAGCTGCAAAGTGTTTCTGAAGCATTAGAGCAATTTTGCATGGTTTCTGCTAATGGCACAACCCAATACCCACTAAAGTGGGAGAGAGAAGCAGAGGTACTCAGGGGCAAGCCACAGATATGAACGTATCATAGTCTGATTGATCATGTTTTGCAAAAACATTTATTTTCCACATTAGCCACACTGACTAACCAGTAGGCAAGGCCAGAGAACTATTTAGATCACATCAACCACAATTGCTAAAGACCTTTGGAAATGTACTGCAGCACTTTTCCTTAATGTCAGTAAATCCTTGAGAATAAGTGACCCAGGTATCAAGGGTAATTTGAGCATGTCACTCACATACCAGTCCACACAGGTCGACCAGAAGCCAAACACCTCTGAAGGTTTTCAATTTAGAGACATTTAAATGTACTCAGTGTAGACATTGCCTAAACTGCTCTGAAACTGAAAAAAACAACAAAAGCACCTGAGAAAAAAAGGAGATTTCTATGAATAAAGGATAGGATTATCTAAAGGACCCAGGTCATCTAAACTTTAAGTTACTGTTATAATGCTGGTTGCTTGCCATAGTAGGGCAACTGTGCCAAGAAAACTACTGATAGAGGATCAAATCTGATATGTGCAATAGCCACTTATAAGAGTATGTGTAATATGAAGTGATGAAAATTTATGTTTAATAACAAAATTATCCTTGTGAAATTTGCAGGCGGTCTGAACACACTGTGCTCCGTAAACATATGAACAGAGAGTAATTTAAAGGACAAAAAAAAAATCATTATCCACAGTCTGAGGCAGAAAAAATATTTCTTCTTACTCCTTTTCTCATAGTCAGAGACACAGCTATTGAAAATGCTCTCTCATTAAAATAAATAAAAAGAGAGGTAAAATAGCTCAGACTATAAAATGTATCTTTTTTTAATCTTTGCCAAGCCTATCAACAGAACTGCCTGTAGATATCATCATTGAAGACTGAGGCAGGTATCCCTACTGCAGGAAATTTCTATGAAAATGATTATGAGGATATGTATAGGGTATCTATAGCTTTTCAAACATTTTAGCTGCCCACTTCACTATTAATCCTGCTTCAGGCACTTCCAAACTGCAAAAATATTACAATATCATCTTGGAAACTTTTTTTTAATGAACCAGGTGTCTTTCTTGAAACCAAACCAAATCCTTGTATGCTTACATCTCCTCTTAATATATATTTCCCCAATTTAATGGAAGAAAATTATCACTGAGATGGTTTACAGCTGAGTGGTCACATTATTGCAGACACTGAACTAAAAAAAGTAACCCTAAAAAATGCCATAATTATACCTGTGAACACCAAGAACACCACATGTAGGGTCAGGAGACAAAGAGTTTAATGCTGTGAGACATGACCAAGCCGTGAGACAGACTCTACATGCTCCCAGTTTCCAAATTCTTGCCTTCTCACAAATACCATTACAGCTACTGAGCTTTGACACCATAATTTGAAATAGGTTTATTCCCACTTCCACTGATGACCCAGTAAGAATGACTTGAAAAGATATGTACTTGGACCAAACAGCTTTCTAAAGAGATGAATGCCAGTGGGAATTATATTATATTCAAAAAGAAACATTTTACTGACACCCCTAAGTAGATCCGCAATCCGTTCTGAATTCTGGGAGACTGAAATTTTATCCAGCTCTCTGAATTCGGTGTCTGTTATGAAATGGTATATTTCTGCTCAAGGAAATTATGTTTCTTTTACATTGTTACATTCAGCAAACCCACTAAGAATGGTTTGTATGTTTTCAAAGAGGGCCACAGATTTTTAGTATGTCATAAATACTCTTTGAAATATAAGAGAATACATATAACAAGGGGAGACCAGAGATAACCATTCTCTTTCAGATTGTACCTCATCTTCTCTGCAAGGGCACAGACAGGGGAATTTCAAATGTGCTGAAAGGGCTTCGAAGTATGAGTCCCATTAATATTTTTTATAATGTTGTGGTGAAAATGTCAGCCCATACTTAGAAGACCCATCCTTACTCCTTCAGCTTGAGCACTTCTACAGAGCAGGCACCATCCAGGTCTGTGGGGAATCTGAGGCAAAAGTCATTGTCCAAGCACTGGTGCCCCTGTGGCAGACCTTAGACGCCATTTCACAGCACACTGTGACACTATGTGACAGCACAGGACCAGATTAAGTGCTGAACACTTCATCCATCACTCATCAATTAACTGCAGCTGTTGTTGAAAATGTCAACAAACCAGTGAAAACAATATGATTTATAGATTGCACTAAAGTGGCTTCCAATTCTGCTCACTGTCTGGATTGGAGCAGGCAGAATTCAGTGTCTGTTTCAAGAATATGCTTGAATCCTAAATTAATTGTCAATGTACTTTTCCTATCCATCATAAAGTAAATAGGAAGCTTTAACGAGTATTGAAAACCAAAATCATTCCTAGGAAACCAAGAGAAACTAAGTGAGAGGATTTTTTACGGATGGAGTTTAAATAATTATCAGTGGAGCTGTTCTGTGAAACACTTAATAGGATAAACCACTGTCAAACAATTGCACAGTACCCTCAGCACTGAGAAACATAGATGGTATTTGCAGGCAGCTAGTTAGTGTAGGAGATCAAACGAGCAATAAGCCACAGAAGACAACCAGTTCATCTGCAAGAATACAAGAAGATAAATGGCCTTTACAGGAGAAGGTCACTTGTGAGTCTTTATAGCCTGGCATGTTAAGCATCATTTGCTGTCATCAACAAAAAACTGCTTTCCAAAGCAGTGATAACTGCTGTAAGCTGTTCTCATTTGTAGTTGAAATGAAGAATTCACTATGGCATTTCAGGCTCTTTTCCCTTCCTTTCTCATGCTACTCCTTTTAAAATCAGTTTATCTCACCATTTATTCAGGTTTTGTTTTATTTTGGTTTGGTTTTTAATTAGCTGAAGGTGGTTTTAATTTTGAAAGTGCTGAAGGCCACCAGGAGAAAGTTAAAAAAATAACTACAGTTTTCAGGCTACTAAATAATTCAAAACCATTGGCTTTTTCACTCTGACTTCTGTAGCTTTCCTACAGTTTCCACTACAAAGAAACTGTGTTTCTGAAACCCAGCTCCTGACCCAGGGTCAGCGTGTGTTAAAAGGTCTCTGTGACAGTGGTGGGTTGGCCCAGTTATCAGCCGAGCATCCACACAGCTCTTTACTCACTTTCCCCTGCCCAGCAGGATGAGAGAGAAAGAGCAGAGAACAGGGGTGAGAAAACTGAAGGGTCAGAACAAAGACAGGCAACTCCCTAACCAAGTACTGCTGTGTGAAAACCAGACTGGATTTGAAGAACTTTATTATTATTTTGGTAATGGGCAAACAAAGAAACAAAAGACAAACATCTAAAACAGCTATCCTTCCTGTTTTCCAAGCTCAGCTTTGGACTGCCCTCCTCATCCCTTGTCACCACTGCAGTTACACTCAGTGCCTTCAGGGAGGCAATGAGCAGCATGGGGGAAGGTGGTCACAGGTGTAGCTGTTGCTTTCTGCAGCTCCTGCCTCTTTATGCTTTTCCTGTGCTCCAGAGTGGATCTTCAGCAGATTTCAGTCCCTTTGGTGGTGTGCCTGCCCTGCCATGGAGCACCTCCTTCTCCACTCTAACTGTGGTGTTCTCTTTGTTGTTTATCATTATTTTTGTTCATTCCTCCTTTTGCTGCTCCCTCATTCCCTCCTCTGATGCCTCCCCCATCAGTATTTTCTGGCCTTAAGCATGTTTTTACAGAAGTGCCACCAGTTTGGTCGAAGGGCTCTGCTGTGTCCTGTGGTGGGCCTGCTGCAGAACCATCTGGAGCTGGCTGTGCCCAGCACAGGGCAGGCCCTGACCTCCTTCCAGAGAAGGAAGCTCTCCTTCTAACAAAACCTTCCCACCTACACCCAGTGCAGTCAGGAATTTTAATCCAATGCCGAGGTACAGGGAAGAATGTAATTCTCTTCCTCTTAATGACATAATCCCCAACCAATATTTCTGTAGATGCCACCTCAGTTCAAAACTGTAAACCTTTTGACAGGAAATTTTTCTGGATATACCTGGTGGGGCTACCAGGCCCTTTTGTCCTCCAAACTCCAAAAGTAAAACATGCAGTTGCGGGTGGAGGTACTCCCAGGTCCAGACAGGCAGCGTTCATCATAGCAAAGCTCCTGGAAGTGAAATAGTTCACAGATAAAAAGTTCTAAATGCTCAAGAATGGGTACACTGCAGTACACCTTCCCCTTATCCAAAAGCAAACAATGCATGCAAGCTCTAACAGGGAACCTTAATTTTATACTGGCCCTGATTTGATGGGGGTGTTTCAAGCTCACTCCTTTTGCTGTGTGGCACCAGTCAGGTCAGCTAACTTTGAACTGAAGAGTTGGAAATCTGTTTTCTGGGACAAAAATATGGCAGAAGTCCAGGAAACTGTAGCACACAAGGGATGCTAGCCAAATTTAGAAGAGAAAAAAAGAATTGGGGAAACAGGGATATTACTCCCTCACACTACTTATCCTTCACTGACTGATTTGAATTGCTTTCTTCTGTTTTAGGTAAGCACAAAATTAATTTAGGAGAATGGAATAGGCTTCTACAAATATTTTTCGAATTATCAATATTCTTGAAAAAAATATGTTGGCTTAAGAGGATGAAAAGAGCAACAGAAATCTCAAGAGCATTGCCATGTCCAGACACTGCTAAAAGTAACATGTCTATTGTGTTATAAGAACCTATGATTGCCCTCTTGCATGTAAACCATTTGCAGTGCATAACTAAAGGGATGGCAATTTTAATAATAATGTAATTGCCCTTTGAGTAATTGTGCATATTGTATTAAATTCAAAAGCTTTGACTTTGACTTACAGAGGCATCAGAAAATGTTTTGATTCTACAACGCACAGTTGAAGACTTTCATCAGCCTACAGCCTTCAGGCACATAGGTCTCTTTCCAAAAATAGGTTAACTCCTTCTACCAAATGGAGAACACCTAAATCAAAACTCTTCAGTGTAAATGTCTGCTATGTATATTGTGTAGCACAGAGAGTACTGCAATTAGTCATCCCTTCCCAGTGGTAATTACTGGAAAAAGTTTAGGCTTCAGGAACAGTGTGTCTCTTTTCAAAACCTATCAATCATTTTTAAAATTTGCGGATTATATAAAACATTCTGTGTGCTCACAGTCTGTTAAGTCTTATTGTTACATCTAGCCTGAGGACCTCAGTTCACTGGCATTTTAGCAACTCAGGGGGATTTAAAATTAAATGTGAAGTTGCTAACTTTATTAACAGCTATATTCTCCTTAGTGTGTTTTTCTGTTTCCTTTATTTCAGGAGCTGAACATCAGAGTTAAGTGAGTCATTAGCATTCCTGTTACGTAATATTTGATAAGGCAGACTTCCCCAGGCAAACATTTTGATTTTAAGCTCATTATTTTATAGAGTTCTAAATCTTTAAATAAGTAACTTTTACAGAAGAGATTACATGGAGGGCTAAACCAGTTGACAAGCTTGCAAAGTTTTATTTCTGAATACATAAACACTTTTGCTGCTGTTCTGCAGCTGTTGGCTGTTAATGTATTCATGTCTGCTTTTGAACAGAACAAAATACTGCTTACCCTCTCAAAGCACAGAAATCATAAATTATAGTGTGGGGCAGTCATGATAGTAAAGGTAGTACTAGCTTCTGGTGACTGCAGAGAATTGGAAAGGATGTTGTGGCAAAAACCCCAAAGATTGTGTTAGCCTTGATGGCAGAAGCAGGAAAAACTGAAGGTATAATTCCTCTTTTGAGGGTATGGTTCAAAGCAGCAAGCAAACAACTGTTCATGTGAAACTTTCAGCCTCTATCAATCCATTAATTTACTGAAAGAATACAAGAAAAATGTGCCTGGAATGAAACAGCCTGAAAACCTCTTTGTTTCTGTTTATCAGGGATGTTGAAAGTTCTAATTAATGAACAGTAGACAGACTTGTTACTTATTGATCATGGTAGTAGCAATGTGTGTGCATGATGACAAAAACAATAGGCACCATAGTGCAAGGTGAAAAAGGGAATTTTTTAAAGAAAGTAATATTTAACCTTATGAGAGAAGTTACTGTCAGCAAGGTATTGAGTTTGGAATAAGCCCCCATGTATAATGATCAAGGATTACACATAACATAACACAGGTAACCTAAAACTGTGTGCCACATGAATCATCTGTACAGAATGATGTTGAGACCACTGAGATTAGCTAGCAGATGTAACAGCACACTTTTCAATTGTTCTCAGCCATGGGATTGTCAGTCTAGAAAGAACTAGTCTCAGGATATTCCAGTATCAGGACATCACCTCAATACCCTTCAATTTCCACAACCATGGCCAGTATTCTGCAGCTGTATGCACATCGCATGACGTTTGTGGATGTGTGTGAGGCAGGGAGGGAAAGGGAGGCCTGTGCTGCACAGGACAGGAAATCCCACTGACAACATAAACTAACCATTCTGTTACTTTGTATCACTGTGCAATGGGTATATAAAAGAAAATGCAGTAAATCATGTAGTTTTTATGTGATCTCATTAAATGAGCCATAGGAGTCATGGTCACAGGAAGCAGCGGAGCAGCATACTGAACTTTCTTGGTTAGCAGAACTTGCTGATAGTCTTTTTCCTATCCTTTCCAGGCATCTTTCTGAACACTAACTTATTGTAATGAAGACCTACACAGACAATTATACCATAGCCATAGCAAGGAGAAATCCTCAATAGTAATAAACCCAGGTCTTTGCACTGAAGTCTTTCTCATTGCATTCAAAATAAAATCCAACTATATGCTTGTAGAGAGGCAGATACATGCACCCTTCTATCAGGAGGCAGGTTTTAAACATGGCAATGACATTTCCAGCATTTTGCCATAAAAAGCAACAAGCCAGAGTGGAAGTGTCTCAAACCTGGTATTCAGCAACTTGCAATAGACTCAGAATACTGTATTTCATATCTTGTATTAGTGAATTATTTCCAGTCTTACTGTAGCTATTGTTGCCATGGTTCCCTACGTTGGAATACGTTTATTTGCACATTCCCTTTTGCTGAGGTTACCTCATACGACAGCAAAAGAAAGGAGACTCATCTTTGAAATCTTCATGGTCCAGAATCAGAAAGTCTACAGTCTGATGGTGTAAGGTACTTCAGAATAATGACCACAAATACACTACCAGGTAGTCTGAAAGAGTGATGTAGGATGTATCTTAGTTTTGCAATGGAATGTCTTGTAAGTGCATTGGCTCAGCTCCGAACAAGCTGGTTCATTTTTATAGCACAGAAAGTGCATCTCTGTAATAAAACTTGGTGCTAGACAAAGACTTTTCAGCTCAGTCCAGGCCAGTTAGCACCGATTCCAGAAACAGCACTGTCTCCTGTTCTGCTTGGGCAGCCTCTTTGTCCCGACTCAAAGTAGCTTTCAGAGCTCTAGTGCATTCTGAGATACTGGCTTGCATCCTGGAACTACAGAACTGTGTCAGCATGACTCTGCCCCACCACCAGCAAACTCAGCCCCATGCTGCTACTATTGCTTTACTGCTTTCAGCAGCCAAACCAGTTTATATGGAGGTCCTTGGGTACCTTCATAGTAATCCTTGGAACAGTACTGAATGTGTTCACTGACCACGAGCATGATCACTGACAGGAGCAAACCAAATCCTGCATTAGGACAGTCCTTTAATTAGAAAGAGAGCTGTAAAGAACACAGCATCAGTCAGGGTTCAGGATCCACTCTTCAGTGAATACTTTCACCAGCAAAGTACAAGGTTGCTTCTCTCACCTGTGTTCTACATGCTGTAAGAAGAGGTGTACTTGGTACAGAAATACAAATGCTTGTGGGTCCCATGATGCTATCCCCCAGACAAACAACTCTCCTGAAAGAGGCTAGGCTGTCCATGACTACACTTCAGCTGAGCCAGGTTCCCTTGCAAATTTCAAGTGAAAACAACAAAAAACCCAACAACAACAACAACAAAAAAACCCACAAAACCCCCCCACAACAACAACAACAACAACAACAATAACAACAACAAAGAGGAAATGTAAGAAAACAAAAAATGTATTTATATAGTTCCCAGTGTCTCCCCTTCTCAGTGGCTCAGTTGTACTTCTCGCTGCTGGGTGAGGCAGGAGGCAAGTCTCCCTCACAGAGCTCCACAAGGACAGACCTTAGAGTTTACTCTGCTAAGCCCATGGTGAGCACTGCATAAAGTCCCAGCATAGCACAAAAAGTGCAATAAAACCCCAACTCATATAGACCTGCGGGAGAGGTATTTTTTGTACTCCTTCTGCCCCCTATGGTCAAGTAAAAGCCAGTCAAAAATTCTCGTTCCCGGCTTTTGCGATATGGGAGAGTTTTCAATCCAATCCCTTCCTCTTCCTTTTCCGTGCAGCACTGACCTAAGCATGCTCAGTGCAGCAGACTCACACAGAGCAAACAACGTTTTGTTGGGGCAGAATTCAGCCATGTTTATTTATATAGCTAGACTAATCACTGCAACCTTCTGATGGTCACCATGTGTCTGGCAAGCTTCAGCTGCGGTGCTCTGGGAAGCTACAGCCTTGCTTTCTCCCATGCATTCCCCTCTGCAGCCCCGAAGGAGAGAGGGAGCACTGGGAGACAATGAAAACCCAGCTTCTATATCTACACATTAGAACAGCTGAACTTTTGCTCCCTCCTTATTCTTCCTGTCCACATCCTGCAAATCCAGCAACTGCTTGAGACTGTTCTTTATACAGAATACATTCTGAGGTGAAACATTCGTAAGAGCTAGTGCTGCATGCATTTTCACATGAACTATCGCACTTAGAAACAAATGCTATTTAAAGTGGTTTGTCCCAGGAGTCTCTCTCAGTTAGCACAATGCACTTTCCCAGAAGGGGTTCAATTCCAGGTCTTGAACTTGTCCCACGCTCCCAGACCTCATGGGCCAAAGAGAGTGGCAGAGTCATTAAGCCCAAACCCTAGCTGAGGGCTGGTACTGTGATAGCTCAATTCTGAGCCATTCAGTAATAAAGTTTGTCTATCCAAAGGGGGACTCTAACTTGGCTTTTGTCAATCAGAAGTCCTGCTACCTCGAGGAAAGGAAGTGGTGCTCTAACCACTCCTGGGAAAGAAAACAACTGTTCATTGCACTTTTTCCCTTCCCAAAGAAAATTTCTAAGGAGATCCGTAATTACAAGCAGGGGAAAATTTGAAAGAGCAAACTAAAAACTACAAAGATTTTTGCTATTCTTAATAGTTTTTGCTGTAAAGCTATCTAGAAACCTGAAAGACTTCAACAAGGACCTGATTTATTTTATTGTGGTGCTAAAACTCTGTCTTTTGTGAAGAGTGGCCAGTTTGGAATGATATATGCACTGATGCTGATAGGGAGTGTAATGGACTTACAGGGAAAGGTGCCTTGGAAGAGATGACCCTTTGTTTTGAGTATTCTTCTCTCTTCTCCTGTATTCTAAAATTATCTGGCAAGCAATGCAGATGATGTACAGCTGTCTGTTTCCTTTCAAATCAGTGATGCTGCAGTGATTGGCACCTCTGGGGAAACCCATGAAGGTAGTGACAATCTAATAACTGCAATCATCTGCTTCAGACTCAAGAAAATTTCTTATCAAAGGTTTTCAGTCTGGCTTTAGAAAGTATTGTTATGATTCTCCTATGTTCAGGAATGAGAGTTGAGAAACAAGAGCTCATTTTTTGGTATTATTATTTGTATTTAACATGCAAGATAGAAGTCATGGGTTCTCAGGAAACACTTCCATTAATGTTCTGAGGAAAGAGGACAGAATCACCCCCTTCGCCCCTGTTTATGTGCTACTGAGTTTCCCAAACATCCATTAAAAAGAACAGAAGCTGGAGCTTTGACTGTTGTCTGGGAATTTTAGAACATGGACCAGAATTAAAACTGGTATCATGAGACTTCCACGCATTCAAAGATAATTGATACAGAAAAAGGCTATTACCATGCGTCCCTGGCAGAATTTCCATTTCATCTGTTCCATTGTTCACGTATGAACAAGTACCTGTCTGCAGAAAGGAAAGACTTAATTCTGAGATCAGACACAGACAGGTTCTTGCAAAATCAATTTTAAGACTAGAAGGAACCTTAATAATCTCAGACTTAATCTGCATGCAAGCAGGAGGGTTGGCAGGCAGCAGATCTGTGTATTTTCTGCTTCTAGCAGATATTCAAGGTTGATACAAGAAGTACTTCAAGAAAATGAAAATCGTTAAGAGAGATCTTTTGACAGATAAATGGAATAACCACATTGCCATCTCTTTAACAGCTGCCTTATGTTTTTGGGTCTCTGTTGCAGCAGACCATGACTAACTGCAATCAGTTCATGTATTGGTACTTATAGACTGGCAATTTAATTTGGGCAAAGCACTGATCCTTACCCCAGTGTTTCAGTAGCCAGTCATCTACTTTTCATTAACTGAGGAGCAATTTGTGACTAAATGCATGGGGTTTTTTTAAAGTTTCAGAGCAACGCTCCCTAATTATACACTCATCTACTAATTCCAAGATTTTTATACAGTACGGGAGTTTGCAATGTCTTGCTAACAATTTTGGAGCTGAAGTCCAGGGTCTGTCCTCAGATGGAAGGCCTTGTATATCTCCTCTGGTATAGAGAATGGCCAAGAGATCCTGGGTAATAGCCCTGCTGCTGATGGCAGCAGAATTGCCCGAGTGGGATGACCCAGCTGAGCTGTTTAGCTTTAACGATGCAGAGGGTAAAACTGATGTGCTTCAAGCTCAAGCATTATATTGCTTCAAGGCAGTACTTTGTGGGGGAACAGTCATAAGCAAACACATTTGATACTTAATCAATGATCTTTTCATTTTGACACCTCCCCACCTCCTAAAGGAGTCGGCCCTCAGGGCATAAAGAATGAAATGGGGTCACTGAACTATGGTTTAAAACCTTTCAGCAGATTGAAAATAGTTTTCCAATATTAACAATTAATTTAATCTCTGCCTACAGAGGTTTTCTGGGCTAGTACTCAGACAAAACCTCTATTGGTATGAGAAGATAAGAGAACATATGAGAAAAATTGTTCCTGTTAAGCCTTTTGAAAGATTAGCAGTATCAACAGTGATTTATGCTCTTGCAATTTCCATTTGCAGCCTTTAGTTTAACCTCTTCAAATCTCTGATGTAACACTAGAGGTGCTTATAAACCTGATAGAGTGTGGATTTTTAGAATATGGAGCTAGATAGGAGTTAAACTGGCCTCTAGGTACAAAGAATCTGTTTATTATTCTTATTTCAGTGAGACATAAATTTCAGGAGCTATATTTCAGAGTATATATTCCAGGATTTAATTCATCCCTTTGGTCTCAAAAATGCTCTGATTTACACTCCACATAATCCCACTAAATCAGTGCTCCTGCTCCACTCCCTATCTCTAGCTACCAGTTAATGCTGTGCTTGTTCTTGTATCATGACTCTCCCTCAAGGCTGTGTAAACCCTCTTGTTAATCAGAATAGAGATGGTGTATGTTCCTGATGGGCAGAAAAATGGAAGAAATGTATACCAACCCTGACATCAAGACCTTACTTACAACGTGTGGCTCCATTGTTACACACAGCTGCTGACAGTGAGTGTATGTGCTGAAGGGCACAACACAACCCTCACTACAAAAAAAGTGAGCAGGACACTTCATGTGCAGTAATTGTGCTTTCCACTGTCATCTCCCTTGTGATCTCTCCCTTTCTAAAATATCCATGTAAGACATTCTGTGAAAGTTTGTCCACCTTCCCTCAGAGAAGTGACACCACACCTGCACTTTCATGTCTGAAAGAAGTCGCCTGCCCTTTTAGCGAAGCAGAGGGATTGGAATGGCAAGCAAACCACTTGTCCTGCTGAAGTAATTTTGCTTTTCCCATGTCACTAAGAGACGCAGCAAAGAGTGAATGGTGTTTCTTCTGTTTCAGAAAAACTTTGATTTGTGTCCACATATTTAAACAGAAATAAAACTGCTTGGTATATGTGCCAGCATGTGACACTATTACTTGCTGTAAAGCCATGAAAAATTCATGCAGTATGTATTGGTTAAGAATGTCTTTCTTTCCTAAGATCCAAAAGGCAATACTTCACTGAAACATTGATTCAAAACAAAAATATCACAGAGAGCTTGTCCCCAGCAATGTACATTGCACAGCCATTTAAAGTGAAGACAGGAAGAAAGGCCACATTAAAGGGAATGCAAGTTGTATTTAATTTGGTTAAACAGACAAACTGTCCAGGGCAGGAGCTGTCTCCTTACGTGTCAGTGTAGTGCCTTACCCAGCAAAGCTATTACCCAATGGAGCCTCCAGACCCCTGAACAACACCAACACTCAGGATTTTGGAAGTTAAGGGAAAGGCTGAGGCCCTTAATTGATTTTCATTGGCATATCTTATTTCCTCTGACTTTTGTTTATACCCTTTGCATCTCACTGTACTTAAAATACAAGGAAACCCTACAGCAAGTTACATTAGAGTGACTATTCTATTAAGGAATACTATTTTCTAATATTCATTAGGAGGATTGTTGTGGCACATAGGCCTTTCTGTCGTGTCCATGGAGAAATGTAAGAGTGGACTAGAATAGAAAAACAATTGCAGGTGATATTTTAATGAAGAATCTCCAAAGAGGCCCAGTTTGCAATATAATTTGAACTACTGAATTTCAAAAGTGACAATTACCTGCCTAATAAAAATATCACTGGTTTCAGTTCTTACATGAGTAGCCACTCACGGCCTTTTATTCTATTAACAATATCTACACCAAAAGCTGTGTATCTCTGCAGATACAGCTGAAATACTAATTTCACAATTACAACATTTATGGTCTTTAACCAGTGACTTCATGCAACACAAAACAAGACTACAAAGGATTTGTGGAGTTGTCTGTGCTGCCCAGCAAAGTGGAAGTCTTGCTGCACGCAGTGCCTGCCCTGATACGGTATGGGAGTGGCTTTGATATATAGAAGCAGTAAAGGGGGAGGCATTGGCAAGATTTAGGGATGGAACTAAAATCTTTAGACCAGCTAACAGAGGTGAAAAGGAGCAAAAATGTTTTCTGGCAGAAAACTCCTTCTTACAGGTTTTACAGCTCTTCATGCTAAGAGTCCATCTATTTTTTCCCCCGTGCATTATCTGAGTCTGCTGAGTGACCCACTTGTGAGCTCAACATCTAAATCTTGCCCTCTTTCATATTCCATTTTTTTCTTACACATTTCTCTAACCAGCCAGTTCAAAAACACACAGTAGTAACCCTCGTTTCCCATTTCAACTATTGCTTCCCTGCTGTGGGTATTTAGGCATTGGAACAGCTGAATGCTAAAATTTATCCTATCTCCTAGCAAATTTTCTACAATTTCTTACTTTCCCCTCTTCCACAAACTGAATATATGCCTAAATACATCCTGACTACCATCTTCTGAATGTTTTACTCTATTTTAATGAGGGACAAGCTGTGCACTAAGTAGCGGAGAGTTAATCTCAGGATGTTTTTACGGCTCTAGTGATCTCATCTTAAAAGTACACGAGTTATAAAAGACAGTAACTAGACATTAAACAATTATGAATGTAAAGGATGGTGCTCTTGTATAAAAAGAGTCCAGCATTAGTTTGATAGCTCTTATCTTGTGCATTTGCAGTATTTTCTGTGATAATAAGATTGCCTATCCAATGAGAAAGTTTATCCATAGTGTAGTAATTTGTTTCTCATTACCTTGAAATTTAAAAAGTCACTTGATAAATGCTAAATTGTGCACTTACATGGTAATGTTCTCATTTTATTGTTCTGCCAAATTTGCATTCCAAACAATAAGTATCTTTCAGTGCTGCCTAAGTTAGCCTCAGACAAGTGACTTTTTTCTACCAGAAATGGCAGCTTTGCATTTGACAGTTGGCACTGTCTTCTTTTTCATTATTGGATCAAACCTAATTTAAATCACATAGATTCCATCTGTCAGGTTTTGGGGTTTTTTTTAGAATTGAATAGCTTACTATTTGTCACCCATTATTAGCATGTTAGGGAGACCGTGGAACTCTCTTCAATTTAAAGAGGTAGTTTTACTGTGCATGGCTCCCACAAACACAGTGCCCTTCTTGTTGTTTTCTAAAGAAAAGTCACCTCAATCATTTGGGAATACTAGTTTTCTGCATTTGATGTATAAACACTTGCCTGAATACTGAATTTAGTTAATCTTCAGTAACGACAATAAATAGGAAATATTTCAATCAGAAAGTTTTCTAAAAGCTACAAAGAAACTTTCTTACTGCCTGTGATGTCCTGTGTGGTCAGGTGGGTGATAGGTCTAAATGTGCATTACACAGTGAGTCCTTTTGAACTGCTCTTCACAGGGAGAAATTCTTTGACTAGAAGTGATTATTAAATCCTTCCTACAACACACCTATTTTGAATTTTCTCTATTTGGGGATGAAGTATTAAAACAGGTACAGATTTACATTTGCTATAATTTAAACTTGGTGATGCTTATAGCAGCCTTTCCTTCCCTTTAAAACTTTTGTCCTGCACTACCCAAAATGCAGTCCTTTTCCCTTTCTCACTCTTAACATCTCAATAGTGAGACTTCATGGTATGAGGGCTTTTCACTAAATAAGACCAGAGCTTTCCAACCTTTAGAGACAAATCTGGCCTCCTTTCAGACTCTATGGGAGGCTTTGGCCTACATGGATGTGCATGATCTAACATGACGTGAACATCAGGTTCCTGTTGGGTTTACTGTTATTTTGGGCAGGTAATTTAATATTACCAAACGCAGCTTTTTCTAAATTTCAGAGTTCATATCCATCAGCCCCCTTCCTTAAACTGTGGGAAGGTCACTGCCAATTGAAGATCTGTAGGAGTCCACTTATTTGGGGCAATAGACAAGGATCTGGGGCTGAGATGGCAATGCAAAGGCAGTGGCCTGGCAAGAGTTCTATTGAGTGGTGTTGCCAGTATCGGTCAGACTACGTTGAACTCTTCAGCTCATAACTGTTGGCAATTCCAAAAACTGGTGGTGTTTGTTTGGCTAAGAGAAAGAAAAAACCCAACTTATAAGAAAAATCTTAACTGAGGTTTATCCACCTGTCTTTCACATCTCACTATTAAGTTCAAAGACAAAGAACACCTCAGAAAATACTATATATTTCCTTGTCCAAATTTCACATGACACAGTGGCTTAATATTTGATCCTTAACAACAGTTTGCCTACTCTTTTGTTATTCATAATGCATGTGAAAAGAACAAAGAAATACACAGATAACATTAGCCTGTTAATATTAACTTCTCTCACAGGGCATTAATTCAGGAATTGATTGATTGATATGGGTCTCACCAATAAGGACTTTGTGTTAGTGAGATAAGAAAATGACCGATCTATCCAAATTGTCCTCCTCGCTTTTAATAGGCTGTATAAGGTAAGCAATACAAAATTCCCTGCAGAGTCCTTATTATTCTGATAATTCACACAGTGATTATGTGTACAGAACCAGTGACATATTAGAGGTTTTATCCTAAAATAAGCGTGATTTCAGATGCATTTCTTTCTGACAAACTTCGAGTAGATTTGATCATAGCAGTGAGAAATGTGAGAGACCTGTAAGCAGACCGTGTCAATAAAGGGTTTGGTCATCAGATATGCTTAGATATTTTTCTGTGCTTTCTGCCAGAACAGTTCAATGCTTTGCAATGTAATTCAGCTTTCCCTTTAAAACCAAGCACAAAGATTGCTTGCAATTCTTGTCAAACCCCATGTAAATACTGCTTTGCCCTTCTGCTGTGCCTCCCAGATCAAAAGCATCTGCAAGTATTTAATAAATATTTTTCCAGCCCCCTTGGAGGCTAGCTAATTAAATTGCATGGCTTTGGAGATATATGCGGAAACAGACTCTGAAGTTGAATAATGTGCCAGAGAAAAGGGCAGAAGTCTGCATCTTAGTTAAGAACAGAAGCCAAACCATGCAGCTACTAGCCATCTATTTTGAGTTATGTGACTGCCTCTCATCTTCTTTTTATTAGAGCTATTTTTTTTATCATATACACATGATAGTGTAGTGAAACCTGATGGTTTATCTTCCTCAATGTGCATAATTTAGAATTTTTTCATGCTTTATACCTACATTAACATAATTTCCTGGTATGGCTCCTTGGTGAAATTATTTTTACACTCAGTGTTCTGACTGCAGAATAGTGGATGCAGTCCCTAATGGTGGCTTTGGAGGAAAATGCAGCTTTGTCTTTTTAGAAAACTTGATCTCCCAACTGAGCTCCTGTGACTGGATTGATTCGTAATTCAGGCAGTTCTGATTTTACACCAGAATTCCAGTTTTACACCAGCTTTTCAAGTTTGCTGTCTTACAGGAAGGTGCTTCAGTCTTAGAAAGGAATTAATTTCGTGCAGCAAACTCCTCTCCCTGACAAGCACATGGGACTAGCAGTAGCAGTGTTGAGCTGGTGGCTTTCCTGTGAGCAGGGAGCAGCTTGAGCTGCCTGGGGTGCTTTCCCTAGGACTGTCCTGGGGAGCACCAGCCACGGTTCTGCATCACTGGGGACACTAAGCAGAGGAGGTCTCTCATAATCCTATTGCAGGGAGGCTTGGATGACTTTTGGCTTTTTCTAGCTTGCTCACAGCCCCTGAGAGAGCAGCTGGCACAGCCTTCATCGCTGGATCTGGCAGGACTTGTGCTCCAGTGATGAAGCCAGGACGCTGGCAACAAAATATTCTTTGCCGGCTTTGCTCCACAAGGAAGGAAGCAGATTCATCCTGCTCAGAGATAGCAACCCAGCATTTTATGTGGCAACCAGAGCTATTCTAAGCACAGAGGCTGTCAGATTGCAAATATTTAGATGAGGCATCACAAGAAATATAATGTGAAAGAATCCTACTGCTTTCTTATTAACACAGTATTCATCATCATCTGAACTCTAGCATAAGCTCAGGCACCATTTGGCCATTGTGTTAATCATTTTTATGTCTCAGCTCCAGTCACAGAAAAAAAGGAGTTAAATAACTCATTTTACAGCTACTAAAAATAAACTTGCAGACTTGCTGGATTCTGCCACATTAAAATGTAAACAACTGTCAGCTCTTCTGGAAAAGCTAGTTTTGCCCTGCTAGTGACTTCCCCAGGAGAATTTCTGTGTTTTTTAAAAGTTTTATGCTGAAGATTTGTTTCCATAATTGGGACTGGCCAGTTTTCTCTCAGAAAAGTGAAAACTGAACTCTTTCCTTTTAAAACAATTGCTACTAGAACTTTGGCACACAGACCATGTAAAGAATGGTGTGAGCTGCTTCAGTGGGGATTGCAGCCAATCATTTTCAAATTTGGGTGCCTCAAGAGAGGCAGCTTAATCCATATTTAGACACCTATATTGGAAGTGTCTGGTCTGGCTTCACTGCCAGCAGCCACAGATCCTATGGGTGTCTTCCACTGTCTGTCAAATCCAGGATATTGGAAAGCAAATCTATGTCTTTTAGGGGCCTAAATTAAGAAACATTTTTTGGCATTAAAAAAAAATCTCAGGCCAAAATTTTAAATGCTTTGATCACAATGTTCCTCTTAGGCTGTTAACCGCTTTTTAGAACCAGTGTATTAAGCATATCCTCATTGCTTGAGAGCACCACGTGGCCCTGCTTGAGATGGATTGATGGAGAAATAGAAGTCCTGGGGTAAGAAAACAGATAGAATATAATTGATTTACTGAAAATTGATTGGCATACGGCATTCAGTTTTGGGTTGAGGATCTTTGCATGGAAATATTTGGACTATATTATCAAAGTGTGTTGAAGTCATTGTGTAAATAATACCACAGTTAACCAGTCAAAACATTCGTCTTACTACCATACACTTCCCTACTATTTAAATTGGTTTGGAGGATCCCTTTTCTGCAGGGTTTAGACATCTGTCAGTCACGGATGACTGTTATCTTACAGAATGTCCACACTCCACACATACTTCTTCAGATCTGGGAAGTAATGGGTTACATTGATAACCATGGTAAGTTGGTAAATGGGTTAACAACTTAAATAAATGCATGAAAGAATAGTCAGAAAGCACCAAAGTGAAAGGAGGAGTAATGTTTCTTCTCTTATTTTGAGGAAAGGAAAATAGCAACAGAACAGATGAAAGATTAGAATATCCCTCAATAAGCAAGCAGTGTATAATCACCCAATATTACTGTCAGTTCAGTGAAAACCTTCCAAGAGTAGAGGCTCTGCTGGGTCTCCAGAGAATCTCTTCTAGTGCTTCCCTACCATTATTTACTATTATTTACTATTAATTAGCTTGTAGACTGAAACCTATTCCTTTTTGTCCTTGGAGCACGTGGAGAACAGTCCCTTAACTCTATGCAATAGCCTTTTAGCTACTTGAAAACTTTCATCCACCTTCAGTGATCTCCTCTTTATTTAAAACATATGAATTAAATCTTTCTCTGTAAATCTTTGTCTCATAGCTTCCAGTCTATTTCTTTGTTCTCACATGAGAGCTTTCCAATTAGGGGACAAAAATCTTCCCAACTGGGCTAAAGACAAATCTGGACAAAAAAAAATGCCCAACCCTAAGAAAAAAAGGCTTCACAACTAAAGTAATGATTGTTTGAAGAATTTTTCTTTTGAATCTGACACTAATTAGTGTATTTTGATATTTGCTCATTCAAGCATTAGAAAAAATGATGACCAACTTTCAATACTTTCTGTAACATGCTCCTTTCTGCACAGTGTCATGGCAATTGCCTCTTTTCCAGGCAGGGTAGTGCTGATCTACTACATCATTCATCATGATGAAACTGTTGTAAAACTTAGATCTTTCTCTGTAGTTTTGTATTGTTCTCTGGGCCTCTTTTTAAAAAATCTTCTTGCCCTTCCCATTGCCACCTTATACCTAGGTGGCTTTAAGTGAGAATTTATGTAGTCTGGCTATGGATTTATGTAGTTCAGCCATTTCACTCTTGCATTCCATTAGAACTTGGGCAGGTGCCATCCAGTTCTGGTGGTTTGAGTATTCTGTCAATTTGTTCTATAATCTGTTCCACTAACACTTCAGTTTGTGACAGATTCTCTAACACCTCCTCTAAAAAGAAGAGTTTCAGCATGGAAACTTCCCTAAGTTTGTACATGGCAAATGCTTTTATGCCTTGCTTATCTATTGGCTCTCACACTTCTCTGGCAAGCTTTCTGCCCCTGATGTGTTTGAAAAAGAATTTATTATTACTTTTTATGTCTTTGCTAGTTTTTTTCTCAAAGCCTAGTTTAGCATATACTCGCATTTAACCTGTCAGTGCTTGTGGCCTTGTCTGAGACCCTCAATTGAGCAGAGCCTCACCTTTATGAAGGAAGCCTTTTTGTTCTTAAAAATTTCCCTCTACATTCAACCAAGGCCAGGTTGGAGGAGTCTTTGAGTAACCTGGTCTACTGGAAGGTGTTCCTTCCCACTGCAGGGAGGTTGGAACTAGATCTTTAAGGTCTGTTCCAACTAGGCCATTTTATGACTGTGACTCTATGATTCAGTTTAGATATCCTAATTTTATTATTTAAGGGCAGGAGGCATACTGCCCTAAAATGAGGACAGCTTCTGATACACTGTCTTCAAATAAAGTCTGTGTCACCTGCAAAAATGTCATATTTTGGGCCACCCCGTTTACCTAAAGTTAGAAGAATGATTTTGATTTAATCCCTAGAGAGTCCATCATCTCAAGTGGTGGTTTCTTTCATGTTTGATGTTTTTCTTCCATTCTTTTTTCTTTTTTTTCCCCTAAAAATGCCCCCTGTAGCATTTTCATAGAAAGCACTAGCAGCTGGTTTCCACTTGGATTTATCTGAAGTCTTTATTCCCTTCTTGTACAGACTCTCTTTGTTTCTAAGGTATTTTCTTTTTTTGATTTTTGGAGCAGATTTCGGTTGGGGCTTTTTGTTTTGTTTTGGGGTTTTTTGTTTGGTTGGTTGGCTTTTTTTTTGTTTTGGGTTTTTTATGTGATTTTTGGTTGCGTGGTTGTTTGTTTGTTTTGTTTTCTTTGTTGTTGTTGGTTTTGTTTAGTAGGTTTTTTTGGTTGGGTTTGCTTTGGTTTTCTGCTTAATTTTTTTTTGTAGTGTTTTCTTTTTCCCCTTGTTCCCAGTGAATCAGACCCTATCCCATTTTCTCAACCATGCATTGCAGCTTTTCTTTTCTGCCTAAATCTGGCCCTCAGCATGGCAGGAAGATTTCAGAGACTGTGAATTTTGAACATCCTGGTTTGCATGATTTAACTCTTGCTTCAGAACCTCTCTCTTACCCCACTGCTGCTCTGAAAGTGCTAAGAGGTTCAATATTCTACTCTACATGCAGTCTTAGTCATTTGCTTTCCCTATCAGGATATATGTGGTGAGATCACAGAAATGTGCTTGCAGGCTCCTTCAATTATTTTTATTTATGAATAGATACTGATTTAAAAAATTTGCTTCTGCAGAGAAGAATTAGCTAAGGAATCCATCTTTAATCGGGAGAGCACATTTTTATGAATTACACTATTTCTGCATATTTGTGCTGGAATCAGGTTTTAAAACTAAGAAAACTAAATTAAGAGATAATAGCAGAATAGCACTAACCAGGGAATTCATCAGAGCAAGCAATCTACTGAAGCAAGAATTGTCCTTACTCCAGGGGACTTAAATACATCTCATATTGTGCAGTTTTACTGTTGACCTTCCAATGTCCTTAGTAAATATTTCCATTTAAATTACTTTGCAGTGATTGCATCTATTTTCATTCTTGTGTATGTGTTCTATTTGTCCATAGTCAATATGTCAATAGTGTTTGTTATGTGAGTGTAGTTCAAAATATTTGGGTTTTTTTCTTTTATTGTATCTCTTTTCCAGAAGTTTTAAATTTTCTTTCTTCTGATTAGTATTCTCTAATTTCATTTTTGAAAAGAACTTCAAAAGTGAAACTGCCACAACTCAGCTTTATAAACCAAGCTTGATGTAAAAATCCCTGTTTTTTTCTTAATGGGAAATTATGAGTTCAAGTGTACTTTTCATATATACAAACAGTTCACATTGCCACACAAGCATATATTTTTTGATCTAAAATAATACACTAATTTCAATGTATTAAGGTAGTACAATGTACAGGGGATGAGTATTCCAGAAAACTCCAATGATTTTGCTTTACTATGCTATCAGTGTTTATTCCAGGCAATCTTTTTCATTCTGAGCTTCTGTTTTCCATATATCTCATGCTCTTTCAAATATTCTGTGAGATTGTTATCTTTATGGCTCACAGGCTTTAGGAAAATAAAAATCCTATGAAAACAGTTGTGTCTTGATGAGGAAAAAAGGCATGCTGAGAGTTACATATTTTCTGTCAAAATTCTCTTAGTAAGTCATAGAATAAACCTTCTTAAACACATATAAAAAGGTTATAAATTTTAATATGCTTTGTTTCAGCTTGTCAGAAAAAAACTAATTTCCCAAAATGAAGAGCTGTTGAATTTGTAAATCTATACTGGAAATCCCTTTTTATGGTTTTGGTAATGTGCCGCTCTATGTTTGGCTGCAAACTAAACAGTTGGTTCAACACCTTTCTTCTAGAGAGCATGAACAGGAGCAAAGGGAGGGGAAAAGCACTTTGTTGTCTTGCTTCTGAGGTCTCCAAGGAATGGGACAAAGCTTTGATCCAGTGAAACTAGGCACACTATATGTTTCCTCAAAATCTCAGATCCTGGTAAACTTCAGAAAATAGCTTCACACAGGTCCTAGAGCATCCCACCATTTCAGTGCTTTTTCCTCATATCACGGCTGGGACAGAGTCTTATACCAGAGGCAACTCCCAGTTCCTCTTGTTCACAGGAATCCATTAAAAGGAGGGCTCAATGGGGAAGAAAACACAGTAATATTTCCTTCTTTAGAAGATAGTTCATATTCTGATAGTTTGTTCATTACAAAAGGTTATGTTAATTCCCACTAAATGACCATAAAAAGTTCATCATTAAATTGCACACATAAATGTGTTGTATTTTTTAAAAGCAGCATCTTCCATGTAAACAAGGTGATACTATGATTGTAAATCACCGTGTCAGCTCTGATGAAAATCAACATGTTGTCATAAGCCGCAGTTTCACCTAAGCATACTTTTTCAAGAGCTGGACGACTCTTTCTGGCCACAGCAGACACTCTTTCAGGTGCATCAGGCTTCTCTTGTCAATTAGAATTGGTTAAGTACAGCATGCTGGACACAGACAGCAATCACAACCAGCCATCTGTGCTTTTAAATGAGGTTTTCCAGGTTATATCTTCATCAACATAAATAATTATACTCACCACAGAAATCAGCTTGAAAGTTAGCTGAATACACCTGACAGAGTATGTTTGTGAGAGAAACTCCAGGATTGCAGCTCCACCTGCTCGTACTTTTTGTCAGTTCCTGTTCTGTATCTTCACAAAAGAAGTTGACCTCAATATTTTATAAGTATTTTTATGAGCATTATTTCCCTTTAAATGTTAACAAAAAAAAATTCCAGATGCTCCATTGCCTTAATATGCTGCATTTACTGAGTCCCCCGTGTCCTGCAAAATTTCATTGTTCAATGGAAAATATTCATCAAAGTTTTTTCTTGTAGAAAAATGATATTGTGAACAAGTCTTTTGATCTGTTTTTTCTTTCACGCAACTCCCAGAGATGATATTTATTTATGTAATTTTTAAAAAATATTCAAAATGAAATTAAAAACTCTAACATGTCAAGCCTTTAAAACTCATTAAAAATTCAAAACAATCTCAACAGAAACCATTGAGACTGATAGAGAGCAGCCCAGAGGGTACAATAAGTCTCCAGCTGGCTGGACATCTCTGCAAAGAGAAAATGGAAAGGCAGTTTGTCTCTCTGAAATGTACAGACCTCCCAGACATAAGAATAGGAGTTACAGATTTTGGCAGGTTGCTCTGAACCACTTTATTATGCTAGTATAGTTGAGTACAGTGCTGTAATTTCTGCAGAGCAGGCTGCTTCTGCCACTCTACTTGAGATTTTCAACCCAAACATGACAAAGATAATAGGAGCAAAAGAAGGTAATTATTCACGTAGGTAACTTAGTAATACAGTAATATAGGCCACAGAAAACATGAAAAGAATATGTAACACTGAAACTAATCAGGTCAGAAGTTCATAATGAAAAGCCATTGCTGGACAAAGAACAGCCAGCTCATTTAGAATAAAGTAGCCTTAACAAGGAACATACTGACCAGGCTCAAGTGAAAATTAAGTCCGAAGAAGAATAAAATAATCTCAAACCATCAGTCTACTCAAATTCTCAGTGATATTAGAGTTTTCCTCTCAGTTCTTGGAATGCAACTGCTTTCAGCATTAGAAACAATAAATTGAAATGGCTTCCTCCTGAATACTCAGTTTGTATGAAGCCAGTCAGCCAACGATCGAGACACTGACGCATTTGTTTTGTGCCATTGCAAACACTATCAGTTTGATATGATGTGGCTACTGTTCTTCTTAGGGCTTGCTTAAGTTTCACACCATAGTTTCAAACATGTGCTTGCCCTTAGTAAGAACAGAACCAAGGGTATTGAGTCCAAAGGCCTGAGGCGTGCATTTGGTGCAGAAAGTTTTCTTTGTTCTACAAACCACATTGTAGAACAGAGGACCACCGAAAGTGGCCTGGCCTCACATCACTCTGTCTCCCTGGGAAGGTTCTAAACATGTGAACGTACAATGAAATTTAATCGTAATGAGATGGAGAAGAATTTTATTCCTACTGCAAAATGCCCTTTAAACCATCTATTCATTTGTGCCTGCTTGTCTTCTATTTATTCCCAAATGTGGAGATTAGGTAACAGATTGCATTGCCATGTGAAACTGAAAATGCAAATAATCTGCATTTTTTAACACTTTTGTGTGAAAGTTCCACAAAATGAGAGTGTGAATTGTGATTTACGTTTGTATTGAAACTAAGTGGGATCATGGTTTGGGAAAACCAAAAAATAATTCCTCTGAAATTCCTCCTGTAAAATGTAGAGAAATGTTAAACTAATGTGATAAGATAATTAGGTGATATTTTAAACTATTCTGCACAAACACTCTCACTTTGTGTTTGCATCTAGATATAAGGTATGTCTATTTTGGCTCATGATGTTACAGCTCAAATATAACAGAATTTCAGGTACTTAGTTTGAGTAAGACAGTGATTGCAGTTAGTGAAGCTATAAATGTCTACTAAATAATCACACAGAAAAACCTCTATATGAGAGCCAAATACCATAAAATTTCACAATTATCTTATGAGATAAATGAGACACATTTAGAAGAGAACATAACTTCCCTGTCATCTTCAATTCCAGTAGACGTTTGTGGAATATTTCTTTTTTACTCAAATGTTACATTCACTTAATGGTCTTTGTTATGTGTTGAGAAAACATGCAAAATACAGGTTATCATTAAGTTTTTACCTGCTTGAAATTAATTCTGTGAAGGACAATCAGAAATGGAAAAAAATCAAAAAACTTATTTTTATCTTAACCGTCAAGTAGTTTGTATCACTGTGGCCATCTGTATGTGTTCAGGATTTTGACACATATGATGGCAATATTTTTGCTGAATGCATAATGAAAGCGTGTATCATCTGCAAGCAGCAGTCATTTCTGGACATGTGCCAAAAGAATGCTGTCCATGGAAAAGAGCAAGAAAATCCTTGCTGCCTTTTCCTTTGAGGACAAAGAAAAATATTTTTTAAATTTTTTTTTGTAAATAGACAATTCATTGGGATGACTGCCCACAAGGAGACCGAACAGCAGCAGAGGAGAATTGGAGTGTTATGGCAATTCAGCATTCGCAGTGGGATCACCCATCATTATTGGGAAATGATCAGTAGCCTCCACTGTAAATTTGACTTCTTGCACAGCTCGTAGCATCCTCAAGACAGACTGATGAGCAAGGCAAGTGAGAGGCAATTGTTTGCCCTTGATATAGCAAATGTAAAAGCCTTATACACAGTTAAGAGATGGGCTTTGAGATGAAATGATCTTTTCTGAGAAGCTGAAAAGCAAGTTACTTCTTGGTTTATGACTTTGAATAACCTCTTTCCCTTAAATTAAACTTGTACCTAAAAAGTCACTATGTATTTAACCTTCCTAATAACACCATATGTAGGAGTCTATACTTACTTGACATAAAAAAATTCTCCTCCTCTACTGCCCACACAAAAAGAGTTACTGATGATCATTTTAATCTTTAGATACTGTTTAGAAAAGTAAGGAGGAAAAAAGTTTCATAATGGATTAACCTCCACATCTTGTCTGAAGTAGGAGTCCTGTAGAAATGAATAATTGGCAGCTTCTAGCTCTTTCAAATTCATGAAACCTCCCCACATTTCATAGCTTCAAAAATCCTGTTTATTTGATGTAAACTAATACTCACATTTCTTCCAACAAAGTCGATTTGCCACTAAAGTAAGAAAGTGAATTCGAAGTATAGGTATGATTTCTTGCATCTGTATGTCAGGAAGACTAATATGTCTAAAATGCTCTGAGCACCATACAGACCCAACAAACTAAAATGACAGGAAGGCAGACCTCGGAGAACACAAGAAATATGAAGAAGAGCATTTTTACATTCCACTCTACACTAGCCCTCTAAAGCTGAAAGCACTCACCTACATTTTACATTCGACACTGTTTCAGTGGGCAGTGTTGGTTTTAAACCAAAATGATAAAAAACTCAAATGCAGGAAGTGAATTTTCAGTTCGTTCCATCAGGACACAGTTAACCCATGTGCTTGGTGTTGTTTGTATTAGCAAGTATGTGCAAGCAGAAGTTCTTTGCTCTTACCAGAGGCAAGAATTAGGCTCCTACTTTTCACTGAGTTTGACAGCACTGAGATTTTTCAAACTAAGCGAAAATTGATTTCTCTTTCCAGTCATACCAGAAAGGAAATAAGCCAGCTTCGTCTTGCTGCTCTAAAAACACCAAGGAGATATATCTGTATTTTAAAGCATGTATGAAAAGGAAAGCACAGAATGTGAAGTGGCCCTTTGACACATCAATAAATCCCATCTAATCAACATAGTTCATTTTTCCTCTTACTCCAATTCAGTGAGAAAAGCCAGAGTGATCTTTGCAGCTGCTGCTTTTCAATACAGATACTCAGAGATACACATCCAACAACACATCCTGGAAACTTTTAAATGTTCTGAAATCTTGTAAAAGAATAAATCACACAGCAATAAATCCATTGTACCATATTTGGAGACAAGGTCTGTGAATATACACTGTTATTTAGAGGAAGAGAGGAATCCTCAAAACACTTTCTATTACTTCTATTCTTTCCTACATTTTTAAAATTAGTACACAGTCTGCAAGTAGAATATGCTTTTTTATCTTTTTGGGTTTTTGCTTCTATCTTGGATTACCTTAGGACAACCAAAAAAAAGCTCTCCTTTGCCATCAACTGCAAAGGAGTATAAATACAAATATAAATAGGATATAAATAGGCTTACAGCAATAATTTTGAGAAAAACACTTGGATATCTTCTAGCCAATTGTAAAAAATAAATAGTTATCCAGCTGTATACTTTCAACCAGAAAATGCAAGTCTTTGTAATTTCCCACTGCATGCAGCCTCACGTAAGTAAATACCAAATCTAAAAGAAAAACCAAATAAAGAAAAAAACCCCAACCAATCATGTTCCCCCCCGAAATTTAATTTTAAAGTAATGGAATTTTTACATAATAATGCTACTACCATTACCTCCTTGCCTCAGCAAGGATTTGTATCACAGGCTATGGCTTCAAGTGCTGTGAATAACAGACACCAAGTGTGATCTTGAACAAGTCATGTTTTCTTTATGCCCTGCTTTTTTCTTTGCAATACTGGAATAGTACCACTTTCTTTTTCTTTTACAGGGAGGCTATTAAGACAAGCATAGTAAGAGCTGTGAATGATTTCCAGGTAGATCACTGTAATTTTCTGACTAAATATTAAATTTAGCATGATATATACCTCTATGATACGGAAATTTATTTATTCATATCAAGGAAAACTAAGTATGGGTTTTCTCTTCAACATTTCTTGTTCTCCCATCCTTTGCATTGAATATTTTACTTAAGTTCTTCTGTAAGAGTTATTGCAGTGATAAATTGCCACCACCCAAGGGTAGTCTGACCTACCTCCTTCACCTCCAGTCAGGGGTGTAGTCTTCCCTGTTTTGGTAATTTGGATGGGAAGGTTCATATAACCTCATGAGCCTCACATTTAGTGTGCTCATGTAGGGAAGAGTTCCAGGCTGAAATCCCATTTCTGAACATTCCAGTTCTACACTTGACATAAACGGATCCTGTGACAAGCCACTGCTGTGGCTGACCCCAAGGTGCAGTTTGTCACATCAATTTGAGAAGCATTTTGAGGGCAATTACTCACAGCAGAGCTGGCCAACTATCACACAGAGACAGTGAAAGGAGAAAGCACTTGCAAGGTTTGCTTGTGTAATGACATGTACATCATGTTGTCATTGGCTTAACTAACTGTATGAATGGCTAAAGTATAATCTCCCTCTCTGTTTTTTTTTTAAAGGAATATGTGAGAAACAAATCAGCACAGAATCACAGTTAAAATCTGCAAGTCACTGTAGCTAAATACTATATATAGACAGCATTTCCTTCAGGAATGAGTGAAGAAATGTCATTATTTCAGCTGTGGCTGTGTGAGCAGGCAGAAACAATTGAAAAGTGCTGGAGCAGAGATCCTTAAGTGGTCTAGGAAGAAATACTGTCTGCGTAGGCTATTATTTTAATGTCCAATTCTCTACATCATTGATGCTCCAGTAGAACTTTTTTGTGCAGTTCTGCTTTAGTCTTTGTTCAGTTTCTGAAATCAGTTACATACCAGCACAGAGAGGAGATAGAACCATTTAGGCATGATACAACAGTGAGAGCTTTCCTCTAAATATCATGAGAATTTTGTGCAATGCTGCTCAGTGTCTCTCATGGCGTCATCACAGAAATACCAAGTAGCTTGTTGGAAGGGATCCTTCTGCTGTGGATGCGAGTTTGTAAACTCTAAACTTTTTTACTGTATTGGATGCAAAAGAGCTAAAATACCAAAGGAGCTGGTGAAACTGTCTCATTCCAGCTTGCTCTTCTCTAACAGGCCCTGATGCTTGTGTTAGTTCCACTTCCAAGCTACATGCTGCCAAATGAGAAGAAAGAAATCAGGTCATCTATGAGTAAGTCTGCCTACTCCTTTCGGCTGGCCAACTGGGGCAACAGAGGCGTAGTACTTCGATATTCAGCTGGGGTTTAGTCTGCTCTTAAACAGCCAAAATAGAAGAGAGAGAAGTATGTGACATTGCTTGCCATTCTCTGTATTTATGTAGGACAGATCAAATCCCCCCATCTGTAAAACCAAATGTGCAAACACACAGCTCGATAACATCTATACTTGGGATAGACACATGACAGTATTTCCCTGTCAGACACACTATGTGATTATCAGTTTGCCCAGTTCACACTGGGTGAGAGGTATTCTGAAAATAGAGTAAGAACTAATGAAGACAGAGATTTGTGAGAAAATTACTTCCTGAGCCTAAAGCTCACTAGTTACTATTGCTCTGAAGCAGCAAGTAAAGGTGCACAGTTGGTTACTCTGCTGGCATCTGTCAGGAGAAATACTTAAAAGGAATAATAGTTGCTCTAGAAAATAGGAAACAAGTAAGAGGAATTATTTGCCTACAAATGGAATTGGAACTCGAGAGCTAAATTCTGAAGTACAAGTGGGAAATGAGTGGCAAAGATCATGAGAGTTATATAATTTTTATTTGAAAACAATGAACCTCTTATCTTTAACACATTTAACAGCAAAACAGAGGGGACTACATTTCACAAAAAGAAACAATAAGTCCATCACTTTTTAGAAACTGGAATTTACAATTAAAAGAGTGGAAAAATGCATCTTTTTCATTTCTCAGCCCTTCTTATGTCAATACATACTAGACTAACAGTGTTTCCATAGACTTAATGTGAAACTTCTGCCAGACAAAACATACTCTTTTTTGACTCTGCAACAGGCGATTTAGAAACAACACAAACCAGCGAGGAGAGCTGCATGGCACAGCCAGTGATTTAAGTATATAAAAGCTTTACTAAAACAAACATTTTAGGGTTAGGCAACAGATAAATGGTCAAATATCAAAGAAAATAGCAAATATTTATACTATTTAAGGTGAGTTAGTTTGAATTTAAACTTAGAGATGGGTCACTAAAAAATCCTACCCCGAAATAAAAGACTGGAAGCAATTTCTATTTGGACAGTGAATAAGGAATAACCCCTCACAGTGCAGTAGTAATTGTGACTTCTATCATATGTGCTGAAGAGATATTAGAAGAAGTGATAGAAAAGTCTCTAGTCAGTTTCACTGGTGTGAAACAGAGAAGAGTAGAAGCAGAGCCTCCACAGAATATTCTGGAGCAGTTTATCTTTCCTGGAGGTGTGCAGTGTCAGGACGACCTGTTAATTGTTTGTTCGACATTGTCAAGGGTAAGTAGTGGCTCCACTTTTTTGATTAAATATTAGCTAGTGGAAGGTCTAGAAATTCCTATCAAACAATGCAATTGGTTTAATAAATGCTATGGAGGATGAAGGGCTTAACCAGCAGTCTTAATGGCTGTGCTGCAATCAGAGAAAATGGGCTCAAATGTATACAAGCGTAAATAGGAAAGAAAATCTGTTTTGATTTTTAGGAGTTTTTTTGATTTTTAGGAGTTGTTCCTAAACTGCAAAGCCGTGCCCTAAAAGACACAGTCTGCATTAACACTGCAATAAGAATTATATCCATAAAAAATTACTATGTCTGGGAAATTTCTTCCAGTGGAGTTGAACTGGTGAAAATACCACTTCTGATCAGATATACAGCAAAATTTGACCACTACACAAAGCATTTTAGTTGCAGAGACAGACAAGCACAGCAGGTCTCCTTGAAGTACCTTAAGCACTGCATAGCTATCAACCCCCGTATGGATTTGGACAGATGACAGTGTTATGGGATCTTAATAAGTGATTTGAGATTAAAAAATATGTTCAGATGTGCAGACCCTTTTCCCACCTACACAGCTGGATGATATTTTCCAGTACAAAAGAAAGCTATGTTAGATAACGATTTATAACTAGAATTGGGAACAGAAGCAGAAAGGTTGGTGATTTGCCTAAGATAAACTGACAAAAATGATGCTACTTTTTGTCCAAGAGGATGAAAACAATTAACCATCAAACTGAATGCCCAGACTAGAATACACGAAGCTGTCCAAAAAACAGAAATCAAAATACAACATTATTTCTTGAATAAGTGTCCTGTCCCTTATGGCACATTGCCTCTTTTCTTCTGAATTGGTGAGAATTAAACTCTGAATTAATACAGCCTAACTGTTGGGGTAATTTTGTCACTGGTATGTATTTCAACTCCATAGGCAGAGAATACAAAGGGCACCAAGACTTTCACATTCCTTCGGGGTGTTTAGCTCTATAAACTGTATCAAAATTATAAAGAATAAGCCATACTTTGAAAGATGGAGAGAGATCTACTGTGAGAGGAGCATGGGCTGTGGATCTCATGTGGACTTTCCAACTCTGAACTTCAGGAGCTCATATTTTCAGGCACAGCCCTGTGTACAGCATTTTTTGTTACCTAGCTATTGACCATTGTATAATAAACTGCATTGGCAAAGGAAGGGACCACAAATTGCAGCAAGCAAAATGCCAATTAGTAATAAGAAAAAAAATTCTCTTACAGTGAGAGTGGGTAAACTCTGGAACTGGTTGCCCATCCCTAGAGGTGTTATAACTAATTGGAACTTTGCCCATTGGTACCACGAAGTTGTCTCAGATGGTATATAAGGAATCTTAGTTCCAAAAACACAACAATGACTTTGCTTACCTGGATGGACAGAAGGCAAAGAATTAAGCTTCTCAGCAGGTGACTGTAAGTAGTTAAGACAGGTTTTCCGACAGTAAATTGTGTTTTACAGACCTGTTTGCCTTCTACCATAAAATGACTCCATGTCTGGGTGATCAAACAGTTGTCTATGATGTCTATCTTGGCTTCAGCAAGGCCATTTTTACACCATCGTCCATGATATCCAAGATAGAAACCTCATTTTCTGGTTCAGTGCCTGATTAGATAAGTGCCTGATTATGAAAAACTGCCTGGGTCATGAGGGTAATGGGTAATGGTCTCTACTGGAAATTCAGCTAAAAATGGATTTCCTCAAGGGTCTATCCTGTGAACTCTCCTGCTTTGTATCTTCACCAAAACCATGCATGAAACAAGACTGATGAAGCAAATGATATACTAAAGAACAGGACGGACGTTCAGAGGGACCTAGATTGAGTACAAAACTGGGCAGATACAGATACCACAGAATGCAAAAAGGTCAAAGGCAGAGTCCTGTGCCTGGAATGAACCAACTCTCTGCATTGTTAGAGGCTGGACACTGCCTATCTGATTAGCAGTTTTCCAGAAAAGGAGCTGGGAATCCTAGTAGACAGCAACCTAAACACAGATCAGCAGTGCTCCCAGACAGCAGCAAAAGCTAACAGCCAGTTGAACTTATTAAGCAGAATATAGACAGATGGTCAAGGAAGGTGACTGTTCCCCCTCACTCAGTATTTGTTAGATCACACTTGGAATACTGCACTGAGTTTGGAACTCCTGCTGTACAAAAAAAGGCAGTGATAAACTGCAACAAGCTAAGTGGAGTGTCACCAAGATGATCAGGGGCTGCAGCACACGGTACAAGGGAAGGCTGAGAGAACTGGGTGTGTTCGTCTTGGAAAAGAGGAGGCTGTTTTGCTACTAACAACTTTCCAGTACCTATGATAAAACTGCAGAAAAGACAGAGCCAAGATCTTTACAATAATGCATAATGACAGGAGAAGAAAGAATGGTCAGAATTTAGGAGAGAAGATTCTGACCAAGCATAGGAAAAACTTGTTTACCAGAATGATGCTCAAGCACTGGAGCAGGTTTCCTGCTCAGTGAGGCTGTGGCAATTCTGTCCTCAGAGACCTTGAAACCAAACTGGACAAAGTTCTGAGCAGCTGGGGCTGAATTCAGAGTTCATCTACTTTTGAGCAAGGGAGTGAGTACTTGAGCAAGGGGCTCAGTGATTCTATGGCCTAATGGTTACTCTGGTGTCTTCCTGATCGTACAAGAGTTCAATATAGAAACACCCAGTTAAAATAGATGAGAACTTGAAATCTGCTTTTCTATCGAGCTGATATTTTCTTCTTTAATTACTCATTACTCTAAAATATTACTGATTTAACAGAGTTCTGCTGTACCAAAGTCTTCTTAATGTCACTCATCCACCATACCTTCCACAGCTTCTCTGATTGTGAACACAGAGTCCAGCACGATGTTCCCACTGCTGCACAGTGCACAGAAATCTGGCTAGGTTTGTTCATGTTACTCTCCTGTAAAAGCCTGGCTTTGATGACAAAGTTATCAGCAATCTAACCCTGTCTCTCACTGTATCAGGATGCACATTAAAGGCACGTGCAGGGGAGGAAGCTGCATTATATATACATGCATGGGTTTTTATTGTTCACTGCTCTTTGTGTCCTCAAAAAATCCTCTGCCTGTCCTAAATGTTCATCATAATAGCTAAGAAATGGAGACTGAAATGCTTTCCAGCTTTAATAATGAATCCAAAAGTGAAGGAAAAACGTTTTGTCTGCAGTTTCTGGATTTCTTTTAATAGCAAAAATTGCTTCACGTAATTCATTTATGCAAATATTCCCATGGAATAACTGCGTCAAACTCGACAACTTAGACCTGCTACGCTTGTGTTACTGCAAAGCCTTCTGATGCCTGATGGCTTTGGCAGAAATCTAGTAAACAGACATAACTCAATTACAGGAGTTTTAATACAAAATTGAATTATTTTGTTCATAACATTGCTGTTCTGAATATTTATTAAACTGTCCTGCTTTCCTTATGTGTTGATTAAATGGAAGTCAAATTGTTAAAAAAATAATTTGATGATATTATGCTGAGTTTTCTGCTGATATAAATTGGCACAGTACCAGGTTTTGTTTAGTAGTTTCAGTAGAGCAGCTGAAATTTAACAACCATGCTTTATAGCCTCAGTAACTTAAAGCAATTGAGCATAAACTTGAGCAACTAATCGTCAGGCTGAAGAGCCCAAGTGTCTCTGGTCTGTTTCCTTTGTTTTGTTTTGTTGTCTTTTTTTTTTTTTAAATTCTACTTACTTTATTTCTAAAAATAAAAGTTGCTGCAGAAGCACCTCTAAAAAGCAAATGAGTGGAAAATTTCTGTAGTGCTGCTAGCGTTTCTTCTGTGCTTTGGGAATCTGTGATATGAACAAGATAGTAATTAAGGTAATCTCAGGCAATACAGGCATTTTGAACTAGAGTAGGCAATAATATCTAGGTTAGATTCAAGTGTGGTTTTTATGTTAGAAAGCTTGTAAAACTTCTTAAGTTTTGTTGCTTAGTAAGTTTGAAATCTAATAAGACTTTTTCAAAAGCAATCTGGTTTCAGCATTTTTCAAAGCTATATGTAACACAACTTTCCACATTGTTTGTTATTTGATTCTATTATTGCATATGATGAAACTTTAAAGCAAGAAACCAAGCAAGATGTTCCATGTTTCATGCACAGTCCTCTGACACAGAGCAGAATAAACTAACTCGCTAGCACAAGGCACCTACTTGCTAGTTGGAGTCAAATTCCTAAGTCCTCAGTACAGGAAGAAAAAGGGAACAAGAGAGAAGAAATTGTACAGTTTTAGGTCCCAGGACTGATGCTGGAAATGCACAAAAAGTGGGGGAAATTGAAACTCTTTCTGTTACAACGGGTTTCTATGCCAAAAGGAAGGGCAAAAGGTAGTGCAATTCCTAAGACCGAATAGTTCTAAATTTGTGCTGTTGCTTTCCATAGTTCATCAGCTTCATGGATGACTGCAGATATTTTCTTCTGCCTTTCATACAGAAATAAAATATGTAGGCAGCATGTTTTGAAGCAAGGGAGGCAGAGGAACGTGAGTCCACAGAAGAGTTTGACTGACCTAACATCAAAGAAGCAGCTTTGTAGTTTTGCAGCTTGCCTGATGGGTGGTTGGTGCACAGCACAACATGCTTCAAAACAAGGCTCCTAGGAAGGAAGTCAATTCATGGGCTACACTGTAGACATCAGCCCTGTGATGTGTCCTAGAGGCCTTTACCTTTATTTGTCTGCACAGGCAGCAGGCTGACAGGCACTGTTGCATCCCTTCAGTCTGCACACCCCTTAGCCACAGGGCATACAGAATGGGGAAGGAAAGGATGGCTCCCCACACCAGAATGTCAGTTTCAATACAGTGGAGAAGCACATACGTATTGCACACTGGGGGAAAAAAAAGCTCTTCCTAGGTCTTATGATTTTGGTATAACTGTAGAAGACTTCATATTCCTCTTTGATAAATAGTCAGGTTTATCAAACCAAAATAAGTGTCCCTGTTCAGAAGATCATGGGAAGCCTCCAAGGAGATAAAAGGGATCAGAATCTGCAAAACCAGAGATCTAAGGAAGAAAGTTATGTGGAGTCTCAATTAGTATCCACAAATGGAATATTTACATGTCCATATGCCAGGAAAATGACACCTTCTTGGTACTTTTGTTGGGAGATATTAGAGATTTTGTCAAAAGCTGTCAAAAGCAGTTTTAATTGAAATTAAGAGGGGATTGTTGAATGGAGTACTACCTAGGATGCTACTGAACATTACAAGGTTCTGAAAAGAGTAAAAAAAAACCCAGTTAGGGGTGATGGCTGGTAAGTTCAGAAATTACACAAAATTAAAATGCAACTTACATCGAGCCTTTGACTTTTAATTGTTCATAGTGACCTAACTTGTTTACATTTGTTCTTACAAGGAAAAAGTTCCATCCTGAGCAGAGAGTTAAGACATTCTGTTTTTTCCTGAAAGGCAGGCAAGACCAAGCATAGCTTGCATAATACAGAAAAAAGCCAAACAGAAAGCTAGAAGATCGAGGGATTTGCAGGTGAGCATAAAACAGATAAATCCCACATATCTGTAGCAGAGAAATAAGAAGGAAAGGAAGGCAAACTAAAGTGGAGAAGAAAGTCATGTACTATTACACCAGCTGTCTTTTGGTGAATCCTAAAAAACCCCATTTAGTGAGAAGGTCAAACTCTGAGTGAGTGATAGTGACAGGGAAAGCAATGAGTCTGTCACAGGCACCTATTAACCTTGAGACCTAATACTGCTTTGCACAAATAATGGGCATGAAAACATGCATAAAGAAAGACTAACTGTTTATGGATTTCAAAATGCTCTGAATTATGAAAGCATAGTAGGTCTGAGTGTAAGCATTAAGGCATCACTTAACATGTTTATGTTTCATTCATTTGATATATTTTTAGTTGAATTTGAATTTGGTTCTATTTTGATCCAGTTTGGACACCAGCATGATTCTAAGGTTGTTCCAAAGACAGATCTACCAATGATCTAAAATGGAATTGTCTTGCAGGTGTAAAGAGGAAGAACTGTCTTTGAACCATACTTGTAAGGCCAGCCTTCAATGTAATTCCCAGCATTGACTCCCAAATCTTCTCTTCACATTACTGTAAATGTTCAGACTAATGGACATGATGGCTCTAAGGAATTTTTGGTTTCTGTTGGTTCATAATTTTGTTGAACACGCTGTTGTATGCAATAGATTGTACCCTGAATTTTTTAAAGTTTTTCTCATTCATAGCTAAGGCTGATATGCTTAAGGAACCTAGACAGAAAAATGACATACCATAATAATGATTAAAGCTGTATTGGTAATCTATTTTATGTTACTACTAACAGAAATGTGAAAGCACTTACACAGACAATGAGCGATTCCAAGAATTAGAATATGAATAGCCTAGATATCACTGGAAATGGGATTTGGAGCTATGGCAAAGAAGCAGTAATCCTGCCTTCACAGCCCAAATGGAAACATAATTATTCTGTTGCTGAATCTTTGGAACACAATGACTTTATAATTTGCTTGGAAAAAACATCCTTGGCTTATGTGACATAATTCTCTTCATCTCCATCTTCACACAAGTCAGATCTACCCTGCCCACAGGGATTTTTAGAGACTTTGAACAGCGAGTGATATTGACATACTCCTAAATATTCCTCTCAGATACTTGCTAAATTATTGATGTCTGTCAACTCAGTGATTATTTGAAAGAGGGATATTGACATAATGGAATTAAACTCTAAAGCAGATTATTTGAAATCTGTGTCAACAAAATAAAAATAACAAAAAAAATCAAGAGAAGCATAATGGGTTTTTAAGCAGGGTCTGGACCACAGCCTGAACGATGAGACAGATCAATTTAGGATTTAAAAGGAAATTAATATTTTCTGAATAGCTCACATTGCTCTGAAGGCAGTTGATTGTCATCAACTTCTCTAACAATTAGGTTATTTTGAGATAATTTTAGAATATATTTGCAGGGATAATAATGGAATACTCAATTTTTCCATTGGTGAAATAATACTTGTCTCACAGGACAATCTGACCATGATAATAGTTTTCTTTTATTGCTCAGTTACATGTTTATATACAACAGTGAGGAGAATTACTTTTACAACGAATCTTCATTTTCCTACAAATACCTGACTGGGAACTTGTATACAGAGGAGCTGCAGTGACCTAGTGAAAGATTTAACACTAAGGCAGTTTATTTTAACTGGTGTAAGATTGTCAGTAAACATTTATTAGTTTTGTTACAAAAAAAGATAACAAACTTCTCTTGCATCCCAGGGAGAAACAACATCTCACCAAGTACTTGCTGATTATGTACAAACACAAAAGATCCAACTACAAACAGACAGATTCCTGTCAGCTCACAGAACACAGAAAATACAGAGATCTTCCACCAGTCTCACAAGCTATTTAAAAGTTGAACATTTAACCTTAATGTTTAAATACAGTAGTTTATTTTAGTGTTAGCTTGCAGCTTTTTAGGGACAGTCTCCCTTGGAACCTGGAGCTAAACGAAGGCCCAAGGTTCTCCTGTACAGCACATGGGGAATTAGGTATCCCAGAAAGATGCTTTTATTTACAGTCACATTCAGCACTTCCTGCTGGCTGGAAGGACAGACTGAGATTTCACTCCAGCCCATCCCAAGGACTGTGGGGACACAGCTCAGTTCACGTGGAGAGGGTACTTCAGAGCTCTCCCCTAAGTGTTGTTGCCCTTTGAATGTTAGAGGCAATGTTAGAGCCTCAGCAGACAGTCTCATACCACAGAAGGAAGAGGACCTTCCTGTAATGTGCCAGAAGTCTTCAGTCAATGATGTAGATTCTTCAAAGATTAAAGCCTACTTTCCTTTCTAAACACTAACCAGTTGTCTTTAGATGTGTTATTTATAAGTTTACAAATTTTAGGAAGAGATCACTGGTAGGAAAGATAACAGCCTTTTCCAGCTTCAGGCATTTAGTGGGCAGGAAGTGCCAAAAAACACCGAGTGTAGCAGAATGGAGACATGGTCAGCCCCCTCTTTTTCACAGCCCTTCAAAACTCGTTTTTAAAAAATCAAGATCTACAGGTCAATCAAACATACTTTGTAAACAAGTACTCTGTGGCAGATTTTAAAATATATTTGGTTCCTACATCTGTAAAGAGATGCTTTGCTCTTTTGTTATTGCCACAGGAGTTAGGAGTAAACCCAGGTGCTCTACCAAACACCAGATAGAGAGTTCACATGCATACCCTCAGGTGCACAGGGTGAAGTGAGAGTGGGTTTATGCTGGGTTTCCTTTACTTCACCCTCCTTCATGTCTGTGTTTCCACATGAGAAAGACAGCAAGCCTTGACAGGTGCACAAGGCCCAATCTACAACTAGAGTCACCACATTCTGAAAAAGTCTGGTATAACAATATTTTTTGGACATCTCTGCTTGTCTGCTTCTGAAAGATGTAAAATATTTGGCAACAGGATTTTCCAATCCTGGTCATGTAACATTATATAGAAAAGAAGGCTAATGTTGCATAGAAAACAAAAAAAATTCCTGCTTCTCCAGTGATTTATAAATATCTGCTCCCTGTATTTGCCAACTTGTTGCTTCCTGCTTAAGTAGGTACCTATTCAATTGATGCACCATGTGAAAAGTTTTAGATACATTAATATATGTTAATATTTTATTGGACTAGCGTACCTAAAATCTCTATTCCTCTTTTCTCCCTTTGTTCTTCATTTATGTGGAAAGCTTGGAGGCTGGAATATATATGTTCTGGCAATGATGGTGTCAATACACACTGTGTGATATGTAATTCAAGAAAGAAATAGCCCCACTTTCTATTCTTTTGTTGCAATGTACAATGTACAATGCTCAAATTTACTGCATTTGTGCATAAATAAATGCTATCTTACATAGGGTATCAGTCCATTTATAAACAAAGTATATTACTTTCCAGAATACCAAAGTACTCCCTCAGGAATAAATCTGAATTGAGTTATAAACAACACACAGTCAATCTACTGATCACTCCAGCTATCTGGGTGGCTGTACATGTTATATGAGTCCTATATATGTTAAATGAGCAATGCTACTTTTTCCAGTTTTACCCATGTCCGTGACCAACACTCTTGCACAAGTGCACCCTCAATAGTGATTAATAGTAACTATTGTAAGGATTGTCCCACATTGGTGCAGTTCATGGAGAATTGTCTGCTGTGGGAGGGACCCCACAGTGCAGCAGGGGAAGGACTCTTCTCCCTGAGCAGTTGCAGAAACAATGTGTGATGAGCTGACCACAACCCCTATTCACTGTCTGCCTGAGCCACTATGGGGGAGGAGGTAGAGCTGGGCAGGAGGAAGGAGTGAGGAGTTTTAAGATTTGTTTGTCTTCTCATTATCCTACTCTGACTTTGATTGGTAATAAGGTCAATTAATTTCCCCAAGTTGAATCTGCTTTGCCCATTTTGATAATTGATGCGTGATCTCTGGCTGTCCTTATCTCAACTCGTGAGTCTTTTGTTAATATCTTCTCTCCTCTGTCCAGGTGTGGAGTGGGGTGATACTGTGGCTTTATTGGGTACATGACATCCAGCCAGGGTCAACCCAACACACACCTCTACCTTTTGCTCTCTTCCTGAATATTAGTTTATTGCTAGTATTGATGATCAAGCACTAGTATTTTCTATAACTTTCAGCTTCACGTTTAGAGTCAGAACTTTGCAACTCACCAATAAGAAAGCAGAAACAGAAACTGAGAAGTTGGTGCTTTAGCCAGACAACATTCAGCCTTTTCATCAGTTACTCCAGCAAGTATTTCCTCTGCCAGCCTGTACTTTACAGCTTTCCTTTGGATTTCTGCTTCTATCCTGAGCTGTAGCAAAAGTATGTGAGAAGTATGGGAACACAGTCCATGGGCATTCATGTGGTTAACTGACTAAAGAAAAGAGCCGAGCCATAGCTGCTTTTCACAGTGCTCTGCCCAGATTTCCAAGCTAGCTGCAGTACCAAGGACCAAGGCTTTCACATTCAACTCTACTTTTCATAGACTTTGAGTATCACCCATCCTGTCAAAAACAGCAACTTGCATTTTTTTCACTGAATTTATTTCATTATTCTGAATATATAACTTGATAAAATGCCAATACTCTGCTCAAGCTTGGCTGCAGTACAGTGCAATTACTTCTGTTGAGGAATTACACACTGAACTCCCTTCATTTTAGTACAAAGATGTGCACATGCTGTGCACATGAGGTGACAGTCTAACATGTTGGAGCAAATCTGGAAGGGCTCATTCAATATGAAGATGAGTATTAACTTTCCTGTCCCAGACCCTTTAAGATTTTTTCCATGAAGCAGAACTATAGTTCTCAAAGACAGAATCTTGTAAGAACCAAGTTCTCTCATGCTGCTCATGAACATAGTTTTCTCTATCAACCAATGCAACAGAGGTCTACTTTTACTTAGTGGAAGGATAAAAAAGATACTTTTTTGCCTTCTTTTAAACTCACACACACAATTTAGCTGTAAAGTTTGCTGATGATGATCATTTTAGAACATATAACCCCCCCCCCCAAGGATGGTAAAATAATGCCATTTTTTGAAACTCATTTCCAGTGACATTCTCCAATACTGATACTTCCTCTGCTTCTTTTTTTTTTCTTTTTTTTTAAGTGAAACTAATAACTGAATTGGAATGGTAAGAGGTTAAGTAACGATAGAAAGAGATTCATGGACCGAGACAAAATCTGAAGACCTTTTTAAAGTGGCAGGACTACCTAACTATCATGCAGGCAGCCTGAGGTAAATCAAGAGATTCAGAGTGAAATTCAACAACATAGGTCTCAAGTGTATTTCTTTTAATCCTAACAAGCATTAACTTCTGCAAACCTAAAATGTTTGTTATGCAGCATGATAAAACCCTGAGTGTTTTATTTATACTGATTTTTGGCAGTGGATATGAAAGACTATTATGTATATATTGGAGCTTGAGTTAATGTTGCATATGTGCCTCAGTTTCCATATGAGCCTCAGCACAACAGTTTCTGGATGGCTGCATAATCAGTGAGTTTGGCATATGATGGATGTGAGAACAAGCTTGTGAAACAGCAGAGATATGCAAGGAACCAACTCCTTAATGTAGCAAGATTAAAACACATTTTTGAGAGTGACTGAGTTTTAACTAAAACAAATATGCAAAGTTGGTGTTAGAATTAGTGATGGGGTGGGGTAGAATGTCCAGAGAAGCATATATTAGATTTGTTCACTTAACTTTGCAAAACAAAAGCTGAGTGCTCTTTATAGACATACTGCCTGAAGTGTCTTATGTAATACCGAGGAAGAAAAGAACTACTGAAGTTATACGAGAATTATATTAACAGCAGAGGAAAATTTTAAAAGCCAAAACTTGCTCTGCATAACTTCAGGCTCTGCATAACTTCAGGAAATCAGAAGAAAGTTTCTTACCGTTTTCAGTAGCAAGGGTATGGAACAGTCCTCCAATAGGAGTTGTGCCAGGAAAAAAAATGCCTTAATTGGTTTAAAGACTCATAAACTGATCAACTTAGGAGGAGGAATTACAAAAGTGTGTTGCTTACAATAGCCTGGTTTCAGCCTCCTGCCCCTGTTACAGCTCTGGGCTCCTTTGGGAGTGTATTAGTAAGGATCAGAAGCATTCGAAATGCCGTTGTGGTGTATGTGGCCAAACCTTCCCCAGGAGAATCAGAGAGGGCTGGCATGTATCTTCTCGTATTTGATTGCCTGCCTCAGAAACCACAGAATGAAATGTGGCAGCCTTGAACCCAGTTCTGTTTGTTTTCAGAGTAATTATTGCTGTTGGCAACTCTGACAGGAGAAGGAATGACTCAGAGTGAATCAATATGTCCACAAGCAAAAGCAGAATGTTCACAGCCTGAACAGGACACAACCACAGTTGCATAAGCACAGCTATACTACAGTCATAACAGAGCAGTCTATTATACATGATACAAACCAGAGATCAAATTTGCCTGCCATTAATATGTACAGTGCACACCAAACTTTAAATACTATTGTATTAAAAGGTTTAACAAATAACTACCTATTACTCTGGTCTGAGTGAATGTAGCCTGCAAGCAATATCAGCACAGTTTCATACTGATACAAATCAGAATTCGCAAATCTCAAAAATTTAAAAAAAAACACCCCAGGACCAGAAATAAAGTTCACATAACTGTGTCCATGAATTGTGAATATAATACAGCCCAGTATAAATAATTGGCCCTTGCACTAGGAGCAGTCCACATTAATCTACTGGTTAATGTAAAATAGCCTTCATCTTGGGACTCTGATCCAATGAAGTTTCCTGTGCTGTGGCTCAGTTCAGCCGGGGAAAAAAGCATCTGTCTCAGAATAACAGAGGATATAGTTTCTGGGAATAGTATTCTAATGCAAAGAGGAAAATTTGAATTAGAACTCCTCCAGATTCAGGATGATTTGACACTGGGTCGACTTTCTGGTCTAGCCCCTTGGCTATGAAAAGAAGGGTTATCAATCTGCTGCAAGACACATGCAAGGAGTGGCTGGAGATGGCTAAAAACTGATAGATGTGGACTATTGGAGCATGGCTGTGTCTGCAAAGACCTTGAAGTCAAAAATAATGTGCAATGGGCTTGAGGGACTGAGCAAGTTGTCAGAAAATAATAGCTAAAGTTTTAAATAGAATTTACATTTCTAGTTCCACTTCAGATCAACTCTCCTATCCTTGTGTTCTATTATCTAACTCTTATGAGCGCTGTTGCACTCATTAAAAATATAAGATGCCTGGTCTGTCCTGAATTTGCTGCAGGTCTTTGTTAGCTGCTATGTTCTAGAATGCTCTTTACCATCCTTGGCAAGATAAGTCTTAAGCAAGTCTGGGATAGCAGAGCTATGTTTAAAATTACTGTTAAGGCTATTTAGCCTTTTAGCCCATAGGAAGCAAAAGAAATTTAGCGAGCTACTCCCTCTAAGATGGCACACATCAAATATTTACTAAGTAAAGCACAATCTTAATGAAAGGCCATTTTCAGAGCAACTGCTTAACATTTAACATGCAGTGGTGGGTGCATAATTTGTCAAATTAAATACCTTCATATCTTCTAATTCGTCATATCATTATTGAGAGTTAAAATAAGGTAATGCTTCCTTTTTGGTCTTTGTTTGTTGGTTTGTTTTGTCAAACAGATTCTAAGACACTAACTGCTTGCAAACATGGACAAAGTCACATTCAAATGAAATGTTGAATTAATGGTCACCAGGTAGTTGCTATAAAATATCTACTGATAGGAAAGCTCACATTGCTGCAAATTTGTTTTTTCAAAACCACAGATATTTGCAGGGATTCAAAAATAAAAAAAATGCTTCTATAGTGCTAATACCTGCCTGAAACCTTGTGATGCCGCTTTTCACGCAGATTCCTTTTCTGAAGATGCTGTGAAAGATTGGAAAACAGTTCTGCCACCACATCAATCCCAAGAATTTTTAGCAAGAATCCTTCATACGAAAAGTCAGCATAGAGTACTAGCTGCAAGAGGTCATGACTACCACGCATTCCTTGCTGATCCTTTTGAGTAAAGTTTGAGTTTATTCAAATTCTTGTTGGAACATGGAATAACTGGTTTTTCTAAGTGCCTGAGACTTTAAAGTACAAAGATTTTGGACTCAAATTGACAGCTTGCATGCAAATCTTTTCTTCATTTAGGTTTTTGCATAGGAGACCAGGTGTTCTGCCAGTAGGCTGTTTTGTTCAAATGATAGACAAAATACTTGGTTATACACCAGATAAGTATCTGGTTATACACAAGATAAGTATCTTAGAACATAAGAGTGCTGGATTTGGCTGGGATAGAGTTAATTTTCCTCACAGTGGCTGGTACAAGGCTATGACGTGGATTTGTGCTGAACACAATGATGATAATATAGAGATGTTCTTGTTATTGCTGAGCAGAGCTTGCATAGATCCAAGGCCTTCTCTGCTTTTCATACTTCTACCTTGGCAAGGAGGCTGGGGGTGCTTAGGGCCTTGGAAGGAGGTACAGCCAGGACAGGTGACCCGAACTGACCTTATGACATCATGGTCAGTATATAAAGTGGCAGGAAGGAGGAAGAAGGGGGACATTCGCAGTTACGGTGTTTGTCTTCCCAAGTCACCATCACACGTGATGGGGCCCTGCTCTCCCTGGAGGTGGCTGAACAGCTGCCAGCCCATGAAGCAGTGAATTAATTCCTTGTTTTCTTTTGCTTGCATGAGTGGATTTTGTTTTCCCTATTAAATTGCCTCTGTATCTCTACCCATGAGTTCTCCCAGTAAGTGTATCCCAGTAAGGTTTTGTGGAGCTGGAGGTTAGCCACCAGCATCCGCAGACCCACTAAGGTGCTTCTGACATATCCAGAAACAGAACTTCAGGTGCAGCAAGAAATTTAGTATCAAAGCATCCAGGTCTCAGAATGTACAGATTTCTCAGTGGCTTGGCAGGAGCTGAGAACTGAACAACACAAATGTGAAAAGTATTTTAGGTACTTAAGCCACAATCTGGTCACTAATCTTGCCAGCTCTTCCTTTTTGTTTTCCTTTTTTATTTTTCTTTGTTTTGTTTTGTGTTGTTTGTTCATTTATTGTTTGGGATTTTTTTTGTTTGAGGAGCCCCAGCAATCTATATGCAGCATAAAAGAAATTTCAGTATTTAAATAAGAATATTTTTCCTCCTGCAGTGGACAAGCACCAAAGTGAATTACAGAGCTACATGCTTTGGCTCTAAAAATTCCTCAGTGCACACATATGTGACCCTGCATCACTGCAAGGAACTGTTACTTGAGACACTAGAGGCATGCATTACCACACCACTGTGCCCAGAAGAATTGATCCTGCTTCTCAGAGACTGCCCTGCCTAAGAGGCACATCCTACTGACTGACACCACTTTCTTCTTTCCAGGACTACCAGCTCAGCGTCACATTCAACAGCATAGATGCAGATTCTGTACAACAGGGCTTTGGCCTTATCTGACTCAATGTGACAAAAAAGACTCACCAAAAGAGGGAAAAACAAAGCCCCTGGCCACAGTGGAGATGGTCACATCACATTGCCAAAATATAATTGCAGACTGCTCCGCAGACATCCTCTTCCAAGTGCATTATTTATCCCTGCCTTTTCAGTTCTTTGAAGTGGACCTGCATCACTGAATCACCACAGCCCTGTGTTGTTCAGTCCCATGCAGCGACAGAAACACTCTATACCTGTGCAACCATAGCTGGCAGCAACTGATTGATGAGAAAACCTGGCCATGCCCATCCACCCCAGACTTTCACAAAGGCACCAGCTAAGGAGAGAGACTTCCTTCAGCCCCTGTCAACTGAACCTCTCCCCAGCAATAGTTTTAAAAGTAAATAGGAGAGGGTTACTTAAATCTACAGCAGCCTACTAACACTTCCTTGGCCGGGGTGGAGTCTGTATTCCTCGCTGGAGAATGTTTCCTACGTGAGTGTCATGACTTTATTACAACGCTACTAGACTTTGCTGTATGGTGAATAACCTATTCCGTAACTACACCGTCAGCCTTCTGCACAGTGTCTGAACACCATCAATGAATCAATACCTAGTACATTCCAAATGAAGGAAAATGTGTGTGTTTGAATCTACTTCCTGTATCAGATGACCGCTTCCCATCAAAACCAGTGAGCGCTTTCTGTTGTCCTTAATGCACTTTTACCAAGATCAGTGAACTGCCACCTTCTTGCTGGAAAGTCTGTGTCTTCCATGTAGAATATTACAGTTTTTAAACTTTGAATTATGTTAATGACCTCAGGTAAAAAGAAGAAAAAAAGAAAATAAAAGAATCCCAGATATCTTTCACACCTTATTTTTACTTGTAACTCTGTCAATCTGGCACCAAAGTTAGAGTAGACACACTGAAAAAATGCTATGGTTTATCTTCATTAAAAAAGTACAATATGAACCTCTTTTTCAGAAATGCAGTTTCCACAGTGACCATGCAATATCATCTGTTGTTTGTCATATGGTGGTGTAAGACACCCACTTTTGCTTGCTGATGTCAAAACAATAAATGAAAACTGAGAAATCTTGGCATGCATTGCTGCATATTCTTAATATAGATGTGAAAATAGATACCACTCACAGTTTTTAGTATAATCATTTGATCCTCTGACAGAGAAATGTCATAGATAAATATATATACCCTGATCATCAAAGTTATTTTATATGCCTTCTGCTGCGAGCTTCAACAAGGATGTTTGCACAGGCAGTGGAAGCAGTACTAGTCATACTCCCCTTATCCCGTTTCCAATGCTTATTCTCCAGAGTATAATCACCGTAATGCTGGCAGCGCCCAACAACTCCAGGCAGGTTCCACGCTGTACCAGTCAGTCACTGATGAGCCCCATCTCTCCAAAGATACCAAATGTATTTCATTAAGTTTCTTTGTAGATCTAACCTCAACCTCATTTCTGTAAATAGAAATCCTGTATCTTGTGTGAACCAAAGGGAAACAAATGGTACTATGGGATAAATCTGCCTAATTTGTTTCCACACAGGCTGGTAATACTTCATGTTCGTAGCCATTTCAAGTTACTATGTGCCTCTCTCCCACTGGGAGCTTTTACTTACTCATTGCTTGTATGATGGTATGCAGCCTTTGCTATCAGGTGAAGTTATCCAGGATTTGTGTTTTTGGAATGAACCTCCAGCCAATATCATAAATTTATACATTAAAAGTGAATTTGCTGTCCCTGAATAGCAGTTTTGCTAGACTGAACATGCTACATTTTAACTTAGCAGTGAACATTAATTATTAGTAGGAAAAACTGATCGGATTCAAATTTCCAGATATATTTGATCAATAACTGGAAGCAGAAAGTAAGTCTCTCGTATTTGATCCTCGTTCAGAGGAAGCTGATTTCCACAGGAGCAGTCAACGTCATTTTTACATGAAACAGTTGACAGCCCTTGCTGGGGGCCTGGATTTAGTCTCAGCAATCTTTGACCTGGTGCTTTGCACGGTACTTTGAACACGGCTCCAGGAATGAAGCACTCTCACAAACTGCGGGAATAAGCCAGCCAGTTTAAATCCATGCTTTTGAGGAGGCAAACTGCTAGCTTTTGGATCTGCCCATTATCTACTGGGTTGGGGGGCAGTTAAGCCCAAAAATAACTGCAGAGAAATTAAAATGCTATGTTGCTCCTCCAGCTACTTCTATTATTACATCTAATTACTGTGAAAACCTTTCCCCAGTTCTCACCAGTAATTTTTTCATTGAAATAACTTGCCATTATAGCTGCCATCAAAGCTCTTTGACTCAACTATAGTTATTTTAAATTCCTTAAACCACACTTGGAACTTTCTTGAGACAAGTTTACAGCGACATATTCACTGCACAACTCCATCAGAGGCAAAGCAAAACCTGACTCCATGAGTCAACTTTTTTTTTGCTGAAACTGGATATACTGACATGCTTTATACTATAGATAGGGTAGGAAATTCAAGTTTTAGTGCTAGGCTTAGATGTTAAAGCAGCAGAGGAAATGCACTTGTCTGAAGGTGTAAATTTTTAATTGCTCTTAGTGTATTTTCTTGTGTATTGCCCTCACTTCATATACCAGCAGGCTTGTGGCAGTACTCAGCTGGGTACTATCTATTTTGTGCATTTTTACTGAGACAATGGTGCTAGGAAGTAGGGGCTTGAAAAAACCCAAGTCTCAGCAAGAATCAGCAGAAAATCTCAGAAAACTTTCTATGAGATTTTCCATAAAGATTGTGAAAAGTTATTTAAATATCTGATATCCTCCAGTGTGACGACCAGACTTAAGTTTCTCCTATGATATGATATATCTTTAATTCCCTAAATAGCTCAATAAGTCAATTATATGGCTGATACTTTGTTTTATTCTGAGCTCTTTTATGTATTCTGATGATACTCTAAAAACACAGTTTCCCAGGATTTTATTCAGTAGAATCCAATCTAATTGAGTCCTGATACTTTAATTAAGAGATGAATAGCCAAAAAGCAGCAAATGAGTCAGGTTACAGATCAGGTCCAGAATAGGTTTTGAGCTTTTATTTCTTTGAAAATTGACATTTTTTATTCTGAGTTATTAAAATGAAAATTATCAGACAATTTGTAATGTTTAAAATAGATAAAACCAGGTAATAATGCACTGACTACACTGCAGTATACTGTTGCAGAAGGAGAGGGATTGTTCCAACTTCACAGTCCTCCCAGGAAGGGAGAACACTGCTGCACAGGGCCCTTTTCTCTGTGTCCTGGTCATAGAGCCTTGCTCTCTTAGCTAGTCCTAAAGCTTTGGAATACAACAATCAATTAGCTACAAAATATGCAGACCAATGACAGCTGTTCAGTAGAATTAATAAAATTTTATATTCCCACAGCTGCTTTCCTGCCATGTGTCTAAGAACTGTTTAAGCCTAACACTTCAGAAACAACCTAAAAGGCAGTTCCTCTATCACGTTTTTATAATCAGTTGCATATTTTTATGTTTTCTCATGTTATGTCACCAATAAGACCTTATCTCACTCTCTGACTACATATTACTATATAAGCTTCAGTAAATTCCTTCCTTAATAGGATCTACTACACGATATCTTGAGAAAGCTTCTGGATAGTCTCACTGGGTCTGTCAAAAGGACTAATAAAGTTTACTTAGCATTTTGTCAGATTATGATTATTTCTATGTGGGTTAAATGCTACTCCTGTTATATTTAAACATGTCATGTTTGAATAGCTGCAAGTGAAAAATCCAGTTGTAATCAAGAAACAATGTTTGCAAATCTTGAATAAACCATTTATGCAATTTAAACAAAAGTGGAAATCAACTCTGGCATTTTAGTGCCTTGCATGGTGATTTTTCTTTTTTAAGACAAATTGTGGTTTCATAAATTGCCATAATCCAGAGTACATGAAGCATGTGAAACGAAATTTACTTTTTGTTATTATTTTCAGGTTTATTCCATTGCAGACGTTAACAAAAGACCAAAATACTGACACAGGTTTTGGAGGATGGCAGTGCAGGTAGCCATGGCAACAGAGAACTCTTTGTGTACTCCCCGCCCAGGTATTTCCTGACTTTGTCAGGTGATGTCAACATGCACCAAGTTACTGCTGCCAGAGACACATTTTGTCAGTACCAAAGACGGTGAGGCAGCTACAGCCCCCTGAGCAGCCCAGATGTACTAAAATCAAAGCATTGTCTTCTTCCAGGATTCACAGTCACCTGGGCTGACTCTCCTGTGCACTCTGATGTTCAGGCAGAGAGTAATCTGCCCTAGCTTTACTGAAGGCAATAGTTCAAATAGGAATGACAGTATGGAGGAAATAAATTAGACATTGTCTTCCATAACACAAGACCTGTGGCACCATTGCAGACCTCTCCCTCCCCCCTGAAAGTATTGAAGTGACACAATGTTAAATGTTTGGAGACAGTCAAATGAAATACAGTATTACTATTCAAGTCAAACAATATGAAAAGAAATGCAGTGTTTTGATATTCCTGATGAAAAACGAAAAAAAGACAGAAAAAGTAGTCTTCCTGAGAACAATTTCAATGCTGTGTTCTCTGGGTTTCGTTAAGAAGTATTATTTTTAACTGGTTAACAGTATTTTAAATGCTTTCATGTTGCATTGTTTATGTTTATTTTACCCTTTTATTTTACCTGACGGAATGGAAATTTATGTGACAATGCTTAGACAAATGTTTTCTTGCATTTCTCCCACATGCAAAGAATTTATTTTGCATTTGTCCCTTATCAGAGAATCACAGAATGGGTGGGGTTGGAAAGGACCTCTAGGGATCATCTAGTGCAACTGTGCTGCTGAAGCAGGTTCACCACGTGTAGAAGATTGCATCCAAATGGTGTTTGAGTATCTCCATGGAAGAAGAGTCCCCAGTCTCTCTGGGCAGCCTGTTCCACTGCTGTCACCCTGAAAGGAAAGAAGTTTTTCCTCATATTCAGATGGAATGTCCTATGTTTCGGTTTGTGCTCATCGCCCCTTATCCTGTCACTGGGCACCCCTGGAAAGAGTCCGGCCCCAGTCTCTGAACACCTGCCCTTAAAGCATTTGTATGCCTTGATAAGATCCCCTCTTCTTCAATCATCTCTTCTCAAGGCTGAGCTCTCTCAGCCTTTCCTCCTAAGAGACGTGCTCCAGTCCCCTCACCATCTTTGTGAGATGGTTAAACTCTCATGGTAAGACTCTTTCAGTGATCAGTCTGAGGGTGACTCCTTTCCCTTTCTGAGCCCACTTAAAACAGCTAGGAGAAGGAGCAGGGAAGAGAAGTGCTGCAAGATTGAACTTTTATGTTATTACTTAAAAACATCCTGCACTCCCATGAACTGTAACACATAAATTCTAAAAAAATTGACAAAAAGGAATGTTGTTTACCTGATAACAGGTGATTTTCCAGGGACACTGTGGAGGAGTCCTTACATTAATGATCTTTGAATACAGATTTGAGGAAGATTTTCAGGTCAGTCATAGATGTCAGTGTAAATAAAGACCAATTCATTTCTAGGCCAGGGATATTCTGACATGAGCCATATACTGATATAAAATCATATGATAGAAACACAGAATACCAGGCTGGAAGATACATCAAGGATCATCTGGTCAACCTTTCTTGGCAAATTAAGACTAAGACCCAAGAACTGCCCTTGGACTTGCAACCCTAAATAAACACTAGCAGATTCAGAATTCCTTGCCCAGCCATATTTTCCTGTTTTACATTTACTATATAAGCAAATTACAATAATCACAGAAGTCCTATTTCTTAATGCTTATGCATGTTGTCCGTTAGCAATGTTACCAGAGGATCTGCCAATATTTTTTTTTCATTTTGCTACCTCTGAGGCCTGCTGTGCAATTAATCAATGTAAATAAAAGCTACAAATCACAGGAAAAAATATTCTGAATATATATTATTCAATATGTCACATTGCCACAAATACGCTATAGTGTTTCCCTCGCAGATTTTTAGCAATCTCCATGAAATTTTCTATAGATTTATTAAGTAGCTTGCCTCAGATGACTCAGTGTGTGTATACCAGCTAATTGGGTGATACTCCATAATTGTTCTCAAATTCTGTTATCAGTATCCACTACAGACACAGCAATAGCCTATAATAGCTATTATGTAACTATTTAGCTATTATATTATTAGCTATTTATTCAGCTATAGGCACAGAAATGTACTTGAGGATACGAAAATGTTCAAAAAATATATGTATATTACATGGAAATACATAAGTACACTGTTTGCTTAACCAAGTGACTTAAGGTGGGTTGTTGGGGGTTTGTTTTATTTTCTTTTTAATCATATTATGGGCAAGTTATTTATTTTAAACAGTGGCAAATATCCTAAGCTGTATCAGAACTGAAGAAGTTTTAAAAAAATAAAATATGGAAGTTTTAAGTTCATTGTTATTTTTAGTTATTTGTCAAACTCTATGAAGGATTTCAAAAGTTTGACCCTTTGGAGCCCCTGCCATCTACGCAAATTTTGAACCCAGTTTTTCAGTTCACAGAACACATTTTTCTCTTCTGTTTTACTTGGCTTGAATTTCAATTGGAACTTCTCTTTCCCACAGTGTACTCTGAAATGTCAGATGAGAGAGAGAGGGATCAAGCATTTTCTTAATGGATGGTGGAGTCAGCAGCAAAGGTCTGTGACCTGCTAACTTGGAGTCAGCACCCTCTTCTGTAGTGTATATCCTAATTCATCACCATGCTCTTCAAATTTGAAAATACATTCATAATGTACCCTCAGGAAGTGTGCCTTGGTGAATGTGCTAGCCATGTGTTAAAGGAGGAGTGTGCACAGCAACCCTCACCCTTTCTGTAGGACATCCAGCCAGCCCTTGCAGGACAGGACAGAAAGGAACCCTGTACCGCAGCAACTCACAAAATCTATTTCTCATCAGCTACATGGATTTCAAAAACACCGGTAAAATATTCTAAATCTTTGCACTGCCAGTTGGAAACACCTGATGTAAAAGCTGGCTTTGCATGGTCCTTTCAATGTCATTGTATGTGAAGTTGAGGTTGGTTTATAAAATAAACTGATGAAAAGTAATGATGTGGTTCACTTTTAAAGCTTGCAATAAGAGCAGCAACTAATACGACAGTGAAAGACCTCATGTTACTTTAGCCCAAGTAGTCTGTTTTGGTCTGCTGCAAAGTCATGCATCTCCTAAATAAAAGACAAAACTGAGGAAAAGCAACTTGCAGCTCTGTAAAACCACCAAAAATCATGGCCTGTATATATATTGCAGGAAAAAAGGATCTGACTGCATCTTCACTGAACATCAGTATTCACTCTTCAGCTGTGAGAGAGAATTCAACCACACAGTTTCTGTTTTCAGCATTGGTCTGGATAGCTTGTATTTCTAGCACTGTAGCTGCAACGCTATTAAAATCAAACTTACTTTCTCTTTCTCACTATAACTGTAAATGGGCTTGGACTATCAGCTAGCTATTAACCTGAAGGAAACACCCTCTGACATAATCAATGCTGTATGGATCTACAATACAGATAATTGATTGTGCTTGCACATCAGTATCAATTGTGGGCATGACCTCTTCCATTTTCTTAGCAAACAATAACACAAATTCTTGACACGTATTGTAGCTCATATTTCCCAAGCTGCTGTCAGCCATTCTGCTAAGAGTAAAACTGTGGTTTACTAGAGCAGCTGACAAGTTGATGCTCATGCATAAGCACATAAGACAGAGAGCGAGTCCTGCGGGACGATGTGTGCTGTGCTCAGAGAGACGTTTTAGCGCGTTTATCTGAATGCAAGCGCAACCTCATTATTTTTGTGGGCTGACTCAGATGTTTAATATCACATATATGTTGATCAAGTTGGCAGAACTGAAGCCACAATACTATGCACTTTGCAAGGCTGAACCCAAGGGGCCTTTCATCTCAAAAAACAACGGTTGCTGAACATACTGCAAAGTCAGCCACACATTACTGTTGCATGCTGAGGACCAGTCAGCTGCTGATGCAAAATGTATCAAAAACCAGGCAGAATAAAGCTTTGCATTGAGATTATTATATAATTTGTTGAAAAATACTAGTCAGCAGTACTAAAAGGTTTGAATCAAATTGTATAATTATAAGTTAATGTACAGCTTTCAATGACGTCATATCTGATGACTCCAGTGTAGCCACATGCCTCGCTCTGTGAAAGCAGAATTTGGCTCTGCGACAACTTAAAACCAAAAAGAAGGCTTTCAAACCAGTTTGTGGATAAATACTTCGTACCAAAGACCTGTGTACTTCAAAACAAATAAATCGCCACACTGATTAGACAATACTTTTTCAAATCAAGTCATCCTTAGGAAAACCAAAAAACCACATATTTGTATTACAACATGGAGGGCAGGGGTTTATGATAAGAATTCTAAATATCCATGACATATACAGCTATTTTCAGCTGTTAGTGATATTTACGGGGCACTTTACTAATTCATCTTCACATTCTGATAGGAGAAAGTCTGTTGATGGAATTGAGACACTGTAGCAACTGTTCAAATGGTTTATATATAAAACATATGCAGGTGGGATGAACTCACCTTGACGATCACATCTGATTTTAAACTATATTATTTACTCTCATTAGCATGACTATGCACAAGGTAACAACTAAAGGGGGAAATCAGGCCATAGCATTGACCAACAGCTGATCAACTTTCATAGTTTTAAATATTACTAAAATCCCTGGTGTACTTTCCTGCTCCAGCTATCTTTTCCTGAATAGCTCTGTTGACAGCATAAGCCAGGAACTGCCTCAGTGTTCAGTGTGCATGCGGTCACCTTCTGAGCGTAAAAGAGTTTAGATGCATGGATATGAGTATGCATATTTCAAGGCCAGGTAAAATGCCATAGTCCATTAAAAATCACAGACGCACAGAGTAATTTCAGTCTGAATGGGCTCCTGGTGGTTACTCGGCCCAGACCCTTGCTCATGGTAGGGCTAACTTCAGTTAGATCATTGCCAAAGCCCTCTCTCACTTGAGTTTTCAATCTCTCCAAAGATCGAGACCCTGTTGCATCTCTGGACCACCAGCTGCAGTGTTTGACCACCCTCACTGTGAAGAGTTCTTTCGTTTCACTATCCTGTATTTGATGACCTTGATGGAGTTTGTGTCTGTTATCTTGACACTTTTTGCAGTGCGCACTGTGAAGATTCTGGCTCCATCTCCTGTATAGACTTCCATGAAATAATAAAGAAACCAGTGAGACCCTCATGAGCTTCCTCTTCTCCAGACTGAACAAATCTAGGTTTATCAGCTTTTTACACTATGTGCTCCAGCCTGCCAAGCATTCTGGTGGCTTTCCACTCCAGTTTTTCAATATCTTTGGAAGCACAAAAGTGTGCTTTTCACACTATTTTTTCCCTTGTGAGCAGGAAGGCTAATTGTTCCCGTGAGATGGTGCCTTGGCAATTCCTCTGCAACATCCTCAGTCTGGGTTTGTGACAAGCAACATACTTCTTCAGACTACTACTGCGTAGGTAAATTGACTCTTATGTAATTGGAGTGGCACATACTGATCTGTATTAGTTTTGCCTACGAAATCTGGTTCAGGACGTCCCAGCACACAGTCATGTTGGCACTAGACAGGAAACTAGAGGCACTATAGCAACATTTCCATTGCAGATAATCCAACTGGCATTTTAATACACAAACCCTGTGATGAAAAGCAGTATGTATTAATCCAAGCAGAAATCTTAACTAATGTGGCTTTATTGCTCCCAGTATTCAAGGTCCTCCTTTTACACATAACCCTGGCAATTCTACATTGTACTGCAATGTGCAGTATAAACAGTATTCAGCAGAAGCAACTGCAGTCACTGTGACCAGAGCCTGGAATCTTCCTTGTCCTACCAGATGGCATAGTTTTGACTCCTGACACAGAAATGAACTTATACCTGGTCTTTAATACTCTAAAAGAAAAAGCATTTAACTTCCATTTTGAAATCTGTTTATCTGTTTTTTCAGTGCAGATAGCACTTCTGACAGCCCACTTTATATTAATCCTGACATCTTTGATGGTCTGATGGTCTATTTCTACACGAAGAAATGGTATTTTCTTGCTATGCTGGCATTTCACATCCCACTGAGTTCAGAACAAAGGTGGTTTTGCTGTGTTGCTTGAATGTTAAGTTTAGAATAAGAGCTGACAATTTAAGACGATTGATATGCAGAATCTGCATCAGATTCATACCAAAAAAAAGTTCTGTCCTGTTAAAATCCGCAGTGTTTCCTAGACTGCTGCATTAAAAGGATTAATGTACTGCTATCAATAAAGTAACCTTACGTGCTAGATAACACTAGCGTTAACTCTCTTATAACAATTACAAGACTGGTTATTAGTATTCTTTCTACTTCATCTACATCTGAAGCATGTAATTCTGCTCCAAAAAGACAAAAATCAATCTCAGGAGGCAGTAAATACAGGAAATTTGGAAGCTCTCTTTGTGCCCTCTTCTAACTCTGCATGCCCTCTACACGATGGCATCAGAAGATTGAAGGGTGTGTCTACCTGCACTCATTTGGGATAGAGGACCAAGAGAGAGATGCAAAACTTGTTTTCCTGGTGTTACTATAGCCAAGGACAATTCAACACCAGCTGAATTGTCAGTTTAAAGCTCATGCTTTAAAGCTTCTCTGCTCTACCACGTAATACAAAAGGAATATTATGTTGTCTGCCTCACAACATATCTCACTGAGCTATTTTCTAATCCGTTTCCCACAGCTCTGCTGGAGTAGTCATAGGGATTTGGTAGGTTTAATTTTATTCCTTTGAAGCTATGCTTGTTTGTTGATTTTTTTACTGTAATCAGCTAAGGCAGGTGTTGGGATTTAACTGTAACTATAATTATGGTTCATTTAAATGATACCGAAGCAAGGTTTAGCATCATGTAGCTAGTAGGGTCAGCTTTATTCCAGAAACTTAGTGCCTTTATTAAAGTTAGGAAGTCTAATAATTTATATGAAATGTATAATGTTCCTAAAATGTTCCTAAATAGTATTAAAGATCATCCTCAATCAATTTTATGATATTAGTGAAAATTTATACATGTAAAAAATCTGCATCTCAACAGTAACAAACACTGGTGCATCAGCCTTGAAACTATAATTAATTTTTCAATCTATTGACTTAATATTGTGTCACAGCATAAACACCAAGTTCATCTTTAAGCTGTAAGTGCAAATGGGACAATGCTAATTTCAAGCCTCATAAAAAATCCTGCATGTTCTGTTTCCTACTGTCCTGTATCAATGAGACATATCAGCATACGGCACTTGTAAGCAGATCTGCTGGAAGTAACTATAAACAAACCAGACTGGGCATGTTCACCCTCGCTGTGTTGTGTAAATTTAATTTTGGTAGTGGGTTTTTTCTTTTTTTTTTCAGCTTTTTCAAGATATTTTCTCATATTGCAAGTTTACACCAAGTAGTAGACTGAAAGAGCTATATAAAGACAAAGACTCCATAAAAAGACGTTGATGCAAATATTTTTGTAACCTTCAGAGTGGTATGTCTCATACTGGTGGCCCAAAAATACATGGCAAGAGTACACCACCCACACTGCAGCACTTCTCATGTACCAGGGTGGGGAACAGAGAATTATCCTTTAGTCATTCTGCCCATTTTGAGCAACTGACATTTGTGCAGCTGCAAAAAGAGAGAGCTTTCCTCTACTATGGGATATTGGATTCTCTAATTTGTTGAGAACAGGGCTCATTTATAACCAGGGCTAAGTGGGTTAGATAATTTTCTGTACATAAACACATATACACATATTCATAAACCCTATACATAAATAAGAAAACATTTTAAGCTTCTGTGTGTTCTTCCCTGGTTTGCAAGACCAAAGAATTCATTAAAACAACTAACTTCGACAACATTGGTCCTGCGGCACTGCAAAAAGCAAGAGAAACCGTTCCTAAACTCGTATGTTTATTTTGATTTACTGCTGAGAAATACTGATGAGAAAAATTTTGCTTGCCTCCTGTTCTGTCATAAATTACTAGGTTCGTTGTGATACAAAAGTTAAACTTGATTTTGGGAGTAAGTACCTTGGCAAAACACATGCCAAATGGATCTGTGTGCATAGATTGTCACATTGTGGATGAACAATAGCAAAACTGAATGTTGTCCCTGTAACAGATCCTTCCAGCAACATTTACTGAGCAATGATTTGAATGCACTGCAGCAGAGGAAGGAATACTGTATGTGTTCTCCTGCTGCACCCAAGAAGGGATATCAAGGCCCAGTTTTTATACGGTAAAGACTGGAGGCTGTGACGGAGCAGTTTTCCATTCTGATTACAACAATCATCACTCATAACTGCCATTTTCCATTCCTGTCAGAAACTTTGCTGGAAAGAAGAGATTTTCTGCTTAAAATCAGGATGTCTAGAATGCTCCACTCTGGTGTTTGTGTGAGAGATACTCAGTATTTCAGAGAGCCTAGCCCAAAACTTCCCACATTCTCTAAAAGACTGCAGAAGGGTGATGTCCTTTCTACTCAGTTTTGCTCAGTTGGCTTATCCTGTTTTTTGTTGTGGGCTGAAAAAACTTTCTGACAGACACATAAAAATCTAGCCATTCAAAATTAGGTCCTTAGAAATGTATTTATAAAGCCTGTATATGGATATATGCATCTATTGTATAGATATACGGTCTCTGAACAATTGAAAAAAATTGGAAACAGACTTACATATGTATTTATGGAGGGTGAAATTATAAAAAACTGAATTATATCTAGCACACATGATGAAAAAAAAAATTACAAGTATCATATTCACAAAGCTTTTGATCAACTTGTGCATTGATTGTTACCAAGACTTATCTTCCAGGTAGTTTCTGAAACGAGTAAATTAAAAGATTTCCAGGAGCTGCAAAGCACTAAAGGGAGGGAAGGAGAGAAAAACTCAAAAAGCTACCATGAGAAACAAAGAGAACATGGAGAAAGACAGAACGGGCTATAATTCAGCTAGCAATTCATTAATTCCATTTCTCAGTGGTGGGAAGTACTCAGAAATAAGAACTTAAGGCGGTTAATAAAGAAAAACACCAGCTAAAAGGCTTAGTCCAATGTAATACAACCAGAAATTTACTCTAATCTGTCTCTCTTATTTTGGAAAGTCTTCCCCCCTGAATAAATTGCAGTGCATATTTTGCAATAAATTTTTTTGTTTAAATTTTAAATGGTGAGGAGAATTATTTTCTAAAGCACGTACTTCTTGAGTGGAAATTCTATGGTATTTGCTGAAACTTCATGTACTTTATTCCCCAGGTCTCTCAACCTTGATGAAAGACAGAAGGCCAAAAATAGGAATTTTTCATAAATTCTTCTATTTCAGTTTTTATCATAAGTTTACTGTTCTGCAGTTTCTAGCCTTCTTTCCTCTCTTTTATGCAGCTTTATTCAACAAGGCTCTACTTGCACATATATTATACTTAGTCATAACAATTGCTTCCTCTAATCAGAGCAAATTACTTTTGCTGTAATTTGTCTTTTGAATCCATACTAAGCTGCTGAACTTTTGTGTGTTAATCCATAGCAGGAAAGCATGAGCTTTTCTGACAGGTTTTCAGACTGAAGCAAACATTAGCAAAATAAACAAAACACAATGTGTTCACAATTAATTAGTTTAACCAGGGCACTTTAATTACTCATAGACAGAAATTTGAATGAATACAAAGAAAAATAATTTAATTATAAACATACTTGCAATTGAACATAATGGTGCCATCAATTTTTTAGCAGACTCCACATTACAGTCCATGGGGGATCTGTTAAAATATTGATAGCAGGATATGGCCCATTATGAGAACACACATTGTGTTCTATTTTAAACAGAGAATTAATAAAGGTTTGTTTCAGGAGGATGTAAGAAGGATAAACAGTAAGGCTTAATTCAGTATGTCACTGGACCACAGAAGGAAATCTGAGCTATTGCCTTCCACTTTTTACTTTGCCTTGCAGCATGCAGTTTATTCATAGAAAAGGAAAAAAAAAAAAAAGAAAAAAGAACAGTGTGAACCAAAATATTTCTATTACGATATATATTTTCCCCTCTATTATACAATAAAAACTAGAGGACCCAAAAGGACCCAAGTACTCAAGGAACTGAAATTCCTTTCTTTCTTTCCTACTTCTATCTCATCCAGTTTTCCCAGACTGGCGAAAGATTTTTCCATTGTTCTGAGGGAAGGAAATAAAAGCCTCCATTTTTAACTCAACCTCATTGAAGCCTTACAGAATGCATAACAGACACAGGCACTAATACAGTATTTGCTATCTTTTGTCCTTTTCTTTCTTCTTTAGAAATAAATAATTTTATAAATGCTCTCTAGCTAATACTTTCCAAAGCTCAGAAGAAGGAGGAGTATATAACACTGCTGGCAACTTAGTCTTTCGAATTTTTATGTGATACTCTGTTCTTATTTTTCATTATGTTCCCACATAAAACATTCACTCCTCCCCCTAATTTTTTTCCTCTACTTGGGAAAGGGAGAGAAACACAAGTGTAATGAGGAAGCAGAGGGTAACAGACTGTCAAGCTGGCATGGTTCTTAGGACCCAACAATTCTGACTGACAGTCTCCTTCTGTTCGTGCTACACTAGGTTCATCCGCCATTTTGGGGCAGCCAAAACAACCTTCTTGGGAGAAAAAGAAAATTTATCACCTTCTAGGCAGGGATCTTAAGAGCTGATGAACAAATCCTTTATCTTCAGGTTTCATAGTTTTAGTAAAATGGAAACTTACGTAACTTACTTATTTTAGCAAGCACAGCAATATAGGGAAATATGGAGACAGCCAGCTGACAAAGACGAGATTTCAGCTGAAGGAAGTTTTTGGCTTTCCCTATTGGCAGAGCAGGGATATCTCTCAGAGCACTGATTAGGGGCTCATAGCTCCCCTTATCCCCCAGAAGGGATGGAAATTTGGAGTGTATGTCCCAGCTGCCAAACTTGATTTGAAGCTGGAAACAGTTTATGTCAGATCCCCTATGCAAGGGCTATTAGAATTCATAGGTCTTGGAAACACATGAGGCACATGTACAAATGCCAAATCAGCTCAAAATTGGTGAGATTATCCTAAATAATGATTAAACTAATCAGATTTGACTGAGCTATCAAAAAAAGGGAAAAAAAGTTTCTTGTTTTCTTTTTCTCCATCTTTCACCTGTGTTGTCTATACTAATACAGAGGTCTGATCCTGGTCTCACCAACATCTGCTTCAGCAGGGCAGGAGTTACAACCTTGAACCTGTTCGAGCATGGCAAATGAATAAGCTCCAGCTGACTGCAGCTTTGTACAAAGCTGGAACCAGCAGTCTCACGGTCATCGAGCGGCTGATAGAGCTGCATTAACACTTGGTGCAAGCAGGATGTCCCCTCCTGTTACTGAACAGGTCAAAAAGTCAAGTTTTGGGGTTTTTTTGGCTTTTTTTTCAGTACAAGCCGTGATATTGTACTTAATCTTTGTTTACATGGAAAGATGTTTATATGCAAGATCTAGAGCTCTGCATCAGGCAATATGAGGGGGATGCTCCCTCAATGACAGGTCATGTTTTGTGGACATGTGGACAGCATGAAAAGGGGATTTTAAGAGTTCCAGCACTGAGACAGGGAATAAGAGATAAGACTACCTGAAGGAGAAAGGGTTAATCTCAGAAATCCTTAACTTCAACTCCAAATAAGATGGAAATTAGAGATGAATATTTCTTTCTATATTCATCAACATTTTTACAGGCATAAAAAAGCATGTTAACTAGTGTAACAACAAATCATAATAGATATAATGAAATAGATATAATGAAATTTTGATGGCACAAATTTGTTTTCACTAGTTTGCATAAGAGAACAGATCAAATAGCCAAAATAATTAATTTCTGATTTTGCTTTGTAAAAAAAGCTAATTTCTCTAGCATTTGTTAAGCTTTTCCCTTAATATTTAAGGTAAAAAACTAAAAAAGAGCTATTAAATAAATACATCTTTATTATCTAAGAGACAATTTTTCTTGTGTACCATCCATTCTTCCATCCATCCATCCATCTGTCCATCCATCCGTCCGTCCATCCCAGGAGTAGCACTATTGACAGAAGTCAATGAAGGATGGTATCCACTAGAAGTGAAAATACTGACAGTAGATATTGAATGTACATGTTGCCTTACATCTGCCTTATCTGTGCATTTCATGACTGCCCTTGAAGCTAGCATGTCAGTACTGTGAAGAGAGTTTTGCACCTCAGTTTTCTACACTACTTTATTTTGGATATAGTGATAATGGCAGCTGAGGGTGAAGCTAGGCTGTTATCCTGAGCTTAGTCCATAAGCAGCACCCTTTTTCATGTACCAGAAATTTCATTTTTTTTTCCAAAAAGCCAGATGGAAGTAACAATAATATGTTATGTACACTGTATTTCACGTGCCTGCAATACCCAGAACAGCTGCCTGAGAGAGATCAACATGAATGAATGGTGTCAGTCTTTATTACTCTCAGTATGTAGTGTCATTACCCGAACTGAGGCCAGAAAAATAGATGCAAAGTTTCTAAGTAAGGACCTAAAGCTGCAGAAATGAAACACCAGTTTTTGCTGTGTTAGGTCTGCTTCTTAACAGAAATCCATGATAAAAACATTGAAAAAAGTGTTTAATCCAGCCCAAAGCAGTGTATCACAATATAAACTAAGTGCCACTCTTTCTGAAGAGTATCTGCTCTCAGAGTATGAGGCAGTGACTAGAGATGAGGCCTGTGGGCAATTATGGCAATACAGTTTATGCTGACTGATGAATAGTGCTCAGACGTCCTTCCTGTTAAGAAAAGTGGTGGGAAAGCAGGTGAACATTTCTGAATTGGAGCTGTATAGGCTTCCCTGATCTAAGACTGACCAGCCAATGTGAGCGTTTTGTTGTGACGTGGCTCATCCTGTGCTATAGCTCTAAATACCCATTCCTACACATCACATCAGGGATATCAAAGCACTTTTTGTGTACAATCCGTTTAACAAAACACTGAGCAGTATCAGCATACGTACTTCAAATATGTTTCAAGTAATTACCACTTCATACCATAAAAGCAAGGGTTTATCTACATTAAGGTCTGCAGAGGTAAAAATATTTCCTTTGAGAAAACAAATTAATTGTTCTGATACCACCTGGGGATAGGAGAGTTAAATTGCTTTAGACAGTGCCTGTCAATCCGTTGGATAAAATAAGCTACATTCAATCCTGTGAAATATTCCTTTACACAGAAAAAGCACACTTTACAATGTCCATATTTATTCTCACGCATAAAAGAAATGTAAACATTGCTCAGAGTCTGTGCATATGAGAGTAAGACACAGTGAATCACCTTTTGGAAAACAGAATTCATATGGAAATAATTGTTTTACTTGGAACCTGAGACACAATATGCTGTATGATATTGCAATACACTATACTGTTGTCATGTTGTATCCTACTTCTTTAGAGGAAACAATGGAGAAGAGCAATAGTCTTTCACCCAGATAAGATGAGAAGAAAGATGTCTGTGCAGATGTGGATTGGAGGAGGAGAACATTCCTCTGGAGGGTAGAAGCCTTGAGAGGTCCAAGGCAAGGGCGTGCAGGAGGGGAAGAAAGCAGCCAGGAATGCAGCAGTCACAATCAGATGATCAAACCAATCCACTGCATTGTAAAAACCCTAGGATGTGCCCCAGATACACAACTGCCTTTCCTAAACTTTCATGACACAATTGAGTATATCTCCCAAATCATGTTTAAATAGTAGTTGCCTATGTGCCATTCCCTCAGGAGGTTAGAGATGAAGCTTTTCTAGTAAGCAAGAAGTTCAGTGACCATAAAACTGTGTTAAGCAGCCATTTCTCAAAAACATTTCAAAATATGTCTATCTATGTGTTAAACTGCAGCAGGAAGCAAAAAATAAGATAAATGCCCTCTATACACTGTATCTATATTTAACCTATGTTTGCTTTCTTCTTTCTGTGAAATTTTATACATAATTTTTCTGCAGGTGATATTTGACAGTCAATAGAGAAGATCAAAGAGTAAAACTAAAAATAATCAGAATTATTTCTTCTCCTCCCTCCTTTTCACACTTGCCATTTTCTGTCATATCTGTTTAATTTCTACTTTTTCTGCTTCTGTGTCCTTTTAAGTTCAGCCAAAGCTCTGACAATTATACTTTTTTTTGTTCTGGTATACCAGTGATAATAAAGATTCTACTGGATAAAAATTTCTATTACTTAACAGAAACCTAAGCTATGACTCACACATTAGGTAATCACTATTTTCCATAAAACCTATTATTCTCTCATAGGTTAGACACAAAGATTTTAAATTTCGGAGATCAGCAGCCACATGCCCTATAAACAACACTTACTGCTAAACTTTCAGTGTTTTGTGATTTGTTTTTTCTTTCAGCCTGCAATATTGGCAAGATGAATTGCCTGCAAAAAGGCAGTATTAATAATTTTGGAAAATTTATCATGCTATTTAAAATAAATTTCTTGTTGAGTTAATACAATAATGAAATTCAAAGCTCTTCTATTAATGCACGGCATACTATAGATATTTGATGGCTATAACAATTAGCTCTTCTAATCCTATAGAAGCTTCAGTGAAGAGCTTTGCAGTAGTCTGGCTCAGTGAAAGACACTTGTGTTGACCTCCTTCACTACCAAACTCCTAAAAACACTACGTTAAACTCCATGTTTGTCAACACACCTGGAAGGAATCCTCGGTATTACTGAGAATGAATAAGCCAGTGCCATGCTTGGACCCAGGGCAGGAAGGTCCATTTGGATGCTTTGAGATTCCTCCTGAAGTCAATGAGTTATTTCAGCGGCTGCTTTACAGACCCACGCTCTCAAAGAGAGGCTGGTACACAACTGCACACCACAACAGGACACCAACACTTGCCTTTCTGATATTAAGAAGATCAAGAAGATGTCTTTTGCATCACAAACGACAAAGCAACCTGCGGGACAGCAGCAGTTTATGCATTGAGGTGATTCATAAAACTGAAATAAAATTAAAGCAGATGGAGGGAAGTTGACCCCTGCTTAGAATTCCTATCCATACGAGTTGTAATAACCTTGAGATCTTCTTGTTATTGTCAGCTCTTTGACAACATTTAGACTAAAATAAATGAAGAAATGCAATAATATCTCAGTTTTGGCAATTCTAAAGCTGTGCCTGCTGGGAAAAAAAGGATGATTATGGTAAATGTTCTGCTCAGTCATGAATTCACCAAGTAGATAATTTTTTTACCCATGAACATTTAGAAGCTGTGAATGCTAAAAGCCTGGCTGCAGAGATATTTCTCGGTTTTCTGACAGTGTCTGTGTGAAAGCCTTGCTTTCTCACGGATGCTGTGGGAAAACAGTTGAGAGATTTTGTAAACTATGGTATTGTTATGATACCGAGGAGAAAATGTCTGAAGTAAGTGTTGTTGGGTTCAGCCAATCCCTCTGGGGGGTGGTTGGTCAGCGAACCAATAACCTTATGTCAGTCCAGCCTGCTAAGGTATATAAGTGAATTTGTAAATTAATAAAGGGTTGGTTTCTTCTCGTACTAAACCGTCCATGTCGCTTTATTCCTTGGTCTCTGCTCGCTAGCGACAAGAAGCTGTTATAAATAATCCATCCTCTATGGACTTGTTCAGAAACTGAATTGTGTATATGTACAGGTGAGTAAAGGAACAAAAGCTTGGCTATTGGAATGCTACACAAACAGGAAGAGCAGATTTTGTCAGGCTTTTTCCTGAGTGTAGGTAAGTATTGGGAATACACTATTTAAATGATAATCTGATTGTAGACACGTATCCATCACACACAAGTAAGCTGGCTTGTAAGGTTGCCTAGTTCAATCTGATGTTAACTAGGAAAATTCACAAAGTAGTTACAAAGAACTTGAAAATGCAACCAAAGAGTGTAAATAAAGCATAGAATACCCAGGGGATAAAAGACATGGATAAAAATCCTCAAACTACTTTAGAACATTTTTGGTTTCAGCTATTTTAGCACACAATCGAAACCCATCAACACAAAAATCTCTTTTGCAAGAGCACCATGCTCCAAACAGTTCAGACCTGAGCATAAGGTGTGGCCATTCTGTATACCAAAATAAGCAAATTTTTAATCAGAAAAATTCTTTTGAGAAAGTCCAGAATTTTTTTTATTATTATTTCAGCAACTAGCATTTGAGACATACGCATTTGTAGATTTCAGTAAAATGAAATGTTTATGGCTTAATTCCATTTGCAATTCAATTACATATTAAAAACAGAAAAATGAAAAAATTAAATCACTGAGGAGGCCATGTTGCTGCAGCTATTCAAGCAGATGTACCATCACCTCCATTCTAAAGCTTACTAAATCAAGCAATTTTTTTAGAAAGAATGGCAGGTAAGCAATCTTTTGAGTCTTTTTTCCCTGGTCCTGAAAATTTTTCTTGTTTGGATACACGTTGGAAATGTTTATTAACAAGGTCTATTTCAGTCTTTTGCCTGAAAAGTCAAACTGAAGGAGACCAGGAAAGACCAGGACCATAAAACTATCTTTACCCTTTTTTTTTCCCCTTGACTTTGATAGTTTGTTTTGTGGGGTGTATTTGGGCTTTTCTTAATCAGGAAAAGTAATGAAATACACTTCTGAGGTTCGGAAAGCTTTTATAAAGAGACAATCTTTAACATACCACCTACAAATGATATTAGTTAAGCTACAGTGATATTTATATAGTTCCTTTCTAACTGAAAAATCCATGGCTTCTAAAATAACTTAATCCACAGTGATGCTGAACATGATAGCTATGAAGCATGCTCATTTCCTTAGAGGGAAGATCAGCCAACTTCCCAGCCTTATTTATGTACCTAGACACCTAAACCAACTGGAAACAGAACAAACCCTTCCTCAACACCCAAAAGAGGATTTTTCCATTATCCACATTTTCCCTTGTAAAACAGGTTTTAAAGTAAAGATTTTTTGTTTGTTTGTTTATTTTAAATTCAGATTTGTGGTAAAGGAGCCGTGGTTCTGTTACAGGAAATGTCACGGGTGATGCTGATGGCAGCATGTGGGTGTGTAGGAGGACAGTGAACACTGGCGCACGTGTCTGCAAAACCATGTATGTGCTTTGCGGGTTTTTGGTTGCTAGTGTAAAGTACATAATTTGAAAATATTACAAACGTATTAAAATGTTCTTTAGACTCCACTTTCTTAATATCTTTTCGCCTAAGGAGCTACCTCAAGAAAATCATGTGAAACCTAGTGATACCAAATAAGTCCTAGGGGAAGTGAAGGCTAACAGGTGCATACGATCTTTACTGTTTGAGGAAGAATGTCTGCTGGCTGAAGGAATTTTTTACTTCGGTTTTAAGGATGCATGATCCAGCTCTGCAAAACTCCTCTATCTGAGTGCTCTTTCAAGACCTTTTTCATAAACTAGTAATTATAAGACTAGCAAAATCAAAAGACACTTTAGAAGCGTTTTAATTTCTCCCCATTAACCTTGTGAGTATTAGTTTGGGCAGAACAAGCCTAGGCAGCGCACACACATATTTTCTAATGCCTATCATGCTGCAAGAGCAGTGGCATGTGGTGTAATATAGCAGTGGAAATTTTCATAGAACAGCTAATATGTATGGAATTGGAAATTCAGGGGCAAAAGAATAAAATCAGTCAGTGGTGTTCCTCTTTTATGAAATTCACAATTTTTTTTTATTCTTACATATATTTTTATCTTTTGCCAGGTAGCTTTTTTGCTGGCTTTTCAGAACTTGGCTTCTTTTCTCTTTTCCTTTTTCTTATTCTGTTTCTAGTCATTGTATTAAGTCAATTTCAGATTTCATTCTTTTGTTGTCTTATTATCATATTTAGTTATTCAAAACTGAGAGCATGCTACTTTGTATTGATTTTACACAAAGAATCTACTCATAGACTTATTCCATGGAAAGGTCTACAGAACAAAAGGAGTGTCAGGCTCATTACAGGACAATATGCTCTGCAAGGAACTAATTCTTTGTTATGAATACAAGTGTGAGGTGAAGGGATAATGACAAATGTTCACATTTAACATAAAATAGAAGGTTTCTACCAAGAAGTGGAAAAAAATTACTTTAGGAAGTTTTAGAATGAGGAAAAGATACATATATTTGGGGGGGGAGGCAGTGAGAAATCAACATTTTATTTTGTAAGAAATCAATGTTAAATATGCTTAATATGTCAAATTCAAGTGATTTTTCATCTCTAGTCAGTCTTCAGCTGGGTAATATGTGGTTGCTCTTTCACCACCAGTGCTCAGCTGGCACAATGCACTGGGCTTCACAAAGATTATTGGAATACCTCTTTCCTGGTGTTATTTCATAAGAAGTGCTCTACTTCTGCCATGAAGAAAGGCAGGAGGGGCAGTTCCTTTGTCAGTTCTCTGTAAGCCAATCCATTTCTATCTCCCCACAATAAGTTTTTTATTCCTTACCAGAATTAAGGCAGAAGGAAATTAAGAAGCAATAAAAGAAGAGGAAAGCTACCTGACAGTAGCATGCACTATTGCTGGGAAGTACAAGCGAAAAAAAAAAGGAATGGAAAAAGGAATGGGGGTAAGGACCAGGGAAGTAAAAAGGGAAAAAAAGAAAGACCTGTCCAGCAGGAGGAATAAAAAAATATAGGAAACTCCTTGATAGTGCAGTTTGCATTTATTTGAGGACTCCCAGAGAAGAAATTAGAACTGCCTGCATGTGTGCAGTCCACATGAGAAGTCCTGTAAGAAAGAGGTTCCTCCTTTGGTATTTTTCTATTTTTTCCTCAAAAAAAAAAAAAACAAAAAAACAAACAAACAAAAAAAAAACCCACAAAAACAAAAAAAAACCCCCAAGATGAAAAAAGACTGAATTATCATTTTTTTTTCTCCCTATGAATTTTGAGCTAGGTTTTCATTATCTAGCCATGATTTCTCTGACTGGATGACTTGAGGTGAATGAGGTCACTGTAGCTCAGTATTTCTTTGCATTTACTAAACTTAAACAATACAGTTTAATAGGGTGGGGTGGGGTGGGGTGGGGTGTTGCAGGCTTTTTTTATGATGAATTAGAAATCCAACTCCAATAAGTTCTTTGCAGTACGATGAGCCTGTTCAAAATTTCCAGAATTCAGTGACAACTGCTGAGAGCCAGATTCTGATGATGATAACACCTTTGCTCTGTAAGCAGCCCATTATATTTTAACTCTGTGTGAACCATGCTAAGAAGTTGCAAACCAAAATGATCCAGGAATAAAAACTGAAAAGAAGAAACCCTTACCTACAGTAAAGTCAGTAAGCATTTGCCATGGTAAGTAATTAGAACAAAAGAGAAATATTTATCTATACAAACCAACATTTGCAAAACTGATGTCAAACTAATTTTAATTGCAAATGATGTTCTCGCTTTCTCAGTGATGACAATTCAGTACTGTATTCCACTTTCTTTTGACACAAAAGGATTTCCAGAATAATGTCCCTTTAACTACTCACAATAGTTCCCCACAAAATCAAGGGTAGACCCAGATGTTTGCATAACAGTATCTAAAAGAGAAAATTCATCAATTTGTTCAAGAATATTTTCATGAGCAATTATTTCTATAGAAAATCAAGAGAGATTATGTATAGGAACTAGGATGTTAGCATATACTTGTCCTCTCACAGCATCCAAATAAATAAAAAACACCTGGATTCCATCGTACTTAACACAATACAAACAGAATCTTCTTAACAAAAAGCAAATGAGGAATTTTTATAATTATATAATTACAAAACCATATCTACTTTATATGATCAGAGACTGAAACATTGAATGAGAACTACTTTTATGCATAAGAATAATACTTGATCTTATTCTCAATATTGCTAAAACAGCATACAATCTGAATGCCTCAAATGCGATTGCCAGTTTGTGCACAGTTTTTTTTCTTCTCCCATCATTTTAACAGCTGAATTAAGCTCATATTCAGGGACTGTGAAGAAAGGGTAGCAGAGAAAGTGCACAGTAGTGGACTACAGTATATAAATCAAACCTTTCCCAAAAGCGAGCTTTTTTTTATGAAGAAATACCAAAACTTTTGCTAGATTTGAATTCTTATGCCTACATGAATCAACTCACTAATCTGATCATAAAATGTGAAAAAGGCTAAAACTTGTTGCAGCATGCATGCACTTCATGATGTTTGCTCCTTGCACTCCTAATTCCCTGAGCTCTGTGCTCCCTTTCGAAGCGCTCTGCAGCTGCTTTTCTGCAGCCAGCCCGCCTGCCTGCCTGCCTGCCTAGGCTTCCTTTAATGGAAATCAAGCCACAGTGGGAAAGAATCCATTTTCAGAGCTCGTCCATGACAAAGTCAGGGTGTTGTCAGGGCATGCACCTGCAGCAGGGAACTGAGAAGTTATTCAGGATCACACATCATAAGCATAGCCAATGTTTAGTACAACACAGGACAAAGATTTCATAACAACTCACTCAGGACAGGAAGGATGCCATAACAATTTAAATTAGAGGAGGATGCAAAGATTTTTCAATTACCCAAGATGGAACTTTTATTTAAAGTTGATAGTTTCCTAAATATGACTTCATAAATCAAATAATTTTATCATTGGCCAAATTTCACTGCTTCCTTGCCTGAAAAGAGTTGTTAATCCTTGATCAGTACAAACAAGCATTACACCCATCTTTCAACTAAAAATAAGAATGTTGGGCAAGAAAGCAAATCCAACTGGAAGATGTTTCCACAGGAAGTCTGACTGCCTGTATCTTCCAATGAAAACGAAAACTGAGAATCCTATTTATCTGTCACTGCTGTTACAACCTTTGCAATATTCCTGTGACTCTCCATGGTAATTCACCATGAGAACTTCACAAAATTGTATTTCTATACAAGAAACAGACATAATGTCAGAGCACACATAGTAAATCTAGTCTGGCCTCCAGGAAACAGCAGTTTACTAAGAAAACTTGCAACAGAAACAAACTTTTTGATCCTCAGAAAGCTTGTGCTCCAGGACAGCTTGCTTGCAAGTGTATGAAGCCCATGAAAGAATAGGGAACCTGAGCTTTTATTAATTCATTGAAAGAAAACCTTCTTCAAGGCAGACTTGAAACTCTGTGCAAAACTTCTTTTGTTGAAAACATAGACATTAATCCTGATAAATACTCAGATCTGACTGATCATGGCTGAATAACTGTGAGAAAATAACAGGTACTATTTGAAAAGGGAGACTTTCAGTGAAAAAGACTGAAGGTAAAACATCTAATATTGGTACCCTTTGATATATTTTCAAACAGCATGAGACATATTCCTGAGGAAGGAATTTATGAGCCTTAAGTAAGAGTGATTTCTAACTGAGAGAATTTAACATTGTCCAGACAGGGACGTATTGAGCTAGATGTGGATAAATCACTGAAACCTCTTCCGAATTTGATGCAATTTAGTAAGAAGTCCATTCAATGCCTTTAGACATATCAGTGGTAGTATGTTTTCCACAGTGTTTTCAACTTCCTATAGCAAGAACAAGTGAATCAATAAAAGAATACTAAACAGGTGGCATAGGTATCAAAACCCCACAGTTCATCTCAGTTCAGACGGATTTTAGATAGTGCAAAATTAAATTAACTCTTCAGCTGGCATCACACCTTTTGGCACATAGATTGATCTTAGAAGGCTCTTAAAAAGGCACAGAGAATCATGCAAAGTTTTTTAAGTTTTTCAAATTTTCATCCGTCTTCAAGATTAATTTTTATTTCCTGTTGTGTAAACCCCAATTTGATTACTAGTGCCATGGATCAGGTGACTGTCAACTTTCTGTGTTGTGTGCACCTCCTCTGCACTGGAATGGGAAGGTAACGTGTTTCTCATGGGAGACTCCAAAAAATGCCATTGTGTGACAATACTGAAAATACCTTATTATGGTGTGGGGTAGAAATTACAATTGCAAATAAGAAACATGATCCAAAAAAAAAAAAAAAAAGGAAAAAAAAATCAAAGCTACAAAGCCAAGCATTATAGTTAAGGCAAGAATTAAGTTTGCCCGTGCCTTGAAAAAAGATGCACAGCATAGCCACATCACCCCTGGGTTCAATAATCCACTAGTTAGAGGTGATCTGAGCCAGGGAATCCATGAGGACTCTGACCAGATTGACTTCACGAGTGAAAACATAAATGAGCACTGCAGCCAAGCGGACTTCTAACTGGAGCACTGCACTTTTGCAGCCATGCTATTTCTCGTGTCAGTGATTAATGCAAATAGGATCATTTTAGGCTGCAATAAACATTATATGGCCTGCATCAGGGAGAGCACAGCCAGCAGGTGGAGGGAAGTAATGCTTCCTTTCTACTCTACAGGGGAAGCACATCTGAATTTCTGGGTCTAAGCCTGGGCTCCCCAGCACAAGAGAGACACGTGGACCTACTGCAGCAAGTGCAGCAAAGTGCTGCTAGAATGGTTTAGGGACAGCAGCATCTGATGTACGAGGAGAGAAGGAGACAGCTGTGACTGTTCAGACGAAAGAAGAGGAGGCTTCTGGAGATTTTATCCACATGTATAAATATCTAATGGAAGAGAAAAGAATAGTGAGCTGGACTCTTCCCAGTGGCATCCTGTGAAGACAGGAGGATGTGTATTTCACAAACTGAAATACAGGAAATTCCACTTAAGTACAGGAAAACAATGCTTTTTTTTGCTGTGAAGGTTGTCAAACACTGCAATGTGATGTTTAAAGATGTTGTGGAGTCTTCATCCTTGAAGACACTAGGAATCTGGCTGGACACCACGCTGAACAATGTGTTCTAGTTGACCTTGTTTTGAGCAGCAGGGTTGGACTAGCTCAAGTCCAGAGGTAAATTCCAACCTCATTGTTTCTGCCATTCTGCTATCTGCCAGCATCCCCAGTCCCACAGTGCTGGTGCCTGAAGCCATCCAGGCTGAGCCATAAGCTGCTCAGCACCACAGTATTTCTGTATTTTCAGAAATTTCAGTTGCCATGGGGGAGATGATACATTTGAGAGGTGCTTCTTTGAAGACATCTGATTTGAGAACTTGAATTAAATACAGCAGATGCCAGTAAATGGCAGTTTAGGAGTGTTAATTATGCTCTGAATTATCATGGCCTTATATTTGATTATACATATATCTTAGTACCATTACATATAATACAATCTTTCCATCTTATTGGTCAAAAAATGAACTTTATTTTATAGAAGAAAATTAAGAAAATGTAGCCATTTTTAAGTGTGACATAAGTGTTTCTTAAATAAAACGTGATATCTTTTTTGGTATTTGTAGGATCTTATGAATCTTACGGAAGGAATTTATCTATTCTAATTTTGTTTGGAGAACTAACTTTTCAATGGATAAAGTAAAATGAATACTGCCTTGTATTAACATTCCAATTAATATAACTTGAAATATTATTTTCTCCTTTCAAATATTCACTGCAAAGATCCTATTCATAAGCATGTCCTTTGTTTTTATTTGGTGCAAGTTTGCAAGTCATTACTAGTACACACACAACAATTGTTGTGACAGGGATGACCAGTGGCTTTCCTAGAACTATGGGAGACCTTTGGGTGCTGATGATTTGGTTCCTCACCAAATGTCCAAATTCCCCATTCTTGTCCAGCATTCGTTTGTCACGCTGGTCACAGCAGGTTTACACTGCAGTAATCATCATATCTAAATTCGCACGGCACATCCTGGAATAGGAATTCTCTGTGAAACAGAAGCTCTTACTCCTTTTGGTACAGAAACCTGATAATGGAATTCACTTATATCAGTTGCTCAGAAGCTGTTTCTACTTTTTTTTTTAACAGAAATGTCTGGTTCCCGGAGGCAAGAAAAGTGAGACTGAAAAGCGAGAGTTAGGGTAGTTTGCAAATGAGGGCAAACATTAGCAGGGCCACACCTTGCCTTGAGACTAATTTTTGTTTTTGAAGACAAGATACTGCATCAATGCATTATCTATTAATACAGTAATTTTATGAGGTACACAATGTCCTATGCTATTTATCACTCAATTAAGTTTCATATTGCTTGTCAGTAACTTCAGAAATGGCAACAAATTGGGCTTTGGCAGGTTATTTTCAGCTGACTAACTGGTGGTTGAAGGAATTAATCACTCCTTTAGCTGATGGATTTCTCTTCTTTTAACATGGCAGGCAGGGAAGCATGGTGTGAAGCAGATATATTTATTAAGCCATCTTTCAGTTCTGACATTCAGGGAGGCAACAAAACATTCACACCTTGAGTTTGATACCCTCTTGTGTAAAGCTGGTGTGTTCAAACCCACTTGGAGATGTGCTACTTTTGTTTTGGTTGATTTTGACACTCACTTCCACACAAGCTTATTAAGGTACACCAGCGAGTGAGCCACAAGAAACAGCACCCTTTCTTCTCCTGCTGTGTAGGTATGGTGCTCCTCCAAACCCATCATTCAGCTTACAACATCTATTTTTCCTGGTGAAATTTTCTGTTTGCTTCCATGTGACTCAATAAGACAACTGTTCCTACTGTGAACTCAGTCACTGATAATTGCCCAAGCCCGACAAAACTATTTATTATCCTGGGCTTCCAAAAACTATCCATTGGTTCCATCCAGTGAAAATCCCATGAAAATGCTTTGGTAATCATTTAAAATATGTGGACTTGTCATTCTGGTGTCATGCAAGAATTAGGAGCATGATTTCAGATCTGACCAACTCTACAAGGAGTGTTTTATGAATTTGTGTTCTAAATTGAAGTTGGCCACCTGATATGCTGATGATGTGTGATTCGTTTTCTCTGTGCTTATCTGGAAAGGTGTTCCTCTTCGTGCACTGCTTAGCTATTAGGTTAAATAGTAGCGCTCCAAGGCTACAGTTAAAAAGGTATATATCACATATTGCACGAAATATCACTAGCAACAAGTAAATCAAACCCGTGGTAGAGAAAACGCGAACAAAACAAATATGGCAGCACACGTTTTTAAACAGAAGGGTATGTGGAAGGATACTTCTATGGAAAAGACGTCAGTAACCACAGCGCCTTGCCCCCCCGATGACAAAGGTTCCTACTCGCGCGGCAGCCGCAGACAGAAGCTCCCGACTGCGCAGACTGACATTTCTCGAAATCTAAACGCGTGCGGTGCCGCAAGGCGAGGGGGCACTGGCGGGCCCGGGGGTACCGGGGAGCCCGTGCCCCGCTCGCAGCCCCCAGCGCGGAATTCCCGCGCAGGGGCCGCTCCGCGCCGAGCGCGCTCCGCGGGGCGCGGCTCTGCCCGGCCCGACCCGGGCCGGCCCGGCGGGGCCATCGCACCGCCCCCGGCCACCGCCCCCGCCCCGCCGCCGCCCTGATTGGGCCCGCAGGAAGGCCCCTCCCGCCGGGCCCCGCCGCCGCCGCGCCGCGCCCGCTCCCCAAATACACCTTGGCGGCGCCGGGGAGCGGCAGCGGCGCCTGCCCAGAGCCCCTCGGCGGGGCTGCGGCCGCGGGCACCCCGCGCCATGGTGAGTGACGGAGGCAGGGAGGGAGCGAGCGAGCGAGCGGCGCCCGGGGCGCGGCGCGGCGCGGCGCGGAGCGGAGAGGGGCGGCGGGGACCCTGGACAGCGCTGGGACGGGGCGCCCGGCCGTGGCCGCGGGGCGCTCGGGGCGCGGCCGGGGCCGGGGCTCTCTCCGGCCGGGGGTGATCGGTGCTGAGCCCCGGGAGCGGGCGGGGGGGGCGCGGGAAGCCCTCTCCCCTCAGCGCCCCGAGCCCCGTTTGCGCCGTGCCCCGAGCCAGATATGGGCGTGAGCGAAACAGGCATCGGTTCGGGGCTGGAAGCGCTCGGGGAGCCCGCTGAGGGCTCCGGCCACGAGGGGTTCTCCGGCGGCCTTTGTGCATTGTGAGGCTTTCTAAGAATTCACAAACCGCTGATACCCGTCAAGCTAATTAAACCCATTCAGGCTGCTGTTACTGCGTTATGCTTAGGTAAGGTTTCTTACCCGATTTTCAAAGCGATTTATATCATTCCACCTCATGAATTAGACACAAACCTGATACATTTCATCACATACTTGATGCTCTAAACAATAACTTCATCTCTGCATCTGCTATTCCAATTATTTCTTTTACCTAGGAAGAATAAATGAGCCCCCAGCCTGTGTTGCATTCATGATGATTAGCAGTTTTTCAGTCAATTTTCTTAGCTCCCCTCCTCTTTCCTTTTTTTCAAGACTTTAGGCTTGTAATCCCTTTTTTGAGTGAATAGAGTTGTTTCTGTGGCTAAAGCTCAGTGACCATTACTAGCCTACATTTAGTATTCCCTTTATAAAATCATCGTTATCTATAATCATGAGACGCTTGAAAAGCTCTTCTCTCATATATAAAGGAGTGCTTTTATTCATCTTTTATACATCTTATTTCCTGTCTCAAGCTTGATCTAATGCTGCTTCTGAAATGGCTCTATTTTCAGAGCTGGTCACTTATTCTCTGGATGAAGTAAGAAGGCTTTCTAAGTTTGAAGGATGATTTAACAGGAAAAAAAGTCACAAGCAAGGATGCAGTGTGTCTGTAATGCTGTATTTGGGCTTTTCACTTCCACTGGACTACAGGTTACACTGTGCTGCATGTAGGTTGGTCTAAAGACAAATGGTCAGACATTTGCTATTTGGAATACTAGTAGGAAAACCGAAATTTTTATTCACTCAGATTTTCCAGTATGTAGTCTGAGAATACAGAGCTACAGAAAAATGTAACAGAGGAATTTTTCATAACAAGTGTAAGAGTTTAATTATATTTGTATAAATAGAACAAAGTGTTTTACTTACTTGGAAGTGGTCTAATCTTAGAATTTTTCCTAAGACAAAACTCCCAGTGGAGCCACTCCCTTTTCTTGTAGTTAGAATTAAGGTGATTTGTTTCCAAACTACAAAACGTAGTCATAAGGAAACATACACTTTAAATCATATAAATGGCTCTATTACTTTTCTAGGGTCAGGAACAAAAGGTGGTGACAGCCTGTACTGGGAAGAGATTCCTGTAGCAGACTATTTTACATAATTAATCAGAGAAGATAAGTGATTCAAGCATCCGGAGAATGGGTTCAAATGTGTTACAAATGTTCTCTTTGTAGGGAGGAGAATTGCAGAGAAGTTTTTTGCTGGGATTGTGTTGCTTTGGGGTGCTACATATGGCCATACGTTCTGATGACTGTTCTCCTCACTTTGCCAGTAGCAAGAACCTTGAATGAACCAGGTGATTGTAAGGAAGCCTGAGGAGTACTGTAGCAGTGATATAAAAAATTTGTGCTCCCCATTCTCAAAAAAAAAAAAAGCATTTGCTGAAATCATGCTGATCCAAACCAGGCAGGAAAAGTATGGAAGGAGAAAGAAGGAAAGCACATATTGAGATTTCCTGGTTGTACTTCTTTTCCTGTGGAAATATGTGGCTTGCAGCTATTATGAGCCATGACAATGCAAGATCATGAGGCAAACATTGGAGGAGAAGGTAAGGAATTTAGTTCTACAGTGGTTTTTTTACCCTTTTTTGATGTCAATAAAATGTCTGACCAAAGTCTCACCGTCCTCTCTCCCATTGGTTCACATGCTGAGTACTCACTTAAATTAATCAAGTTTTTGATGAAACACTAAAAATGAGAAGTCAGTGTCCATAAAAATAAATACTAAGGTTGTATATATTTGTCTTATTGTGATTAATGCTTTCTTTAAAAAATCTGTCCTTAGCAGCCTTCTGTGATAGTCTGTTTCAAAACAGATCCCATAGTGAAATGAAAACATAAGTAAGAGTTGATAATAAAATCTAATATGCCAAATATCAGTAGCCTGGTTATGTCATGCCATAAAAGATAAAATATCACTGTTATTATGAGTATGAATGCCATCTGTTTAAAATTCTAAAAAAAACCAACCAAGACTCAAAATAAGCAATCCAAGAAGCCAAGACAGAGTTTATGGCAAACATAGCTATTTTCCTTTTAACTGGAAAGACTTGTTCAACAAAAAATATTGTAAATTTTATTGTACTTTAAAAAATCCTCAAAAACTAAAAATCAAGCACATCAGTAATCTAAGCAAGCATATGCAACGTTCTAAATTATCGACAAGGAAATATGTGTTAGGAGGTACTGGCTGTATTTTGTATCTACTTTGTAGACTAGCAACAGGTTTTAATTTTTTGTTATAAAAACTTATTCATTTAAGAAAAGTTCAGTAGAGGTAAAAAGAAATATTATTTTTAAAGAGTAATTGGAAACTACAGGACGTGATTTGAAGTATTTTGTTGTAATGTTGTAATCATTACGTTTCACCTTGCACATTTTATTAGCAAATGAAGTTTGAGCCATTGGAGAGCTGCCATTAGAGTTTCTTTGCTGCAATTCCTTGCATATTTTGTACTATTTACTTTTTAAAGACCTTTATTGTCTATGTGTCTTTTAAAATTTAGTGCATTTGTGTAGATGTTTACCATTGCAATTAAGATTTTTAGCATTTGAAATTAAATTAGGCCAAATCTCATATTTGACATTGCTTTGAGTATTCTTTCTAGCTTGTCTTCACCATTTGAGATATGGCTGTATGATGTATGTATATTGTATGGCTGTATGTGTGATGTATATTCAGCATGTCTTGCATGAGTAGTTGTATGACAAGCAGCGTTTCAAGTTTATCATTAAACATAATATATTTTTAAGTCAGTTCAGGGCATAGGTTTTTGCTCGAGAAAGCAACACTGTTCAGGGCAGAATGTTAGTATCTAATTTTAAAATTACAGTAGGATTTAGGCATGTGCTTAAATCGACTAAGGCTTCTAGCTATGGTGTAAACAACAAATTAATTTTTTCTAATAAAGGCAGCAAAATTTGCTAGAAACAGCAGATTTTCTATAAGGTTTTTTTTTTATAGATTCACCTGCTTTGAGACAATTGAAAAAAAAAGATGTTAATATCTATAATTAAGCCTTTCACTTGTACCATAGGTATTGACTGCAGCTCATTTGGTAATATGCTGTTCTTCCATTTTTTTGGTTGTCCTTCTCGGGTGATGGCAGTTGCAGGTCAGCGCTAGGAAGTGGCTCACCACACAGGATATTTATTTTTGTAGATGTGGTGTCTAGAGCAAGCTGACATCTACTCCCTTTTTGTAGGAGTGCACGTTTCACAGTTCTCAGTTGTTCTGCTGCTTCACGACCTAAGTCAGAGCAAATATGATCTCTAGGGATTAATTTTACTTCACCACAGAGAGACCTCACCAAGTCCTGTTTATTGATTCAGACCTCAAGCACCTCTATGAGCTTTAGGGCCTAAACAGGCCTTCAGTCTTTGAGAGAATCCCACCCTATCAGAGCATAGTATTTTGTGATATTCACTTCCACTTGTTTTTCATTCATATTTCCTATTACATGATAGTTTTGTTAAGTGGAATAGATGCCCTTGCTAAGAATATTACTGCTTTCAGATTTAATTGTATTTTAACTGACATTCTCATTTGATTTAAATGCCCCCTTCCACAGTTCAAACCTTCACTGCTACTTTTAAGCACCCTCCCAGCTACTTGAACTTGGCAGTATTGTGGTACACATTATTCTTGATTTTACTGCTCTGACTCTTTAAATTAGTTCCTTTGTATTACTTAAAGTCAGTTTGTGAATTTATTTTCTTCTTGCATATTTACTATTCACACTCGAAGTAGCTGCTCCAAGAGAATGGTGCCCTGCTAGTAGAAGCATTCAAAGGAGCCCCCTCATGCAAGTCAACCCCAGGAGGGTAATTCCTTACAGGGAGCATACTAAGCCCAGATGATGACCAAGCTGTGACCTTATGTGGTATTTCTGAGAGGGTATTTCTTTCATGAGAGCCCCTGTCTGTGCTTCCTGTGCGTGTGTATCTGCCTGTGAACAGAATGCTGTGCTGTTGCTGCTTGAGTGACAAGGCCACTTTTCCTCTGCCCTAAGGCAACAGGAAAAATGCCTGGAGACTTGCATCGCTGCATGGGGCTGTGGGACACAGAGCTGTCTGGGACCATCCCTTGGGATGGTTTGGCTATGCCTTGCACTTCATGCATGGCTATGCCCATTGATTGTTTCAGCTAAGTCCGTGTAGAAAATAGGTCAGCCATGCAGTGGCTCAGGAAGAGAGCTTTAATTGTGTGGTCGTAATCTAGAAACAGGATGTGTGTATCATCGTGGAGGAGACTGGAACCCCTTCCAAAGATGTTATCAAGCATTGTGGAATCTAGCCCTTAGACAGCTATTTGTATTAGAGAGCTGTAGGGAATATCCTATGCAAGTCATCCAATTGCTTCCCTGTGAATAATGCAAAAATTTCTTGTTAGAAGGCAATGTGCTAAAATTCTTTGTTTATTTTCCCCTCCACAAATGGAAATGAAAGAAACATACATTTATGAAGTGCATCTCTTCCTCAGCCCAGTTCTGAGTTATTCAAGACAAAAATGTATCACGCTTTTGGGGAAAATGTATTTTGTGGGAATCCTCCTGGTGTAATTCTAGAATGTCACTGATTCCAGGGAGTGCAGTAAAACTTACGGTTTCTGTGATGCCACGTACAGTAGTTGCTGCTAAACTTGCCACTTTTAATGAGTAATAACACAGAAACAAGTTTCTCAATAGTATATTAGACAGAAGTGTGTTGTATAGAGATGACTGCCTTTCTAATACTGACCAAGGTAAACATGTGTTTAATTTCATTTTAACCTTGCATTTCACTTGGCATTTGATAGAGATGGAGACTGACAAAAATTGTGCAGGGAAAGCTGATTACCCTCCTTGGCAAATACAGAAACTCTTCACACACAAAAGAGCATTAGTAAAAGCCTGAATACAACAGAGGAATACCTCAGCAATATTTCTAGCTTGTTACGTGGAAAAATTGGGTTTTTGCATTTGCTCATAATTATTTCTATGATTTGAAAACACAAGACAATATACTCAAGGTGCTGCCTTCTGGTTAATAGGGAGGGGCATCTGCTTACACGAATAGCTGTGTTTCTCCCTAGCCCTGACTGCAGGCATCCAGGAGCCTAAAATACTCATTGCAGTTCCTGTTTTAAATAGAACTGCTAAAAATGGCAAAATTTCCATGTCTTTGGAGAAAGCATGTATCAATCTAACTTTGAATTTCCTTTTTTTTTTTTTTTTTTGTTTTTGCCAAAATTGTCTTCATAGTTGTCTCTTGCCTCTTTGCACTGGCAAGCTGAAAGTGGAAAACCATTTGCCTTCATGATGAGAAAAATCTTTGGTGGACTGAAATTGTTTGAAATTTTAGTGAAAATAGAACCATTAGTCCATAGAACTCACAAGGCATGTTTAGAGGTAGGATTTTAGAATTTCCCCATGGGAAGAATGGTATGAAGGGAGAGAGTCTTATGGCTTAAGTAACTTAGCAAGATTTTTGTTCAATGGGGAACTGATTTTTTTTCTCAAAAACTTAAGGAAATCTTGACAGAAATAATTACAATTAATTTTAGATTGAATTAAATGCTTATTTTGATACAGTTAAAGGTTCCCAAACAAGTTGCATGATATTAAAAACCAGACAAGGGGAAATACCTTTCCTTTAAGGAATTATGAAGCCTTCAGAAATAACAGAATGACATTAAACCTGCTGTGTGTTAGCCATGAAGATTTAGTGTGAGGATACTTTCCTTGTTCTGCTTGTATACATAGCACCTGCACCCTTTTATGAATGCTGTCTGCAAAATCTATTAGAATTTTACTTGTGTAAAGTGTTTTCATCCCATTGTTCTTTTTACGATATCGCTGCCAATTTTTATAAGGTCAAACACGACTTTTCTAAATCACTTATCTACTAAACTGCCCAACAAACTTGTGCAATCTCTTAACTTGTGCTAAGACATCTGGATACACTTCTGAGCTCGGCTTCTTTTGTGATCTCCAGCATGGTTTATTTCCCCACTTATAAAGGAGGCATAGTTATGCTCCTTACATATCCCGTTTTTCTGTCTTACCCATTCAGGGGGCAATCCCTTCAGGTCAGACATCATCTTTTGCTGTATATTTCTGTATGGCCCTGCTCTTAATTGGAGCCTTCTGGCTTAAAATTAGCAAGTAATAGGCCTACCAACAGCAAAAGTGAGAGAGAGAGCAGAATGCAGGGTATCAGTGGCACTATTTCTCTGCTAAGCAACCTGCCCAAGGATGAACTCACAGAAGGTTAAATACCAGTATTTAAGAGTAAGCAAAAGTTCTGTAGGAATTTTCGCACATTGTGATCTTGCTAACTAAATAGTGACACCTTCATGAATGTTAGAAGGTAATGAAATATTTCCCTTTGCAGACAAAAACATTGGGTTATGCAGTGGCAATGAAATAACACAGAGGAGACCAGTCTTCAGTCTCAAGTTAGGCACAGTTTGCAAAACCTTTGATGTGCTCCTGAAGCAGAGACCACATTTGTAGTGTGACACTGAAAATCAGCAGCTGATCTGAAAATTAGTATCAGCTTCGATCAGGTTCACACTTAACCCTGTATGTCACATGCTCCAGATCTGTGGGAGATGCAGCACAATAGCCAACTATATGTGGAAAAAGTCATTGACCATACCAGTAGTAAATTTTAGAAGCAACAGAGGCTTCTAAGCAACGGAGTCACAGTTTGAAGTGTGCAGCTACACTGTGCATGAGACAGAGGTGAGCATCATGACGCTGACTATTCTTGTAGCAGATTTAGAGACTGGCACTCAGAAATGCCAGTAAAAACTGGCCTTAATGGTTGCTTAATATATGAAATGTGGTTTCATTATATCTTCCTTTGAGTTTCTCTTCGAAAATTATTTGCATCTTTAAAAGTATTAGTTCTAAGTAACAGTAAGTTCTAAGCAAAAATGGGTTCAAACGATAGAGGGGAATTAAAAGGAAGAAATATCTTTTCAAAGAGGCTTTGAAGTGGTGAAGAGCAAGGACTACTGATAGGATACAAGGTTATGATTTACCCATAGCAGAAACTAAACCAGAACATCTATCCCTGCCCATGTTGTGGGCAGAATTTTGTTAGCAGTAAGTTGGTATAGGGAAAAACCAAGATAAGAAACTGAAATGAGAGAGTGGTAGTGGCAGAAAAGCATCTAATGGGGTTAATGTGTTTAAAAAAAGTAGTTAGATTTTATTGCCATTGTTGTAAGTTACTATATTGTAAATGGCTGATCTATTTAATGCTGGAGTAAATATGCCAAAAAAGGCAGTTACATGGGTTTATGTAACAAATATTCAGTGTTTTCTTTCTCGACTGTTACACTACAGTAATGGAAAACACTCATAATCTTTAGTAAAATATTAATAAATGCATTCAGCTCTTTAAACTTAGGTTTGGCACTCTGTCTTTTAGCAAAGAAGCTGCATTACTTAGGAATGCAATCCTAATGTCAGTTTAGCATAGTATGGGCATCGTGGGATTTAGATGCCTGTTATAAACAGAGTTGAAAACCCAGAGCAAAGGTTTACAACATGAAAATACTGCGAAGATACTTGTGCTATGGTGAGAACTTAATTTCTCCATTGTCACAAGATACTTGTAAAGTTAGTGCTTGTGTCTCGTTAAAGCTTGTCAGGTAGGAGTATTTAAAATAAATGTTTTGTATTTTCCACATCACCTAAACTGTAAGCAGAAATGTCAAATATTTCTGGCCCCATGTAAAGGAAGAGTATACACAGTGCCAGCAGACTTTCTTTCCTCCCTGTTTTGTTTTTACCTGTTGAGAGTGCATACTCGGCAAGATTAGTGGTGCTTCAGAATGCTCTAGAATGCCAAAATGCTTAAAAATATTGTCTTCATCTTGGCAGGAAACTCTTTGTGAAGGACATACTACCTCTCTTTATCCTTAAACTTAGGTCTCTGGTTTACATCCTCTAGGAACTTGTGCATCTCATTTCCTCCCTCTGCCCCAGCTGTTCTCATGGCTTCTCAGCCTTTACTCCCTTGGAAAAGGGGGAACTTGCTGTGTAGCGTCTTCTTTCTGTGCATGTAAACAAATACAGAGGTGGAACGTATTATTTGTAACATAATTTATTTTTTTCAAGGGCCCAGTGAACAATACTTTTAACTTTCTAGTCAAAGGAGCAATCAGTCTTCAGGATTGTATTCAAATAACATTCAAAACCTATTTGAAGTACTCCTCTGAGTATGTATGCACTTGCTTTGGCTGGAATTTTATTTTGGTTCATTTTTAGGTTTTCTGCCACAATTCACTGTCCAGATGCTCTGCTCTTTCACCTCTGAAACAGCTGAACTGTTTTCTTTGCTGGCTTGGAGCTACTGTTCACAGCAGCAGTGTGCAACACAGCAAGTTGGATACATCATCTTATATGGCTCCATTTTTTGGAATGAATGTAGTTTCTTAATATAATGAAAGAAAACAGGTGTTCAGTGGTGGATTTCCATTTTACAGATTTAGAAAGCAGCACATACAGAGTGGTTATTCTTTAACATATTGGTGGGAAATTGTACTTAAAGGACCTTTGGTGTGGGACAGCCACTACACTTAAAGTGAGCCTTAGGTCTCTGGGTAGCTAAAGTGTTGAGACAAAGATATTTATCAAAAACATTTGATTTTAGTTTGGATTCTCAACAAAGTAAATCTGAGATGACTCTGTTGCTACATTTCTTTGGCTGTTGCTCCCATTTGGGAGCTCCTCCAGACCAAGATTCTCAAGCTGTGTTCTGTGCTCATTTTGCCTGAGGACTGAAGCCCAGCAGTGAAGCATAAATTGCCACACCTTGAATTAATAACTGGGTGCCCTTACAATTCCTTACCTTCTGTGGTGACACAGTGGGAGGAAGGTCTGGCTTGTGGTTATTGGTGATTGCTGACACCAGTGCACTTCTATGCTGCTTCACTGGAATACAGGTCAGGGCCTTCGAGGCAGCCAGGTAAGTAGTGCTTCCATCCTGGGATCTCAGATACACGTGCAGCACTAACTGGTATTTCAGAAGGCCTGATGGAGAGAGAAAAGAGGTTCCTTATAGACATATTATAAAACACAAGTGAAACATCTTTAAAAAAGAAAATGTAAAATTAGGAAACGAAACCTTAAATCAGTAACAATGATGGCCTTTGTTACAAATCAATGCCATTCAAAACAAAATACTAGAAAATAACATAGGAAATGTCCAAGTTTAGGACGTTTTTACTTCTTTTTTTACACAGGGCAGCCACATTAAACAATGCTGCAAAACAAGGTATGTCATTTCCAGCCCCCGATAGATGCTTGTGGTGCAAAGCAGTGAAAACAGAAATTGAATCTTGACAGGCAAATCAAGGTAATAAACATGTATCCTTCTTTAATTGTGCAACAGAGTGTAATATATAATCAGCAGAGTTGGTTGAAGCACAAAAACAACAAACAAAAAAATTCTCCTAAAATCTAAAATACTGCTGGAAATTAGCATGTCAACATGTTCTATAGGCTATACTGACAGATTACAGAAAAAATTATTTGCCTAAGAACCTACCAAACTTCAGTGGATTTGTAGTAGAGATAAAGCACTTTATCAGTAAGAGGACTGTCCGTTCCATTACAAATAGTTTTGCTCTATTGCCCGTGTTTTCCTTCTTTCTTACGGATTTTTGTTCCTCATTGTAGGTGTTCTTCTGGTTTTTCCTCCTTGATCCTTTATTCTGTCTGTATCTCCCTTCATTTTATCTCTCACATAATAAAGAACAGCACATACTGCAAAATAAATTAGAAAAGAAAAAGAAAAACTGCAATCTGAGAAGTGGAGACAAGCTTTGATCTTTCAGACTTTGGTAAGAATATTGTTATGTTAACATTGTTGCAGCCAATGCAGTTATATAGGTTGTGAAATGAAGAAACATGGGTAATTCTAGGTACCCTGCCTAGAATAACTCCAGGAGGATTACCCTGTGGTTCATGCAATGCACAATATCCGAGGACCTTGCACAAAAAGTCACAAAAAAGCAGCAGAAGAATCCTTACAGTTAAAATACATTTAATTTGCCTAAATAGTTAAACCCTGAATTTGTACCTCAAATTAGAGGCTGGCAATTGATTCATCTGCTCAAAGTTTCTGTACTGTTCTTTGTTAACCTTTTCTTGGATTTCCATTCCTCCGTATCTCTTAATCTGTGGTGAACACAGCAGTTTTCTCTGAGTTAATTTTGCATTCCTTCTCCCTGCTGCTCTCATTTGCATGTGCTGACTTTTCCTGTGCAGAAGTAATCTGAAAAACACTCTATGCAATTTGATTTCTTTCACATGCTTAAAAGAAGAGTTGAATAAATGGAACGGAAGGATTTGAAAGATCAGTAGCTGTGATAACTTCAGCAATTGCACTGGAGACAATAACAAGCATCACAGATTGAACATTCAACAGGAAGCCAAAATCTGCTTCTGGATTTATTTAATCTTTAGTTTTGTTACAGAGGTGGTATACACTAACAGCAGGCTAATGTTAGTCATTACATGCTTATTTGTTGTGATAAACAAGATTAATTTCTCTTAGTACCACATGTGCAAGCTCAATATTTCACAAAAGCTCTCATCTTTATGTAGCTTCATCATTTTAGTGAAAAAAGAAACCTGTGTTTTTAAAGACAATATAAATTCACATATTTACCTAGCTTTCTGTGCTTTAAATGCATATCTGCTGTATTTTGCAGAAGAGTATTAGAAAGCAACTAAACAATATACTCAAAGTGGCATTGTAATGTATTCCTAGAGCATTCAGTCTCATAGGATGTGCTGATAATATTTTCACAGGTAAGATGCACTGCTTTTGTGTACTCAAAGCTTTTTTAGAAGAGCAGATTTTGAAAGAGGTGGGCTATGAATAACTATATCTGCCTGTACCATTGTGTTCAAAATGACAGGCCAATCAGCGAAATAAGAAAGGAAGGTGCTAATTTACAGTGCACATGGGCTAAATCAGCAATTCCAATTATTTTTAAACATGTTTTGTAGCAGAAACCATCTGTAGGCATTTAATCAAAAAGAAAGGTGCCTTCTGGTCCTGCCCTGCAAATACCATGGAAGAGAACCACTGGGAAAGTAGCTGATTTCTCTGCTTCTTCAAGGCTGCTTTTTTCTGCCATAGGATATACCGAAAGCAGAATCAGTATCTGTATGATGGCCGTGAAAACATCCCTTCATCCATCTATTCAGGTTGATTACACATCTTCAATCAATACGTTTTTTCAGAAAAGGTACAAGGACGTGACCTCCATGCTGCAGGACAAACCATTTTTGCTAATTAGAAGATCCTGTTATTACCTTCCCATGCATAGTTTTTAACCTTTCTGTAATCTCAAATGACCTCAGTTCTGTGATTATCGCATCTGCACACTTAGCTGCAAAAACCCAACATTAAAAAGCCAAGGTCATATTTTGGTTCAAAAATAAGAAAACATGCAATTTAAAAAGCCAAGGTCATATGTTGGTTCAAAAATAAGAAAACATGCAAATCAGTATTTCAGGGACAGCAGTCACAGACCTTTTAGGTTTAATCCTATTCCTGCTATATCCAGAAACCTGCTATTGACTTCGATGGGAGCTGGCAGGAGTGCTTAGCTATGAATAAATATGAAAGGTAGTTGTCAGTGATTTTCAGTGCTAAAATGATTTTATAGACATTGTAAACAGAAGTGACAGGTGGCAAATACCCAGTCAGAAAACTCTGTAAGTGAAATCTGCTAATGAAACACTTTTCTTTTTACAGACCTAGTTTTCAGACAGTTCTCTAAGATCTGTGGAGTTCATGAAAACTTTTAGTACTTTTATTTATAATACTTTTAGTACTTTTATTTATAAATCTTGCTGTTCATTATAATTTAAAGCTGTGAACACAAAGGGAATATTTAACCATATGCACTGTCATTAGACACTACAATCAATGTTTTTATGTTGCTCTATAATGCTCCAGTATATTTAGGAAAATAATATTATGCAAACCTATCTGTCAGTTGTATAAACAGTTACATCAACTTCAGCAGTATCAATATGTGCAGGTACAAATCTCAGCAAGATAATTGTCTTTCAAGAAATAGGGGAAATTTTTTTATCATCTCTGAAAGATGCTTCATAGTTAATCCAGACCATGGTGCTCAAATGAGAAGTTACTTCATGCATTAGAAATTTCAAGTTTTTAAACAGTTTATTGTTTCATTTATTAAAGAAAAGATGCAGCAATCCTGGCTAAGTTGTGAATACTAGCTAAAGATTTCACTAATGATATGGGGTAAAAGGTTACTAGATATCGCTTTCATCATTAAATAATTACCATTACTTTTTACTTTATTTGCTCCTAAAAAGCATTTTTGATCTATGAAGTAAATAAAAATCAGATTTTGCAGACATTTAAAGATCCATTTAAATGAGTGAAGTGCTATGCACTACTAAATTTGAGAGACTGAGCTGTGAGTAGGTATTTGGAAGGAATCAGTAAGCACAATAATTAACAATGACTTCATGTTCTGCACACTCAGTGCTTCTCCTTTTGTGGACTCTAATTAAATTCCATTGGCTATGGGCAAGACTTTGATCTTTACATTTAACTCCTGCTGACTGTCATGACCACTGCATGTCCTCAGGACGAGTTTTAATTCTTGAAAAGAAGACATAAATTTATTTTTCTTAGCTTTTCTCTTACAAGTTTTATGGAAGTATTGTACTTCCAGGGACTGCAAGTGCAGATTATGCTGTATTTAAAAATACATTCCTTTAAAGTGTGAGAATAATTTCCAGATGCATTGGATTGCTTGCCCTCACTGCAGCAGCTCCTCTGCTTCAATTGTTTCCTCATCTGGGCACCCGGATCACTCGAGGTCTCATCAGTTATGTCAGTTCAGTATCAGTATTTCTCAAAAAAACCCCAAAACCCAAGTGGGAAACTTGAATAGTGCATCATGGTTACATACAGGTTTCTAGTGTTTGTTGAGGTATCTTTATCTCTGCCTCAGGAAGAATGGCTATGAGCAGTGCAGCTGCAGAGCTCCTGCAGTGTAAGGAGTCCGTGGCTCTCGGGGCCGTATCTCCATCGGAAGTTGCTTAGCTGGGGGTCCAGCCCTGCTGTGGGCCAGGGGTGAGGGGGCACAGATGGATGTGCCGCGGCCGAGGGCTGCCACTTCATCCTGAGCGTGTGACGGAGGGAGCAGAGGATCAGGTGCTGTGAGCCTGCCTGCTGGGCTTGCTGGGGAGTGTTTCCACAGAGAGGTTTTGACTCACAGGAAGAGAATATTTTTCCCACGCTGTCTTCTCAGCATGCCTCCCTGTTATTTGGTCCTAGCATAGGAAAATATTTACCCTACGAAAGTACTTAATGTGATACTTTAAATGGCAAATATGCATTTTATCAGCAACATTTGGGAATTGGTCCTTCCTTTAGCTACGTGCCAAAACATGGGTGTAGTAATTAAGGTTCCCCCTTCGCTTTTAATTGAAACCAGAGATGTGGCTGCAATATAACTTTCACATCTGGAGTCTGGGCTTCTCCCAGGGGTGTATTTGGATCCAGGGACTTGCTTCAGACCATTGCAGGGAAATGAGTCAGTCACAAAAGCAATATAAGAAATATAGTGATACTTTAAAATGAGGGGTTTGCCCTGTCTTCAGGAACATTAGTTTCAATATTAAGATCTAGCATTTGGTGTTATTACACAAATGCTAATATTTTAAAGCAGCAGAAATGTCTGTCTCATGACCTTAAAATAAGACATATTAGTAGTTTTGAAGTTGACATGTATTCTGTGAAACTTATTTTCAAGATAGATGACAAGATAGAAAAGTAGATAATTTTTTTGTCTCACAAAACAAAGGTAATTATTTTCTTCATCTCGTAGCTTGGTAGCTGTCTAATGTTGCAGATCACAATCTATTCAACTTCGAGCACAGAGGAAACATTTGATTGTGTCTCTGCTTCTTAAAATACTTTATACAGAAAAAAAAAGGTAGAAAGGTGAGGAAATTCCACATTATGTGGGGAAAAAGATTTCTTGTAAGCAAGGTCTAGATTTTTAGCTTGCCCTAAGCTGTCATATAGTCATATGGGACAGTCACCGGAATGAGTTACAATACTGAATTTGGATTTACTAAAATGTTTGGACTGTTAAAACAACGATTGATTGGTGTGATTTGTATTATTTTATCATAGCTGCTTTACTATCTTTGTTTGGTAGTCACTGCAATTCCACTAATTCAGTAAGCTCTGTGGTGTGCTGTGGTATTTCCTTATTATCAAAAGTATGCTGTGACTTCAGAAAAAATATTGACTCTACGTGTATTAGAAATAGTCCTAAACAGAGCTCTGTCTGGTAATGAGAACACTGGAACTGGGCTTGCACAGCACACAATGGCAATTAGTGCTTTGGAGAAAAAACGGTGAAAAACTACTCTTAAAGGGCTCTGAGGTAAAGACAGATCAGAACCGGGATTGACTTGAAAGAAAGAAGGGTGGAAATTTTGGGTGAACAAGCAGAAAAGTTAATGCCTGGCAAAGGATATTCCTTTTGGGAGCTGGAGTGGAATTTGAGATTGCTGAATCTAGTAATTTCTTGGGCACCAGTAAATTATTGTGAAGTCCACTGTTCAATATCATGTCTTATCCTGATCTATAGAGAGGATAACAACCTTTCATCAGTTATTACCTTTGCTCAGGTAGCAAAAATATGTACTGTGAAAAAACCTAGAATCTTTCAGGAAAGAAAGGAACTACTTTGTAGAGTAAGTAAAGCCAGTGTCTACATCAGGGTGGTAATGATTTAGGATTGAATAGTCAGGTACATTAGGGGGTTTCTAGACCTCAACTCCTTTCCTGTGCAATACCCAAACAAATTAATGCCTTGAGGGTGTGAGTACTCTGGACATGTTTAACAATGAAGCAACCAATGAAAGATTAACTTACTTATATTTAATAAGACTAATAAATGCTTACTTTGACTTCTTAAAATATGAGCTTATATATTGATATGGACTTGAGGTGTTTACTCTTAGTATTTTAGAAACCTCCTTAAGATCCCTGGAAACAGACCAATCACCAGGGCTTTGATTTTGTTACTACCCACAGCACTTGAAGTAGAAAAAAAATAAGATGCAGATATTGTACTGCATATTATTTAGAAAAATTATAAGATTTAGTTATTTTAGCTGTGTTTGTCAGCTGATAGGCAGAGCAGCTGAAACAGAAATGAGCTGCTATTGATAGGGTGGGTGCTGGGTCCTAACCTGTCTCACTAGAAGCTGGTTGTGTTTTCCCCGTGCATAAAAGGAACAGTTCCTGCCTTGCTCTCTGCAGAGGCACTGATTGGCAAGGGGCAAAAGGCAGCGATTTCTGAATCCCACAGAGATTAGAGCTGAGTGGGAATAACAAGCCTCTTTCTTACATAAAGGCAGAAGTTAACAGCTGCTTCTGTGGAGGCAAAGGCTTCCACACCACTCCTGCAAGTGCTGCAATCACTCTTGTACTAGAGAAAGTTAGATTCAGTCAGCCATATCTTTTGACTGCTGAAAAAAACCCTAATTTTTTTAATTCTTGCTCAACATGCAGCAGTTCATCTAACAAAGTGATATGTATAATTTAAAATTTAAAAAATGACATATCATCATACCATATTCTGTTTTACTCTGAGCAAAGGACTCTGCTTGTCATAAAAGTATTTAATGTTGCTTTTAATTTTTGTGCCATGTCCATAAATTAAGATTATAAAGTACCTTTAGCTACTGTTGACAAGTGGTATTGCTTAATTCTTATAAATGGATGTGTTAATATTAGGGGTTGTACTGTATGATTGATTCATTGATCTGTATTGCATGACAGTGTCAAGAAATGTAATAAAGGAAATATTCAGAAGCAGCTAGTACAAATAAACATACAGGAATGCATTTTGACTGTGAGACAAGTGTAGATGTAAACTTAGAATGAAATGTTTGTACAAAGCATTTTGAGCACTGTTAAGTTATTCTGCAGCTATGACTATACTGTGTAAAGTCATCTTCATTTTTCTGAGTGGCACAGTGCCATGTTGTATTCAGTCAGACACTAAATAAATTGGTTGCTTGTAGTTTGATCTCACAGCAGATTATTTAATTTTAATTTTCAATTTGTTTCCCAAGGTAACTATGACATCAATTAATGTGGCAGAGATGGAGAATTCACATTAAACACTGCTTCTCCCCTGGGATGAGCTCTCTCAAACAATGTTTGGAGAGGAATTAAAACCAGAAACTTTTTTCATGTTTCTTTTCTTTTTTTTATGATCAGAAATTGTTTAAAGATACGGTGAACAATGGGAGGGCTGGTGTTTCTCATTCCTGAAACATGTCTGCAGGTGTTTGACTTAACTTGTGATGTGTGGTATCATCTTTCTCATACCATTTTAAGGTCCATTATACTGCTGAAATTCTTTCTGTAATCTCTACACTGGGGATTCATTATCTTTCTCATGTCAGACCTTTGTCACCACTGTCTAATTACCACCTGAGTGAGACAGATTTTTGTATAACACAACAGACTTTTTTCTGAATATTACTTAATTAAGTGCAAGATGCACTTAGGATACCAGATGCAAAGTTGATGTTTTAATAAAGGAAGACCTAGTCTATGCATAGAGGGATTTTTTTTCAGTATTCGAATCCTCTGAAGTGTCATGGAATTAGGTTTTCCACTTTGTTAATTTAAAGATGTGATTTAGGGGGTTTTGTCATTGCAGAGGTCAGGAAGAGTTTTGAACTGACCACTGCTTGAAAATTGTTATAGCTGTTAAATTGATAATGGTTTTGAACTGTGATGTCTGTTATCAAAGAACCATACAGTTTGTTTCTGAGAAAACAAGAACTTCAGGATTCTTAGAAAATGGTTCTTCAGAAAACTTTCTTTAGGAACTGTGTCTTCATTATTTTGACTTTAAAGATCTGATACTGGTTTTGTACAACAGCGTTATTGCTAGAAACATCATGGATACCCATGTTCTTGAAAATCAATGATAATGTGTTCATAAATAGCAACTGGCAGGAGCCCAGGGTCATGTTCAGATCAAGGGCAAAGATTCCAGTCCCCACCAGGGCAGGAAGAGGCTGAATGTAGGTGTCCTGCAGCACAAGGGATGGTGTCACAAAAAGAAGCTGCAGACACAGTAGCTGCATGTCCAGCAGCTTTGTTGACTCGGGGATCTTCACATCAGTGCCCATTTTGCCCCGAAAAAGTCTTTTCCCATGACCATCCTGTGGGACCTCTTCTTCCCGCTTGGCAGCTTCTACAGACTTTACAGGTGTAAAACAATGCCATCACTTCCTTTACAGAACTGATTCTACCTGCCTGGATATTTTTCCTATCACAATAAATGTAATTTAATTAAAATACAATATGCTAGCATGGAAGTGAACCCCAAATAGTTCCAGATTATTGTTTTCTAAAAATAGAGAAACAATTTCTTCAGCAGGAAAAAAATAACCAAAGAAACAGAAAACCCATGAAAACCATTGGTAATTGCTGAGGGTCATTCACTTTCTTTGTTCTTAGGTTAGTGCAAATGCAGTAAATATTTGTAAATATTAATTCACTCTTACATTCTTCACTGAGAAACTTTTTTTAAGAGTGTTTAAATAGCAGCATATACTATTGCAGTGTTGCGTTCCCTGGGAGATGTTTTAAATGTTTAATTCTACATTTTTTCACCAAAATCTATTTCAGAGTTTTTTTCCTTTCAAAGTGTTTATATACTTGACTTAAGAAGTTTTAGTAGTTATTTTATAAATTCAAAATTTATCTTGAAATTTAAGGCCCAAATTCAGCAAAGCATGTGAGTATATATGTAAGATCCCTCAGAGCCATAATTTCATTTAGCTTTGGCAATGGTGCATGTATATATGTATGTTTACTTCAGTACACAGATCAGTCCAACTACAGAAAATATGGTTCTTTTCTGCTTTTCTTTCTTAGTATAGTAATATTGGGTATCTAATGGCTTCTGAATAAAAATATCTGTTCATATATATATATATAAAACGATGCTTACAGTGTAAAGTATTATGTATATTTATGTATTTGGAGTATAGTTCTTGCTTTAAATTTTTCACTGCCTTATTTGCTACACAGTGTTATTCAGCAGTAAAAAATGAAGCATATTCATACTGATGTCCATGCAGCAGAAACAAATGAGTTTCTGAGGAAAAACTGAAATCAGAAATATAAAATGTTATGTAAACATTCTTCAGCCTCTTGTTCTTAGCATTGTGTTTATTGGTTCTTAAAATAAGACTGTAATTTTGATAGATATCCCTTAGAACCTGGCCTGACACCATCAGTATTACAGCATACTTTAAAAGGGGCTTTTCTGCCAAGTGTTTTTTGCAGCAGCAGGTCCAATCAAAGTGGCGCCTGCCTATTTCTCCTTTTATCCGTGCCATTTGTTCTGTGTCTGCAGCGCTCCTCTGCTGTGCCATTCATTCCAGCTGTTTCAAAAGCAGCAGCTGATAACCTGTATCAGAGAATTAGTTATTTTTAACCCTGATACAGTTGCCATGTGACCCCAAACGCCCTTAGGGTGTCTCAGGGGCAGAAACAAATGGTGTAGTGCACAGGCTTATTAAAGACGTGGTGCCTTTGAAATAAATAGTTGTTGTATCTCCAGAGAGAAAAATGTAATACTTAGCTGCTTCCAGAGTCACCAAAAGCTCTCGAGGATTATTTTTAAAGAGTATTATATGAGGATGAGAGGATCTGATTCTATGAGATACAGTCAATAGAAAATGAAAGAAAGAGCCTTTTTCAGATTGTCTAACTGAAATAAATAGTTTTCACTAAACCGTGTCCCTAAGTGCCACATCTACACATCTTTTAAATACCTCCAAGGATGATGATTCTACCGCTTCCCTGGGCAGCCTGTTCCAATTTTTGAGCACCCTTTCTGTGAAGAAATGTTTCTTAATATCCAGTCTAAACCTCCCTTGTTAAAACTGGAGGCTGTTTCTTCTCATCTTGTCACTTGTTACCTGAGAGAATAGACTGACCCTCACCTTGCTACAGCCTCCTTTCAGGCACTTGTAGAAGCAGTAAAGTCTTTGCTGAGTCTCCTTTTCTTCAGGATAAACACACCCAGCTTCCCTGGCTTCTCCTCATAAAACTTGTACCCCAGACCCTTCACCAACCTCACTGCCCTTCTCTGGACATGCTCCTGCACCTCAATGTCCTTCTTGTAGGGGGCCCAGAACTGAACACAGGATTCAAGGTGCAGCCTCACCAGTGCCAAGTACAGGGGGAAAACCACTGCCTTGGTCCTGCTGGCCACACCATTGCTGATACAGGCCAGGATGCCATCGGCCTTCTTGGCCACCTGGGAACACGCTGGCTCATGTTCAGCTGGCTGTTGACCAGCACCCCCAGCACCTGGTCCTTTTCTGCCAGGCAATTTTCCAGTCACTGCCTCCAGCCTGTAGCGCTGCATGGGGCTGTTGTGACCCAAGGGCAGGAAGCATCACTTGGTCTTGTTGAACCTCATATCATTTGCCTCAGTGCATAGATCCATCCTGTCCAGATCCCTCTGCAGCAGATCAACATTCCCACCCAGTTTTGTGCTGCCTGCAAACTGACTGAGGGTGCACTTGATGGTCATTGATTGTCCAGGTCATTGATAAAGATATTAAACAGGGCTGGCCCCAGTACTGAGCCCTGGGAATCCCGCTAGTGACTGGCTCCCAGCTGGATGGAACTCTGTTCACCAACACTCTCTGGGCCTGGCCATCCAGCCAGATCTTTGCCTGGCAAAGGATATGCTTGTGCAAGCCATGAGCAGCCAGTTTCTCCAGAATGTTGTGGTGTCAGAGGCTTTATTTGGGTCTGGGTAGACTTCGTCCTCTTCCTTCATCCACTAAGCGTGTCACCTTGTCATAGAAGGAGACCAGACTTGTTAGGCAGGACCTGCCTTTCCTAAACCCATGCTGGCTGCGCCTGATCCCCTGGTTGTCCTGCGTGTGTTGTGTGATGGCACTCAAGATGATCTGCTCCATGACCTTCCCTGGCTGACTGAGCATGAGTGAAGTCAGGCTGTCAAGCTGTATCCTCCCTCTGACTTGTCGTGGATGGACGTTACCTTAACTAACCTCCTTCAACTGGGATCTCCCCAGATGGCCAGGACTGCTGGTAAATAATGGAAGATGATTTGGTGAGCTCTTCTGCCAGTTCCGTTCATACCCTTGGGTGGATCCCATCTGGTCCCATGGACTTGTGGGTCTTACGTTGTGTAGCAGGTCACTGACCATTTTCTCCTGGTTTATAGGGGCATCATTCTGCTCTCTGTCTCTGTCTTCCAACACAGGGCCTTAGTACCCTGAGGGCAACTGTTCTTGCTATTAAAGACTGAGGTAAAGAAGGCACCAAGTACCTCAGCCTTTTCCTCATCCTTTGTCACTATGTTTCCTCCTGCATCCAGTAAAGGATGGAGATTCTCCTTAGCCTTCCTTTTGTTGATGTATTTGTAAAAACATTTTTTGTGTTTTACAGGAGTAGCCAGATTAAGTTCTAGCTGGGCTTCGCCCCTGTAACAAATGGAACCATTATTAAAATTAAAAGTGCAACTAGTTTTTTTAATGTGTTGTTTGGAAAATAGCACCTTCAAAAGCATAAAAATCCCTTGGTGTTTCCAAGCAACTGCAGTTGTGTGGTCAAATTCCCAAGATGTGAGTTGTCACCAGTCAGTTGTTTTTACAAGAGAGTCTAACCTTTGGTCTTGGATGGTTTGTCGTTTAAGAAGTACACACACTAACTTTAGTCGTATGTTTCTCTATTACATAAAGGACATCTTGGACATCAAGTAAATTTAGACCTAAGTATTCATAACTAATCTGTTTCATTGTGCCATATGAGGTAGTTTTTAATAGCTACTTATAAAGAATTTAAAGGTTTTCCTCATTGGAATTCCACTCTTTCAGAAACCTCGTCCATCAATGTGACTACATATGTGTCAGATAAGACAAGTCCTCTGCCTTAATCACTTTAGTACCAACTCATACAAAACTTAACCATGCACGCAGCTTGAGTTACCTGAAGCACCGAAGTCAGTAGATATTACATGCTCAAAATGGCATGTGAGATTAAGTGCTTTCCTGAGCAAAGTCCTCAAAAAGCCATTATTTTAATGTACTTAAGATAAAACTGGCACATCATGGGAATTTAAAAGAGAAAATAAATGTTTGTAATTTTTTCTTTCTTTCTTTCTTGTTTTGTAGGGGCACAATTTTTTTCCTGTGGTGATTTATAGCTACCAATAACCTTCCACAGTGGTTGCCTTATCAACTTATTATTCTGGCATCTTCTGCTCTTGTTAGTAAACAGAAGAGAACTATTAAACACAAAGCCAAGTACTCCTAATCTCAAGAGAGAGAATTCGTACAGTATGTTCTGTACAAAACTGAAAGACTTGAAGATCACAGGAGAATGTCCTTTCTCCTTACTGACTCAAGGTCACATTACTGAGGAACATGACAAGGACTGCACAGAAAACAGCTCTAGAGCAGCTTTGCCCATCTGCAAAGAAGTCCATGAAAAAGATGGTCAAGGAAACCTTCCACAAAGGAAAACTAGCAGAAGTAGAGTGTACCTGCACACGCTAACTGAAAGCATCTGCAAGCTAATCTTTCCTGAGGTAAATAGACACTTTGTAATAATAAAAATTTTAATAGCATTTTATTATAAATGTTAAAAAAGCATTTTATGCCTGCCTTTAGATGTAAGCCTTTAGAAAGTTGTTTTGACTTCAAAGTTTTTGTTCTTATGTAGTTCTCCATAGTTTAAATCCACTTCCATTTCTTCTGGGTATAATTTTGCCACAATCTGTTTTGTACACACCATTCCTTCCACTGTATTTCCCTTATTTTTGCCTTGTATTTGTAACCTTTCACTGATCTTTTTAATTGTTCTTTTTAAATCCATCTATTTTTGTAGCATTTTTTTACATAGAGATATAGTAATAGAAATTCTGCCTTGTTACCTAATTATGTAAATTATGTGGTCATCTCATCAGTTCACTTAACTGAATCCAAACTGCTAAGTGCATTAGTCATTATCACAAAAAAATTAAAATAGCTGTTTCCATCTGCTATGATGCTAACCTCCTGTCATACTATTTTTAAAAACATTACTGTTCGTGTTTACCACAAAGATATTCTTATGTCTCTGCTCAACTTAACTGAAAACAGGTCCAGTGCAGGCTTGCTTGAGTGGAGATGAATACCATGGTTTATCTCTGTAAAAAGAACATGAAAAATGTAACTCCATAACATTCAACTCTCCGCCTTGTCTCAAATTCAGTGGAAAGTTTGAAGGAACTGACTGACAAACGTTGAGACTACAAATAGCAAATGGTCAATTCTGTACAGTCATTTAATTACAATTCCATTACTTGGATATTCAGTGTACCTTACTTAAAGTGCTGGAGTTTTGTTAAATCTATATGGTTATGCAGCTCTTCATCTATCACCCATTTACTAAACCTCTAGATAACTAAGTTTTGGAAAACCCCTTTTTACATCTGCTGCACCTATACAGATGGAATTCATCCCTTTAAACCTTTAAACTGATCTTTACATTTATAAAGAAGAAGACTTTTAAGCCAAAAATGAACTGGCAAAGCACCCTTTCCTGGGTGTCATGATTGCTGTATTGCTTTTCTAGTATATAGTTGTTGGTGGGATTTTTAATAACTGGTATTTTTTTTTCTCCTTAAAGAGTGGTATAAATGTATACAGTTACCTATTACATAATCATGATAGGCTAGTTCATCAGTTGGGACAAAAGCTTGGCAAAGTGAACATATTATTACCATGTACCTAGGAACCACTTAAGTTCAAAGTTATTGTTGCTGCTATTTACAACTATTCTACTCATATTCATTAGAACTGTGTCCATGTTCTCATGCTGGTTTGGGGTCAAGCCCTAAGCATCTTCCTAATCCTAGTTTTCCGTAAAAGGGTTTTGTTTGTTTAGAAACATTTTTCATTGCTTAGATACTTTAGAGTACCTTACTTAAACACCATTGAGTAACATCATCTTCCTTCCAACTGGAAGCTCCGAAACAGGGCTGCATCATGACCCCTATTGATTCATGAACTTCTCATGGAAACAGCGAGCTGTGCATGGAAGTCCAGGACATAGTGCATCCACACAACTTTTTGATTAAATTTGAGATATAATGTAGTGCATGTTGCTGTTTTATTTGCTTCTTTCTTTACAGAAATATAGAGAACATTGCTCATATGTAAGTAATGAATTGGATGGCATTGCACTTACTGTATCAGTTTCTACACAGATGTAATTTATGTTGTGTTCATATACATGGTGTGGTATTTTGTATATACATAGATAGCTATATATGTACCTATACATATCTAATTCACTTTAGATTTTTGCTTGGAAAACATTTCCAGAATATACTGCCTTTCTTTCACATGATATTTTCTTTGGTTGTGCAAACTGTCTTCCTGAAAATACAAAAAATAAAAGATGCAGTAAAAGCTGCTTGTTTCTTCAGGGAATGAGAACCAAAGAAAAGCCAGGCCACAGGAAGCCTCACAGCAAAATTCTGTCATGCCAGCATAGTACTATTCTATGACCCTGTCTGTGTGGGAAGTTTGGGTTTTGAATATCAGAGACTACATATATATGACAGCTTTACTGGCCCTAACCATTTGAAATATGCATATTTAGAAAATGTTCCATCTGTTCCAATTAGGAGCTGCAGAGGGGATATGGAATCATGGGATTGAAGTAATTTAAGGCAAATATTCATTATGCTCTAAAATGTCTTTTATTAGAGAATCCTTTTACAAAGGATATCTACAGTGACTAGACTTTCATCTGGAGGATATTTGGGGTTGTGGCATACACAGCCAAAATTATTCTTTTTCTTTAAAAGAATGGTTCTAACATTGTCTTGGAATGCTATAGTCTTGAAAACATAAAAGGAGGTAATCTGAGACATAGAATGTTACATTGATCTTTTATAGCTGCATTTGAAACTGTCACCTTTTTCAATTTCTGTCTTGACACTATGGAAAATTGCCCTGAAAATGGGGAAATTGCCCTGAAAAAGTCCAACTATTCATATTCCAAGAAAAGTTATTTGCTGTAAGATTTACTTGTAACTGTTTTGCTTTGGGCATAATGCAGAATATAAGTGGCTTTTTCTGTTAGGAGTATCTATCTTAAACTGAAAAGATTTTTTTTTCTGCATTTTGTATTCATGGTACTGCGTGTTTTCTGGGGGGAAGATGTGTAATAATAGAAAGCTGTGTTAGTTATTTCTTAGCAGCGCTGTCTTTATTTATTTCTTAGCAGCACTGTCTTTATTGCCATCTGAAAACTTGGAGGTAAAGAACATCACTGTATTTAAAATACAGAACCGCTGGTGCACATGAGCTGAGGGGCTTAATTATAGGAGGACTGGAGCTGAAGAGATGAACATAAAGTAAACTCCGTAACCACAGAAGTGACATACTGTTTCTAACAACAATAGTGTCTTCAAAAAAGTCGTTAGTCTCAAGGATGGCAAAGTAATTCTTTGTATAAAAATGTTATCTCATGATTAAATTTTCATCAATGACATAGATACATATGACATACATATTTTTTTCCCCAGTTTGAAAGGTTAAATCTTGCACTGCAGAGAACACTAGGAAAACACAGAATAAAAGAAACCAGGTATGTAAGTGTAATGGGTTTGTAACTAACTTCACTGCAAAAATGTTTTTCAGACAGTTCATAAGGCCTAGGAATGGGGTGGTGACCGGGAATCAAGACTTCTGGAATTTGTTTTCAATTATCTTGTCAAATTGGTGTGTAACATTTCATGTAATGTAAGCTAGTAATGATTTTGCTTATTTTAAAATATTCACAAATATTTATATAACTCACAACGTTGACTTAATGGGCAAATTGTACAGGGAAACAGGCAAGGACTTTGGAGGAACTCAAAGACTGCTTGGCATAGATGAAACGATAGATATGGTTGTATATGGATCTAACCCACTGTTTCTAAGATCCCAGGGAAAGAGTTTTAAATACAATCAGTATTAAACAAAAGAATTTGGTTACTGATACACTGTATGAGTGAACACTCATACAGTACAGATACTGACATGGATGTTTTTCTGAGCTTACTTGGCTTCTGGTTTCTGTTTCTGAGGAACTCAGCTCAATTTTCAGCACTTCTTAGTACTAATCCAATATTAATAATTTGAGCCTTGTGGGGAGTGAGAATTTCTTAGCATCTCATGATACACTGAGGACTCACTTTATTGAATGCATCTGAAAAAATAAGCCCATCAGTTTAAATCTGCTTTCTGAAGTGAAGAAAACTAATCAAGTTGGAAACCACACTGTTGCTCACCATGGTAAGAATAGATAATTGCAGTGTATCTTTTAAATGATACTTGGTATTTTTAAAGCACTTTACATACATTGACTGAACCAAAGATAGCGGGTCAGATGTGCTTTGCAATTGCTGACTGGCTTATTGCTATGAATGTTTTCCCATTCTTTAATTATGTGTTGCTTCCCTGGAGTATTACTTGAAAAGAAAAAATTACTGTGATATTCTGAATGAGGCAATAATGCAAATGTAAAACAAATCTAAATGTCTGTATTGCTTTTGCATATAAATATACCTATGGTATTCCAAGTGAAGAAATTCAGACAGCATCTATTAGGAGTTTATGGCTTATATGAAGGTTAATCTAAGCTATATGTCATTCTCATAACTGTGAGTCAAACATTCAGGTTGACATTTATTGTCCTCAGAGAACTCAGGGCTGCAGGTTTGTGTCAAATATCTGCATTACTACCAATGAAAAAGTAATTTCGAAGTTAATTGTTGTTATTGGTATTTCCTCTCAAAGCAGAAATACGTTCGCACCTCTTTTGAATTAAATGCAATGTAATTCCAAAAAATGCTTGAATATAAATTCCAATTACATTATACAATATATTAGGAAATATGGTTTTGGCTTCAAGAAAAAAACACAAACCAAACAAAACACAGGACTGTTACAATGACATGCAATAGCATTTGGCCTAAATCCATAATTTGAGCTCAGACCACCAAAGCTTTAATTTACCAGAAATGCACAGGATAATCTAAGATCCTACCAAGACCCCCTTTTGAATTAATTAAAAACTTCCTATTTGATCAGCAGAACTGGGTCTATACACTTTAAAGATGAGGTAGGTAACTTCTGTACTTACTATTTTTACCATGTTTATCTTGATTATTTAGGGGTTTTATTTATATTTTTATGATCTTTGCAGAAAAACTGGTGATAGAGAAGATTTTGAAAAAATAATCAGTGATCACGCTAATGCAGCAGGTAATGTAAGCTTGTTTAATAATATATATAAATAGATTATATGCACTATATATATAAAAATAATATATTCTATATAAATTAGTCTTGTTACTAATATGTTACTTCATAATCTGAAGGACTGTTGTGTGCCAGAAGAGAACTCTGTAATTTGTAATATGTAACTTTGGCTACATCTGTAATAGTAAATTAGCATTTCCTGCAACTGGTATATGGTCTTCTATACACTTAAACTGTTAAACTGGTCCAGGCACACAGTTGGGCTGTGAGAGACAATACTTTTTCAAAGGATTCCCAGTAACAGCTGGGGAATTGGAACATTCCCAACAGTCAGTTTGCATGAAGCGATCCAGTTAAAACAAATTTACTAGGAAGGATGTGAGCCATTCAGTGCCAATTGGCCTCAGTGCTCCAGAATATTCCTAGGGTCATTTAATGTACTGGATCAGGCATAGTACTTATATCTACAGATCCTATTTTATTCTTATGTTAATTTTTAAAATTCTTATTTTACTCCTTTATATCAATCTAAGGGAGTTGAGTTAAATCTTGTGCCAAAACTTGTATTCATTTTGTCTACATCTCTACAAAGAACACAGAATCATGGATCTTTCTAAACTAGAACAAATTGTACCCCCATTTCCAGGCCTTGTTTCCAGGACTCCTAAATGAGAGTGCCCTCAGGTATCAATACTGGATCAGGGAAGGATATTGATAGTTTGCTTTGGCCTAGGATGAAAAAAATGTGGATGAAAAAATGGCCTGTGATTCAGGATGATGAGTGCAGTTCTGACTAAAATGTGGTTCCGTGCAGGTGTTCCCGTGGAGTCTCTACGGGAATCTCTTGGTGAAGAGCTATTCAAAATATGCTATGAAGAGGATGAACACATATTAGGGGTTATTGGAGGGACCCTTAAGGACTTCTTGAATAGTTTCACTACTCTGCTGAAGCAGAGTGGCCACAGCCAAGAAGCAGGAAAAAAGGACAGACTTGAAGATGCCTCCATATTATGCCTGGAGAAAGATCAGGACTTCTTAAATGTTTATTATTTCTTTCCTAAGAAAATCACAAGTCTTATTCTACCTGGTATCATTAAAGCAGCAGCTCATATTTTGTATGAAACTGAGGTGGAAGTGATGCTCATGCCTCCTTGTTTCCATAACGACTGCACTGAGTTTGCTAATCAGCCTTATTTGCTGTATTCTATACAAGTCAAAAGTGCAAAACCGTCCTTATCTCCATGTAAACCACAGTCTTCACTTGTGATTCCTGCCTCTATGTTCTGTAAGACTTTCCCATTTCATTTTATGTTTGACAAGGATATGTCAGTTCTTCAAATTGGAAATGGGATAAGAAGACTTTTGACCAGGAGAGAATTTCAAGCTAAGCCCAATTTTGAAGAGTATTTCGAAATTCTTACCCCCAAAGTAAGCTGCACTTTTAGTGGAATAATGACAATGCTAAATATGCAGTTTACTGTACGAGTGAGAAGATGGGATAATACTGATATGAAACCGTCCATGGTAAGGGACTTTTTATCACCATTACTTCTATGAGGAATTTGTTTTCTTCAGATGGAATTAAAATAGCCACAAAACATGGTGCATTTCGCATTTTCTACCTCTGAACATCTGATACAACTGTATAATAATGATTTAATTAGGGTACTCAAATGTAATTCAGGTTCTGAAGCCAATGTTCAGTCAAAATTCTGCTTTAGGACTTTTACACAAGTAAAATCTGACTGCAAATTTGATTTTATTTTAATAATTTGAAATACTGAGATAAAGCCAGTGATATGCCATGCTGCTGAGAATAAGGGCATCTCCAGCACAAGGACAGTGGCAGGTAAAGCTTTAACAAACTACCCCTGAGTCATTTGGAAACAGCTCTAGGATTTAGGGAAAAGAAATTGATGTTTTCTGTGATCATTCAGCCTTTGCTATGTTGGTATCTTTGATACTGTGATGTTTTCATGAGATACAATCACCAAAGGTTCCACTTAGTTTCAGCTGATGGGATTGCAACTATCTTTGCTGAAGCTGGATGTGTGACAAACGACCTGGGACAGTAAAAAACATTGAGTGTTCAATGACTGTTTTTATTCGTTCCTGGTCCCAGCTGAATTCTAGCTTATACACACCTGAGGCACCCCAGGATGAATTACCAGTTCAGACTCAACTCTCCAAAAACTTAAATGAAGAACGGTAAAAGAGTTTTACCCAGTTACTAATGTAGCTACTATTAAAAACTGTAGCTACTTCATTGCAGATCCATTTCTGCACTAGAATGATTACAAGGGGTAGGAGACTTGGCTTTGATTTTGCATGTACTTGCATATGCAAATGTCTGTTAGTAGGGAACAGATTTTATTAAAAGAGTGGTCTTTCAAAGCCATGTGAAGCTAAGCTCTGCAGCACCTAACACATTACACAACTGGCTACAGAAGGGACATAAAAACACAAAATATTTTCCTTGTTAGACCATTAAAATTGGATATTTCTGCCACTTATGCCTTTAATTTTAAATTGCAGTGAGTACTGAACACCTATGATAAAACTGAAGCAGATTTTCTCACTTCATCTTATGGAGAAAGTGGTGCATGAACTAGTTATTAGTAGAAAATCATAGGCCACTGTAGTCACACATTTTATCAATTGCTGAAAATGCACAAAATTATTCTTTTTGGTTTTCTTTTCTCCCTAAGATTAAGTGATACTCAAACATAACTAGGTGTTTATCCTTAAGTTGGGGTCCTTTTGTACCAGAGGACTGAATAAAAATGAACTTATTTGATGGTTCTGTGATTCAGCACCCCATGTTTTCTCTAAGCAACTAAATGAAAATGTAAGGACTATGGACCAGTCTTTATTTTCTTACATTTTAGCAAAATGTATTTTCTCTAAAACTTCTTGCTTCTAAATCATTGCCATGCATGTTTTGCATGAATTCTTCTTTCTTTAACTGTTTCAGGTAATGGATCTTAAAGGCCAAATGATCTATATTTTTGAATCCAGTGCCATTCTATTCTTGGGATCTCCCTGTGTGGATAGACTAGAAGATTTTACAGGACGTGGATTGTACCTCTCCGATATTCCCATTCACAATGCTTTAAGAGATGTTGTTCTGATAGGAGAGCAGGCTAGAGCCCAGGATGGACTGAAGAAGAGATTAGGAAAGCTAAAAGCAACCCTTGAGCAGGCCCATCAAGCACTTGAAGAAGAGAAGAAGAAGACTGTAGATCTTCTGTTTTCAATTTTTCCTGGAGAGGTTGCTCAGCAGCTGTGGCAGGGACAAGTTGTACAAGCCAAGAAATTTAATAATGTCACCATGCTTTTTTCTGACATTGTTGGGTTCACTGCCATCTGTTCCCAATGCTCACCTATGCAGGTTATCACCATGCTTAATGAGCTTTATACTCGCTTTGATTACCAATGTGGAGAACTAGATGTCTACAAGGTACACAGTTCATTGCTTTTCTGTGGGATTCTGGGGCAGGAAAGGAAATTAAGACTAAATGGGACAGAAGATAATAGAGGTCAAAAATTATTTTGCCATAAACCTTTTTTAAATTAAAGACAAATCATAAAACAAAACAAACAAAAAAAATCAACATGAACAATTGTTCATTTATCCGAGAGAGAAACCCGTCAAAACTTACAAGTTAATTTTAAAAATTAAGTTCAATGACAGTGCTGTGAATCTGGAGTAAGTAGGTTTTTAATGTAGCTACGGGTGCCTGACAGTAAATGAAAAAGGAAAAGTATTTTAGAATTATGCCCAGCAATAAATACAAATTGTGCAATTTTTCCTTTTGCATAATGCTGCAGGATTTGTCCAGTACTTAAATAATTTTGCAGGAAAAATAAGACTTGGTCAAGAATTGTATGTAGCTACAATTCTTACTGAAGATAGGCTGTTCTTTTATATTTATCAAACAGTCTAACAGTAAGAAACAAATATGCCTGTTTTAGGTTGAGACTATTGGAGATGCCTACTGCGTTGCTGGAGGCTTACACAAAGAAAGTGAAACACATGCTGTTCAAATAGCACTGATGGCCCTGAAGATGATGGAACTGTCAGACGAGGTGGTGTCTCCCCATGGAGAGCCAATCAAGGTCATATATTTTATTGTATTTTATTTGGTTAAAGTGAGCATTTTTGTTTGTTTAATTGCTTTCTGGGATTTTGTCTCAAAGAAATTTCACATCATTGCATTAACTCAGACAATTTGGGGAATCAAGTGACTGTGACTGGAGAAGCTGACCTTTTAAGTTCTATGGATGAGAGTTTTGTGGAGCAGTAAAGATGAAATAGAGATATGAAAATCAACCCAAAAGACAAATGCAGTGAAGTCAATAGGTACAATCTGACGCGCTGCAGTTTTTGTCTCAGTAGCAATAAATCTGTCAGTGTCATGGAATATTCTCTTTTCTAAGGAAATGACTAATCCTCTTTCCAAATTAGACTTCCAAGTCTTTTGACGCAGAAGCTATGAATATGAATGCCCAAAGACATTCTGATTGTAGTAATCCACGCATCTTTAAAGGATTCCATTGCTGTTCTTGTTTTACAGTCAGATACTGAACCACCATAAGATAATGGTGTTAATGCTGTCAAAGCAACTGTTAAATTCAGTGGTAATTATATTTATGGCTTCCTTTCAATGGGAACTTACACATGTACTGAAATTTTCATGTAGGATTATCTCTCACTAAGAAAGAAAAAGAAAGGCCTGTGTGCATAAAAAATGATGTTGACTTTTGACTAAGTTCAAATGGCCTGGAATGGCATCCTGGTATTTTTAATAGAGGTGTCTCAGTTCATTATGTCTTTCATTTGCTAATTTTTGACATTTATCTGTTCATTTGTTTCTTCCAGAAAGCTTAATGCTTGTTTTTTTTTAATTTTAGATAAAGGAATATTTGTATTCCAAGACAAAGAAAATGGTTATTAAGAGGATTATATGCTCCACATTTATCACAGAGAACAGCAGTATTGTATTATAAATAAATGTTTTTCTTTTTGTATTTTGCGGTATCAAATTAAGTTACACTTAAAAAATCTGGAAACATCCTGACAATATTATAACAAGTTTATCATTTACATGCAAATGCTACTATTACATTTTTTAAATTAATTTTAAAATAAGGAGAAAAAAGTTGTATTGTGTACCTAACAGAAGCTTCTTAGAAGGAAACTATTTTTAATGAAAGCCTGCATGTCTTTTAATTAAATGCTTCATGAAATCATTGGCTATTGTTATTATTGCTAATCAAAGCAAAAAATTTGTCACACAGTCTACTGCCATTTTACGTATCAATTGTCAAAGAAAAAAAGGTGTGACCACAAATGGGATACTTTGAATCAGACTTACATTTCAATGAACATATTTCAGCCATCTTTACTGTGTTGGTGGATTTTGGTTTTGTTGCAGGTTTTTCTGGTTTTACACTCAAAGTTAGAAATTGTAACTTCATAATGGTATGATACTCTCTGGATATGTAAAGAGTAGCATGCATAGTAGACGTACAAGCTTTCTGACATCATGCCATAATTGTGTCAGAATGCTATTCTGAAGAAAACATCTCTACACTTGTGTAATGCACATGAAAGAACACACCTCAAAAAAAACCCCACCAAAAAGAACCACAGAAAGCAGCATCAGCTAAGTAAGAGTCAAAAAGCTGAGTATGAGCTAAGTTCTCCCAGCAGTTCACAGTCATATTTTGATATGGTAGGATTACTTACTAAAAATGCAATGCAAGATAAACTTCAGCTAGTTCCCTCTCCACAAGCAGTAATGACCAGAGTACAAATATTTTAAGGAGGCTCTGCTAACTCAGTTTATTTTAGTAGCTCATTCTTTCTTTTTTTTTTTTTTTTAAATTGAAGAATAATTTATAAAATTGACTTTACTAATTCTGTTTTCCCTAATAATGCTGTTTTCTTTCTTTTGTTTAAAGATGCGTATTGGCCTTCATTCTGGTTCCGTCTTTGCTGGAGTTGTTGGGGTTAAAATGCCTCGTTATTGCCTTTTTGGAAATAATGTAACCCTTGCTAATAAGTTTGAATCTTGCAGTATACCTAGAAAAATAAATGTCAGCCCAACAACTTACAGGTACAGTGCTTGATGTATGTAAAATGTCCACCTGCAGTAGTTACTGTAGTAGTCTATTATCTTCGTGTTGTTTTTTGTTCTTCCTTGAAGTACTGCTACATATTTTCCCTTTTTTCTTTTTATCTGACTGCTCATGAATGCACCACAGTTATTAATAGCCAGACTTCAACCAGCAGCAGCAAGAAAAAAGGTGAAACAGAACAACTGATTCTTGTTTTTCAGACATTGACTGTCTGGGCCAACTTTGCCTCTTACACCACAGCTGTATACATCTTGCTTTTTCTTCCTTCTTCTCTCATATAGTTTGCTCTTCTTCGAGCTTTCACAGTGAACTGGACGCCAAACTGGCTGCAGGTGTCCTTGAAAACAACAACCTCACTGGAGAATGGTTAAACATCACCCTACACGTGTTCATTCTCCTTTGGTTAGGAAGGATGACTGAATAAATTGCAATGAATCAAAACCACCAGTGTTTAGTTTATACAGGTCTTTCAGTTCAGTTTAAATCTGTTAGTATGGAACTCAGATCAGGTATTTTTAGTAACATGTAGTCCATGATTATGCAGACAGCTAGCAGGCTCTCCCATGGGAAATACAGCATCTTTCCTTTGTCCTTCAAACCTAACACTCTCCTTGTATTGTCTGTTTAATTGTACTTCAAGATCACCTTGCAAATCACGTTGCAAGTAATGGCCAAGTAATAATGTCTTGTAGATGCCAGGCAAGACAATAGGAAACTGTTTTGAATGGGATGGTAACAACAGTCAACATCTGAACTCCAGGTCGAGGTCTGAATTTTATGTCACTGAGCTGACAGACATTATTGTTTCTTCCAATTGTAAAGAGTGAATCTAGTAGAAGGAAGTGATATGGCTGGCTGGGTAAAATAAGCAAAATTACAATTTTTTTTTTTTTTTTACATTTTAAGGAAGCTCTGCTACCCTCACTGTAGCCTGTATTGTAGTCTGTTGTTCCTATTCAGCTTGTACCCACTACCTCTTATCTTATAATGCCTTGTGGCAAGGTTCTGCATTCAACATCAGGCAGAGAATTTGGCACAGGATCCTGACAACCCCTGCAGCATGTGTTATGTGACATACAGGGTGCCAAGCTTTAGATGATCTTGGATAGGTGATTTAGAAGAAGTAGCGCAGGTATTAGAGCACACAGAAAGTAACCCTTTTGATCATGCACTCTGAAAACACAAAGAGAGCATTAGCTTTGCCAGCGCTTATGTATGTCAACATAAGCAGTGCTGGCCAACACTGATTGTTTTTCCATTCATATGGAAAATAATTTTGAATAATACCCCTAGAAAACAGGCAATTTCCTTAACGGATAAACTGTTGTTTTTGTGGAATTTCTTTTTTTTTCTGAGTGAATGAGGTGTTAAGCTCCTTTTTGTTTGGTGTTTTTTAAGTTTTGATTCATTCACCAATTCTAAAGACACACTGATAACATTATGGCACCTTGCACAACTCCTGTATATTGCAGTAATTGTTTGAAAGCTTAGATACAAGTTATCAATATTTATCCCTACAAATTAACACTCTCTGTTTCAATCTGTGGTAAAGGAAATAATATTAGAATTGGTAAGAGGGTCTGAATAGTTTAATTAATAAGGTTCACAGTATTCCATTATTTGAAGCATTAATTATGGTGCATTTGATGTGCAGATATGAGCTAGCTTTCAGCACTAAATAATTTTTGAAAATATTTACAACAAACTTAGCACCTACATGCAAAACATTGACAGGACAAAAAAAAGAGGCGATACTATTTGCACTGATGCACAAGTTTATAAGTTATCAAGGTTACCAAGTAAACATTATTTTTTATATTTTCAATAAATAACTATAAAAATTAAATTAGATTCTCCCTGCCATACATGAAGAATTATTGAATATCTGCACTTATTAGTGACTGATTCATTTTTAATCAAGGTGATTCATTTTTGTTCTAGGTTGTTAAAGGAATACCCAGGTTTTGTGTTCACACCACGCTCAAGAGAGGAGCTTCCACCAAATTTTCCCAGTGATATCCCTGGAATTTGCTATTTTCTGGATGCTTATATTCAAGGAACAAACTCACAGACTTGGTTTCAAAAGCGAGATTTGGGAGATGGCAATGCAAATTTTTTCGGTGAGGAAACAGGAATAGACTAAATTGTACATTCACAAATGTATAGAATAAATTTATAAATATTTGGAATTTTTTTTGTATAAATTGAGAATTTTTAAAACTGTATGAAACATGAAAGCACTTTAGATTGTTAACACCTGAAAGCCAGTATTAAAATTTCAGGAAGTATGTCACTGACTACTTTTTATTTTTCCTTTGCATAAGGAACATAGTCGCTAAAGTAATGTTGCAACGTCACTGTTGGAAATGCTACTATAAACTGTATTTTCCCTGTGGTAATTTGTAAGTGCTACAGTTCTCTCTATACTGAGAATTCTAGATGTATTGTATATGCAGTTTGTCAGGAAATGTAACGTGCAAGTGATGCAGCCACATGCAGTGTTGTGAGCTGGTGCTTATCAATGACTATAAAAATGTATTTTCTTAGAGATTCCATAAGAAAATGTCCATTAAAATATTGTCATTGCCATCACATACTCCTTCCAGTGCATCATTTGGGCCCCATCCTAGAAGCTGCTGACCATCTTCTCACACTGACTGGTCAAAATATGAGGGTGCTCAGCATTTTCTGGATCAGGCTGCTAATTGTAGCTGATACACATGCATAGCAGAGTTGCTGCTTACTGTTTCATGAACTTTGTGTATAAAATGAATATAGATTAAAACACTGTATAATCACATACTAATATCTCTGTAATCATCAAACTATTTTAGTCCTAAGGGTTTTTAAAATACTTAAAAATAATAATATCCACTTGTTATTATGTATTACAGCAATAAATGTTTTCTTTTTGTTGTCATTTAAATTTGAAATGTTTTAACAGAAGTGTAATAAAATATGCTTTGGAATGTTTGCTTAGAAATGAAATTCCAGTCAGACTGTATGAAATGGGAGCACACCAGCTTAAAGCTCTGATCCTTATTCGAGGATGCAATGTGGGTGTGACGTGTTATGGAAATGCCCATCGCATGCTCACTCTAAAGTTGCCGGTGGAATCTTCAGGTGAACAGAAATGCTTTCAAACACATTTACAAAGATTCACATATGAACACATTTACAAAGATTAATACTACTACAGAACAAGCTTTTCTGTTGTGGCTAATGGAATATGAGTGGAGAATTCTAGAGGCTTTGCCTCTGGAGCTGGCAGAATAGAGTTAGAGAAGAGTTCTGAGTTCAAGATTCCACCTCACTGACTAGCAGATCCATCTGCCCAGAAATTCCTCTGTGCTGTAGTTTGATCCCAGCTGCAGGCTGGAGAACTGCACTGCTTACACACATACTACTACTCCCAGCAGTATCAAGTATTATTAGTTATTATTCTAACCTCTTCAGCTCTTGGGGTCTGGCATATCAAGGCATTAAAGTCTCTTCAAACCACTTGCCACTAATTCAGATTTTTAATCTTAATATTTACAGGGAACAATTACATTAGACTAAGGTGCTATTTTTTTCATTTTCTGATCTTGACTGGCACATTCTGAAGGTCAATATATCATTTTGTCCTACTAGTATTTGGTATAAACTCATATATGTACCATCAGAGTCTTGAGAAAAGTCCCTATAAGAATATAGAATTAAGAACATTTTAAAACCATATTTCAATTCAGATTTCCTTTAAGGAGCATTTGAACAAAACTTGAAACATTGAATCCTTCTTGAGGTCTACTATATCCATCCAGGATGCTTAGAAATAGTTCTGTGGCACAAAAATGGAACCAGAAAGTCTGTTCTACATAAACACGTCTTGCACACACCATATATATATACACACATATACAAGCACATGTATTTGTAACACTTTAGACCGCAGTGTTTCAAGGAAACAAGAACTATGCGAATCTTGGAGATTGACGTTTCCAGTATTGGTTAGAAAATTCTATTCTATTGAGATAAATACCCAGACATTACTAGCAGTGCCACGTGGGTGCTCCTGGATATAAAAATGTGGCAGTATTTGAAAACTGACTCTTCAGTAGGCTTATGTTATTAAACCAGTAATGACTGAGGTCAGTATGAATCTATCCATTCCTGTTAAATAGGCTTTTCAATAAAAAGGATTTCTTTCTCAAATCTACTGAATGGAGGGGATGCTTAGGAGGGAATTTCCTTTTGTCCCTAGAAGACAACTATTGCTGGACTGGATGATGGCCATGCTCAAAGCCAAATTCCATATGAAACTGTCATTAGATAGGATGTTCATCATGGCAGTTCTTGATACCTTCCTTAGTGGTGTCAACCTTCAGGGAAGAATTCTGATAAGGTGATTAAGAGTACACAGAAATCAACATGCTTGAGTCTCAGAGAAGTAAATAGGATTTAGTCACATATTTAAGACAATGATTCAAGAAAGTGCTTTAAAATGTACTTGTGTTCAGACCTGTTCAACAAAAGCCCCCGTAAGTCTGTTTAGCTTTAAGCATAATTTAAGTATTTAGGTCTCACTGAAGCTGTTCCTCTGTTTAATTTTTTTTTTTTTTTTGCTGAATAAACATGTACTTAACAAGGGACAATTATTTTAATTGATCTTTTCACTTAGATCTAAAATATTCCTTTCACTTTTTAACTAATAATTTCACTTAAATGGAAAAAAAAAGGAATTGTGGAGATAAACAGAAGGAAGGCAATTTAACTCATGGAATACTGGGACATTTTGGAAGAAAATAATAGAGTTGTTTTTAAGTTGATGTCTTCTGTAGTATAATGTATTATATTGTGGAAATTTTCAGAGACTATGCAATGTTATTTATATAAAAATACCTTAGTACTATGTCCAGAAACAGTTTTTTTACATGTGAAATTTTATTTTAATAGTTCATGGAGATTCTGCGTGGCTGATTTCTGTTCACACTTACACTTCGTGATGATACATACATTTCTATCACACTGCAGTTTCTTTGCCAAACAAGTGTAAATGGCCCTTGAAACAAAAAGTGGGTCCTTTGAATCTTAACAGTGACATAGCTAAAGTGAAAGCTATACCAAAAGAATTCAACTAATTTTATTTCATTCAGGCATGACCTGATATGATTTCAGAGAGATGTTGGAAAAAATTTGCATTGCTGGTGTCAGAGGAGGTGCAATTAGTGTGGAGCTGATGCTCTCTTTCTCTCTGAACTACTGTGCAAAAGCAGAGCAAAGAGAGTCACAGAAACTGACAGAACAGTGAAGCACACACATAATTAAGCCCCTGGGACAGAGCTACTTCTTCCTGGGAAACCTTGTGAAGGCAGAATTCAGACCTCCCCCAAACCCAGTTTATTTCTCCCATCATTTTCTTTTGCAATCTTTTCAGAAACAGCTGCAATTAATAGTACAGGGGGCAAAATCAGTATTTCCAACTGAAAGCCATCAGAATTAAGGGAATTGCTCTTGAATCTTGGCAAGGAGACGCTTTTTCAAACCCCACCCATCCTACAACCTAGCAGGCCACTCTAGCTGCTACCATTTTTTTAATGCCTGCTCATTGTTCTGCAAAAGCAGTGGAAGATTTGCTTCCTGCAACAGCAATGACTTTTGTGGCTGTTTGCCATAGAGTGTACAAGGTACTGAGTTGCTCTGAAAGCTCTGCTCCAGTTTATCCTAAGTCAGCTTGGCAGGAACCAAATTTCACTTTCTGAAATGAGAGCTAGGACTTGCTTTTCTGCTTCTAAAGTCTGCAAGGTGTGTGCCACAATAGTCTTTTGAGACTTCTAAAACCACCTCTGATGGTGTGACTGCTCACAACTGCATAGGAAGAAAATAATCAGATTAAAGTTTGTTGGTTTTGTTTTTTTTTTTTTTTTAAGTTTTCCAATCTCATTTGCATGTGTTCACTGGCAGTCCTTTTCTGCAGAGCATGGAGGGAGAGTAAAAGTCACTGTCTTACATTACTGAGCATTGCTCTGATACTGAAACACAAATAAAAGAGGAAAGATAATCAATGATTCTGGAACCTTTGCTACGTCCAGATGCAACAGTTTAAAGATACATACTCTCCTGAGCACAAGCAGCAGGATCTGAATGTTAAATATGCAGTTAGGGTGGAACATGAAGCTGGAAAGCCAGTCAAAGAAATAATAAACCATGAAAGAATCTGAAACGAAGTAAACAACCTTATAAAGTGTTTCTCATCTGCTTCGGCAGACTTTTGATGCTGAAAGGAAAGTCAAGCCAGTGGTTTCCTAATATAAATGTAAATGAGCACATTGCTTTGCAACCCCATTATAAGATGGCCTTTGAAGATCTGTGCTAAACTTGCTTCTCATTTTTTGAGCATTACGAAATTACAGATTTTTGTGCCACTACATCAAATGCATATCCTGCACACACAGCAGCATGTAGCGGGAAATAATCAAGAGAATACATGCAGTAGCCTCCAAAGGGTGTGAACAGGGGTGGACTCAGACATAGATACATTTCCACTCTTCTGATTTTTCAGCCCAAACAAAACCTGCCAAAGAAATATCAAGGACAAAGGCATTCCCAGGGGCTTTGGACTACAAGCAGGTGAAAATGAACTGAATTCCACTGATTGCAGATGATGTTAGGGAAAATTTGGACATATGCTTAGTTTTCTCTGGATGGCTAAGATTAAAGTCCTCTTACAGGAGGATGCAATAGAGGACGCAGTTTCGCAAATGTACACATGTTACTGCATTACAGAACACCATGGACATATTGAGGGCTGTTTCATCATAGCTTGTCAATACCAGTACTGAAAAATTAATGTAATGGTATAGTAGAACAGTGTATAGTGGTATAGTAGAAATAATAGAAATAATGAATCTTGCTGAAATGAACTTAAGAGGGTGTTTCTGCATCTGAGAAGTATTATTATGAAAATTCCAAATGTCGGGTCTCAGACCATAACTAGAAAATACCTGTAATTCAGTCCAATGTCAGTAAAGTAACTCCATCTTCAGTAAGTGAAATCCAGCAATACCATATAAGGCAGCTTTTTTATTCAGGATTTCAGTAACAAAATGAAATGTAAAAGCAAACTCCAAAGTAAAAAATGCAACTTATTAAAATACTTCCTTTGTTTTATAGTGCTTGTGTATTAACACAAACCATATTGAGCTGAATGTAGATGTTCTTGGCCAGCTAGCGGTTTTCCCAAACCTACTGTCTCAGCAACTGCCCTTTCACACAACATAAAAGGATCCTATGCTACTTTTTGCTTTCATGAATCTCACCAAGAATTGCCAGATGAAGTCAGCATCCCAAATCAGGAAGAAACATGTTAAAAAAACCCACCACTTAACCATGTACAGCACATACCCAGTGCATGAGGGTCCCCAAATGGGAATATGATTTTGTGCTATAGTGAAATAAGCTGCAGGCTTTATGGAAGTGCATCAGATACAGTCCAAATGTTTGTGTGATGTGCATAATGCATGTGGCCTAACAGTCCTGATACTGACATGGTTGGGCCTTGAATCTTGATTGAGCAGGTATCTGGAATGGAGGTTTGTCCTTCTCAGGAAATCACTTGGTTGAATTCTTTAATTCAGCATCTTCCAAACTTTTAGAAGGAGACCCCTATTTTAGAAAACTAAATCAATCACTGTCTGCTTTTACTCTGCCCATTCTGTTTTCACTTCACATTTTACAAATCTCACCTTGGCTAGAACTTCCATTTGTATTATAATGGGTTAATCACAAGAATACCCTGCAAACGCAACCTACCAAGCCTGAACCAAATCAGAAGAATTTCATATTTGTCTAAGGCAATTTTGACCCTTGTAGATATCAGCACTTTTGAAAAAGTGTCATTCAGATATACAAAATCACCAGGATCATCTACATTCTGAAAACCATAACCAAAAATAACTTCATGTAATCTCTCTAACACTTGATGAGCATGAGGGCTTACCCCATATACAGACAGAGCCAAGTGGATTCCCTTGAAACCTGTGAAGAATGGTGATATTTTTTTTACACCTATTCTTAATATAGTCAACTTGTTTCCTGTCTGGGATGTGGTGCTAGGAGTTCCTTGGCATTGGTATCCTCAAAACTGTTTTATAAGTGCGTGAAGGAGAAGACTCCAGCAACACTGGAGGGCAAAAGTCCCAGATGTTGTCTTAGGTCTTCTCGTAGTGTAGATTCACTACCAGCAGTAGGCACACAAAGATGTAATTACAACATTTGTATAACAGGACACATTTTCCCATTTTCCCAAAATTTACTTCCTACCAAACAGGAAAAGTCGGTAGTGACCTGACGTGTTCGAATCTTAGTTAATTGGTGACAACCCCTCTTAAGCTATAGGAAAGCATAACCTTTGGTCTGGTTCCAACAGTATGATCTATTACATTATTTCTATTGCCAGTTTCCTGAAAATTGAAGAGATCTTTAGAGATTTGCATCTCTTCAGTTTTTGTTTGGTTTTCTACACAGATATATTCAACCAGGAGTTTGGAGTAGTTTGGTAAATTTATTTAACTATTTTCTTTCCTCTCTTCAAAATTAACATATTACTTGTCTGATTCTAACTGGTTATATTGAAGCTTTTGTTCTTGGTCATCCTTTTACAAAATCTAAAATCTGTTTTCCCAGTAGATTTGGACTGTGTTAAATAGAATTGATTATTATGCCTACATGACCTGAAAGCAGGGTTTCCCTCTGCTGTTCTTGGAATGTCTACTGAGATGACTTTGCCAAATTTCTAATGCCTATCCACTTGTGTCCTCACCTACTAGAGTTTTTAAAAGATCTTAACACAGATTCAAAAGTTCACCAGGCAGTACTTGAAATTTCAGAAGATATTACATGCCGCCATTTTTTAACTTATTTGCATGGAATTTCCAACATCAATGCTTCATTTTTTTTTTCAAGAACTATGTGAACAGTTCAAATTTTATACTTATTTTGCACTATCTTACTAAGATGGGAATTCTGTAATTTTACCTACATTTAGAATCCATCTGGATTGATTAGGGTTTATGGCTGAATGTAGCAAGATTTCTGCCCAAGAGCTACTACACTAGTAGTCCACTAAGTACCCTTATCCTTCTAGACAAACTAATAATCTCTCTAATATATTTTGATTCTTGTTAAACAAGTAAAAAAAAATCGCTAGTCTCCTTAGAATTTTTACTTCATACACCGGGGCCAGGTCTTTTGATCGTACAAAGGGCTTTAAACTGTATGGGTTTTTCAAGTGCTGTATTGTCTTTTTTTATTCCTTGTATATGATAACGTGATAGGGTGTGTTGTTTCCAAACTGGCGTTGGCATATTGTCTCTGCTCAACACGTCCTGTTGTAAGGGTCATGCCCTACTTAGAGAACCCTCTAGGAATCCATATTCAGTAGGTTACTGATACAACGCGGTGTTGATTCACACTGACACCTGAGAGGGACTCAAAAACACACAAAAACTCCCATTAATGAAAGCACCCATTATTATGCTTTTAACTTCACTGGCCTTGGAGAAATGAATGCACAGGAGCAGAAATGCCTGCGATCACTTTGTCGCTCAGATTCTTCGCTTTTTTGGGGACATTTGTCTTCCTAAAAGTTAAGTGGTTGCATTGGTACAAGAAACGACTGAAGCATTCTTGCGAATGCAGAGGGAAGTGACACCAGGGCGAGCACGCGTTGCCCTACACGTACCCACCCAAGCACTACGTGCAGGATGGGTACGTGCAGGAAGGTGCCCGACACGGGGGTCAGACCCCAGCTCCGCGCCGGGCACGGGCGACGGCCGCCCCTCAGCCCCTCAGCCCCGGACCCCGCCGGCCCGCGGCCCCCGCCCGCCCCCGCGCGGCCCTCGGCCCCTCGGCAGTCCCGCCCCCGCCTCTGATTGGAGGGGAGCGCGGCCGCCGCGCCCGCCATTGGCCCCCCGGGCAGGGATCGCACTCGCCATTGGCTGCCGGCGGGTGCCACTCGGGGCGGCGGCGGCCGGGGGAGGTGGTGAGGCAGCTGGGTCCATCCTCTGCTGGCGGCGGCGGCGGCACCACCACCACCACCACCACCACCACCACCACCACCACCCCATCATGGTGAGCTCCGCCGGCCCGCCCGCCCTGCCCGGGGCGCGTCCGCCCTGCCCGGCACCGGGCCCGTGGTGGGACGGAAGAGGCACTTGGGAAGCGGGAAGCCGGGCCCCAGCCCTTTCTTTGGGGGGGAGATGGGGTGATGTTTCGGTGGGATCGCTTCCCGCCGGGGTGATGGGAAGGGTGGGGTGGGATGCTGCGGGGAGGAGGAAGGGGCTCCCCTGCCGCCCGCTGCCTGACCGTGCCATCGCCTCGCTCTGCCCCGCAGTACGGCTTCGTCAATCACGCCCTGGAGCTGCTCGTTATCCGCAACTACGGCCCCGCCGTCTGGGAGGACATCAAGTAAGTGTCTGTGTGTGTTTTTGTGCGTCCGTCCGTCCGTCCTTCCGTGTGTCTGCGCGCGTATGTATGTCTGTGTGCGCGTGTGTCCGCCGAGGCGCGCAGGGCCGGGGGCCGGGGCCGGCCGGGTACCGGTGCCCCGTTTGCCGCCTGCCGGGCGCCGGGCGGGTCTGCGGGCCGGCGGTGGCTGGCAGCGGCACCGGCAGCGGTACCGCAGGTCTGCGGGCCGGCACAGGCACGCAGGACGCGGCTCCCAGCCGTGACAAGACCAGCGCGCCTCCTGCCGCGCCTCGTCCCGCTCGCGGCCTCCCTTAACGCCTCCAAGACCCGCCTTGTTCCGTCTTTCCCGGTCTCCAGGAGCCGCAGCGGGAATGGCGTTGATCCCCGCGGTCCCTCGGTTATACAGAATATGTGGCAGAAGTAATGTGCGGGCAAAACGCCCCGAAAACACGGATGCCCATCCTTGCATCAGGCCACCAGGTGAACCGTGCAACAGTTGCATCCCTGAAAGAATTGAGAGACAGTGTTTATTGAATAAACACTGTCTAAAACTGCTGTCAGATTTTGGTAATGTCCTCAGCTTGAAATCAAAAACGTCGCCGATTGTTATAGAGAAATATGTACAAGAATGTAAATATGTACAAGTAAAAGAGTGGGTTTTGGCTTCATTTCTTGAACCCGATTTCTTGTGCCCAACCCTTGCTTTTCTGGCAGTATAACATTTTGCTAATGAGCTGACTGCCTTCACTTTAAACCTTTGATCAGTTGTGAGATTGCACTAAAAGTTTGAAATGAGCGTGCAAACAAAATTCTATTTACCTTAATAATAGTAGTATTAATAGCTGGGCAAAACTACAACAAAAATTTTTAAAAGGATGTAGAAGCTTACAGAGTTGTAGACTGGCTTCATCAGGCTTTAAGCAACATGTGAGAAGAAAGGGTTTAATATGTTTTCTTGATAAGGCAGAAGTCGGTTATCCAACTTGGAGAAAGTGATCCTCTTTCAACTGGATGCCTTCTATATCCCCCTGTTGCATTTATTTTGAGCCAATTTTAGTATGTCAGTGTTAATGTTGATTTTATAATATATTGCTGTTGCCATAATACTATTTTTGGAGTTAAAGGACAGTTTTGACTGTGAGATTTTTGTTACCATGACATATTTTTTTCATAAAATCATTCAATAAGAATGTGGTAACCTTGCACAGTACCATGAAATCAGAGAATCATAGAAATGTCCTCTGGAAGGGGCCTCTGGAGGTCATCTAGTCCAATTTCTGTTCCAGCCTGGATTGTTACTGGCACTAGATCAGGGCTCAGCTATGACTTTTGTCTAGCTGAGTCTTTACAATCACCAAAGGTGAGTCCACAGTTGTGATTCAGCAGGCATTCATTGTTCTATTGATCCCTGACAGGTACTCTGTAAATTACTGTTGGCAAATACAGTTCTGTGCATACTATAGATGAACCTGCAGTGTATGCCAAAAGTTTTGTGCTATAAGTGAGGCATTTATTTCCTTACGTACTGAATATTTTGAAATACAGTTAACTATTTTGAATTCCTATGGTTTGATTTTTTTTAATGACATAAGTAAATTAAGAGGTGATAAAATAGTGACACGTGCATTGTTTTCCATGAAAAATAAAATAAATAAACATAAATATGTATAAAATACGATGTTCACTCTTTCTTGGCATGGCATCCCTTATCAAGATGCCGTTAAGTGTCATAGACCACTTTTTGTCCAGATTACCCGCTGAATATGCATTTGTGTTTAAGATCAATCTGTCAGAGAAGATACAGAGTTTCATCTTCTAGTGCCTGACCAGCCGTAATTCCTGATGCATCCTATCTCTTTAGATTTTACAAACACCGAATAGAATACTGAAGATAACTAAAGCCCATGAGGAATATTACTCATATAAAGTTTTGGAGAAATTTAATAGAAATATACAAAATACTTTTCTAAGTTCAGCTGTGAAAATTCAGGAAGGTGGTACGTCCTGTTTCTGCTTTTCAGATGAGAAACATCTCTGTCTTGTAGGAGCCCAGCAGGTAGGCTCTGCTATTAGCTCACAAGAAGATGGCTCTCTGGAAGGAAACTGGCATGACCCTGCCCAGCAGAGGATTGTGATGTGATCTCCGAGAAGGAGCCAGCATGTATGCAACAGCTGCCATAGCTCCTTATGTGAAAAGTGCACACAATGGGGTATTTGCTCAGCAGGATTTCTCAGTAGTGTATCCTGGAGTTTAGAAACCAGTAAATCAACCTTCAGTGGAACAGATTATAGTGGTGCTGACTGAGGGAATGGTAGTGTCAACTGGTAGCCAAGTGATGTTGGGGAAGAGGTTGGATGTTTTATCTTTATAAGCAAATACAAACTTCTTGCAAAGGTTTTTTTAGAATTGTTATGCATTTAGGAAACAGCAGGAAAGTACAGACCAGTGTTGTGGCATGCTAAGTTAAATCAGTTGAATCACTGATGACTGGAGAAGTAATTACTGAAGTCAACAGTCTTTGGCTGTTTCAAAAAAACAAGAGGAACTTTGCACTGTTAGTGAGATTGAATTTGCGATGAAACTTCAGCATTTTTGTGAAGTAGAGAGGCCTTTGGGTAGTTCAGTACAAAATTTCTTGTCTAAGCTTTTTTGGTGTTGGTGTTTTTTAATGTTGAGCTGATCACATACTGCTATTTTGTTCTCTCTGAAGGCACCGCAGAAGATGTGAATCAGCATTGCACAGTGGTGGGTTGTGATTGCTGAGTGATTCTCAAATGCCAGCAGGTGAATTTGTACTTAATATTGATAAAAGGAAAAAGAAAACATAGAACCAAATAAATTGAAATAATGAAATCAGGTCATTTGTCAAAAAAAGCACATTTAAAAATGGTAAGTACTGAATTTAAAGGGTATTCTCCATCTGAGACATGGAAACTCTTCCGTAGCTTGTGCAAGTAGTGTTGAATGAAGTTCTTATATAGAGAATTTGGGTACCCAAATAGTTGAATTTGATGCTCTTATGAGAGTGGTGTTTTCATTGCTGTCACTTATCATTAACTGAGTCAGAATGATAATTTCAAGTCCCTCTGTCTGCTGTTTTGTTCATTTTTCAGCATTCTTGTGAAACCATGATCTATCAGAAAAAGATACAGTGTTTTATTGGCCCAGAGTGGAATTCTTGGGAAGGTTAGACTCCATGTTATTTTCATCCACTTTAAAAACAAAGCATGACTGAACACAAGACTTCTTTTACGCATCATATAATGAGGCACTAAGTTCATGGAAAAATTACAGTATATCCTTTGATATAGGGCTTGGCTTTCCTAAAGAACTAGAATTAAAATGCTTGACACACAAAATGGTTCACAGCCTCCTGTTTCTGAACCAGCATTCTGGATCCCAAATAGGTTGAATTCAAAAGGCATGTAAGTGGTGAAAGTTAATCTTGATTTATAGAGCCTTTACTCATTTTCTCAACAGCAAAGTCTCAAAAAATTGCTTCTTGGTTTTTCTCTGACTGCCACTCACAGAATTGAGAATTTGAACTAATGAACGGGGTTTTTGTGACGAAGCCTTAGAATCATTAGAGGGATTTAGCAAAGCTGGATGAACAAGAGGGAGTGAGAGGAAAGTCCTTCTGTAGTTGCTGAATTCTGCAGTAGCAGATTTTTCTTGGTGGAATTAAGATGATTCAGCATGGTCATTTCTTTTGCTTACTGGCCGTTGTAAGCTCCACGTATGCCGCTCGTGGTCATTCACTATTTCAGTCCTTGGAAGGGGAGACTTAAGACCTGCAGTGCAATGGAGACAGACTCCTTTGGTCAGTGCTTCGCTAGCTCTGCAAAGAGTTACTAGTCAATAAGCAGTTGATGTAGAGCTGTTAAGCACGCTTTTGCTGAGAAAACACTTTTCATTTGTTCCTTCCATACCTTAAAGAAAACCTCTTCTGAATCCTTTATTTTTCACTTGTTACATCCAGAGGGCTGGTCTAGATTGTGTGGCCACAATTGCAATGGCTGGTTCTCAAGGGTGGTTCTCAAGATTCCTTTGGCATTAGATATCTTCAAGTCCTCTGCAGCCAACATAAACTGAAAATTGTCAGGCCTGGCTATTCCCACATACATGCAATTCTGTGCTCATGTCTGTTTAAGGCCAAATTTGTACTTCTGGGTGGTACGGTAGCGTGTGAACGCCATCAGAAGTAGTGCTTGTGGAATTACTGTCCATGTACCTGTCCAAAACAATACAGAGAGATTACTCATATTGTCAAAACTTCCAGGGCTTAAGAAATTGTCTTCCCTATTATGTTTCTATGGTGGGCATATTTTACGGTGTACGACAGTACATTTTTAAAAGAGGCCTCTAACATGATAAAATCTGAGCTCTTCTGCAACAGGTCGCACATATGGTTGAGCTGAACAGCCAATATATGTGACATTCTGATCACTCTGTTCAGCAGCTCTAAGGGTTTAATTGTGTAACAAGCACTGACAGGGATGTCTTCTTGAAACAGCTCCAGGTCAATATGTGGGAGCTAGAGCAATGTCAGCAGGGAATATGTACAGAGTCTTTTTTCCTGTGTTTCTCAACACTATTCTTCTGTGTTTGATTAAATGGATACAGGATTTTCCCACGGGCTTCTAAATCTGAATTGAGGCCAGGTTAGATGCTCAAACTGTGACACTTTCAAACATACTGCCAAGAAAATGAATGAGAACTCAAATATCTAATTAATAAATGCATTAAAATGCTTCATCTCAAGCCTGTAGAGTAAATTAGTATTTTTCCCACACAGGTATCCCACAAAAATATGTGGATTTGGGAAATGAGATGGCCCAACCAGTCAGCTGCAGTCTTCATCTTCCTTCTGTTTTTATGGTAGAAGTCCCCACAAAAACATGTAGCATGGAAAAACTGCAATGGAAGTTGAAATTCAATGTTTGCTAAAAGTAACTACCCTGAGGTGAAAACACTTTTCATTTGATTCTAGAGGAGTGTTCAAACTTGCATAGTAGAAAAATAGGCATTTTTTTACCCCAACAGCCATGTATCCTTTGCTGTGTGTACCTTAGTGTGGCACATATAAATCAAGTAATAGCCTTATATCCCTGGTCCTCCATGCTTAATATGGAATTAAGGCATCTTCCTGCATGTGCCCTGTTTTGTCCTTCTTTGGAGGGTTAGGATGGCTTGTGCTGTTCACATTCTTAAATGCTGACACTCCAGGTCCGGGGAGCCTTCTGGGTGGCACAGACGTTACACGGACTCAGTGATCTGGAAGTGCACACAAAGGAAGAGCAAAAGTCAATTGCTTGTCCTAGCAGGAAAGAAACTTTTGTTCCCCAAGCTTCACAGATTATCACCTACCAAGGCTCCAGGCTCTTAAAAGCTTTTTTTTCTGTAAGTCTCCTGTTATGGTTAAAGTGGTGAAACACTGAGGATTGAGAAATTATCCTGGCGCACTGTGGAAAAGGAATGTGGAAAGCTTCTCTATTCAGTTTCAAGTTGGGTTCAGCTGAAGTTGTAGAAGACTGTACCATTTGGGGGAGTGAAATAAGCTGCAGGACTACCATTTGCCTGTGGAAAACTAAACAGAAACTTCTGCATCCTGTTGGTGAAGGTTAACATAGGTCAGACTTTACTGACTTGGTGTAGCTTTTGCAGTGAAATGTAGGTGGTTTAAGAATACATGTTTTTGGGTAAATTTTCAAAGGCATTCCTAGCATTTAGGTTTATTAGTAGTATTGTAGGTTGTCCACTTAAGTCAGGAAAGGTAGATGCTTTTATTCATTTATGTATTTAAAAATTGTATTCCACTGACTTTGACTAGCATTTAGATAATTAGAAACTCATTGACAGGATATGCTGTTCTGATTAATTATATTTGTAGTGATATTCTAAAATAGTAAATAATATAAAATAAATATGAAATGCCTTTAAGAATATATTTTATAATTTTTTTACAGGAGGTGGACTTGGATTGCACTGTTTCCTGGGGATTTCTCACATAGCAAAAATTGTCCATTTTTATGCTACTTAAAGCAAATAATAAAAAGCTTTGTTAGCTGCAGAATGAAGGCACTAGCTTGGCTGACTGTGTCTGTATGCTGAGTTCAGAATGTCACTTTGTCAGAGTTTTTTTTTCTTTTTACTAATGTATCAAAACACAACTTACGTTTGTTGACAGATCCTGTGAGAATCAAGATTTTGGCCTACTGCTGTTGCTTAGCACAATGTTTAGATGTAGTAATAGCTCATACTATAGTGTAGTTTGCAGAAACCTAGGAAAATATGCACAAAAGCTCTAGTGAAACACTGTTTTAAGGTGCAATAGCAAGTTCTTAAGATGTGTGGGAATTTAGATAACTTGTAGGTCTGATGCTGGTAGTCTGTAAAGTCCATGAAAATTGTGTTTTGAGCATAAGAAGTGCTGAGTACCGTAAAAAACCAGAACCACCCGTCGCATACTGGGCACCCTAAATGAATGAAACCTTTTTGATCTGTGGTGTTTCTGCTTATTTTAAATGGAAATGGTATAATTGGCCTCATGAGATTGTTGGAGAGCTAATTAATGCTTCTGCATGCAATTAGTGTAGAGATAAATTCCACAGGAAGACATATTAGAAAGGAATAATTCTCTCTTCAGAACTGGGTTTGCAAACTGCTGTAAATCAAGCCTGAGGTTATATATTGAGGAATGGGATAAAATAAAACATGAAATAGTTGTGCATTAGCGGAGTAGGATCTAGCCTCAGTACTGAAAGAACTGGAAGCCCGGAGGAAAAGGATCAGGTTCTGTGGGCTCATGGGTGTGGCTGGTATGTTGTGTCATACAGGCTCAGGAACAAACAGGGAAATGTTGCTTGGAGCAAACTGCTCCGATGTTGCTGTGAGTGGACCTGAGTTCAGCTTTCCTGCTTTCACTAAACTACCAAAAAAAAGTTCGCCAGAGGCTTATGGCTCTTTATGAGACATGTTTTATTTCTTTGTTCTGGAAAGTGCTGTTCAAGTTTTCAGCTGACTGTAGTTTCTACGAATAGGGCAGCCCTTTAAAAAGCATGTAAAACAGTACCATAGTCTGTAACAATCTGTCTGCAGTGATAACAGTGTCACTTCTGGTAGGAGAGGAGTTGAATAATCATCGGCTTAGAATGTAAAGTTTTTTGAGAAACTCTATTTGTATATAATGTAGGTACATATGCATATAAATATTTATGTACACTCATGTGTGCATGTGCATATTATGTCTACATAATCACCATGTGGCCTGGGCAGTAAAAATACAAACTAAACAGGAAATAAGACTAAAATATCTGTACAAAATATGATATGTGGCACTTCAGTTAGTAATCATCTGTAGTGGAAGCAAGTGAAGAGACTTCCAGTTATCTTTGGTATTTCTTGTCAAGGGGCTGATTTGCAGGAGAATCCTGGTGCCAACCTCCTTGTAAATTTCGAAGTGTGGGTTTGGATGTGTCTCAGACTTCAATTTTATTTTATCCTATTAATGCCTTTGGGATTTCTCGCATCAGGATGCTAGCTTTCCTGTTCCTTTCTTCTGTACTTCTCCTCTCAGGAACTGTAGAAGTCTGAGTGGTGAACAAGTGGGTTATGGAGTTTACCACATAGACACATATACCTGTATGCTGCAGTGGTGGCTGTCAGTCCCTGTGAATCTTCTTTCCTTCTTTGTTGAACTGCTGGGAGCTTGCTTGGTATTTCACTTTCCCAGCCCACAACTAATTATTGTAGGGAATGCTTGCTTTACAGTTTACCTGAACTTACTGATTCTTTCATGCTCAAAAGTGTTGCAGACACACTTTGTTAATTATTTTAACTGTCTTGTCACAATGAACACCGGTGAAAAAAATAGACTATTCACTGGAGTTTAGATCATGAATCCATTCTTATTTTGGATCATGTAGTTCTCAGTTGTAAATAATTGCAGTGATCTGGGAAAAAGCAAGAAAACTGAGGTTTTGCTGCCTCTTTTAGTACCTTGTGGGTTTACCCAGTTCTGAAGGCAATGTTCTGTTCAACCAGTCTCATAACAATTTTGAAAGAATACAGATTGCCTATAAGTAGATGTGAGAAAGACACTTTGGAAAGCCATTAGTGGTGAAACGACAATAGATTATTTCTTTTTAATCCAAATACCTTTTAACGTTAGTGAGTTGTTACCCAGAAAGTAACATTTTTTGTAGTTTATGTTTTTAAGTCCTTATTTCATACTATCCCAAAGTTCTAATTGGTATAATTATATCATAATTTTTTTTAAGTGATGCTGAATAGATGATTCTTCATGGGTATGGAGGTTAATATTTACAAGCTTCATAGGGTCGGGACACTGTACTTCCTGCTCTTTTAGTTCCTCACAGCGGAAGGACCTGCTTGAAGGTCAGGAGTTGAACTGAGTGGATGCCAAATTCCTCTGGGGATTAGTTGGCTAAAAGGAAATAGTGGCATGTTATGAAACTTCGTGTGAGTGTTCTTGCAGTATCTCTCAGGTACTTTGCAGTTTTCCCAGAATTAAGTGCTTTTGGATGTGCCAGGATAACAGGTGTTGTAAACACATCATTCACTCTTATAAATGAAATGCATGAAAGAGTATTTTGTAAATTCCATTCCTTTTAGTCCACTTATGTAAAAGGAAGCAAAATAATACTGGCTTTATATTTTTAATAATGTTTTAATATTTGTAGTAGCAGCGAGGAACTTGTACTTTTGTTAACTGTATCTTCTAGTATTATCTTGTTTTGAAAACCTACATTAAACACTCCCATATCCAGCCTGTAAAACTGGGAAATAGCTCAGAACTGTGAAGTCTATAAATACACCTATTTACTTTACCCAGAACATAATTTTCCTGGACAGATTCCCGTTTTTATTTAATCTTGTAACTTAATATAATTTATGTTCTTCCCAGCTGGGTATTTTAAAATATCTTTGGACCATCCACAACATGCGCAAGTCTATTTTCTTTTTTTCCTTTTCAGAAGACTGGCACAATATTTGTAATAATTTTTAGTAAAGCATCTTTGTGAAATCTTTGAGAAGCATTTTGAAAAGACCAACTGTCTGTGAAGTAATATAATGAGCAGTGAGTTTGCCATTTTAATTTAAATGAGATGCAAAGACAACAATTCTGGTTTCACAGATACCATCTCTAGTTCTGACCCATGTAATCCTGTTTAAGAGCGCTACTCTTGGAACGGAATTAAACTTGACTTGCTCCTATCAGTGAGATCAGAACCATGCTGTGTTTCTAAGTGCAGTAGTGTTATTTTGTCATTAAGATTGTTTTGACTGATCTCTTCAATTTAACGAGCACTTTTTCCATCCTTGGTACACCAAGAGAACTGAAGCACAATGGTGGCAAAAGTCCCAACAGAAACAATATGTATCATGGAAGAAGTCCTGGAGGTGGGTTTGGAACTAGCTACTGTTTTGGTGTGTTCGAGGTGACGCACCCAGTGTGCACACTTTGGACTGAGTTTTGATAGGAAGAGATCCAGTTTTGGGACACTGGATGATCTCTTAAAGTGACACCAACAGCTTCTAAGTAGTAATGTTCTATCACAGAGAAGCCTGTGCATCTTCAGGATGCAAAGTGATTGTTTCATGCGGTCTTCTACCGTATTTTTTCTCAATATTTGCTGCATGCAAATGGGGAGGGTTCTTTTTCTATAAGAATTTTTCAGTATTTCAGCTTTTCGACTGACAGAGGCAGAATAGCAAGTGATACTTCACAGGAGTAAAGAAGTTTTGTCAGCAGCAATCTTCTTGATTATGATTTATGCTAATTCACTTTAAATACGACACTCTGATTGCAAAACTACATTAAAACTCACTTTGTGCAGAATGGGCTATATAAGTAAGACCAGCCTGATGTGACATCTTGTCCAGCTGTGTTGCTGTAAGATCTCCAAAGATGGCAAAAGAAATCTTTACTACCTCAAACCTCTATGAGAAATAAAAATGTGTGCAATCTGTGGTTTAAAAATCTGAAGTGCAGGATCTGTTCTGATTTTAAGAATAGTTTTTTCTCAGAATGTTTGTCCACACATAGCATTTCAGCCATTTCTGTGAATTATTAAGATTACCTTTGAACATTAGTATTGTGTTTATAAATACTAAACTAGTTGCACAGTGGGGAAGATTTTCAAAGGGACTGTTGTACACAGATGTATCACCTGTAATGCTGTTCTGTGCTGCTAAATCAACAGTAGTTTGGGGGGTGTTAGCATGACTGATGGAGAAAAGGCTGTTTTAAGACTTGGTCCTGCTTTGATCTGTTCGATAGGAATTTTTCCACTGATTTCAAGGCCAAATCTGTATGTGAAAAATATCCTCTGTATAGCTGTTATTTTCCATGGTGCAATGGTTAAGGTTCTTCTCTTGCCCAAGTAAACTGTCTCACATTAACCTGGATAATAGAAACATTCTGGAGGAAAACAAAAGCATTTTAGAAAAGTCTGGGCTGGAATCTTTGTTTCCCACAATTGAAATAGCTCTGTGTAGTCATTCAAAATTAGTCTAGAGTAAATAAAAAGGGCTGCCAGACTGTAGGAGTTAGGACAGGCATGTCATAGGATGTAAGTTTTGAACCATGAAATATCACATCTCGTGTGACCGGAGTTGGTTTGGGCAAGAGCATTAAAATCCCAGTGTTAACGTTTTGAACATAAATTTACAGGGGAGCAAAACCCACACTTATTTTGTCTCTATGAATGTAAATGAGACATTAATTGTAAATTCTGTTCTATTTGACTTGGAAGTTATTTTGAAAGAACAGCCATATAAAAGTTTGCTACTGTAATACTGCTGCTTCACTAAAGAATTAAGCAGGGCTTGGGAATTTGCCAGAGCTTGTTGCTTTTGGCTTGTTTCCAGTCAAGTTCTTAAGAAAGCCGCCAACATGTTATTGCTGTTAATGTCTTTGTGATCAAACACCACAGTCTGCAGAAAACATTAGAACTATGCTAATTTCCTCCCATAATTTTATCTGGTCAAAAACTGTAACTAAAGATTGCAGCAAAACATTTAAAGGGAAATGCCAGTTTTTTGTAGAACTATGGATTATGAAGTTTTCTCTGAAATGTGGTCAGCCAAATACAAATGTAAGGAATTACTCATGATGGACAGCCAGCCACAGGAGCTCTGCAGAGCTGACAAAGCAGCCTCACTCTTAGTATTAGTTATAACAGTTTTCACAACACTGTCATATATTTCTTCCTATCAGCCTTGTTGTAGAACCATTTCCTTAGTGCAGGCAACTTTGAGAAATCAGGTAGAGTCGGTTAATTAGGAGGGAAAACTGCAGCCATGAGGAAATTTTAGGTATTGCCCATTCACCTGAATGACACTGCCCCGTTACCTGGGCTACTGGGGTCAGCAGCCTCTGGTCAGTCATGGTCGGCGTCTCTGGTTGCTGATAGCTGTGATGCTGTCTCAGACACACTCATTAGAGGACCTGCTATTCTGTAGACTTGTTAAAGGACCAGTGCCTCTGTAAAAATAGGAGTGCTTTCGATTTGTAGTGGCCATTTTGGATAAACTCACAGCAGCATTTTCCCATCACATGTAGTCTTAAGACTAGTATTTCAGAGAGAAAGAATTTGGAAGCTCTCACTGCTGTCAGACTACTGAGGGAGGCAGAAGGGCTTCAGAAGCCTGTCCACAATCACTCTGGCTATGTGTTGTCTGTATGGACAGCAACTTCTGTGAACAGGTAATGCAGCAGACAGGGAAATTCATCTAGCAGAAAAATAATACAGAAAAACAGATACCTAACTGAATTTTATTTCAGCTCGGCACCTTTCTAAATTGCTGGGATGTACCAGCGCAACAGATCTTGGAGGTATGGAGAAGGAATTGACTTGGAAAGGAAGAAGAAAGTTCTGAAATTTAGTAATTTTCAAGCATGGATCTTAAAAAAGCAGTTTATATTTTGACACAGACTTGGATTACACATTGTCATAGTATTTGCCATATTTGTAGAACAAGCAAATAAATTTTTGCCTGCATGATTTTGACTGAGAAGTGTATTTACTTGCTTGCAGGAGTAAATATTTACTTTGACAAATTTTCTAGAAAATTTTGCTTACCTTAAAATTATTTTTTAATGGGAAGTACATCAGTAATGCTGCTCAGATGGCTGCTGAGTGATCCAAAGGATCTAGAGTACACTCGAAAATAAATAGTTAAAATAACTAAATGGAATAGGCACTGAAATAACCAGTGGTGATTTTAAAAGATGGTGGCTCAGAGAAATTGCAGATGTTGAAGAAAAACTTTGACAAAATAAACTAAAGACAAATAAAATAAGAAAAAAAGAAACATGGCTTGGCACAGAGAAGTAAACAGGAAAAGTTCCAGTCAATGTAGTTGGAAAGAAATGTAAGAAGTTTTGAAAGAGATACCAACACCATCAAACTGGGTCAATTTTTCATAGAGAAAATTCTCACACAGAAAAACTGTGTCTACTGGACTGTGCAAGTATGCAGTATTTTTGAGGATGTTCATTGCTTTTCCAGATGTGTGTATTATCCTTTGTGGTTTGGCTCAGATCAGAGAGACTAAAAGAAAGCACAGCGTGTATCCGAGATGTGGGAAAGTTTGTTCACCCTTTGCAAACATCCCTCCAAACTGTAGCTGACTTGTAGTTACATACCATGTTATGAGAATCAAAGATTCAAGATGGTTTTCTTTTCTCATATTCATTTCAGTTCTGTTCTTAGGAAATGTAAACTTTACCTTCTTGTCCCTGACTGATCTCTTCTGTTTCAAGACATCATTTCCCACTAACAACTCCAGCTCTCCTCCTGCTTAAGACCCTGCTTAATTAAGGTTATTGCAATATTTTTTGTGGCATTGACTGGAGAACAATGTTCCTTTTTTGTAGAATTGTGAGGAATATTTAGTCTCACCTCCCCTATAGCCTTGTCGTATTCCTTTAGGAAAATTGCTTAGCTTGTTTTCAAGTTCATCGTTCTTAGAGTGAATATAAAAATGGTTATTTCAAGTAACAGTTACAATACTTCAGTTATTAATAAATAATATATTTTTGAAATATAAAAACAATGTTGTGTAATTTTTGGACAGTGGGAAGAATGTGAGGAGCAAGACTAAAGGAAGATGAAGAGGAAAAAGAAAATAATGGGTTCCAGATATCCATTAAGTGAATAGGTTACCAAAGACTTATGATTGCCATCATCAGGGTTAAATGGAGGGTTAAATGATGAGTCTTTTCACTTAGGTCAATAGAATACTGCCGTATGAGATTGGAATCAGTCCTTCTCAGCAGTATCATGTGCCATCTAACAGTTTTAAGATCAACAAGAGTTCTTAATTCTGAGACCTCTCTCCCTGTTTCTGTTTCTATGGATGGATAATTCCACTACATCTGTAAATGCTTGAATTGTTCTGCAGGCATTATTATTTTGTATTAATTAATTTTTAAAATAAATTACACCACTTTGGAAAATTAAAACCTGAGTTACTGTCAAAGAATTTGGTTTTAATTTATGGTTGATAATGTTATGATAATGGAGAGAAAGAATTTGATGTAAAAGGGGATGCAGGATTTTACATAGTAGATTTAGAATTTTACTTATTGTAGGTTTTTATCATTCCTCTGGTGACCAAGAGAAATTCAGAAGTTAGAAATATTGGCTCTGTACGCTTGAGCCTTATCTCAAAGAGCATTTCTGTCATACTCTGGTAAAAGCTCCTCATTACCATGGTACTAGTAAATAACTGATTACTCATTGTCCTCTTTCATTTGTACCTTAGAAAAATAATTATACTACTACCAAGTTGATGAATGTCTTGATTTGCATCTCTTGTGCTTAGATTTTTTTCAAACCTACTTCATAATTGCCTTTTTTATAGTTTTTCTAATTCTAAGTGGTTTTTTCTGAAGAGGAACATTGTGTACTGTTTTTTGGTGTGACATAAGATGTGATTCAGTAATTCATTTCAAGGCTTTCCTGTCTCTTTGCCTTTCTCTTGACTTCCTGAAATGAACTGCAGCATAGAGATACATTTAGATGCACGGGTATAATTTCTTTTTAATGAGGTAGCTGTGACCCTCCACCTGCAAATATACTAATGATGCCATGATCATATTAGTTTTGCTGAGCCAAAATATATTCTAAGTACATCATTAGAGCATGAGTACTTACAAATGTCTCCTCTTTCGTCACTATTTCTGCAAAGTACGCTGTGTCTATAGAGAGTCATTGTCGGCAACACCACAGGAGGTGAATGCCTATTTTAAAAAACACACTGAGAAAGGAGGCTGTGCTCATTTTCCAGATGAGGACTTCAACAAACAGGGCACGACTTCATCGGAGAACGCAGCAGGCCCCTCTGCGCATCTCCTCCTCTGTTGAAGGAAAATTTGCAAGGGAAATAAGAGCAAATACAGAATATTACTTTACTTGAAGCTGGGCGGAGACAGGGCCATGTCCATTGGCATGCTCTGTGCACAGCAGGACCAACCACATGGGCAGCTGGCTCTTCAGTGTCCTGGGGTCAGCCTGCCCATGAAGGTGCTCCCTGTCCTTCTCCCTAGAGCTGGGACTCGGCCACTCCTGCAGCACGAGTGGCCTGGCTCCTGTGCCGTGCAGGTGGGGTGAAACAGGGAGGAGGGCACTTGTGGGCCCTCCCTAGTAACTCACTTGTGCCAAATGCAAAGCTCGGAAGGCCCGACAGTTCATTCATTGTCCTGGGGATCATCTTCTTTTCCTCAGTAAAAAAATACAGCCTACAGAGTTGTGCTGCCTTTTGGACAAGCTGCTGACTCGATGTTTAATAGAATAGTACATGACCCTGAGAAACAAATTAGTTATTTTATTTTGTTTTTTTTTCTTAGTAGCAGTAGTAAATGTGCACAGGCCATATGTATGAGTCTTGTCTTAAACCTGGGGTTGAGAGTTGTTTCCTTTAGTGAAGAAATGTGTATTTTTATTGTGCTTTAGCTAAGTAGTGACACTTTACACATGAGAACTGATGTGCAATGTGAGAACAAGGCCTTGCAAAATCCTAGCATCCTTTTTCTTCTTATCTACTGGGCTCGTGCAGAATTCTGAAAAAAGATATTTGATTTGGTACCTGCATCTGTATTTTAAATTCCTGTTTGGACATATGTGCAAATGGTTGTTAGAAACACCCCACGCCTTTTGTAAATAAAGTGTAATTGAAATGTGATGGAATGAAAAAGCTTAAAAAGTGTTTAAAGAGCCCATCATGGGCTGTAGTATTGGATATTCTGTTATTTTAAAATGCATATTGTGTCTTTATTAGTACAGCAACTTCTTTTTGAGGCTCTGTACTGAAAAGTCATGTTTCTTTTCTTATAGCTAATTATAATTTGCAGAACACTCGTGGTCTGAAATATTTGCATTGTACACTAATGACTGAGATATGGAACAAGTTTATTTCTAATTTTCTGTCTTAAATAATTCTACAAACTTATTTTATTTAAAAGCCTTTTATCCATATGGTGCTTTTCCCTCAAGCAAAAAGACTTTATTCTGTTTTCTTTTTAGGAAGGAGGCACAGCTGGATGAAGAAGGACAGTTTCTGGTCAGAATAATTTACGATGATTCCAAAACCTATGACCTTGTTGCAGCTGCAAGCAAGGTCCTTAGTAAGTAGTACAGATATCTTCTTTGCCCATTCATCACAAAAAAGGTAATACCCCTCCTGCCCCCCAAATCTGTGTAGCAGAGAGGAGCAGGATTTAACACAGAGGAAGTGAAAATGGAGTATTGGTCAAAGAGAGGATGTGGTTTTTTTAAATCTTAGAAGAAAGAATTGTATTTCCTTTATTTCTCTTAAGAAAATTTTATTCCTTTTATTCCTTGAAATTATTTTTATTACTTCCAAAGTATTCCGTCTTAAACTGGAGAAATATTACTCATCCACAGAGCATGGGCAGTGTTACAAAACAGTCCTGAAGTAAAATCCTGCTGCAACTGCCTTCCAGTACACCCAAGTTTCAACCACTGCTGCAAGAGCAGTGAATGAATTAATGAATGAATGAATCCTTGATCTCTAAAGAACAATGCTGAGTTACAGAAATGTATGCGGCATGGACACGTTTCATTTAATTGCATATCAGCCATTGATTTGGGTTGCATTCTTTTTCAATCATTGCAGCTCTGGTCTGGAATTTAAAAGGTAGAATTATGCTCATCAGCATTATTTTATCTGCAGACCCAAGTGCGGTATGAAATTATTCTGCATCAGTAATTAGCCAAGAATCTATAAGGCTAATGACTGTAGTAGTGTTGAATTGGAGCAGCTGATGTGGTTTCACGCTATTGTAAATTAGAATTAACTCTGCTGAGGCAAGCACTACTAACAACCAAGTTCCTTTATTTTCAAGAAGTGATTCATTTTTCTGTATCAGAATCTAAATGCTATATGTGTGTGAAATGTACAATGTGGTGAAGTAATAATGGTAATTGGTAAATCCTAATGAAATTCCTGTATTAGATACTCAGTATTTGCCATATGAACCCTGAATCTTACCTTGTTCTTGACCTACTGGATCTGGGTAGTGTTTAGGTACTGTCTTTCTTGTTTATGAATGTAAGAGTAAAGAAATAAGCAAGTGCATGAAATACAGTATTGGGACTGAATCATATTTTCCTGTTTTAACTAGATCTAAATGCTGGGGAAATTCTTCAAATGTTTGGGAAGATGTTTTTTGTGTTTTGTCAAGAATCTGGTTATGATACAATTCTACGTGTCTTGGGCTCAAATGTCAGAGAGTTTTTGCAGGTAAGAATTTTGTGCCACATTGTTTCAGATACTAGACAGAATTGTGGCCCAGTCAACAGAAATTTAATTTGAAGTTCCAAAGAGAAATTTTGAACAAGACTATTCATATGCAACAAATCGGGGGGGTGGTGTGTGTTAAGTAAAAAGACTTACCTTGTTTATAGTAACAGAAAATGTGATCTTCAGATTTGTAGGGTATTTCTTTTGTTATGTCTGACTAATTATAGATACTGGATATTTCTAGTAGTATATTATGTACAGAGCTAGGGCTCATAACAGCTTATTTCTTAAGATGTTATCCTTCATCCATGTACTGAGAGTGGGATAAAGAAGCAGTTTTTATGTCAATTCATGTGCTTTCCTAACTGCAGAACATCATGATACTGCACTATAAACAAAAACAAAATCAAAATGATTTTTAATAGCATGGAAGAAATGTAGGGTCTTTGCTGAAGTGTTATTTCTAAGTGTAGAAAAATGGCCTTCCATTTTTTGTCACCTGAAGATTGTTTACTGCAGTAAGCACTTTGTATTTGAGGTTTGTGATCTATATCAGTCTTGGAGAGAACTGTGTTATGAAATGAGGTTAAAAGCATTGAACTGGAGATTGCCCAAAAGCTGACTGTCAAAACTATTGATTTTCTCTGAAGATATACCAGCCTCTTGTCATCTTAATCTCTCCAGCATTAAGGGAAAAAGAATCATAGTTTGCTGGATTACTTGAATATTTGCTTGTGTGTCTCACTGCCCCAAAACCTGCATCATTCCAGAGCATCCTAGATGCAGTCAACCCAGGCTTCTTGTACAAATCCCATGGACTGTAGTTGCTGGGCAGACAGGGTATGTGGATGTTCCAACATATGTGTATCATGATTGGTAAACCACTGTCTGTCTATGGGATGTGACATCCTTTATATTTCATAGCTTCATTCACAGGCTGCTCTCAAAGCAAGCCTTCAGATAAAAAGTAATTTCTGAAGATAACTCACGTACTGAAGTTGTGGTTAAGGTTGAGCAAGAACAGGAGAGGAGGAAAAAAGTATGTAGCTGGCCCATTGTATCATCACTTTGGTTACTCATGTATGGGCCCAAAATACAGATGCTATTTCCTTTCCCTCATGCCCTTTCCCGTATAATACACTTCTCTTTTCATTTCTTACCACATGTGCTGGTGAAACGACTGGACACATTTGTTATGCACACCAAACATCTATAAAAGTGGTAACAGCTTACATTTGTATTCTTCTGATGACAGCATTTTAAGCTGCTTTGTTTGAATTTCAGTGCTAACAGATGACATTGGCTATTACATGCTTCTCTAAATGTTAACAGGACTAATGTATTAGTAGCTGTGCCAGAAGTGTGCTTTTTAGCTTTTTGTTACAATGGAAAATCAACATTAGCTGTGATTTATTACTTTTGCATCTTCCAACAAATATTAGGTCAGGAAACGACTTTATATACCTGTTACAAAAATAGATGCAGATTTGGTTTAATGTCCCAAACTTTTCTCAGATTCTTAAAATATATAATAGGGTTCCAAAAGGTGCTTCTTGAAATGTATACTGAGTCCAGGATATATACAAAATCCTTGAGAACTGCAGCTTTTTAAAATACATGAAAATAAATCTCATATTTATGTTCTGTTCCCTTTGACATTTCAAGGAAATTTAGTTTATTTATAGTTGAAACGCAGGTACTTCAAGCTTCATGACAGTGGAAAATAAAAAGGGCAACTAAATCAAATATTTATACTTCCTGTGAAAAACACAAGCATGGAAAATTTGCAAATCATGTTGAAAGACGCTGTGCCAAAGAGAAGCAGTGTGAAAAGAGGACTTCCTAGGAAACCCAAAGCGTGCTTCTATGTTCAGTTCAGCTTTCTACTGAATGAAAATCAAACACTGGAGTAGTGGTTAGTTCTCATTTAAGGAATTGTTCACATGGCTGTTTAGTTTTTCATTATTCCAGTGCAATAAAATTCGGGGGACGAACTCCTCTTTTAGATAAGTTTCCGGGTGCTGTGTACCACACAGCACTGAACAGCCTATCTTTGTATTTGTGCCAGCCACGACTGTCCCTTTTAGACAGACCAGGATCGGCCTCATTTAGTGTTACTGCTTGTTCTTGCCTGGAGATTCCCTTGTGATTCACCATGGAGCTGATCACTGTTCCTCAAAGCTCAAGAATTGCTTCTTTGGTCCCAGCACGAGCTCTGGCATACATCTGAGCAGTCTCGGAGCCAAGAATTCATCGCTTATTATTAAGGCAACCTTAGCCTATTATAATCCGTGTCTGAGCGCACCTCTGCCTCACAGCAGGTGAATGTACTATAAAAAAGACATTTGTTCTTTCAGAAGCTGCAATATCAATTTAGAATGGATCAAACACAACAAAAAATTAGGAATAGGAGTAACAATGACAATATCTTGATCTGGGAGTGATTTCAGCTCCTTGATCTGGAAAAACATGTCTAGTCCTTGACTATGTGTTGGAGTGAAGTTTTGAATGCAGTGGGCTGTAAGTCCCCCACTCTGGAAGATTAGAGAGGAAAAACTGAAGGACATATCACATGGACTTCACCTGTGACACTGCTCTGACAAAGTCAGCAGTAAAGGAGTAGAAGGGTGGCATAGTTGTTTTGCAGAATGGGGCTACTGCCGGTTGTTAGTCACACTTGTGCCAGACTTAAGTGTTAATACTTAGACAACCATCTTACAAAAATTCTGTCCTTGGTATTGGCCATTCCCCATTCGAAATTCTTCAGCTGGTGACTGTGTAACTGGAAGATTATCGTCTATTTCCATGTATCTCCCTAAGAGTTTTTTTCTAAAAGGTACATATATGCCAGCTATTTCTGAGGCATGTGTACTGAAACTGCAGTCCTGCATCCAGTTAAGGAGATGGCAGCTCAATCTTTCAGAGCCAGTCATCTCTCTTGCTCTTTTCTCATCCACACTCTTTTTCAAAGCAGTCTCTTCCAGTTTCATTGTCTTGAACCCTGCAAGGTTCTTACAGAATTTGCCTTCAAGCATTATGTTTTCTTGTCAGTGCCCACTAACAGCTGGAATGAATTGACTCCCAGATTGTTGCCTCTTCAAGTTCTAATTTGGTGATGTTGATATAGCAACAAAAACATGAATTTGAAACAAGCTAAAAAACTGAAGGAGGAAATTCCAGGCTAAGTGCATCCCACGGAATTCATTGCTAAGAGTGTCATTTTCTCTGGAGGTCTCCAGGAGAAGAGGCAGCTGTTCAAGCGCTTCGCAGCTCACATGAAATCAAGTTCAGTATGCTTCCACAAATTTGATGATCGACAGATGCTCATGAAAGGTGGAGAATTTCCCAGACAGCACACTGAAAATATTTTCGCCTCACTTCCTATGTTGGCAGAAAACAAACAATATGCAAAGCTTTGTGGTAGCAGTTATTTGCAGGGCAGTGAAAGTACAACATTTAAAATACTCAGTAATGTTCTGGACTTAAGATGTGAAGGAGTTGTAGGAATTTTAGAACATAAATAAAAAATTGTGGGTTGCAACACTATCCTGCAAACTAGGTTGATCTATGTTAAATGTACAGTAAATAGCAACTTGGAGCCTTGATGATTGCTTCACAATCAAAGTTGAATCTAGTATTGTGTTTTAAGTGTGATTTTGATCTCACTCTTCTCTTTAATGTCCTTATTAGGTATGCCTACGAGTTTATAATTCAGCTTTCCAGATCGCAATTTGTCTGGTTAAGATTTAAAGTTAAATACATGAAATGTCCAGGACAGTGGCAGGGAAAAAAAAAGATCTCTTCCCTTTCCTGAACAACTTTTTCTGATACATTAGTACAGCAGCTGTAATATTTCTATTTATTCTGTGGAGTTTTTCAATTATTGTCAAAGAAAATATGTATTTGAGGTTGGTCCTTCAAGCATTTAAATCTTTACTTTAAAATTTGAAACTTTGTCAGGCCCTGTAAACTTGGTTATTATGATGTCAGAACTAGGCTTTTTCATTGATAACGAGGTGAAAGATTTGTTTATTCGGACATGCTTATTTGTGTTTGACTCCTGAATAAATATTTGAAGAGGAGACTGTAGAGACTAGAATTGGAAGGAATGAAACTGGATGAGGTACCAGACTGAGAAACACACAGAAGGTCTTTAATCATGTGAATGTTTCAAAATACAGCATAAACAAGCACGACTTCTTACTATCTGGAGTAATTTATAATAGTCCTAATTTTTATGCCATTCGTTGTTCAAAAATTACTGTGGTAGATAGAACATTTCAGGCTACCTGAAAAGCCTGCTGTGACGACAGTTCTACAGAGAAAAAGGCAAAACCATAGAAGTATGAGCAGTAGGAGAAAGGGAATGTTCAGATTAGACAAAATATGTACTTACTTTCTTCAGAAATAATAAGTGAATGCCTTATAATTATGTTTTTAAAATCTTCTTCCAGAACCTGGATGCTTTGCACGACCACCTCGCTACTATTTACCCGGGTATGCGAGCCCCGTCCTTCAGATGCACCGACGCGGAGAAGGGGAAAGGACTCATTCTGCATTACTATTCAGAAAGAGAAGGTCTTCAGGATATTGTCATTGGAATCATCAAAACGGTAGCGCAACAGATCCACGGTACAGAAATAGATATGAAGGTAATGTCTGAAGCGATACACACATTGAAAATTTATGTCAATAGGAAAAAATCAAGAAAATCGAAAGTGAACTATAGCAAACAGTAATTTTCACTGTTGCTGTCTTCTGTGAAGAAGTGGCATCAGTACTGACTCTCAGGAAGTGCCATCATCATTTGTGTTGCTTGAAGGACACATCAGCCATGTGCTGAGAACGCCAGCAGTAATTTGCAGGCAGACCCAAATGGGAACAGTGCAGAACAATATACTCTTATTCAGAGAAGGTTTGTAAAGAGGACATGTAAAGAAATTAGATACTGGCTTATTTGGGGTGCTTTTTCCCCCCTTTATTTTATATTTGGCATATTTTATATATGCGTTATTTTATATTTGGCATATATTTCTTACTGTCAACTGTGTTCTGTGAGAATATGGACATTTCATCTTTGTGTCCTAGATCCTTCATCAGTGTGCAGACTGTGAGGCTGATGTGCACTGATGAGGCCTGGCTGGCAAGCAGTGTTTTCCTCCCAGCCAGCATGCCAGGTCCTTCCCAGAAACAAGATGAGTTTGTGAGCTTCATGCTGTCATTGCATGGAAGTGTGACTGGATATGCACCTACAGCCCCAGAAGTGAGAAAATGTTCCTCAGTCACAGAGTTTATGTAATGTCATTTTTGCTAAGTCACTTGTGAAATGGGAAAGTGGCTTCTGCTTTCCCCATACAGAGCAACAGAAAGATTTAATTGATCAGGCCTTGCGTATGTAGTAGTATAAAATCAGAGTTTGATCAAAAGTGTAGATACATGTTGAGGGGGAAACAAAAAATGAAAGCTTTTTTCTCTTAGAAATACTGCAGTGACATAAAATTCTTTTCATCAAGTAGAAAAGAGTCTAAGCAGGTACAGCAAGCATTCCTTGGGGGTTTTAAAATATTCCCTAGTCATACTACATTTTTAGCCCAGTTTCATTGTATGCTTGCTCAGAAAATCCTTTCATAGTTTTATCACAAAAACATGACCTTGCTCAGATAAGAGATTTGCAAGCAATCCAGTGACAAAGATATTTGTACTACTATATTGGAGTATTTGCCTTTTAGGTTTCCTGTTAAGCTAGCTCAGGTTTATAGTAGATGTCTAGTTGTGTATAGTGTGGTGATATACTTGTGTCCTTGTTTAGATTCTGTTTTGTAGAAAACCACAGTTCAAACTTTTGCAGCAGGTGTTAGTAATCAGATACAAAAGGATACAACAGAATCAAAACAATCCTCTTTTTACATCCCTGTTTAGCTGGAGTGTTGAGACAGACAAGAAGGACCATGTTGGAAAGTTGGCTGCGGAAGGGCTGAAGCTGTTGCTTGACAAGCATTTCTTTTGGTAGCACGGGCAGCTTAAGCAGTTCCTGTTCTCTCAGTGCTCATGCTTGTCCTACAGCAGCTTCTTCGGCTGTGTCTCTCCAGCTGGTGTCAAGTTATAAAATAAACTATACTGAGGAAATTAACTGGGTGCAAAAGAACAGGGATTTTTTATGGATTTTTTTTTTTTTACCTTCATGTGTTCCTTTTCATGGTTCAGTGTTCTGTCTCTCAGAGGGCCACACAGAGGCAAAAGTGATCCATGGGGCAGAGGAGAAATTTGGGTTGTCCAAACCAGCTAGCAGCACAAACTTTTGATAAAGTGTGCTCTCAATCTGAAGGTTACTTTGCTGAGAAAATTGTATTAATATCCATCTAGAGCTTCTCACAAATAATGTATGTTCCAAAGAGGTTTAAGTATTTATTATGAATTTACTTCTTATTTTAATTTGACTTTTTTAGGCTTTTCTGGAAATTTTACTGTTGTATTGTAAGTAAATAGATATTTAATAGTATTAGTCAAATTGACTGTAAATAAACACAAAGTCTAATTTAAATCTACACTGTTCTTCTAGACTGTCTGAGGTAAAAAAGTACATAAGTGCCTAAAAAATAGTATTACCTCTGAACTGAAGAAAGTGTGTATTGTCTTACTTTGTCTGTTACCCCAGTCTTAACCTTTTCCCTGTTAGAAAGTCAGGTACCCTTAACCCTCAACTTTTTCATGTCTCTGGTTAATAAAGCCTATGTCTTGACATCTGTAAGACATTACATACTGCTTGCTGTACTCCACAGATACTCAGAAACTTCAGTGGTAGTGTACTAGTTTGGCCAAATTTGGAGGAAATATCCTCTGACAGAAGGCAGGTTACAACCACCCCTCCCCGACCAGGTTTGGGAAAAAAGAAATTTTTCTCAAAGGAAAGTGAAAGAGATAAAAAACCCCCATTTATTTAACAACACACAGGAAAAGGATAATAATGCTAAATAAAAAACCTCCTTCTGTCAAGAGTAACCTGGGAAGATTTCAGAGTCCTTCTGTAGATATACAGAGAATTGATTCTCTAAGGTGAGAGTGCTGAAATTTGCAGCTTATCCACGCAGACAATGAAAGTATTCCGCCATTACTCCACAGGTCAGCTATTGATCACGAATTATATGGAGTGAAGGTTTTAAAGTCAAGTCTGCTATTGTAATAACTAGGTAGTTTTACTGTTCAAAATATTGAGAATAGGAGAAAAAAAGAGACCAACTTCTTTCATCTCCATTCCTTACCTCTTAACTTGGTAAATGAATGCTTTTTTGTCTTAGTATGTTAGCAATGCATTGTCTGAAATAGCACAGCACAGAAAAAAGATGGAATTGCTTTTAATTCCTTCAGTTTTAGTGGACCAATCAGTGCCTCTTCTGTAAAATTTTTGGTTTGGACTTCAGTTAGCATTTTCTTAAGGAAGAATGGGGTTTTTTTGGATCCAATAAAAACCTCAGTGCCTAGCCCAGTTTCCAGTGCTATTACGGGAGTCGTCTTCTGACTTGCAAAAAGAGATTCCTGAGTTGTCCTTTCAAATTTCTTTATCCAAAGCATTTACATAACAATCCAACAGAGGATTGACTCAGTAAGTTCTGCAGTTCTCTTTATGTTAGTATGGAGTTGATATCAGCAATTTGATGTTTAATACTTCATTATCCACCTTCCTACTCCATCTGTTTTGAACAAAGGCAGATTTGAATAAATCTGCTTGAGAGAATACATGCTTCTAAGCCTGTATTTTCATGAAACTTCATTTGAATTTGTCTAATATATTGCAAGTCTCTGTAAAGGTGGTAGCAGATCTTAATTGTTTTCGATGATACTGGTTTTGTTTCATTAAGTGGTTAGATTTTGTTTCATGGGTTTCAGAATGGCTGAGGTTGGAAGGGACCTCTAGAGGTCATTTTGTTCAACCTCACCTGCTCATGCCTGGCCACCTAGAGCCAGTTGTTCTGTGCCATGTTCAGACATGTTTCAGCTATCTCTAGGGATGGAGACTCTGTAAATTCTTTGGACAACAGGTGCCAGTGCTCCATCTCTCTCATGGTAGAAAACTGTTTCCTGATGTTCAGACAACACTGCCTTTCACTTTGTGCCTATTGTGTCTTGTCCTGGCACTGGACACCACTGAAGAGAGCCTGGCTCCATCCTCTCTGCACCTTCCCTTCAGATATTTGTGTGCATGGATGAGATCCTCCTGAGCCATCTCTTCTCCAGGCTGAACAGGGTTGGCTCTCTTAGCCTTTTCCTCTTCTAGGAGATGCTCCAGTGCCTTGATCATCTTAGCAGCCCTCCCTAGAGGGAGTGGACTCTGTCTCATAGCTCTGTATCTCTCTTGTACTGAGGAGCCCACAACTGGACACTGCACTCCAGGTGTGGCCTTTCCAGTGCTGAGGAGAGGGCAAGGATCACCTTCCTCAACCTGCAGAGAAAACCAACTCATGATCACAAGAGGAAACTAAATATTAGGAAAAATACTGTTCTTGTTTTGTCCCAAAGTGTTCCTTTGGGTGGAGAAATAGCTAAGTAGAAAAAAAAGTTTTAATTTTATCCCCTTTCTTCAGTTTCACACAGAACAATTTTGTATATAGGCATATATATATATGTATATACACATCTTCTTCTAAAATACAGAAGGGCTTCCATTTTGTAGAATGGTGTCTGTCAGGAAATGTGCATTCTCTTTTAACACCTAGAGTATGTATGTGTGGAAGGCAAGGGGGGGGAAAAAACCTGTCGGTTTGTTTTTGTTGGATGTTGTTAGCACTGAAAGGAAAGCAATTTGTTTTGAACTTGGATTCAAAATTCCAGTTGAATAGTTCAGGAAAGCCCAAGTTGACATTAATTGATTAATTAGTTCAAATCCGATTTGCCTTATCTTCTCTGATATGGTAATCCACTTTTAGCCAAATAGAGCTAAGATTACATAATTTTTGCAGCAGGTATTGTCTCAAAAATTGTTGCTGACTTTGTGGACGCACAAGAATATTCATGTTCTGCCAGTCCCAGTATGAGAACTAAAACATCATCACAATGCTGGTGACAAACTTTGTCATGAGATCTGTTAGCAGCCTAGTGGCTATGCCTTCTCTTGCTTCACTTGTCAGAGGTTGTTTGTATATTATAAATGAGGGTGACCTGTGAAGGTGAAGTCAGGACAGGGATTCCCTCAAGGCTACTAATGATAGGGGTCAACAAAGAATGTTGTGCATAATCCAACAAAGCCCAAAAATCTGTCGGGAGAGCAGACTTCTGCAGTTCTGTTATTATCTGAGAGCAGACTGTCAAAATCTTTTATGTAGGGAAGATGGTGTACAATGTAAAATGAGAAAAGACATGGGGAAGTCCTTGACAAGATGGTAATTTCAGACTTACTAATGGCAATGTAAAAGACAAAGTGAAGATGTGACCAGCAGGAGAGCTGATCTAAAAATTACTTGGGTACTTGTCATGGAGGACAAGCAGTACTGGTCCACACATTAAAATGCTAGCTGTGCGTGAAGATAAGTCAATCATGGAGCATGATCAGCTTCTAATTCTGGCACAAGGGTAGCTGGAAACTTCACTATCTCCCGGCACAGTGGTTTGGTGAAGTGAGGCAGTCTGCACTGAAACCAGCTGCCAAGTGAAGATATCCCCACAGTTCTAACTTTGGGTATGCAAAACTAAAAGCGATGCCATTTCTACAGTGAACTCCTTTGTCTTGGGATCATTCTGAAACAGCTGCAGTGAACTTTGTTAAGCAGCATTGCACAGTCAGTTTTGATCAGAAGAGATCAAGAATTTCATCCTGTATTGACCTTTAAAGGCAAAAACCCCCCTACTTTTGTATTAATCTTCACAATCTCATCAAAAAAGATCCCTGTCCAAGGACATTCTATCCTGCCTTGCTGTGATATGAGTGTGTCCTGGGGGTATGCTCAGACCTACAGAATTGAGTCTTGTCTTGTCGACACATCAGTGACAGCTTATCAGATAGCATGTGCTCATTATATATTCTGTATCACAGCGATGCTGCTTGATTTAATATCTTGTGTGAAACTCACCAAATGCATTAAACCACACTCATTTTAAAATAACTTATCTCTGAATTGTCGTTCCCTGAAATATTGGTGTGACTTTTCACTTGATTAGGCAAGGACAAACTCTGAAGGTACATCTTCTGGAAAGCATGGGCAGGTTAGGAATTAGATGTTATATATTCTCTTTGAAACCAGGAGGGTGATTTCTCCCTTCAGTTTTAACTGCAGTTACTATGGTGATTGAGCTCTTAGACGTTGTGAACTGATGTCACTTCAGCAGCTAAGACTGCAGCGGGAGGAAGAATCAGACTTGATTGCTGGCTTTGTTGCTTTGTCACTGAACTTTGATTTGTCAAGCATTTATCAGAGGCTTCTTCAACAATATTTAAATGATACTGAAATTGTGTGGCTTGCAAACTTTGCTTGCAGACTGAAACAGTAGATAAGTTCTATTCTAGTTAAGCTGAGCGGAGCATCTAGGGCAGGTCCTTACGCCAGACAAATATCTGGCCAATTAGGTTGGATCTATAGGTACAAGCGTGAAGGAACAGAATTTAACATCTTATGTTAATGGTCAAAAGTGCTTATTTTAAATTTGCTGACAAGGTGCATGAAGTCATGAGATAGGAAGATTAGATAGTTCATAATTTGTGTGAGCAGAAAAGACATCATGAAATTGCATATCCGTTGGGAAGTTAATTAGGGATGCATCATTAGATTTCTTAGCCTGGAGAGGACTATGATTAAAGTGTCTGTTAATAAGTGTCTGTGCATGAATGATCAGAATAAAATTCCATAAACCAGCCATGTCCACAGCATATCATGTTTACCAGGAGTGTGCAGCTGACGCTGTGTCTGTCTTGTAGATCTGACACACGTTCATGTGTTTGGCCTGGTGTTCATTAGCTGCACTAACATGTTGCACTAATACAGCAAGCATTTCTAGATGCCCTGGAGTTTGGTCAAAAATAGTGTTTCAAATGAACTTGAAGATGCTTGGGAAATTTGCAGCTTTGCACTGTTACTGGCACAGTTGTAATCTATAAAGGTTAGGAAAATAGCACAGCCTGTGCGAGGACTGACTTTGTCACTGTATGAGCTTGTAGGATCTGCAGAGGGTTGTGGCTCAGACTAGTTAGACATCTTGAAGGCTGTAGCAGTTCTATTTTTATAGGTGATTTCTTTAATCTATACTTGAGGGTTTTTTTTACTGATGCATCATTCATTTCTAATAAATGAAATAAAATGGGAAGTTATTAAAAACAACCTGTTAGGTGCTGCACGATTGCAGAAAAAATCTGTAAGTACAGGTTGGTAACAGAATACTAGTGTGCAGTGAGTAAGATGGCTATAAGGAGATAATATCTCTGGAAGATGATGTGCTGTTAATATGAACATTTCCTTAAAAATGATTAGATACTTTAAAATCAGCTTTGCTGAATGAAGAAAGTTCTCATCCAAAGTATGCAGGGTTTTTTTTCCATTTGTGGCAAGAGCAACACTTTGAAGTAAGATCCAAGACTGGAAATGATCAGGAAGCATAGATCAGTTCTAGAGATAAATCTTCACAATTTGAAAAAGGTTTCTGTGCACGATCTCAGCTATCTCTGGCCACAATAACAGTACTATTAAGGTAAAACCCGTGGGAGTGTGCATGAGTGATAGAAAGTAAGAACTAAGACTCTTAACTGCATTCTGTTAGTCTTCAATATTGACCACAGTCTCTCACAATTTCAGCGATAATGATTTAACGGAAGTGAAAGACGTGGAAAACCTTTAAATCCTGAATTCAGAGGAAAACTAGGAGTCCATTCTCCTCGACAAACCCACTTAATGTATTTTCCTCAGATGACCACCATATATTTTTTCTGAGGCTTACTCCTTATTAGCTCGTAATTTCCCACTTCTCTTTGTCACACACTGGCATATGGATTACCAGTACAGTTTCTTGAAGCCGTTAGATTTGATCATCATCAACATTTGAATCTATTTGTACATCCAGCATTGGGTACCTACATTAGCTGGTAAATTTAGTAGGCTGATCTTTCTCTAAGTTACTTACATAAGCAATAGAAAGAGAAGAATAATGCAGCACACTGCTGTAGAGCAGCTAAATCGGGCTCTTGCTCTAAACTGTCCTCCAGAAAAGCCTCTCTTCCCTTCAAATAAGTGGTCAATTTGTAGATTAAAGAACACTACCACCTTAAGTTAAACATCATTTATCAATAAAATATTGTTTTATTGTTTTACACTCCTCCATTTCTGTAGGAACAAATAAAGGTATCAGCACTCTCCAACCCAGCAACTAGTATTTTTGGCAGTTTTGGAGAACAAATACTTAATAACGTCTCAGGGATCAATCGCAGTGCTTGTGCATATGTGTTCTGTTTTCAAATTGTAACTGTTAATCTCTGTGGTTAAGACTATATGTAAAGGGCAAAATCAGGATGCTTTAAAGATTGTAAGAAATCTTTTTTTTTGGCTTCAGTGACTTTAGAATCAGACTCTACATGAAAGTAGAATCAGGTGGAACGTGTTCCAGAAAGTCGCTGCTAAACAATACTTTGTAAATAGAATTGTTCTTTTCCAATCATTAAGTCTAATTAAATTTGAGAAGAGGTGAATTTGGTTTCTCAGGGTAAATGATGTTATTCTACTAGTTCTTATCTTAAATTATCTTGCCATACATGACTCTCGCTGCAAGCAAAATAATCCCTATTAATTTCATACTTTTTGCTAACTTTGAGTAAAATTACTGAAGTGTGAAATGCTGTGTTAAAGACACCTTTTTGATATTCCACTGATGTAGATTATTCTAGTTTTGCTGTCATTTCGTTTAATAGGGAATACAGCCCAGAGAAGATTGTAATTGCTTTTAGTTTTGTCTGTTGGCTCTGATCTTGCAATCTGCTGGAATGTGTAAGGACTGTGTATTCTAACATCTGGTCTATCCACTTTTCTTCTTGCTGTTGTTGACATGCCCACCCTCTTAGCACTATTTAGTCATCACTAAACAGTCATCACTCTTTGCTGTTGTGTTATAGATCTTACAAACAACTGTGATCAAAATAAGGATTCAAGTGTTCTGTGTGATTCAAGGCTCACCACAGGTTCATTTCAGGGGAAGGGGCCACCCTCTTTTCTGGCAAGTACCAGTAAAAAAGCAAGCATAACCTGAGCCTTGACTCCTCATTTCAGGATTTGCATTTCACTCAGGCTTAATAAATTGTATTTGGGTGATCTTCGATAGGTTGCTCTTGCACAGAGCAACTGTGGCTAAGCAAAGGCATAATTATTCACCTGGAATTACAAAGACTATAAAATCAGAAATTCTTATTAGAATACAGTATTTTTAAAGATGCAAATATAATTCTTGAACTTATCTTTCTCCTCTAAATACATTCCTGTCTTCATAGTAGCATTCCAGTTACTAATGAGTAGCAGAGTTTTCAATTTTTCATTTTTTATTCATTTCTCTAGGTTATTCAACAGAGAAATGAGGAGTGTGACCACATTCAATTTTTAATTGAAGAGAAAGAGTCTAAAGAAGAGGACTACTATGAGGACCTTGACAGATTTGAAGAAAATGGTACCCAAGAGTCTCGCATCAGTCCCTATACTTTCTGCAAGGCATTTCCTTTCCACATCATATTTGACAGAGATCTGGTGGTCACGCAATGTGGCAATGCTATATACAGAGTCCTTCCACAGGTTAGATTATTCTTATGCATGGATAGCCATAGAAATTCATAGTGATAGATGTTTCACAGGGTAATTATAAAGATGAAAAAAATAGATTTAGGATTCTCTGTCTAAACAGCATTCCCATGTAAGTGTATAATATTTACTAAATTGTGCTTCTCTTGTTTGAAAAAGGACTTGAAAATAGCCTATTTCTGCAACAGCTTTGTTCCTTATTGTCATGTCCATAGGTAGTAAGAGAATAATTTAAAAACTTTGTGATTTAATGGGGAAATGCATAAAGTATATATTTTCTTCCATTCAGTGTTGTCAGCTAAGAAAATGGAATATAATTGCTGTATGTATATTTGTATTATAAAGCATAACAATATTTTTCTTTTCTTTTTGCTGTTTTTTAATATTCTAGCTACAGCCAGGAAATTGCAGTCTGTTGTCAGTTTTTGCTTTGGTCCGGCCTCATATTGATATTAGCTTCCATGGGATCCTCTCCCATATCAATACAGTCTTCGTACTGAGAACTAAGGTAACTAGAGAATGTTTTCCCAGCTTTTCTTTAAGTAAAGTGTTTTGGAGAGATAAGAAGTGCAGAAAGCTCAGAAGTCTTCAGAGAAAATTCTCTGCGCGGTACTATGCTCAGCCCCTTTTGAGTCTTGAGCCAAGAGAGAGTCACAGGTATGAATTTGTGTGTAGCAGTTGAGCAGAATGTTTTATAGGAATGGTGAAGTAAATGTACTTCACGTCTGATGCTTTCTCTGCAAGGGGCCAGTCTAGTATATGGCATTGTATCACAGCAAAAGTAGAAGGGTAATTACTTTTACTTCTGCTTCATAACAGTGTGGGAGACAAATATGAAATGTGTTCTTGCTTGGGCTCATATGTTCATACAAAGATCTGTATCCTTTTCTCTAAAGAGAGCAGGAGACAAGGCAGGTGATAGGAACAGATGCAGCATGTAGAGTAACACCTACTACATCAAGGAGCCTGGTTATTTAGAGAAAACTGTACCTGAGAGAAACAAGGACGATTTCTTCGAGGTGGTCCCAGGCACAGATAGAACTTCACAGAATAGGCAATACTATTGTCAAAACTATTGTTAAGAAATTATGTGGAAGAAAACAAGGAATTGTGAACATGAATGTAGAGAAAGATACCATGCTTTGTGTCTTTAAGGTAGCAAATCGCAGTATTAAAATACAGGTAGTGCTTGGTGTTCAAATGAGAAATTAATCAGGGTTTAATGTAGGCTGTAAGTCTATTCCAAATATTCTGACTGCCTTCGTAGTGAATGCATTTACATACTAGGCCTGGTGCATAACACACCATTGCCCTTACACAATTGTGACTTTTCATCACCAGGAGGGGCTGTTGGATGTGGAAAAATTGGAGTGCGAAGATGAGCTGACTGGCACAGAAATCAGCTGCTTACGGCTGAAAGGGCAAATGATCTACTTGCCTGAAGCAGACAGCATTCTCTTTCTTTGTTCACCAAGGTACTTTAAACCTAGAGAGTTCTATAGTACTCGTTTTCATTTTACAATTACTAATTTTAAGAACACTTATGAGAGTAGTACGACAAGAGACTAATTGGTTCGAATATTGATTTAATTGGTTTTGATGTGTTTATACTAAAAGAGGTAGGAGCATTTAAACATTGGAACTTGACTGATTATTAAATGCTCAATATAAATATTGGGTTGCTCTGGCCCAGTTTGTACAGATTGTTATTCCTCATATTCCTTTTTTTTTTCAAGTTTCATCCTTCGTTTTTTACTCAGAGAGTGCTAAGAAATGTTATGATGATTTGGTTTTCTATGTGGATTCATGTATTTTTGCAGTAGTTTTAGTATAATGGATCAGTGATAAGTGGTTGGAATGGGAGATTGAATGGAAAGATCCTTTAGCTAAGAGCATGTTAAACTAACACATCGGATTACACAGTTACAATACATTAATCTCCTGTGTAAAGGGGAGAGAAGGGATGATGACAGAAAGCAGAGAGCCTGCCTTTACATAATCTCACTATAATTTGTGTGCTGTAGTACATACATTTGATATGTTCATGGAACTCATAATGAGAATTCTGTATTTAAAAGCAAAAATCAAGAGCCATGGGTTAACATGAATGATCACAAATAAGGTGTTTCGTAGAAGGGATATGTTGTTCAGCTCATCACAAGTTCAGAAGCTTCATCTTTCTACTGTTATTCAGCAGACTCTGCTGTTTGAGTTTTAAATGCTCCTCTGGCAAGTTTGATTTTACCCATATTATTATATACTTCTCTGCTTTGCAGTGTGATGAACTTGGATGATTTAACCAGGAGAGGTTTATATCTGAGTGATATTCCCCTGCACGATGCTACCCGTGATCTGGTTCTTTTGGGAGAGCAGTTCCGAGAGGAATATAAACTGACTCAGGAGCTTGAGATCCTCACTGACAGACTGCAGCACACACTGCGTGCCCTGGAAGATGAAAAGAAAAAGACAGACACGTAAGAACCAAATCTCAATTTTGAGCTGAAACTCTCAAAGCAATATATTATTTATAGCTACCCTCTTTAAAAAAATAACAGAATCTTATAAGGAATATTAGAGATAATCGGGACTGGTAATTTTGGAGTCAATAAAGAACATTTAATAGGGTATTTCTTTATTTAGGTTGTCAAATGTCACCCACAGTCTAGGCCATTATATGCCTAGGTGTGTTGATGTCTCCCTCCCTTATAAGAAAAGTTATAAAAAGTGAGCTGACAGTTCATTTTTTTTTATGAATTACTTAAAATTTTGGAAACTTATATGCAGTCACTGTAGCGAAGGTGAATTTGATGAATGCCCAAATGCTGTCGTTTGACAGAGTTCAGTAAACCAAATTTTGTCTTTCTGGCACAGGTTAACAGAACAGGAAAACATAATTTATAAATCTTGAAAATAGCTTGTGTAAAGCTGAAATTTTGCAATAGCCTAATGCCATGAATTCGATTTAATAGTTACTTGTAGAAATGAATTTGGGTTTATCTAGTTATAAGTACTTAAAACTAACACATAACAGTAAGTGTGCACTGGGCCCCAAATCCAATTCTATAGATAACTATAAAGTCAATTTCAAATGTCATTAGTCTGTGGCATCTCAGCTCAACAATGGTAAATTAAACAAAATCTTTTGTGAAAAGTAGCGTGGGGTTCATGATTGACTCTTATTTATAAAACATAGTCCCATCTCTGTATTAATTCTATTGACAGATACATTTTTTCTGTGATGGAGTAATGGAAAAAGGGATGGACAGGAGAACCAGAGAAAGCAAAGCAAAGTATTTTTTCCTCTTCATTCCTTTTGGCTTGCTTTATAAAGTCATTTTATCTTCAGGAATTCTAGCCTTCATGGCAGCTGCTGAAACAGATAGTGTCAGTTACTGTATGATGTGCCAAAAGTATTCACTAATTATAACTCATGCGGTAGTGAACTTGCCAAAAAGGCAACTAGTGAGGGTTTGTGCAGGAGGCTGTGTACGAAATGATGTTCAAGATTTGTGAAACAGTCAGAGATCTTCAGCTTGTCCACTTAGGTGTGTCAGAAGGGAAATGGACCTTAAGATAGCAGTTAGAAAGTTGAAGGAATACACATGAGAATAGGGTGAATTTCTGTGTGTGTGATTGGATTTTATTTGCGTAACTTATAATACGAACGAGTGTTAGTATGTCATATAGACTGGTAATTAAAGATACTCTGACCCTAAAAGCAACATGCTCAACAGAGAGGAAGCATTTAGAAATGCATTAATTGATCAGAGCTGAAAAAACTATTAGATCTCTTAATGGTCTTTTTAGCAGTTTTTATGGTTCTGTGAGCAAAAACATATTAAATGAGCTGAGTGATCCAAGACACTATTAACAGATCATGTCAGAAGAATTAGTAATATATGTCTCATTTTGTTGATTATTTAGATGCATTAATGTGTGTTTGAAATGGCATGCTGATGTAGATCAGTTCCTGTTTTCCAAATAACGTATTCTTCAGTAAACATCTTTTCTATTGCTTATGGATGATGGAAGTATTATAAGCCCTGTGGGGGGTAGGAAGTTAATATATGAAGAGTGGTGCTGTAAACACCTTTCTTCACATTCTGTCTGTTTTGTTTGTGCCTTTCTTTCCTTACCCGTGTAGATTACTGTACTCTGTTCTACCGCCATCAGTGGCAAATGAGCTGAGACACAAGCGTCCTGTTCCAGCCAAGCGCTACGACAATGTCACCATTCTGTTCAGTGGCATTGTGGGATTCAATGCCTTTTGTAGTAAACATGCCTCTGGAGAGGGAGCCATGAAAATTGTCAATCTTTTAAATGATCTTTACACAAGATTTGATATTCTGACTGATTCACGAAGGAATCCATTTGTTTATAAGGTAAGCATAGATTTTTAAAGAATCTTATCTGTTACTTTTCGATAATTTACTATCGTGTCAGTCTTTTCCAGTCTTTTCTCGGATCTTAGGCTTTTTAAAAAAAATGTATGTTTTCAGTCTGAACTGTGTAACCTGATACTAGATAGCTACAGAAGAGTATGTTGGTTATCTCTAAATGTGTGAAGGAACAAAGTACTAAGCTCTCATCACAATTTCTGCAGTTACCCATTAGGTGCACATATAAATGTACTTCCACATTTAGCATATGTGAACTTATACAAGCCATTTGTGCTTCTTTTGACCTTGTACTTTTAAGTTTTTCAGTCCGATTCCTGGGTCTTCTAGTTGTAAATCATAATTTATTACTCAGTTACTCAATGTGAATTTCATTCCTTCATTAGGAGAGAGGTGTAGTTGCAAATGTGGCTGGTAGCAGGAAGGTACAGAGAGAAATACATATATATCCCATATATATGTGCATGTGTTTGCTTGTGTGTTTATATCTATGAAGTTCATTCCTAGCTTTTACTAGAACTGAATTGTATGGCCTGTACTGTGTGAATCAAGGGTGTGAGTCAAAACAAACATAGAGCTCAGTTTCATTCAGAAGACACCAGAAGAGAAACTCGGGTTTACACAATCACAGTGTCATTGTAAGTTGTTACATGGTGGGTTTACAATAAATTCTCTTCAGTATCAAGCAGAGATGACAGTAATTAGAGTGACTTGAATGAAAGGGAAGGGGAACTATTTGAAAGGACAAGCAGTCTTGAAGGAAGCACTACATCAATTCTGGTACTCCAAAATTCATAATAATAAATGAAAAAAAATTGTCTTGATAGGTGGAAACAGTTGGGGACAAGTATATGACAGTGAGTGGTCTACCAGAGCCTTGCATGCATCATGCACGATCTATCTGCCACCTGGCTTTGGATATGATGGAAATAGCAGGCCAAGTTCAAGTAGATGGTGAGCCTGTACAGGTTAGTAAATGTGGGCTTGAATGGAAAGCCCATTCTTTGATAGGATGATAATGCTTTGAAATATGATAATGCTCTAGTCCCAGTCTGTGCAAGCCTTGTTATTGTTAGATTTTGAGACTGATTTATACAAATAATGTGAGAAGTCACATGTAGCTGTGACATGTGCAGTTCCCAGACCTTCAAATGCCTATTGTGCTTTGAAAGGTATAGGACTAATTTAGGTCCACATCATTTATGTCTGTTTTCTGATCATTTCAATATAATCAATGAATTCCTACTGTGCATCAAGAAAAATCTGTTGAGTCTTCTTCAACTCAATGAACAGAAAAATAATATTCCCTCCCTGATATTTTTGATCACGCCTCAGATTCTTAGGTCAGAATGAGAAATTACTGCATTAAAAAGAGAAGTACAGTTCCATAGACAGTTACAGCAATGATTGCTGACACCAGTGTGTATTAGTGGAAGTCACTCGTTGTGGGACTTTATGGAGATGTTGTGGCACTGATACAGAACTGGGCAAGCAGCATTGACTGTCCTCATCAGAAGGCTGTGAGCAGAAAATGATTAATGAGTGCAATGCATATTTCTATTTACATGAATGTTACTGTTCTGTCACCTAGCTTACAGCTGTGTAGTTCACTTATCATGGAGCAAAGCAGTGAGAAGGTTTGATTTGGGGCTTTACAATAACTGTACCGTGCTACAAGAACAAGCTTCTCCCTGTCCTATCTCTTGAGCTTTTGAATACAAAATACCATGATTTTTCCTTTGAGAAACATCTTTTTTTCTTTATGCCATCCATTTCTGCACCTCCTGAGCATTCGCTAAACACAGACCTTCAGGGTATGCCTCTCTGCCCGCCTCTCTTTTTATTTTCATAGTACATAATAACAACAGGGTGCATGCTGGAAAATTACAGAGTTTGATTGTTCATGTGGAAGGCAGAGGCATGACCCTGTACTAAAGTTAAAAACAAAGACTTGACAAAACCCACAGAATGCAAGGCTTTGAAGAAGCAGGAGTAGCACATTGGACAAATAAACTCTAATAGATAAAAATGGCATATTACCTGTATTTAGTCAGAAGCATCAGATTGCTTACATTAATTTTGAATATTCAAACTTAATTTTTTCTCTCTGAAGATAACAATAGGAATCCATACTGGTGAGGTAGTCACAGGTGTCATAGGTCAAAGGATGCCACGGTACTGTCTCTTTGGAAATACTGTGAATTTAACAAGCAGAACAGAAACTACTGGAGAAAAAGGAAAGATCAATGTCTCTGAATATACTTACAGGTGAGTGATGTATTATTTTTATTGGTGTTGACATCTTAAAATGATTCACTTTGTCAGCATACCATAAAAGTTTTTTTGGAGTTGAAAGTGAAGTCCTCCTGCAACCATTATTTAAGAATGTGACTTCTCATGAAACTGTTTGGCAAACTGCATTATGATACACAATTATTGGTATGCAAACATAATAATGATGTAGACATAGATTTGAATCTTTTGATAGTTTGCTCACATACCTGTAGCAAGTTTAATGTTTTACATAGTGTGTGGTGTACATGCAAAGTGCATTCATTTACGTGTTTTCTCTTTCAATTTCAGGTGTCTCATGACACCAGAAAATTCAGATCCTCAGTTCCACCTGGACTACAGGGGTCCAGTTTCTATGAAGGGCAAAAAAGAGCCAATGCAGGTTTGGTTTTTGTCCAGAAAGAGTACAGAGACAGAGGTATGAGTAACTAGAGTGTAATTTTGGTTTTTTCAAACAAGGCATAAACATTAAAAATTTAATCTAAACCACTGAGATCCATTTACATTTGCAAAACTAAATGTTCCGTAGAAAGAAAATGAAGAGTTTTGTGCAACGCTCTTTCATTAGCACATTTACTATCTTGACAGTACTTGAAAGTCCTTGATTATTTGTCTTTGCAGTTTGTGCAGTTCCTGAAAGAATACTTTTGATTTCAAAAAGTCCTTGAGGGAATGCCAAGTGTTTAAATATTTATATCTCCCTCTTACAGATTTCTGCACTGTACTAGATTTTGCAATATAATGTCAGTTTCTGTTTAGCTGACATGTCTGGTTATCAGCACTTCAAAATTTGCTATTTGCTTTCTTGCAGTGAGTGAAAAAATGTGCCTTCAAATATTTAGGCAACAGTCAAGCAACTACTTGCAAGCAGGTTCACACCTAATGTGTATGGTGGTCTCTTAACCCCACATGGCGTCTGCTTGTTCAGACTGTTGCATGGCAGAGGTCCCACTTTAGAAATACACAGGGTGAAAACTACTTCTTGTAAATGACATATGAGCCAAAGTCCTCAAAATGAGGTAGGGTAAAGCTCTTCAAGCACTGAGGGCCCTTTAAGCTTGTGCCTCAGTTTCAGAATTCTGGGCATGTATTATCCAAAATTTCAGTAACAGCCAATGAGATCTAGGCTCAAAGTGTGCTACAAACTTAGACAATGAGGTTACAGTATGCCAGCTGCTTTGCCATAGCTGAGCAGGTGCATACATTCCATCCATTGTCAACAGGAAGAAAAAAAGATAAAAGTAATTTACGTAGCTTGAATTTTGCCCTGAAGCAATACAAAAGGAATGAATTTTCAGCTAGTGTATTTAATCTTAAAAACACGCTTGACTGAAATAATGAAAGTCATCAGTTACCTTGGCTGAAATAATTCTTGTAAGTCAGAGGAAATTAATTATGTGTCAGAATACTCATGTACTTCTGAAAAAGTAATTTAGGCTGTTAAACTCTTTAGGCTTTGTAGGAGATCTAATCCAGATTTATTACAACTGGTGCCCAAGTATATGAATACTGACTTTTTAACAGTAACTCCCAGTATTAATCCCCTGTACTTCAACTCTGCATTTTAATTCTGTATTTTAATATATATTACTTAAAAGTATATTCTGGGTGCCACTTTTGAGAATACTTTTCTATTTTTATTCTGCAGTAAGATAACTATAATTTCACATGGCTACCATTGTTTCAAATCTATTGTTGTATTTAAAATATATTGTAATTAAACACCTTTCACCTTTTTTTCTGCATTATAAATGTCCTATCATTTGTAGCAAGGCACGTTATAATTTTAAATGTAAATTTCAGAGAGGTACGAGTCAGATGGGCATCTTCCTTGTTTCAGCCTAACAGATGTTTAATATGAATATAAGGTTCGGGTAGTTTAAGACTTTAAATATTGCAATTGCCTTTCAGAGATCTTGTACAACAGTTGGTTTTGTTAATCCTCACAGCAGTCCTGAGAGGCACTTGATAATACAACTATCCAGTAACTGAGCTTTGTAGAGGGAGACATGGGGGCAGGAATAAACCTGGCCAAGAAATACTGTGAGCCTGATTTTCAGGAGCACTAAAGACTCACAGTTTAAGCACGCTCAAAAAGTCTTTCTAGTTTTGTTAGTTTTTGTTAATTCTGAAATTCTGATATAGATGTAATTCTTAGAGGCAGAATGACTTCTCCTGTGTCAGGTGTCTCTTCTAAATTGTACTGAGTTTTTGAGCATAGGAGATTAGAAAAATACATTGATGTGATGATGTGAACTGATAATCATTTTGTCAGAAGTGATTTTGAAAAGTGAAAGAATATAATCCTCTAATCTTTCGATTCTTTTTCACTCCCTGCACAATTTCATCAGTCCATACACAAAAAATGCACAAAGTTTTATTCTTTTAAGATTTTCTGAACTGTTTGCAATTTCTTGTGTGAAGGTACTCTTCATGGGTTTTTTTTCTGGCACTTTATAGGCTGTGCATAATAGTTTTCATCCAGAAGCAGAAATCAGATAACCAACTTTTTATGTTTGATCACTTTGAAGTAATCACTTTGCTTTACTCATTGGTGTAGTCTTGGTTTTCTTTCCAGAAGTTTTTCAGAATGCTAATATATTATTGTGTGCAGTGCCATATATTTCAAGGGGACTGCACATAACAATAAATATGGCATATTACCATATATTCAGAAACTAAATGGTAAACTTCCTGAAAGGTCACTCCAGAGTATTGCAAGAAGTGGCTTATAGGAGTAAACATGAAAATATTTCTTAAATCATCCTGAAGATACGTCTAATAATTATGCTTTTACTGTGAAGTATTCTACCTCCATTATCTTTAATCTAGGATCAATGCACATTAGTGATGTGTTTTTCTTTTCATTATATCCATTAGAGAGTTATTAGCTCAGCATTTGCAAATCTATCAGTGTAATATTTTACTCTGAAGACCAGTAATAAATACATGGTGAGGAAAAAGGACAAAATATTTACAGATGCCATAAGAGATGTGAAACCAAGGCTTAAAATACGCTTTTGCTCTACTAGACCTGTAGGAAATGGTAGGGTTGAAGCAGCTCAGCATGCGTCAGACTTGATTCCTGGGTTGACATCTCTAATATCAGTCCCCATGAGCAGCAGTTACTTCTGAGAAAGACCTAATTTACGAGAGTAAGTGTTGGTTTGGAGTGCTGCTCCTTCACTTCTTTTCCACTTACGATATCTCTTCCATGATACCAGTACATCAAAAAGTAGAATTGCATCAGAAATACACGTAGAACAAAGCAGCTGTGACCAATTATTCATTTTGCATCTGCTTGTTTGCATGTTATAAGATTTTTTATTACTGTCTTTATTATTTTAACAGAGGTTCAGCTGAAGTTTCTCTCTTGAGAAACAGATTTTTTTGTAAAAAATAAATCTTGCCGAGAGCCTCAAATGTATGACTGCAATTTTCATTCCTCTCCACTTTCTAGTATCTTACTCTTCTGCCCTGTTCCCACATTACTGGTGGGAACAAGTTGAAGTGTCTCTGTCAGAGCTGGTAGTTCACCAGGGCATGTAGGAATTGTTTCATTCCTACATACAATACATACGAAAGAAATACATGCACTACCTATGCTTTTTTATTATTATTATTATTATTATTATTACTATTTACTGATACTGACTGCAAGTTGTAAAATGTATTTAGTCACTGCATTAACCCACCATGTTGTTGCTTCAAAGAAAATTCCTTACTTCTCAAATTCTGCTTGCATGCTCTCAAGGAAACAAAGCAAGATGCTTCCTGAGCTGAGGGAAGAGGAAGAGGACGCTGGATAGGGTGCAATACTGTCTCCAAATAGGGTGCCAGGCAGTAAGGTTGTGTTATGGATGTTATTTCACATTATATCTCCCACTGCCATGTGCAATACCACTGTCTTTGCTCTACTCCTGAAGTCATACTTACCATTTTTCTCCAGGCTTGCTTGCTAATTTTTTGTCCTTATTGTTTGGTACTGTTATATCTCTGCTATGAGCATGTATTTCAAGCTTTCCTTTTTTTTGATATGCATTTTTGCATGTCAGTCATGTGACCATTCCTACCACCAGATAGTATTGAATGAAACCATGTAGTATGCACACCACAACTAACCACTTCGATCTGATCTTCATGTCTTCATCTTCATCTCTGAAGTACTGTGGTTATGTGAATTGATGACATTTCTGGAAAGATAGCTATTTCAGTTGATAGGCAGAACAATGAACCTAAGGAACTATATTTAATAATAGTACCTGAAGCAGCATTATAAAAATTATTGTATAAATGTTATCAGATTTAGTTCTGCTATTACCATGCTTCCCATTCATTTTGTGAATAACACTTGATGCTCTTTAGATTCCTGGTTAGAAAAACGGTTCTCATTTGATATCATCCTGCATTTTCCCTTTGTGGACACTCTGTAAACATCTTCTGTATTCAAAGGGGGAGACTGTGTTTCTGATACTGCCATTTGAAGCATGTGCCAATGTACTTCTACTGAAATGCTGTTCACTTGCAATGTATTTCTCATTGATTTATATAAACTAAATTAAATTGTCATATTAATAATAGATTGCTGGACAATTTTAGACCACTTGTAGTGCATTGATTCTCATCTGATGTAGCCCCTGGAGTTGAAAGGCATGCTGCTGGGAAATGGTTGACATGGTTGCCTTTTGGTTTGGTCTCTCTAATTTCAGAAATTATCTTATTTTATTCCTTGAGAGGACCTGGTAATGTTCTAGGCATCATGGCATAATTAAGGGATGTAAAGCTTGGAAAGGGACATAGTGTGTTTCATCAGCTGATACAGTTAGTGAAAGTGGACAGGGTTTCAGGTGCATAGACCTTCCTTAACTTCAATATATAGTACATTTTTATGTGAATAGTATCTGTTCTTATCTGACTGATCATTTCCGAATATTTGCATTATAAAATAGGATAGTGCAATTACTTTGTGTATAAAAATTGTCTATATCTAGTATATCTTACTAGCACAGAATATATATGTATAAATGTTTCATGTTAATGTGCAAAAGAAATTGCAATAAATTATTTTTTCCACTGACTCCTAGAAATCTTGTGATTTTCTTTTGGTAGAAGACTTTATTTCATTGTTTGATACAAAACAAGTATTTTCTCCATTAAATAATATGCAGTTCAAATTTAAATAAATTGTTGAGTCATTGTTCCGATGTTTGCAGATGACCAAGTGTCTCACACATTCAGGTTAATGGATCACATCCTCAAATTAAAGTAGTGTTCAAAATGTTTAGGTTAATGCTTCAAAAACAGCTGTTGAGGTGACAAAAATGCATACACCTTCCTTTGAAACTCTTGGACAATATTTAACAATCAAAAAAATTATTAGCCATACACTTGGGAGCAGGATGTACCTTATTAACCAAATTTCCTTTAGGAATGGGAAATGAAGAGAGGAAACCATATACTTTCTTCCCTGTCATCTCACTGTCAGACAGCAGCACATCCCAGCGCACCATCAGAGGTTGCCCTCACTCAGATAGATACACAGCAGTAATTTGGATTGATGAAGTTGTTCAAGCTTACAAAAACTCTGAAACACACGGGACAGCTGTGGTTGTGTGTTGATATAATTCATGCAAATGCCTCTGAAGAAACTGAAATTCTGTATCACACTTCAAGCTAATGGAAGATGGTGTGCGAGAAAAATAATGCTCTGGGTTTATATTGTACCTTCTTAATAATTTCAAAATATTAACACTCCTATTAAGCTACTTTGTAACATAACCAGTTTCTTAAAGCATAGAATAATAGCTCATATTGTGTTCATGTAAGAGCTTCTTACCTCAGTACAATTTAGGCACTTAACCACTTTTGTTACTAAAACTGGTCTTCACTTAAATGCTGCATTCAACTACTGAATTTATAGTTTGGTTAAATATTACTCTCAGCTAACAGTTAAACACTTCTGCAGGTATTTAGTTCTTTTATGTGTGTTCTACTGCCTCTTTTATTTAACTGTAGAGATTTGCCTTTCCAATAGAAGCTCTAGCTGAAACACGAGGCAGAGCAATTACCAAAGTCTGTTTCAAAGGTCTTTATAAATGTATGTATTTTATTCTGGTATTTTTTTTGTAAAAAAAGGAACAAGAAGAAGAAAGGGGAGATCAGCCATGAAACTGGAAATTATGGAATGCTTAGTTATTTTAAGTCTCCTGGATCTTATGCATTCCTTTGAATTCAGACAGGCAAGGCAAATTGATTTTCAGTGGTGTTTGTGCTTTGGCTGTGCAGGGGACTCTGTGACTCCACTGGTGTCTTAAAGTGGGCACTGCAGTCGGCTTCCAAACTGCTGATTCAGTCCTTGGTAGGAACAACGTCTGGGAACATAACTTCATCTTTGATTTTTTTTTTTTTAATAGAATGATAAACAATGGATGAGATGCTCATTTGGATATCTACTTACAGGATTATCACAAAAATGTCTTCACTGAAAGGGTGGTCAGGCACTGGAACAGGCTGCCCAGGGATGTGGTGGAATCACCATCCCTGGAAATGTTCAAAAGGCACACAGATGCAGCACTTGGGAGTGTGGTTTAGCAGTGAACACAGCAGTGCTAAGTTAACAGCTGGTCTCAATGGTCTTAGAGTTGTTTTCCAAACTGTGATTCTCTGTACAGGACATCGTCCAGGAGGGATGCATGAAGACAAAACCAATAAGGCCATGTGAGGTTTTTTTTTATTACTTGGTTCCAGTGTTTAAGGTGGTAGTGCAAATCACATCTGGCTGGTTCCAAGCTCACTTTTGAAAGACACTCATATGCACAAGAAGGAAATAGGAAGAGATGTGCTGGCATCTGATATGAATAAAAACTGGGTGATGCTGGAGGCCCCAGAACCTTTGCTTTGAACAAACCTCTAGTAAAATCTAAAGCTAATAAATGAGTGTGCTGGAGGCAGTTGTGCACTACAATATACACTCTTGTACTCTGATATGTCGATGGACTTGTCAGTAACACCTGTCTCCATGGAGCCTGAGCAAGGCCTGAGGCATTTGTGTCCTAAAACGTGGTTTTCATCCACCATGTAGACAAGCTAACACTTTACTGTATTGTCACAAACTGTAAAATGGTTATTCCATGCATTTCTAGAGCCATCATATATTTAAAAAAAAGAAAAAAGTTGGGTCATCACGTTCTAGCACTGTGAGAACTTGAAGAGAGTTTAGTATTCATGTTCTCCAGACAGTCAGCATACTGGTACGAATGGGAGCTTATAGCGGTTGTAAATTAATTCTGCCAGTCACTGTGTTGGCTTATCATCTCCAAGTAAAGGGAATTGACTGGATTTTTATTCCTGTTTTATTTTAACAAGATTTTATTTTTCATTGTAACAAGATTCTTTCATGGGGGAGAGTCTGAAACTGGTGTCATTTCATGTACCTACCTGACCATGAGGGGGAAGCAAGTAATAAATAAGCCAGTAAACAGAGCTGTGCTAATGTAACTGTAAAAAAACCAAAAAGGAGGTTTCATTCCCCAATCTGTAGCTGCCCATACAAGGCACTGGGGTTTTTTCTACTGTTCTTTAGATTTCTGTCTGACTTTGCGTGACAGTTTGGAAAAACTCCAACAATACATGCTGTCTCCAGCGATTCATTCTTTGTTATTAACAGGAAAAGGGTAATAATGTTCACTTTCATGATCATCAACGGGTCTTTTTGCCAATATAACTGTTTTGGAGAAACAGTGGAATGTGAAAACAATATTGTGATTATTGTTCTGGGATGAAGATGCGATCTCTGTTATAAAGGTTTTGTTCCAGACTATTCCCCATATCCAGCATTCAGATTGGCATTGTTACTGGTTTTTTTCCGGAGATGATTATGCTCCTAGTACAGATTCAACACCACAGAACAACTGTGCTTTCAAGGGCAGCAATTTTATGTGCTGAGGATCTCTCTGTTCATGTGCTGGGCACCTCTGGCAGGAAACCTGTGTGCCTTTTTATATTGCAGGTTCTCAGGGTCATTCTAGCCTTTCAAAACTGATTTTACACTTTGATAAATGTGCTGTCCTGTCTAGTGCTCAAACAACTGACCTGTGATTAAAATGACAGAACTTATCTGAGTCCTGACAAAAGGCTGAAAATGTTCACAGTTCCTAGCTGGTGTTAATCATAATCCGGAACTGGAGACCCATTAAGCCAATAGTCCTTGAGCCTTTGTTTAAAAATAAAAACAAACAAAACCCCCCACATAGCCATAGTTTTCAGATGAGAAATAAAACTCTTGAGTTCAGTTTTGCTGCCTTCAGCCTCTATGTCAGTATGGGCACAGTGCTCTAATGAAAGTGTGTGAAAAATTAACCACCTTCATAAATCACACTGAAATATGCAGTGTATTAAGTGTGAAGAAATGCACGTCTATTTCTTGCAAGTCCTAAACACTGTGTACAGGGTTCCTGGAAAGAAAAGGCAGCCTGTTATGCCTTGTTATTTTCAGATATTTTATGCTAGTCAACTTAAGAAATGTAAGCTTTCCTACACAAAGTGTTCAGAAACAACCTAATATCCAAAAAAAACTGTATAAGGACGTTGAAGAGTAAGTATCTTTTTTCCACAGAAGCCATAGTGAAGCATTCAGAGCTTCAGCTCTGTACAAGATATCGAAGCTTTGCTTTCTGTCACATTATAGATGTGTTTGTGGGCAATTTTGCAATGATCTAGAGGGTAAGAAACCTGCCCACAAAATAAGGATACATGCCTTTTCACACAGCCTTTCCCACATCATCCTACCCTTCAGGCTTTATAAATGCATGTGCATGTATATATATATATATATACACACACATACACACGCACATTTGGGTGCTGCGCACTCTTGCATAGAGTAGCATGAATGGTGTACAGACTGCAAAATCTAAAGTCAGCAGCTGTTGGAAGAACTTGCTTTCCTGAGGCACTCAGTTCTCCTCTGAAGGAAGACTGTGAAAATAACTACTCCTTTGCTTTGGTCACTGAAAGAAAAGAAAGATCAATTTTGTTTATGCAGATAAATATTTAGTTTTGAAAGCAGTTGCTTCCTTCTATTGCTCATTTTGTAAGTCTGAAAGGAGAGGCTATCTGGGCAAAAGTGCTGAGTTAATGATAACATTTCTATCTCTATGAGAGACTCGACCTCAGTTTTCACTTGAACCTTACTTTCCAAACCATGCTGCATACCTGCTGAGGAACACTGTCCATCCTTTTGGTTCATTGGTTTTGTTTTTACTAAGTGCTAAATTCTCACCTTGCCATTGACTGCCCCTGGCACCCTGAAGAAAATGAAAAGCCTTTCCCTTCTTGACTCCTAACTCTGCTTTGGACTTCAGATGGCAGTGCAGTATTTGTGGTTGTTTCATCTAATACTGGTGCTATGGATGCTATCCAAAAACCATCATGTATTTCATTACATTTTAGTTCAGGAATACACAAATCAGGTGTTTTGTCTCTGGTGGATGTGTCAGTACTTTGTATTGTAACATCTCTCATGTGTAAAAGTATGTAACATAAGCTGCCATTTTAAATGAAGATAAAACATTCCAACATCTACATAAGACATGGTTACAATGGCATGGATCTTTGGTAACATTTTGGTAAGGGTTATGTAACAACAGTGTTGTTATTTCAGTTCAAGAAAATGAGTTCAACTTTTCCCAAGGTGCACCCAGCATTCCTATAGCTACATTTACAGGAGACTTTTAGGAGGAATGCATCCTAGAAGTAACCAAAATTTGTTCCAATGTAGATCATATTTGAAGAGATAGTTTGTTTTAGCCGTTTAAGAATTACAAGCCAAAGATGCTACACAGACAGGTCTTTCTAAACATTCAAATTCGTCACTCGTGTAGTTTCTCATACAAGGATTTTTGGGTCATTTCTGCTTGCATAGTGACTGATTTTATTGCCCCCATGAATGTGGAGGCCTGTGGCAAGTGTAACACTGCTGCAAGAAAATATATCTAGTCTGTTAATGGAATTAATTGTTAGAAAGAGCTCGTCAGCACTTCAGGAGTGGCTTGTGTTGTAGAGTGCTCACTTTTCTGCTGGGAGTTTCTGCTGATCAACAGTTTCATTCCTGATGCAAAGTAGTCCATTTTGCACGTATCTTTCTGTACCTTATGTTCATTTCCTCTACAGCTCTCTGGTAAGTATACAGGAAAAGTTCTATTAAGACAAGTGTTACAGAAAGTGTCTCTGAATTGAAGACAGGAATTACGAATACTTGTAAAAAAGGAAAAACTAATATATTATTTCCAGGCTGTTGCTCATACCGAGTATGCCAAAATTCCCTATGTCAGCTTCTATTCTGTTCTGCAGTTTTGCAGCCTTCAAACTACTTCCATTGTTAATTGTGAGGATGTGGATGAACTGGAGGGACTGATGTTAAAGAGTCTTTGCTTCTTTCTCTCGTCCTTTTCTGTAACAATTCCCTTTCCCTTCTATGCATCTCAATAATGCAGATTTGAACTTTGGGTTGCATTTATCAGAACTTTTTTTCTTGCTCAGTCTACTTGAAAACATCCATTGGAGTTACTAACTGCAGTCACTAGGCCAGGATGGAACATCTCCTGCTCCTAAGCAAAAAACATACGCTGGAAAGCTCCCTGCTCACGGAAAAACCAAAAAAGCAGCTTTATTCTTGCTGATATGCAAGTGGGTGAATTCTATCAGTGCACAGCTTGGTGCAAAAAAATTTAGTAGCAATCAGTGGAACAGGATTCTGAGTAGGAAATCAGTCGCTGAAAGGAATAGTCCCCACTCACCAGCACACAGCTTAGTCGGGCAATAACTTTAAGCACTGCCGTGGCTTTTTCAACTATGCTTGTTTCCTCCCTGCAGGGACAGGTGGAACAGATAATCAGGAGGGCAAAGAAAAAAAGACTTGCTGCTCCCTGAGCACCAGGCCTCCTTTGAGCTCCTCTCATTGTCTGGACACTGGCAAAATCAGCAGCATTTGGGATGCACCTGCCTTGCCCTATAGCAGAGGCAGTGTGGCTCTGTGGATGCAGGGGACCTGGGCCAGGTGCTAGAGGCTCAGGTCCCTGCTGAGGATTTTCTTCCATCAGCACCCAAAGTAACAGTGCCAAACAATGTTGCTGCTTTTTCACTTTTAACAAGAAAAAGAGGGACAGAATTTGGGCACTAACAGATTCTGTAAGCATGGCCAAAAGAATTGTTTTGGTTGTGGATCTGAGAGCTGCCTGCCATCTGTTTTCTGTTCTGCTGTCCTTCACCTCCTTAGGGCCAATACTCATCTATTGATGCATGTGAACTATGCATTCATTTTAATTATTAAGTCCTGTATATGCTTTATTTAATTAATCTGCTCGTAGTAATACAAAGCCAAACGCATGCATTCAGAATATGTGATAGAAATCCATTCCACTTGTAGCTTTCTCAGCAGGAGAGCCATTCTGTTCAGCTGATTGCTGAACAGTCTCAAAAATTAACCCTCAACCTCTTTCTGCTGATTATTTGAAGGTAGAAAGCTTTTGAGGGACATAGTATTTATAAATCAAGACAGGCAGACTGAAAAAAAAAAGTAGTCAAACCTTGTCCTTGATGTAACCCTCCAGAATTTTGCTAGCTTTAACCACTATTGCCTAGAGTTTGTTGTTAATGACACTCATATTGATAAGTAGCTGTTGCATATTTTCCTTACAGGGCATCTTAGGTCTGGTCTTAATATCATTGCTTAATAAATTACTGATCAGTTTGTGGATGTATTCTTGTTACGAAGTTTGTTTATATTCTTGTTATGAATGGATGATGTGGGTTTAAATAAGTCCCTGCTTTTTGCCCAGGCCTCTGGCAGCAGGCAGTAGCTTTATAGGGATGGCCAGCTCCCCAAAACTGACTCTTGTCCACAAGTTCTGTAATAATGGCTGATTCAGTCTATTATAGAATGAATTATTTATTTAATAGACACAAAACTAACAGACATAAGATGTAAACCAGACTATTACTACACAGGAATAAGACAAAAGGGAATACTAGTATTATACACACAGGGTTAAAGGTACCATTAATTTTACAGCTAGTGAAGAAGTAATATAACTTAGGATCCAATGTTTCTTAGCATCCAATTCCTGACGGAGCACACATCGAAATCCTTTCCCTCAATTCCCAGGAAAGTAACCACGGAACCTGCATCCAGGCTCTGGGGAGACATCTCACACGCTTTCAGTGTGTGTGAGTAGAAGGCTTCTGCCTCCATGATAATCTGTAGTATTTTTATAGTGTAATACAGGCCTTTAGGTCACCTATGTTTTTATCTCTTCTCACATCTGTTCTCCATACCAAGATGTTGGTTAGGCTGGCAGACCTTTGGGCACCAGGAGATGATACCTGCTGGGCCTTGCCCACCTGGGTTATCTCTCCTATCCGCACCTGTGGTGGGGAGAGGGGTGATGTGCCCTGCCACAATTCTTTATTAAGGCAAAAATGTGAGAATTATACAGTTGAATTCAGAACTGTATTTGTTGATTTTACATTGTGAGAATGTGATGAGTGTTTTATGTAAGGGTTAATTGATAGAGCTTAAGAGCTGAATTCCACTGCCAGGTGCAGACTCAGTAGAAGATTACACCTTTAGAAGGTTTATTTCCTGTTTGGCATTTTGAAAGACACAGAGGTTGAGAAAGAAGGCACAGGAACTGTTTGCATCCTCAGCCCTCCTGATTTCCTCAGAGGTATGTACCATACCATCACAAGAAATAGTGTCTTCATCAGTTGGAAACTACCCCTTCCTCTTCCCCAAAGAGATGGTTTTCACCTTTGGATGTATCTTTGGAATTGAATACAGTTACTAACTTGCTAATAATGTCCTTGATTTTCAGACAGAGTTTTCTGGCGTAAGTTTCTTATTGGCTTCTTGCAGTGAAAAACTCCCGTGGAGTCTGCAGAAACTGGCAGTGCCAACCAGTGAGAATTCAGTCATGTGTCAGCAATAAAGAATAAAAAGATTGTCTCCAAATTTAGATGTAAACCTCATAATGCAGTACTTGCTAGTGTCACCAGCAGAGCTTATGTGGGTGTGTTTGCTGGAGCAAACCCAAAGATGCCATCAAAACAACTGGGTGACAGGAAGCTGGGCTGTGCACGTAATTCGAAACCGTTGCTTCTCCACCTTTCTTCCTACACCAGGTACAAAACATGTTTGCCTTCACAAGGGAGGCTCAGCAAGAGTCACATCCATGACATGACTGTGCTGTTGCTGTTCTCTGCTTAAGTCCATTTGTTTTGAGACATCTAAACTTTCTCTGCAAGCAGTAAGAATGAGAAAATGTACTTGCCATCGCCTATCTAAGCACACTTTCTTATCTCACCATGTAAATGAGCAACCCAAACCCTCAGGTGCTTTGAATTAACGAGTAAAAAAGCTGAATTAGTTTTCTAAAAAGTCTGCATTTTGTGAGGTACTTAACAAAACAGAGTCCTTCTCTGAACTGGAATACTGCAAAATAAAGAAAAATTAGCAACTTACGCTCCATGACAAAACAATTCTCTAAAATCTGGTGCTGTGTGGAACACTAAACATAAACACTAGCCCTAACACTTAATCCCAACTGTAACCCTAACCCAAGCCCTAACCCTGGCCCTAACCCTAACCCGAATCCCAGCCCTAACCCTAAACCTAACCCTAACCCTAAAGCTAACCCTAACCCTAACGCTTACCCTAACCCTAATCCTATCCCTAATGCTAACCCTAACCCTCACCCTAAACCTAACCCTTACCCTAACACTTACTCTAACCCCAACCCAACCCAAAACTGCACCCTAACCCTAGCACAACCCTAACCCTAACCTAACCCTTACCCTAACTGAACCCTAACCCTTAGCCTTACTCTAACCCTGACCCTGACTTCCCATAATTTTAGAATTACGCTTACCACAGGCAAAGGGGTTACATTATAATTCTTAGCTAAAATTTTTGGGAGTATCAGTTATGGAAACTGCATAAGAATTGAGCCATTGTTGTGGAAGGCCTATGGGTATAGTTTAAAAACACCAGAAACAAACCTTCATTTTTAATAACAGTTTTTGCATGTTCTGTGGTATGTGTGCAGCCCTGCCAAGCCCATGCTTTTTGCAGCTTGTGCACTAAAGTATTCCTTGTTGTAATTGACATAGGTTACAATGTAAGGATGTAACCAAAACTACCTGTTCTATCACCATCTGTTAAAACCAGGTGGGGCAGGGTTCTTTATCTCTTCATGACACATCCCTGATAACTCCCTCCAGAGGGGATATCTTCTGTTGATGGGCCATCCAGCCTCACTGCGTGACTCATAAAATTACATCATCCTCTTGTGAGATGCTCCGCCCAGGGGGAGGAACCAAGCATTCCCACCTGGATATAATCTGAGGTTTGGAACACCACAGCCAGCCTTTACCTACCTGATTCCCAAAGGACAAGAGCTACACAGCCACCACTGGACCTTCAGAGGAAGACCAGACCCTTCTACAGGATCACCGCTTCGACAGAACCACATCTCTATCACTTCAGAGAGGACTGCAGCCACCCCTTAATGGGACTGCTACCACCACCCTGCCCGGCAGGGCGTCAGGTCGTCTCCTGACTCTGTCAAGTTAAGCCACTGTTTCTGTGTTATTGCCTTGTTATATATATTAGTAAAGAACTGTTATTCCTATTTCTCATCTCTTTGCCTGAAAGCCCCTTAATTTCAAAATTATAATAATTTGGAAGGAAGGGGATTACATTTTCCTTTCCAAGGGAGGCTCCTGCCTTCCTTAGCAGACATCTGTCTTTCAAACCAAGACAGTAACTGTTCCTGTTTCTTCAGGTGAATGACAGTGTGGGAGGGATACATCAGGAATGGCCAAGTGTGCAATCATCAATCCTGCCTTGCACACCTATTTGCTAAATCTTAAATAGGTAGAAGTAGATAAGGAAACGCAATGCTGTGCTCAGATTGAGACTCACAAGGGACACAACCTGTGTTTATTCAGTGTTCATCTCTTTGACTCAAAATGACGGGCTAAGTTGACAGTGGCTTTGAAAGTGTAGCAAAGTAGGCAGAAATACTATTATAACAATTATAATGGGAACTATCAACCTTTTCATTAAAACCTTGAAATGTACTGGGATTACTACTAAATTTTCTAAGGCTCAGGATTATTTCTTTGAAAGTAACCCCCAACAATTAGCAAGGCAAAACTAGATATGCACTTAACCAGGCTTCCTGTTGCAAAATAACATGCTTTTCTGGAGATAGAAGGGTCCTAATATTTTACTCAGGAAAGAGTAGCTACATGTATGAGCCTCTCTCTCTTCCTAGTTTTGTAAAAGCAGTCCTGATCCCAAAAGATCCTAAAAAATAACCAAACCAAAAAACATAACCCCCATCCCACCACCTTGAGCATCTCTGTCCTGAGACACGAGATAGGGGTGGATTCCCTATCTGGACATCAGTTGTGTATGTAGTGGGAAGAGCCATTTGGAAGTTTATGTGTTCTAAAGAAGCTTTCCTTCTTGTGGTGACTGCTTTTAGTGAGGAGTCAGCAGAGGTGAGCATCTCCTGGTGGATAAAGGGACTTAGAGTGCAAGAGGGTTAACAGTGCAGGCTGGCCATAAGCAACATGAATGAGATGTGATGCTAACTCTTGATCTGCAGCAGTATCCTCCCCATATAGAATTTATAATTTATAACCCTGTCATGTTTCTATGTTGCACTAAGTAATTAATATGGTATGAACTTGGAGATATTTCCTGTATCCTGAGTTTCTTAAGCACACCAACTGCCAACACAAAAATGTGTTTAACTCTGGATACAGTTAGTGTGACAAGATGTACTAATGTTTATAACCTAATAAGGGATATTCACTCCTGTGTACAGAAGTATGACGTTCTGGAAACACTTTGTACTTGAGAGACAGTATTAGTGAAACACTATGGGTTTATGTTGGTGTGGGAGTTTTTAGAATTGCATGATGATGCTTGGATTTTCAAAATACTGAGCAACTGCAAGGCAAAGTTTATCTGTAAAAAACTTGGCTGTCTCATGCTGCCATGGGGTACTACTCAGGCAAGGAAGAGTTCTTTTTTTGAAGTTTTGCCACCACCAGATTCACACACAGTACGGACACTTGTATTTGGGCTAGGGTGTAGGCACAGCTAACTACCTTCAAACTTGAGTGGTTATATAGGGAAATACTTCCCCCCCCCCCCCACCCCCCTGCATAGTTTCAGCATAAAGAATTGGTGAGGGTAATTATTTTACCTTAACCAACACTTTCTTAAGCAACATTAGATCAGCTGGCTTGTATAAGCTCCTTAAGAAATGCTTTGATCAGCTCATTTTGATGCGGAGTGGGGATGGCTGTATACTTTTGTTTGTTTTCCTCAGAAATCAATCTAAACACTGTGCTGCAAAGATGATGTCTCTTAGTTCAGTCTAAGTAATGGCAGGTTTGCCAGCAGCTCCTTTGAATATTTCCCCAGCTGATACATCATTAACAAGAGGCAAACAACCTGACTTCAGTTATAGTGAGCAATTCTATAATAGGTACTGAGAAATCAACTGTGCATGAGAAGCCTTGTGAACAGCAGCCTAAGGTAAGTGGGGCATCTACTGGTGAAACGTAGTGAATTCCCCTACTCCGTGAAAGTCTGCTCCAAATCCTTCTCCTGTACAGGCCGTTCTGTCTGCATTTTGCTTTGCCAGATAAGCAAATGTCAGACCTGTTTCCTGAAATCTTTGGAAAAAATTGCAATTTCTTCTTGCATAATTCCTTACTTTCTGGCACTCCTTTAGAGATGTCTGCCATGCACATTGTAATAGTAGTCTTGTGAGACAGAAGAAGAGAAATGAGCTAAAGAAACTTGTAAAAATGTGTGATTGTGTCTTTAGCTATCTCCAACCTTCCCCCACTCGAATCTCTTATAGCAAGTTCTCTGATAGTTTATTAAGTCTGGTTTCCTTGTACAGGAGTTCTGACACTCTGACCAGCTGCCCAGGGGTTTAAAATGAATAGAATGCATAAAGGAATACGACAATACTCTGTAAAATCCAGAGCTCCCAAACACAGATCATTATCCACATAACTAAATTGCTTCCCTCCATTCTTCAGAAAATGTTGTATGCAACTGCATGAGATTCTCTACAGCATTAAATAAAGTTTGATGACCTCTGCAAAATGCATTTAAAAATGTATTTTTAAAATTATTTTTACAAAATTCTATGTTGCATCTCTTTTTGCACATTAGACAAGGACTTGGGAGGAGCCCAAGGGGGCTTTCCTGGTCATGTCAACTAATTCCGTTGTTAGGACTACCATTTTAGAATCAATTGCTATGGGAAAAGCTAGCCAATATGTTTACTTGGAGCATGGATGTGCACTTGTGAAAAGGAAAACTGAATAAATAAGCAGCAAAGTAATGCTGAACTAGGAGATGATCTGTTCAAACAGGTAAAATACCTTGCTTCTGCTGTCCTTACAGATACGACATTGTCACCCATCCAGTAAAGCCAGACATTTCCTCAAGACTTTTTAAAATTCTATTGCTATAATGGAGGAGTAGTCATACATCAAAATACAAAAGCACCCTTACTTCTGCTTCGCTGCACAGCACACTTGCTAAATTTAGCTGTGCTAGGGAATCAGTTACTTTATATAATCTTATCACAAGCCATTGCTGGAAAAAAACTATCTGAGTCTGTCACTTGACCTTGGGCAAAACAAGTCTCTGTGCTTTCTTCAGAGCTCCTTCCGCCATGTATGTTAAAAGAATCTGTAACCAAGCAGTGATTTCAGCTGCCCTTGTCCAAAGTCAGTGGAGTAAGCAAAAGTCATTTTATTCTTGTTGAACAAAGCAAAGATTTCAGTACCTTCCATTTCTGAGGACTGGTGAATTTTTAGCATGTTCTGTGCTTCATTTCACTTGAACCTTTGGACAGAAACAATACCAGTTTTGTTTTGTCCTTACAATACTAATGGTCTTTTATTTAGCTCTTATTAGTAGAAGCAAACAAAACAAATCATTGTGATTGATAGCTACAACACGCTTTGATCTCTGGAATATAAGGTGTGCTAGATTACTATGTTTAAACTTTACCCTGTTTTCTTTTTATCCAGAAGTCAGATAATACCTGATTTCTACTTCCAAACCTATAATTTCTTTTGGCTTAAGAATTCCACAGTTACAAACTGTTTCAGGCTGGGAGAAGTCTTTAGAGAAATATTGCAGTATGTTTGCTCTGTTCTTTCTATTCTTCCTCTGTGTTGCCTAATACACACCTTGGACAGTGGGGTTAGAATGACCTTTTTGTAGGGCTGCTGAGCCAAATGTGGCCATGCTTGGTAGTAGTGAGGGGGGAAAGTCCCAGCAGAAGTGGAGTGACCAATAAAATAGAATTGAGAAAAAAAATCTTTAAGTTAATGCTTAAGGTTAGAGGACAAAAATCAAGGCATCTCTTTCTAGGAAGCAAAAACATTTCCTGTATTTCCTGAATTGCATATCCTAGGGCTTATGTTGAAGGGAAGCTGTTGCCAATGATGGCCAAATAGTAGCATTTTCATTACTTTATATCTGACCTTAAGGACTTGGCTCTTTAGTAAATACACTTATTATGTTATTTAATCACCAGAGTCTTTTTAAAAAAACACAAGACTAAACTGCTACTGCTCTATAGGCCCAAACAGATGCAGGAAATCACAAAAGCTTTTCTGAACACTTTTAAAGAAATAAACATTCAGGAAGCCTGAATCAGCACCAAAGCCACAAAATCCTTACACTGACTCATATTTAATAAGACTTAGATGAAGCCTTTAGCCTTTATTATTGTCTTTCATGACATTAAACACTGAGCTTGACCCATGTTTGCCCACTTGCCATCCACTCAGATGCCCTATGGTTCTCTATAGTAGCTGGCAGGCTGATGAGATTTTTTTGATGTGTTTCAGACAGATAGTACTGTAAATTTTATTGCTATTAGGCGTATTCCTAATTGTTCTAGGTGAAGCTACCATATTCTTCACTGAAATATGTTACAGTGATAACCTACCAGAAGAGTTGTTAATAAGACAGTTGCTTTTTAAGAATAGCAATGCTCCGTATTTATGGTGGTCAAGAAACTTCTTTGAGATAATTTGGCATGTGTTTTATTTCTCATCACTTAAAATACAGAAGATAAAAACTGGGTCATGAATGCTAAATTGTATTGTATGTCAGCATCACTTGTTAAGCTATTCAAAAAATTAATTTATTAAAATAAAATTTTAGTTAAAGGTTACATTTTTTCTTTACATGAGAAGGAAAGTGAGACTTTGTGAAATGCACTCTAAAGTTATTTAGTACAGTTAAATAGTTTTAGGGAATAAAAGGGAGAATAAGGAGTGCAGACAAGGGAGCAATGTAAAATATTACTGTCTCCTTTGTATCTTAAAAAGAAAGGGAATTTGCAAAGCCAATTAGTTCTGCACTTCTACAATCCACTAACATTCTTGTATTCCCCTCTTTTTTTCCTTTGGTTGGTTCTGGGATGGATTGTTCCATTGAGGCATTTCAGGAGCTTTCAAAAGAAGAAAGATGCACATCCAACAGAAGTTAGTAAAAATATACTCTAGCAGTTCTACGATTGTAATCATACTGGCACCACAAAACAATCCAAGCTGGCCACCTACTTCGGCTGTAATAGAAGAAAATAAACATATGTCATCTGAAGCATCTGGTTTAGTCTAGCAAGCAAACAAAACCCTGCCAGGGTCAAGTGTTAAATAAATTCAATACACATAATCCATCACTTTAAGAAAACAGAATTAATATTCTTAAGAATGTTTACTGAAGAAGAGTAATGTGTTTTTGAAGATTCTAAATAAAGCAAGTACAACACAAGACGTCCTACTGTGAAAGAGATACTTAAAATATTTGCTACTTCTGTGTCTTTTTAACTGTTCCCTTGCTTCTCATCCCCATGGTCTCCCTCTCCTCTCCAAATCCCCAAAACGTCATTTTTCCTACAGTTCTGCCTGTGATATAGCCATAAACTAGTGCCATACTTAATTCTTACTCTCAGCTGCTGTCCATACCCCACATTCTTTAATGGAATGACAGGAGACAATATCGAAAATGACCATGAGATGGACATGATTATTACTATTATAAGAGAAAAATTATGGATTCTTGTTCAGAAGCCCACATAGGTTTTGGTTTAGGAGGAGAGACAATTTAAAAAAGGGTTTTTAAAAAATTATTATTTTTAGATTAATTATTAATCAATAATAAATATTAAACATTCACTTACAAAGCAACTCAGAGATAGTCAAGGCCTTCTGCTGCTGTGTTATTTTGTAGCTGAGATCATGATACTTAATCTCAATACGCACAAGGTTTTGCCTAATGACAAATACAGAGAGTTTACTTGAGACAGTCAAGAGTGCAGTTCATTTTTACCAACATCTATCAGCATGGTCTGAGTTCAGGGAGAGTGATGGTGTCTTTTAATGAAAAATTAAATGCGTGTTATCAAAATTGGTTACAGGAGAGAAGGAAAAAACCCAAAGTCCTAATAACAACAGCACTTTATCAGGAGTAGATCTTCATGCTGTGTTGAAAAAGTAGCTCTAGATCTGTACTGTGGGGTAGACTCACACTTTTTGAGGGTCACTGAGAGAAACTTGAATGGAAATGTCAAGCAAAGTATAGTTTACCATTCTGGATTACATGCTATTTAATTGTGCTTATTTCAATGGGCATGTTTGTGCAGAGCAGTGCTTGTCCTAAACTTGGATGTTGAGTTCTACCCTCTGCTCGTAGCCTCACTTCTCTAATTGTATTCTTGCCTGCTGCCAAAGTGGAAGAGTAGGTAAATCTCAGTTGGAGCAAGACCTGTGTAGTGATTGAGTAAAGAGCTCCTCTTTATTATATCTTGCCTACAGAAAGATCATGCCTAAGTCCTAAACTGAGTATAAAAATACTGATTTTGGAAGAAAACAGACACAAAACCTGATTGCACAGCTAATGTCAATGGCTCAATGTCCAAGTAGAGTATTTGGACCAGTGCTATTTAACATCTTTTTTAGTGACATGGACTGTGGCAAACTTCAGCAAGTTTGTCAATGACACCAAGCTGTGTGGTGTGACTGACATGCTGGAGGGAAGGGATGCCATTCACAAGGACCTGGACAGGCTTGAGAGGTGAGCCTGTGCAAACCTCGTGCAGTTCAGCAAGGCCAGGTGCCAAGTACTGAATCTAGGTCAGGGCAAGCACAAGCGCAAATACAGGATGAACGGAGAATAGAATGAGAGCAGCCCTAAGTGGAGGGAGCTGGGTGTTCATTGACGAGAAGCTCAACACGAACCAGCAATGTGCACCTGCAACCCTCAGAGTCAGCCTGGACAGCATCAAAGGGAGAGTGATCAGAAGGTCAAGGGGCGTGATTCTGCCCCTCTACTCCACTCTTGTGAGAGTCCACCTGGAGTGTTTCATCCAGCTCTGGGGCCCCCATCATAAGAAGGATGTGGAGCAAATCCAGAGGAGGCCGTGAACATGGTTTGAGGGCTGGAGCACCTCACCTATGAGGACAGGCTGAGAGACCTGTGCCTGTTGAGCCTGGAGAAGAGAAGCCTCTGGAGAGAAATTATAGAAGCCTTCCATTACCTAAAGAGGGCCTATAAAAAAGATGGAGAGGGACTTTTTACGGGGACATATAGGGACAGGACAAGGGGGAATGTCTTTAAACTGGGAAGAGGGTAGGTTTAGATCAGATATTGGGAAGAAAGTCTTTACTGTGAGGGTGGTGAGGCACTGGCACAGGCTGTCCAGAGAAGCTGGGGATGCCCCATCCCTGGCAGTGTTCAAGGCCAGGTTGGATGGGCCTTTGAGCAACCTGATCTAGAGGGTGCTATTCCTGCCCACAAGGATTGGAACTAGATGATCTTTAAGATCCCTTCCATTCAAAGCATTCTATGATTCTTCAGAAGTGTTAACAGCTACAGGTTTTTGGTTTGACGGTGAGAATGAGCTCATTTACAATTTTAATGAAAATAAAGTACTTTCTATACAAAATCATCCCATCTCTTTGGATGATAATTCTAAAACTCAGTTAGCAGTAATTTATAAAAATAATCTTATTTTCGTAGCTTCTCTTAGTAAGGCTCCTGCCCTTGTCGTGGACTTGCTAGCAGAACTATCCAATAAATGTTTAACTTCTTCCTCCTTACGTCTTCAGATATAAATACATCTCTATGTTTTATAGTTTGGAATATGTACTCATTAATGTGTTGGCAGGATTCCTATTGGTTAAGGCCCAGTAACAGAGGAATGTCCTGTATGTTCCCTTGCTTAACTGAATAATTACTGAGTTGCGCATGATGTTTACAGACAATAAAATAATCAACAAAGATAAAATGTCTTCAAGGGATTAATATAGTTTGCATATAACAACAGGTTTAATTTTCATAATGTTCATTGGGAACAGACTTTTTAATAGGGTCTGTAGACACAGGACAAGAGGTAATGGTTGCAAACTAAGAGAGGGTAGATTCAGACTAGATATAAGGAAGGCATTTTTTACAGCAGGGGTGGTGAAACACTGGAATAGGTTGCCCCAAGAGGTGGTGAATGACCCGTGTCTGGAAACATTCAAGGTCAGGTTGGACTGACATTGATCAGGTTGGGTCCTGAGCAACCTGATGTAGTTGAAGATGTCCCTGCTCACTGCAGGGGAGTTGAACTAATTGACCATTAAAGGTCCCATCCAACCCAACAATTCTGATTTGTGTAGTTCCTGTTTGTGTATAAACATATGCAAGCATTGAAGACTGATGGCTTCAAAAGTGAGAAAACTGAAGTTACTGAGGCAATGAAACTCATAGCTACTTCAAGAACCAAATTTTCTACAGTTGTTTATAAATGTACTTTGATGTTCTATATACTATGAGTTCATGTAGCACCTGCCTTAATACTTATTTGTACTGCTGACATCTCTGGCTATGAGAAAGGGGCAATTCAGTGTATGAAACTGTATTAAATTTTCTTTGACAACTAGATCATTTCTTTCTAGCAAAAAAAATCTGGCAATAATTCAGTTTTTTGATATATAATGCTTGTGTTTGCAAGGAAGTCTGGCATCAATTCATTATATCATAACAGCAAGGCACGTATGGTCTATTAAAGCATAAGGATACATGGCATCTCTGAATTTAAAAGTATGCAGATTAGGTCAGTGCAGTCTGCATACTGAGCAACACAGCTCTATGCATAATGTAAATCCTATCACCTTTTCCTGGATAGAAGGTGTAGTCAGTAGTGTAGAGATGTTTTCACACTAGAAGGTATCTTCTATTGGGTGGAGAACTACCTTCCTTTGCTGTGTAGTGCTTTCAATCACACACAACCATCCCCTTTCACTCTTCTGCTACCTCATTAGAATTAATATTGTACCAAAGATTTTCTAAATATCTTTTATAATATAAATGGTCTTAGGGAACTCTACTAACAGTAGAAAATATTATTAAATTTGTGGCATTGCCAATACAATAAAACCTAGGTCTTCAGTGCTTATGAGGCTTCCTTAGGGAATAAGCTGAAAGGAAAAAACTTTATATAGCATCTATTTGTGTTATTCATTGCCCTTATTTGTGGAAGTGTGAAGATTTTTTGTCTCTTGAATGGATGGCTCACATGGATTGTGAATAGGTTTGATAACCCTGCTCTTTCTTTATTCTTAGTTGAAACAGCAATCAAAAAACTTTGTTATAAGAGTTCAATGACAGAGAAGGTAATTGAGAATATTGCTTTTTAATTGCATTATCTAATATTTGTTATCCACAGTCTTAGATGCATCTAAGTGTGTTATATACATATGTACCTATATGTCTAATACATACATACATCTATATATATATATGCATTTGTATAAATCTTAACCAATTTTGTCCAAGATTATGTTATCTCACAGACAATGTTATTAATATCACACATAAGAATATTTTTTAAGGTCGTATTTTCATCATACACTCTGCCAGCACCATTGAAAGGAATTGATAATTTCTTTGTTAGACAAGGTGTTAAGCAAGATTACCTGATGTATTCTGGGCTTTTCTTCAGTTTTGTAGAAAAATATTTCATGGCGTTTTCTCCTCCAAAGTTTGAATAGGTGACAGTGGTAGGATAATCTGTTTCTTCACATGCGGTAGGGCAAGTGGAATTGTGTGTTCCTACTGTACATAATCCTTTTATCTCTATATCATCTGAAATTTCAGAAGAAATCACTTACATAATATTTCTAAAAAAACACACAGTTTAAAAACTTTTTTAAAAAATACTTTATAAATTACTTTTAACGGTCTTTAATGTGTGGGTTAATTATCCCAGAAAAATGGATACTTACCAGTTTTGAAGGAGCAAAGAAGTATTTGCAACTGTCATTTGGGAAACTGGTTCACAATAATAAAGGTTGAGATATTTTTATCACTTTTTCCAAAGAAATCTAGCACCTCTAAGTCTTTCTGCCTTCATCAGGGCTTTGTGTGCTTACTGTTTCTCACCCACTGTTAAACAAAAGAACAACAAAAGACTTTCCATGTTCTGTGCTATCTTTCTAATTAAATACTTAGGTATATAGCCTTAGTCTTGATGCCTTGGTGCCTGCCCAGCTCATTTCAGTGCACAGAAACATCTTTCAGAGCAATTCCAATTGTAATTTGCTATCATCTGATAACTGTATAAAGACCTTGGTAAGCTAAGTTCACTCTACCTTAACCCCTGCCTTCCATTTGGTAATTGGGCTCAAGACAGCTAAGAAGGTTTAGGGAAAGCTTTGTCTCTTCGAATACCAAAGAGAACTCATAAAATTCTTCAGGTCTGGGTGCTCATGAAAGTGGGGAGCCATTCCCCTAACAAGGCTCTAACAGAAAGTAATCATTACAGAAATCTGGGAAAGCTGGAGAAGAACAATGTAGATGAAAAATTGTAAGGCATAAATGTTTCCTAAATCATAAGCCATCACTCTGAGATGAGTACTGTAATGTCCTGTTTGTGTGGCAGAGGATGTGTCTGTTCACTCTGCTTGTGGGCTTCTCACTTTTGCAAAGCACAAAGGAGGAGATATCTCAGCCTGTTAGTTGATGATTTGAAATATTCTTCAGGGATGCTGGGGTTGTGGATCTAATTCTGGATTGCCAGCCTTTAGAGTTCCTAAAATAACTGCTCTTAGTAGGTCCTGCAGATACTGGATAAGTGCGCTCTTACTTGAGATTTTGTTATCAGATGTCTTACCTCTCCTACACTGTCAGAGGAGAGTCAGCCCCTAACATGGGATCCTGGGGACCATATACCTACAAACCTTCTGGGGTCTGGCTCTGAATCCTATCCATCCTTCATAGGACTTTGGGGTCATTTTTGCTTAGTGCTCTGTGGTTTCTTTGAAATTCAGTCTCTGAATATCTATTAAGTAAAACAATATACATCTTCCCTGATGACAGGCTTTCAAAGATCATGGTTATATAAGAATGTGAACTTGGTGGAATCCATTTCAAAACAGCCTCAGGAAAAAAAAAAGTAAATGTTCACAGTAGTAGATCTGGCTTGAATGTTGCACACACCTAATCAAAACAGTCCCCCCCACCAACTTCTGAGTCTACTAATCACTCAGAGAGAGTCGCATTACACAACAGAAACCAAGCAATTAAAAAGAAAGCTTTCTGAAGTTAATGAAAAGTTACTTCTTAGATTACCATTTTAAGTATTTTCCAGAAAGTCTGTTTTAAGTGACTTAAATTCCATATCCACTGTGTGCAGATTATTTATTTATGGAAAAGAATTGCATTTGGAGGGCTTTCAAAATTTATAATTAACGTTACTTTTAAAAAGATAAAACATTAAAGTCCAGTGATTTATATTTTTACCAGTTAACAAACCTGTTATTACTGTGCTGTTCACTCTTCTTTGCACAGAGAATACAACATTGGAACTAGAAGGATGATACCATGAAGGTGTGAAAATGCTAGCCAGAGGCTTGGTAACTGAAAATAGATTAGTTAAATGTTCTTCCACTTTAAACCATTTCTGATTGCTAAAATGAAATCTTCTATTAGTTTTTTTGTATATACATACGTATATATATATATGTATATATATACACACACAGTTACTTTTTGGAGTATTTTTTTGTGTAGTTTGTTTATTTGTTTTTTAATGGGCATATGTTTCATGCTCTGTCTGGTCTCTGTTTTCAGAATATTGAATGAACTGGGATGTACTCCATTTCAGATTACTTTCAGTATTTTTGTTTAATTGATAGATATTGACTACTATTTGGAACTGGTTTAGAAAACATGAATATGAACTTATTACTTACAGACTGCTGGATAAACACATGTGTAAAACTTCAGCAAGTCACATTCTGTTCCATTTCCTAAAAATAAATAAAAAGGTTTAGGAGCCTAAATTAACCATCTAACCCTTAGCTCTTTTTGTACTAAACTGAAATGTAATGTCATCAAAGCCTGCTCACCACTTCACGTTAATGATTACACAACTGAGGAATCAATTCAGTTGGGCACAGTGCGGTTGCCAACACCAGCAGTGGTGCAGAGTGAAGAGACACAACAGACCAAGCCAGGAGGCTGCTATTGGAGCAAACATCATTATGTGCACCAGAACTGCCTTTAAGCTTGTGGCTCACTCTTTGTGTTAACTTGCTAAAGGCAGGAATTTCTGCTTTTCCTAGTGGAAATGATAAGAAAAAAAACCAAAGTAAAGTAGATTTGATATATGATTACATCCCATGTGTTTCTGCAGAAATTTTGAACTTCATGCAAGAGTTGTTTGGAGACCTAAGGGGAAAGATAGTATCCTGAGGTAGAGCAAAATTTTCAGATTTCAGATGGCCTCCGTTTCATCCAATTTTTAATTTTTTTTTCCCCTCACATGGAAATGTTATGTAGCAGTTTAGCACACTTTCGTTCCCGAAGGCATTGCTCTCCTTCATCTAACTGTCCTTGTATAAAGCTGTCGCCCCAGGCATGGGAGACCCAGACTTAATTGCCTTGGCAACTCCCTTTCTCTGGCAGCTTGCAGAAGACTGCCAACCTCCTTTTCCAGGGGTTCTCAAACAGATGGGCTAGAGATTACACATTAATGGGTCTGCTTTAGTAAGAGCATTCTACCTTGCTTGAACATATTTAAAAAATACAGTGAGTCAGAAAGTGCAGGCTTTCTTGTGGTTTTTCTTGTGATCTAGTGGCTTTCTTGCCCACTAGTTGTGAAGAAAGAGGTGCAAAAGCCAGAGATTTGGGTTCCAGCTCTTGCTTTAGGTCATAATACTATTGTTACATTTAATGCTGAAAAGGTGTGAGGACTCGGTGTTACTGCTTTATATTTCTAGAGTGGTTAAGAAGCCTGGATATTTGAGGGGATTATTACATCATGCACCTGGTGCTCCACATTTGAGGCTGATTAGAAAGCTCCATACAGCTTTTTGGCTTTTGTAGAGCCTTTGCTGCTGCTGGGATCTTTCCATGGCTCATGTGGGGGACCTCAGAATCTGTCTTCAAGCAAGCTCTTCTGCTGAATACCTGCCTGCAAAGTAAGTTGTCTGGGGTACATGTGAAAATACATGCCTTTTTATAGATTTAGTTCCAGCTCCTTAGGAATTTAGGTTGAAGACTGCAGACCTGTCTCACACTCCTAAGGTGTAATTGTTTCTTTCCATATTTTGGACTGTATCCTAAGAATAGACAATGACTCAGATGCTAGATCTAGGCTTGACCAAATATCTTCCTTGTTTTCTTGGAATTTTAATTAATCTCAGCTGGAGATATCCCTCAAACATGTTCTCTATCTCCTTTGCTATTCCATAGCATGTGAGGTCTTCCAGGAAGATGATCAGTGTGTGGTATGATGATAGTCCTGAGAAATACCTGGAAGAATGAAAGGCAAACAGCCACACCAGTCCTGTATGTACCGGGCTTTGCATTCCAGCAAACATCCATGAGTACTATAAATCTTGTGGTACTGAAGCTTTATATCAGGCTTGCACTCTCCCCATGGATATTCCTGGATAATTGACTGTAGGGTAATAATAACAAAAGAGATAATCTAGTTTTGGTCTCTGTTTTAAATGTAGGTATTGCTTTTTCACATTTTAAAGTGCTGAAGAAACCCTGTTGAAGACATAAGCTGTAACATTGTGATTTAATTACAGTTTGTGCTCTTGGGATTAAAAATTCATCTCTGCTCTCTCTCAGCAAAAGTAGGGCCTGATCAGACAGCCTAGTGCAAAATGGTACTCCACTCTGCTTGGATTCCACTAGGAATCTGAGACCCCCTTAATGGTAGCAGAATGTGTTGATAGGTAAATGCTTTTATCATTATCTGTCAATGAGACTGTAAAGTTACAGGAAAGAAAGGCTGCCTTTAATAGAGGCAAATTAGGCAAACCAGTGATATCCTCCCCAAAACAGCAGTAATTTTGTGTCTGGAGGAAGTGTTATTTTTTGGAGTCTCTAAGGTATAATAAAAATTTTGCATTCCAAAATGTCTAATTCATTGTCAGTGCTTCAGAAGAGAATTACAGACAGTAAAAAACACTACTTCCAGGTCATGGACAGAATCCTTACCTTCAGCTGGCGGATTGCAACCTGTGTGTGCATCCCCACTGGTGTCAATAAACCTAAACCATCAAAGCGTGGAAGCTCTTGGGGTGAATGGATAACAAAAGTTATTCCAGCATCAGTGTAACCAAGAGTAGGTTCATCAGAGAATTTGTCCTAATACAAAAAGAGTTGTTTAAGGTAGTTTTGGCTTTGCTTACCATCTGAAGCTTTAGCTATATTTTTAATGTGGTACTATGCTATTTAGTAACATTTTTGGCAATTTACAGGAAAATACAGAAGCAAACTGATTTGAATTTCCTTTGTTCCCCTCTGTGGGTTTCCTTCCAGTTGCTCTAAACTTTTAACCTTTTTATTCCTTTTGACATTCTCCATTTTAAAAGCAAGAAATCATAGATGAGCATTTACTCATAACTTCGATATTTGTTCCTTTTACTTGCAACTACCCATCACATTTTAGCAAAGTTTCCATTATTCTCTTCAGAACCTTTCACTACTGACTCATAATTCCTAGAGAACAAAAGCAAATATCTAAGTCATTTATCTTTAGTTTTCTTCCCTGTTCTCACAAGGCGATACTCCCTGTTTTCTGCTTTTTGTTGGTCAAAGACAATTCTAATGTGAGAAATAATTTACAGTTCAAAGACCAGGTCTTGGCTGGCATTGAGCCGCTGCAGCTGCTGTAACTAAAATTTGGTGCTACTTAGAAACTGGCACCAGGTGACCTTCGCTACTGGCCTTTTATTAAAATGAACTGCTCGTATAAAATTAAATCACTCTTCTGATGACATGTTTCAGTTGTAGGTGGACAGTGCATGTATATGCTCACTCACAACCTCCCCCCCACCCCTTAGCTGGGGACAGAGTCAATAATAATTCTGTTTTTTTAAATCTCTATTTGGGTCTTTCCTTTAAAATACTCTCTCACTTGGAAGTAGTCTTGATTTAGAATTTTGTGCATGAAATTCTGAAAGTCTGTGTAAACCCAATCAAACAAAAGTCCCAAACTAAACAAAAAAACCCCTCCACTAATTTGTAAGTTACTACATTTTTATAATCCTGAGCATAGCTGTACCTGCTGGACATCAAAAAGCAAATGTAAGCCTCTTCCAGACAAACTCACTCTTCTTGCTGAGACATCATTGTGATTAAAAGTAAAGCAGTTTCCATATTCAGTGAAAACATGTGCAAAATCCTTCAATAAAGGAAAACAGGGAAGAGTGAAATGAAACAAAGAGCATTGAAGTTTCTTTAATAATTACAGTGCAAGAGAGGGACTACTTGAGGGTTGTTGGGTTATTTTGATTGTTTTATTTTTTTCCCCACAAAGTGCTCAATATTACAATCAGAAAAGTGGTAACTAATGGAAATATTCAAAAATATTTCAGTGCTTTCTATAGAAAATTAAAGGAGAAATTTTGCATTATTTATTAATACTTATGAGCTGCTCAGAATAATTTAATGTGGTCTTGTGTTATTTCTATACCTGTTACATAATATAGAAATTATATATTCAAAAATGACTTTTTAATTTTTTCCATTAGCTGCTTAGTGAAGACTGTTTCAAAACTGATTGTCATACTACATATGAAAGTACAATACTTGCGTTTTTTTCCAAAACCACCTCATAATTTAATATGACTGCATTTCATTGCTTTAGTTTTAGTTATTAGCACTAGTGTCTTCCAGTTAAGAGAAGTCTCTGATGCCTAATTTTAGACTCTAATGCCTGATTTTAGAAACTACAGCATATCTAAAGGTTAGATTAAACTGAAAGAATATAGACCTGACTTTTTGGTTCACATTTTCTGTTTAAGTTGGAAATTCCTTTACAGAAGAATCAACATAAGAATGGCATGATCATATTTTTGGCTGTTGTCCAAAATTCCCAAAGATGGGCGATTTTCATTGTGCTATTTAAAATTCCTGTGGACTCTGCATATAGTTACCCTGGCTATCTATATTCTTGACCTCAAGAACAAAGCTACGGAACCACGTCGTGCAAAAAACTTTGTTCAAACTGTCCTTCATTATAGGCCACTGATGGGAAAGGTTGTTAGATACAGCCTGGAGGTAGGACAGCTCTAAAGGCTGCTGTCTGTGCAGAAGTGGCATTAGGCAGAGAGCAATTTAAACTGAAATCCCATCTTGCAGCTCGGAGAGTCCAGCAGGCTGCCTCTGCAGTCAGTGGGAGAATCGAGGCCCTTGGGGTAATTTAGAGCAGGACTTTTGTTCTCTATTGTCTGACTATAAAGGAACAAAGAGGGAGTAGCTGGAAGAGCTAGATGTCTTATGTTGAGTGTAAGAATATATCCCCTTCCTCTCCATGCTATTGTTTTAATGAAATAAACATATTTACCTGTGGGTAACATGGCTTTCCAAAAAAATCACATTCTAGCAATGTGCTGCTGTTCAGATAAAACCCATTGTTCCTTGTAAACTCTTTGATGCTGAAGTTCTGGTTCCGAAGAAGGAAATCATTTAACTCCTGGGAATATTTGTCTTCTATAGCAAATTTTTTGAGAATTGCAGATACAATGTTCCAAATTAAAAAAATTACTTTCAGGTTGCTCACTGCATGAGCTTGAAACCTGTCAGTGAGAAGGAAAAAGAATTGCTTGGAATTCTGCAGTAATAGGACTGATCTCAAGGCTGCTCTTGACAAAACTGTGACACAATTTTTTTTCTGCTCGCAAACTATAAGTGATTCTTGCCTACCAGGCTGAACTTTGATTTCTACAATATAAATAAACAATATAGTCTCTATCCTTAGGAATGTATCTTCCACATCTGGAAACAAAATGGACACCTTTCCGTGGTTATTCTGATCAGTCATATAGGAAACATTTATGTTGTGTGTGGTATTCAAAATTAAAAACCAAATCCCCTGCATAGATTAACAATTCACATAAGCCTACAGCCAGATTTGTAGGACTCATAACAAGCCGAACAATTGCATTAGTAAGTGGGAAACTAGCTGAGAGGAGCTATCTCTTTCAAAAAAAGCTGTCTTCCTTAATTTGGAAAATTGAATTCTAAGTGCATCTGCAGTAATCTATGTACCTACTTTACTAAGGCACTGCACCCCAGTGTAGAGACAGTCTACCTTCCCATGAGCTGGTGGCACAGTGGCTTAAATCAAGGGTGAACCTTACTCTTTGAATCCACTATAAAAGTGTCAAAAACGTGATGAGACTTTGGTGGTGCTTTCCTTGTTCACAGCATTGAAGTTCTTTATTGAAGTAAAGTAAGGCTTTACAGAAGTTATAAGTTTGAAAAGAGAATAAGCACAAATGAAGCTATGCCACGTTCTTTAGAATTGACATTTTATCTTATTTTCAAAAATGTATTAATGTAATGTATTTGTGCAGTAGCTCTAATGCCCCAGTTTAAGGAAGATTAATAGGAACAGCTCTTCACAACTGAATTTGAGTCAAAAAATAAAGACAAAGGGAGTCCTGTGCCTCTTTGTCCTGCTGAGAAAAAAACCTCCTAGTTACTAAAAACAGGAGGGGAGGATAAGCACAGCATGAATGGCAGATGGATAGAGCAGCAAATTTTTACTAAGATGGAAAAATGCCGTGCTCAGTAGCTGACTCCTTACAATGTGCTGCTGCCATAGTTACAAGAAGCAAGGCACATCTATAACAGCCAGCCCACTGCAACCAGAGGGACTTCCATCTGCAGTGCACATTGTGTGGTATAACCCAGGGTGGCTTTATGCAGGTAATGGGAAGGTGGCATAGGGAGGCAGAATGACTTGGACTTCTGGCTGATTCTGCCAGCAAAAGGTAGAAACTAAGAAAACTTACTATTTTTTGAGGAAAAAAAATGTGGATAAACTTTCTGTGCTTCTAAAACTGTTCCTAAATTACATATTTGCTCTAAAAATCAGGCCATAGTTTCATTACATTATTTTTGAAGTGGCTGCACTGAATGTTGGCCAGTCTTCAAATGTAGAAATCTGGAGTGAAGTTCTTGCTTAGACACATGACTTCCAAACAGCCCAAATGCTTTCTTCCTGCAAAAACCACAGACATCAGCTGGAGCTGTAAAGTCTGAGCACCTCTGAAAAAAAGAGTTGCTCAGCTTTGAATCTGCTTTACCTAAGATTTTTACCTTTGCATGAGGTTTCTATTTAAAATCGTTTGCTAATCTTGTCTTTTGTTTTTAACTTGGATGTGGCTGATGGCTGTCCTTTAGTTACACTGTAAAAGCAACACTTATACATAGAACACTACCACCAGAGGAGTTTTTCTGTTCCAACTTCTGTTGTGAAACTTAAAAATCCTGTCGCCTGAAGGAAGGGGAAGATTATAAAAGCAACCTCCCTTTCTTGATTCTTGTGTTTTCATCTTCGTTTAAGTATCATGTGGTGGTGTGGAAGACATGCCCCTCATAGCTATATTTCCCTTGGTTTATGTGATTTGTCCAAACAAGTTGTGGAACCCGACTGCTTTCAGATAAAGCTGTATTGTGTCTCAAGAGCAAGCAACAGACCTCATTTTTACCTGTTCATGTTGCAAAAGGTCACAGCGGGGAATTTGATGTTTTCCACATACTGAACCACCACTGTAGTTGTGGTTGGCCAGCTGAAGTAGTAGATGAAGCGACTGCAGATCTGCCAAGTGACGATGGCAAGGCAGCCTGCGACTATCAGCAGCCACAGCACTCTGCGGGCCTTGCTCTGCGTGTGGACAATGGTATGCACGCCATGAAACGAAGTGGATGAGACAAACTCCTCATGGTACCTCCTTCTGTCTCCCAAATGTGGCAGCAGTTTCTTCATTAAACACAACCGCATCTTTTCCAATATTCCTGGACATGGAACAAAGTGAAAACATTTTTTAAAAATAGCATTTAACTGTCACTTAAGAAAGGAATCCACATAATTCTGATACTAAAAAGCAGATGTAAAGTTTCCCTTTAATTGTAAATTCTCTCTTTAAGTAGAGAACTTGCTTCTGAGGATGGAAGAGTTGTGTGCTAAGAGATGAACTCAGTGCTGCCCTGAGTACAAACTATATCTTGCAGTATTTCAAGCCCACAAATGTTTAAGCACTTTAATTTAAAAGAGTAGTTCCACTTCTGGGGGAAAGATTGGGTTTTGACGTACCTCAGGGATCTAGAACCATATGTTGCTGTGAACTTAATGTGAAAATTTAAACATCTCGTTTTTACAGTAACAACCCAATAAAGGACTGGTCCTTCACGCATGCTCTGACAAATAAGGTTAAAAATGAACGGTATGAATGATATAAAAGGGAATTTCAGTCTTTCACTATTAAAAATTTCAGGATAAGACTTGGAAGGTGTCTTGGGGTGACTCTATCATGTGTATCCCCTATCATGCTCTGTGCCCAAAAAGTAATTTTGTGCCTTTTCTGTGCCTTTAAACTGAGCTTGAGGAAAAAAAAAACCCAAACGAACTTTTCAAAACAGTTTCTCAAGGACACAGAGATACGCTCCTCTGCGTTCTCTGGCTGCAGGAACACGGAGGGAGCACCCTGCTCGCTTTCCTTCAGCCAGCTGGTTTTTTCCCCTTTTCCCCTCTGGGCGTGAGACGGAGAGTTGAACTTTTGTTTCCTGGGACTTTGGTTTTTCCCTTCTTCTCTTCTGGACTGTTTCAACAACATCAGAACACATTCAGGAGAATTTCCTGCCCGAGGCCCGGGGGTGGGCCCTCACCGACCCAGCTCCGAGGAGGAGAGAGACCACACCTACAGAAGGACTCTGAAATCTTCCCAGGTTTCTCTCTATAGCAAGAGATTTCATTTCATTATTTAGCATCATTATCTTTTTCCTGTGTGTTTGTTAAAATAAATAGTTTTTATTTCTTTCACTTTCCTTTGAGGAAAAATTTTCTTTTTTTTTCCCAAACCTGGTGGGGGGAAGGGTGGTTGTAACCTGGTTTTCTCTCAGGGGATATATTACTAGATTTTGGCCAAACCAACACAGAAGGTTACAGGTTCAAAAGAATATCTAGTCTCATTTTCTTAGGTTCATACTTGTCTGATTCCATAACTTTGAAATGAGATGGGTTTAGTTTTCATTTGCCTCATGTTTTCTATAAACTGATATTAAAATAAACCAAACCAAACAGTTTTTAAATCTTAAGTTTAAGGGCTATAACAGTAATGAATGTTATCAGTACCTGAAACTTTCTTATGCTTGATGCTGAATAATCTTTTGGACATGGATTTAAAAACATTTTCTCTCCCAAAATACTCAAATGAGGGAAACTTCACGAGTCCTTTTTTGTACCTTGTCATAATTGGGTCGCTCTCTTTGCAAAGTGCTTCTTTTATGGATTGCTATCCGCTACTTTATTTTGACATTAAGTAAGTCCATAAGAACAGTAAATCAAAGAAATATGTGAGACAGTTATTAATATCTGAAAATATATTATTTAGATCAGTGTTTAACAGCAGTTAAATGCTTCCCTTCTTTTTTGAACCGAAAATTAGATTTGATAGTTTGCATGTGTGGTAGGAAGACAATATAGCCTTTTAAAGACTGACTCACTCAAGGCTGTTACAGTCAGGCAAAGGAACAAAGGGATGTAAGAGTCATCTGCCAAAACCACATCAGCCTTATCGCGACCAAATCAGTACTCTGGGATGTTTCTTTGGTCCACAGTCTCTGGACCATGATAATGAAATCCCAGATGGTGCTGGGTTTCAAAATGTTTCTGAAGGGAAAGAATTTACTTTATGTTGTTCTTTTAAGGTCTGTGTAAGAACTTTGATCAATATTACATAATTTACTATGACTCTGTTTTATCATCTGTTTTCTGCTACAAAACTGTTCAAAAGTTTCTCTCCTAGCTCTAGTGACTATTGGAGCCCACTGTAAATCCGTTCAGCCACGTGTGGTTTTGTACATCGTGCTGGAATGGAGTGGATTTCTGGTTTTGCTGTAGGCTTCTCTCTCACCAGCACATGCGCAGTGGGGCCAATTCTTTGCATGTTCCCCGAAAAAGAGCAGAGAAGTACATTTCTAACGTCTGCATCTGCTGCCTGTAGACTCCAACAAGAGACCACAGGCAGGTCAGAGCCTTTTCTCCAAGCATAGTGCTGTGTGTGTTTATTTCTCCTGTATGCACTGTGCTAGGTACGAGAATGATAGCATGTCCCTACGTAAAAGTCCAGTGCCATCATAAAACAATAGTTACCTTAATCAGCAGAAGTGTAACTTTGAATCTATGCAAACATGTAACTAAACCGTATTTCAGCTCTTGTGCATAGCTAGTACAGTAAATAGTAGGAACTAGAAATGATGTTTCACCTGATTGCAAAAGTTTTGCTTTTAATTCTTAAGATTATCTAACAATAGCATGCTGCTGCTTTCATTACTCTGGTTTCTCACCAGAGGAATTAGCACCACTGAGTGTCTTAAAGAATCCTCACTCTACTTCCGGATTTGTTTAGAAAATGATATTATTAAAAAAAAATTAAGAAAAATTATTGTTATTGTTACTTGACCAAGTAGGGATCAAATGGTAAACTTCTGGTATGAAATTGCTCACATGGGGTACATTGGAAAATAGTATCAAATAAGTAAGTTAGGATTAGCCATTGATTTGTGATTTGCTCTGTTTATGGGGAATAGATACATTCCAGGGATATATAATTAGTAATAGAATGGTTATTCCAGGTTTCAGTTAGCAAATAGTAAAATAATACACCACAATAATGGATGGGCGTGAGATCATAAATGATTAGTCCTTCCTTCCCTTTAAGGATGGGTTGTCACATCTTGTGCTGTGCAACATTTAGGCTGTGTGTAGCTGGCCTAAGATTGTGTAACCAACATAGCTGAACTAGCTCTAAGAGAGTTAAGAGTATCCAAGTTGCTGCTAGATAGACAGTAAGGCCTTATAAGGACTTAGACGCATAAGACAACAAGTGCTTTAGAGCACAATGCTCTTTTACTAGCAATACAAAGTACATTTAATGTAGGTACTTGAAATTAAAACAGTCAAACATATCAATAAACCAAATTTTTATAGCAGATTCAAAGAGTAGAGAATGGATAAGTAAAAAAAGCAAGGACTGAGAGGAATAGAGGAATCCAGCTTCAGGAGCAAACGACATATTAGGAACCAAGTATAGGACCTGCATGTAAGAACTAGTAATGTAGCTTGTATGTTCAGGATGGGCTGCAGATGCTTTGCCTCAGGAAACATTGATTACTGGAAAAGCCCTGAGAGCCATCAAGGTTAGACAGATAAACCTAATTTCCAAGTAAATGTTGTTAAAGAAGAAATTACTTTCCTGCATGTATAACCAGGGATACATGGGCATACTGTTATGGGCTTATAGAAATTAAAATAGAAATTCACATGGTAATAGGGACATTCAGAAATTATCTCCTCACGAATTCACAGTACCTTTAATGTTAATGCTATAAATTGGATTTAAAGGGTTTTTTCACTTCAGTCAGCAGGCAACTGGTGACCATCTATAACTACTTGTACAGTAACTGATAGATATAGATAGAATAGGCTCCTTGATCTAGTGGAGAAAAAGATGTAACAGGACTGAGTGGGAAGAACTGGAAGCTAAGCTGTAGGAGAAATAAGGTACATCATTTTTATTTTTGCGGTCCTGATGTTTAATTGTGATTGGATTTTCACTAATATATTTTAAAAAAAAGGCTTTTTAAAAGATCACTTTTCTTCATCCAGAGCTCTTACCTGAAAGAAGTTATTTTGGGAAGGTTGTATGGCCTCTGTGCTAGGGTTAGTTAGTCTAGATAGATTTCTGATTTCCTCTTTGCCTTAATCTAAAAATCATTCAGGTGTGGTATTATTCAGAGAAGGAATTGTCTAGTTAAAACTGTATTAGCTTTATTCTAAATACACAGAGGGCCAATAGCTGAAGACTTTTTTATTTTCTTAAGTCAGCATACAAATTATTTTCTACAATCTTTTTTGAGCTCTCCCTTCTTCTTTGTATCTTGAAAAGGTACGCTACTGCTACTTTTGGACACGATGACAAATAACAAAGCTCTAAAGTACTCTAATATACCTAGTCACGTACCTTTGGCATCTGATTGAACAAATCTCCCAAGCTGGTCCATGAGGCCGTGCTTATTTCAGCAAGGAAGGGATGGATAAAAAGCTGCCTTACCACTGTGATCACTACTAGGTAATGGCTTTTATAGAACACTAAATGGGAGGTGATACTCGATGACACATGGGACCGGGTAATTTACCTGCCGGGGTTGCTATGTTTTGCCTTTCATTAACACGGTCTGCAATGTAAAAAAGAAGATTATTTTTATTACAGGATCAGATGTGCGCGTTTATATACATTTCAATTACATATTATGCTAATAGTAGTACAAGTGCACTTGTGCATTGCCTCACCTTGCAAATTTCTTTCATATTTTTTCGTTTTGTTTTAGAAAGGCCAATCATCTTCACGAAAATTCTGTACTGTTCAGAACCAAACAGCTTCTCTTGAAGTAGATAAGGAGCCCCTTCTTGGTCTGGAGGGCAGTAAATGTCTCTCACTAGGTTCCCATCGGGAACAAGACGCAGTCCATTCACACTTTGAATAGTTGTCTTCATGACCAGCTCCAGATTTCATATTCTTGTGGACTTCAGCAAAAATGAGCTGATACTACTGAGAACTCACCCTGTGGGCAAGGATGAATATACATGCAGGGTCAATCATTCCAGCAAGGCCTTATGCAAGAGGACGGAGACAGCTTCTGTGTTAATGTGCAATATTATCTTGTTTGAAATTTATTTCAAGAAAAGAACTGAACATCTAATAAAAGTGAATAAAAATACTAGAAAATTCAAATGTGGGATGTACTTGATTAATGCTTTAGAAAAGATAAGGAAAAAGCCCCCCTCACATTCTCTTTCTGACCTGTTTATTTCTTTCTCTCTGTTAGTAATTGTCCAGATGATCACCTACAGTGTTCTTGGGTTAGCAGGTGTATTAGCTTGGCTCCTTGGTGTCTCACTGCCTGGGTGTTTGCCATTTTCTGGTTGTGCTGTTAATGCTACAAGCAACAAGGTAAAGCACTGAACTCCATTTAATTATTCCTGGCTGACAAGATTCTGTACTCTACTTCTTGGAATTCCCAGCTCCATTTGTCAGTGTTGCCACACCGGTGGAGCTCTCTGCTAGGGCAAGCTTTTCACAGCACTTGTGTTGACTCAAGCGGTTTTTCAAGATCTGTTTGTAACTCGACTCCAACTGATGCTCTGCCAAGCAGTTGCCCAGAGCTGCAGATCCATTGAGTCCTATTAATGCTAACCACTGTAATTCACAGAACCCAGACAACACCTCTTGACCAAGTTGCTTGAGCTGCTCATAAAACAAATTATGTCAATCTTTTATACTATTATATGCATAGAATTAAGAAGTACAAACTGTAAGTTACTTGCTCTCTATACAGCAAATGATTCAACTTTTTTGTTTTTAAATTGTGTTGCTGCCTTAAAAAGAGTTGTTATGCTTATGTAATACTTTAGATGAACAAGGCTTATGTTGTCCCGCTGTGTTTTACATAAGAAATTGATTTTGAAAAATTTCTTTCTTTTATGGTTTTATATTAATTCTTAAGCAAACACTAAGGGGCGAAGACCACCCATCTTATGTTTGTTCATCCTTCCCAAATGGCTTGGACAAACGGTTTCCAGGTTGTAAATTGGTCACAGGCAGCTTGCTCTGTCCACTCACTCCTAGCATGTGTATCTGGTTATTTAAACCATGCATTCCCTAATAATTAATGCAGTAAAGATTAGGAAAACCAACTGCTGACAGAGGTGGTCACCACTTTTTGCGTTCATACATAATGCAAATTTTATACTCAAATTGTTATTTGAAGTCAGTCTTAAGTGCTGTTCAGTTCTTGTGTTATGGTGCGAAATTAAAAAATAATGCTGGAGCCAGTGTAACTACATAGCTATTTCCTGAGACAAATAGATAACATGTTTCTGATAAAGTTAATTCTTTATAGCCTAGTTGCAGTAAAATGTCTTCTGAGTATTCTTATGTGTTGCTGAGATAAAAGACATGCAAACACAAGTATGTATTTGGTGTGTATTTAGCTTCATGGGACAGTTTTGTATTTTTTAGAATATGTTAAAATGTTTCTTTCCAATGCTTGTTACATTGCATGACACTCTATTAGTGCTTTCTTGACATTAATGCTTCTGATGTTTTGCTTTGCTCTCTTTTTTAATAGAAACATCTCAAATATTATCTACTTTAAAGGCAGAAGTAATGCATTTGCTAAAATAGCAGGCTACAAATACTTTTACTCAATTCATACAAAAATATTAGCCAAAAAAAGGGAAAAGAGAGGAAAAAACAATGGAGTGATCACCATCTGGATTGTTATAATGTATCGTCATTGCCATTTCGTGGAAGGATGGTAACTAATGGTACATGCAAGCATCTGTCTTGCTCCTTCCTTCGAGCATGTACTGCCAGTGGATTCAGCAATGGGGGACAGCAGGGCAGAAGGGGCTGCAGCAGAAGGTGCTCAAGGAGAGTTTGAGGACTCATTGAGAGTCTCTCTCTACATCGAGGAGGAATCAGCTATGACTGGAGAAATTACGAGCTCTCATTGTTTTCTCATGCTTACAGATACTAGCATTTCCTTACTTTTTGTTTTCTTTTGTCTTTTCTTATGCCATAATTTAAACTCATTACTCCTTTTCCCATCCTCTGATATACTGGAAGTTGCTTATTGCTCTTCCTTTTGAAAGGAAGGTATTTCTCACTTTTTCCCCACAATCTTCTCTTAGTTATACAGTGAAATTCTTTCCATCTTTCTTAAGGGACCATATTTTCTACATCAAACATTCATTGTTCTTGCCATCCTCTTCTGAGCCCTTTCCACATTGTCTTCATCTGTCTTGAAGAGTGGTGCCCAGGACATAATATAAATAATATAAATTATTTCTAATGCTGGAGGGAAAGGAGGGATTCCATGCCATGTAGAAAGTTTCTATTTAAAAATTCCAGTATAAGATTTGCTCTAAAGAATTTCTTATTTGCTAGTTTGGTTATCACAGCTGAAGTTCAAAAGTACTGCTCTTTGCATCACAGAAGCTGCATATTATTGATTTCAGTGCATTAAGGTAATTTTGAATTCTAGCTCCCATCTGCCAGCATGCTATTAGACCTTCCAGGCTGTTCTAATTTGTCAGTTTAAGAAGTGTACAACCTATTCCATCACCCCAGCCTTTAATGATAATACTGAATAGGACGAGGTTAGCAAATTTTTATCAACATTTGTCCTGAATGTTGCACTTTGCACTAGCCAGACAGCTGTACCATGGAGTAAACAGCAGCATGAACTGAGCCACGTGGAGGCATGGGAGTATCTTATGGTTCCAGGTTTGTGCTTCGCTGGATCTGACAGGTAACCAGGACTGGGATGTTCAGGAGGGGAAGAACAACAACCTTTCTGTACTAAAGAATTGCATCCTGCAATGTGCGGCTGCAAGGCATTAACAGAGGGTAGGTTTGCCTTGGGACAATGCTGTGGCATGTATTCAAGATATGTTGTTTCTCCTGAGTTTATAGTTCTGGCTGGCATTGATACATTTACATTGATTAAAGGAGGGTGTTTGGACAATAGAAGTGAAAGAATGTTTTCTCTATACTTGGGGAATAATTATCAGTCAGAAATTATCAGCATGTGAAAGAAATACTCCTGCATTCTGCTGAGCCACAAATGAGAGACAGCAGGGGGAAGATTGTGCTGGGATGTGTGAAACGTAAATGGCAGCTAAAAGTATGCTGGGAAGTGATGACGCAGTTCTTTGTGTTTAAGAATTTGAACAAATGCAATATTTATAAAGAAAAAAAAAAATCTTTCCAGTACTATCTCGTCTCTTTGTTTGTAGTTTGCAAGACCTTGAGCTCTGTTCCTCCCCCAGGTACAAATGTCTGATTGGATTATTAATATTGCATCAACTTTAAGCTTGTTTGTTTTAGCCTGGAGTCACCAAATTTTAGTTTTCTTAAAACTAACTGTTAATTTCAAATGCTAGTTAGATAGCAAGTCCAGTTTTGAAAATCACAAAACACTCATTTCAGCTGAGGACACATTTTGTTGCCAAGTTTATCTTCTGCTCTTCACCTTCCTTTTATGCGTCTTTATTCACCTGTCTGTCTCTTGTTTTGTTATTGAATTGGGTGAGGAAGTGATTTTTGTTCCGTGCTGGCAGAGTAGCCAACACAGTGAGGTTCTGTTTTAGGACACTGGGGGCTTCACATCTGCAATCTGAGTTGCACCTTGTCAGCCAAAACCATAGCAGCTGTATTGCATTTCACTATTATAGTTGTGTGTTTGTTGTCCAAATTATTTCATCACTGTAATTTTATTAAATTAACAGTGCAACATCTATACGTAGAAAAGATATTTTCCTTTTGAGTATTTGATCTCACAAAGTTCACAGTAGAATCTGCATGAGTGCAGAACAGGGTGACTGGGACTACAAAGTTCTAACGCGCCTATTTCTCATTAGCCATGACTTAGTACCAAACAGAAATGAAAATTACTTGATTATTTGGCAGGAAGTGTGAAACTTGCACAGGGAAATACTCTTTCACATGATACATGCTTCAGTTATGGAAGTTAATTGCTGCAGGCTGTGGATTCACAGAATCCACAAAAAGGTTATTAAATGCAAGGACACAAGCCTCTTGGGAAGTCCTGGGCTATCAACATTGGAAAGTTAGATGAATATGCTGGGGAAATTATTGCATGGTAAGCTTCCTTTTTAGTTTTTCAAAGGGTTTTTTTGCTAGTTTTGGGGTTTTTTTGTTGATGGTGTTTTGTTTTGTTTTTTAATGTTTGTTTCTTTTGTTCTAATAGCTCTTCCCAAGACATCTTTTACTTTCTATTTGAAACTTTTCAGCATGGCATGACCTACTTGGATTTTTGACTCACTGCAGGCATTGTTACATAGGTAGAAACCATGTGTGCTGGGTAGCTCCTAGTCTGCAATTGTTGGACAAGAGTGTTGGGAAGCTTCAAGCATCATTTGTTTGTCGTCAGAAGCTCTCTGAGCTCTTTCTAGACAAACAAATTGATCTGTGATGATTTTGTAATCAGAATGAGAGTTTGAGTAGTAGAATGGGTAACACTGTCCAAACCACTTGTGTGTGCATTTTTTCTTCTCCATAAGTGATTTCATGTAGGAAAACTTGAGATTTGGCTTGGGTGAACACCTGTTGGAACACACTTCCAATTCACACTTTTGTTGGATTCATGACAGTACATAGGAGGTCAGTCTTGCTTACCTGTCCTTGTCAGGGCATAATGTTTCAGACAGAGAGCCCCACAGTGAGGACATGCAGACCCTTGGCTCCGGCTGTATCCACAAATCATGCTGCAGGCCACCTCTGCCTTACATCAAACCTCCCCTCAGCCAGGCTAGAGAGAGGCTCCTTTTTTGCCCATATGAACCACTTCTCTCAGCCCAAGTAAGTTCAGTTTGTCTCTGCTCTGCAACCCTATTGCAGCCAGTCCAGCCACCCTACATCCACCTGGGGAGGGGGGAGGTAAAGAGAAGAGGGGCAAGGGAGGATTAAGAAGGGTGCTTAACAATTCACATGCTTGGTCATGAAGGCTGTGGCAGTTCATTCAAAGGCCACAAAGAGCAGTTCTGGGAAGCTGTGGGGTTTTTTTTTCCTGCTGTATGTAACTGTTTGTCTTGTGTTCAGCCCAGTCACAAAAACAGAACATTCTCACTGTCTGCTGAAGGTTAGAGTCCTCTGTGATGAAAAGAAGGCTTTTTATCTGACTTTCAAGTGTTAAAAGTAAATAAATAACTAAGTAAAACTCAAGGGCACATATGCTCTTGGTTTTCACAGCCTTGCTCAGTCATCTGCAGCATGAACAGCAAGTTATGTGTGTGGTTAGATCTGTTTCTTTGTGGTTCTGAGTGTTCAACATGAAAAAGGGAAATGAAGGTACATTTTGAGATAAAAGCAATACCATCATTTAAAATTAAGGTTATGTTTTGCTTTCAGATATATTCACATTGAAGAGCTTTTTTCATCAAGACTTGTTTATGATTATGCTAGTAGAGAGAGATGACAAAGTGGCTATAAAATCTCTGGTAGGATATGAAGGCCACTCAAATAAAAATCAGGTCCCTACAGAGAGCCCCAAATCTGAGCAGCATGGCGGAAGCACATTTATTTCTAAGGGTGTCTGCAGCCATGCCAGAGTTCAAGCTGATCCAAACCTCAGGGCTCTTGTAACCCGTGCTATCATCTACACTGCCAACAGTTTCATAATCAGGTAGTACAAGTCACTTAAAAATTATTTTGCTACCAAGCTCATTACACACTTTGAAGCCTTACTGAGATCAGATGAAGGCAGCCAGTAAGGTGAATGAATGATCTGTATTGTCTATGGTTTTATTTCAGGGGTTTTCAAGTCCTCATCAAGACATCTTTTTCCACTGATCTTGGAGAGTTTGAGATGTGTTGTAGTTGCAACGGTTAGAGATCTGAATTCAGGTAGTGTGAGATTAAACTTTCTTAAATGAATGGTTGCAAATATTATCCATAATATTACCCAGTTGTTCAGGAATTGGTCAGTTTACAGCTATGGGACCAATCAGCTATGAGGTCCTTAAACAAGAAATTTGAAATGTTGGAAACACTGGAAAAAACTTTCTAAATTGCTCTTGTCTTACCGATTTATTTGATTGACTGAAGCTTGTCTCTTGCTGAATTGGAAGGGGAGTTTGTATAGTTCTTGGTAAGACAGTATCCCCAGCTAGATTTCAAGTGAGTTTGCTAACCCTGAATGAACTTATAGTACTATTACTTCCTAAATAAGGAGATAATGTTTTGTAAAGCATGGAGTGTAAAAAGGCTCTGATATTTCCAAGTCCTTTGCCTACTGGGTAAGCAATGTAAAGGTTGCCAGTCAGAGATCATTGCACTGGAAGTTTATTATTCTCTGTGTTCCACAGAAGAAAATAAAACTGAACAAGAAAACACATATTGACATATTTTGTGAGGTTAAATATTCAATGTTTTCCAACTGCCCTTATTTTTACTGGTTTCACACTCTTTCTTTGTTTGTGCCATGAGAAAAGATAACAGAGAGCTTGATTTTGTTATGTAGGCTCAGTCTGGATGTTTTGGGTGCAGATATACAGGAATGACAGGATAAACCTCCCTTTTCCATGCCTTTGAGATTTATGGATGTGCAAGATTTCTACATTTGTAAATCAAGCTGTTTGAGTGCAAATATGTGAAAAGCAGTTTTCAACATCTAATTCCTGATGTCTTCACTTTCATCTCTAGTTGTCTGCATCACTGAGCACATGTGTAGGTGTGTGTGAGGAGAGGATTATTTTCCTCTGTCAGGTTTTACACCATGAAAACTCCTTGACCTTGCTTGGTGGCTTGCTTCAGTGAAGTCCTACTATTCTTGTGGCTCAACTTAATTTTAAGCTGATATGTCTAAAGCCTGACAAATGACATCTGGCTGAACAGAGTATCCATCCCATCACCCACATCCTACATATGCATTTCTTAATGAGCAAACTACTCTTAAGTGACTGGAACAGCTGAGACCACCACAGAGAGACCACTAAGCAGAATAAATCTTGCAGAGAGCAAATGATCCAGGGTCACAGAGGTCCTGTGGTTTTGTTTGCAGTGAAACTGAGCATTAACTTTTTTTTCGGAAAGGGCTGACAGGCAGAAAAGAAGTGTATGCTAGTTACATGTTACTTCATTGTGTGTTAAGCTGATGACCAGATAGAATTGAGTAACATTTGTCAATAAATGAGAGTGAAACCTCTGTGCAAGGAGATAAAATTAAGAAATTATTATGAATTAAATAACTGGAAAACCATCATGAGAGGTACATGAAGCTTTTAGTTCTTTACTTAATCTGCGTACATTTTAAAAAATTATATATATTACTTGAAATCTCTTTGAATAAGCACTATTTAGTCTGCCACAGAAATATGTTTTTCCCCTTCCCCCCCCCTCCTTTCCCCTTTCCATATGTTTGATTTTTTAAACTCAACAGTGTCCCGATACAAAAGGCTGTAGGTTAAAAACCTACTTTAACAATTCCTGAATTTATTAAATATTGCCTTTTTATCACACACAGGCCTCTCATTGACTTACACCTTACACACTACACCTTACACCTGCATCCAAAGAAGCAACTGGTGGAAACCTTGCAGAAAAAAGCACAAAAAGATTGTACCGTAAGACAAAATAAGCCTGTCATCCATTCATTTTTTAACTGGCAGAGAAAAACACAGTCCTGGAGAGCCAATGACACATGAACTTCCTGACCTTTGTGCTGCGATAGTTTCTGTAATTATTGAATAATGGGGATGGGCTGAGGGCCAAGGAGGGGAATTTGGGGGCTGGCCTTGGCAGTGAGATAAGGTTACATATAAGGGAGCTGCAGCAGGTTTGGGAACACTAACAGAGTGTATTCCCTGGTGCGCAGGTCAGCGAGATTAGATCCTGAAATCATGACTGGTTGCCCCTTTGCGGGGAAGAATTACCTGTGAGTACTTCCTCTCTGTGTTTTGCTTTATAAATTCAATTCAAATGGTATTGTGTTAGTGCAAAATAAGAAATTTCAGAGAGGAATTACTAATTATCAACAAATAGGCAGCTGTAGCTATCGCCAAACGATGAGAGATCATACAAGGACTTCTCTGAGCACTTGTTATTTGATGATCTAGATGTGATGCTCCCAGCTGTTACTGTGACAAGAGGAATTTCAGTTTTTATCAAAAGCCTGCTTTACTGGTTCTGTTTATTGAAATAAAGCATTGTTTGAATTGTAGATGGATCTGTTAGTAAAAAGACAGGTATATTCATAATTCTTTAATTAAATAGTTTACATATTTACTTCATTTTCTTCTTAGGTTTAATTTTAACAAGCTATCTTTGGAAGATGAGAATGATGACAAGTCTCAAGAAGGAAAAAATAGAGCCAGCAAAGGCGGGCTTATCTATGGAGAATACCTACAAGTAAGTTTAAGGATTTTGTGTTTGCTGTCCTGGTTGCTCTTGTAACTTGAGGCAGAAGATGTGTTTGACACTCCTCCCAGCAGTCAGCTGGTTGCTAAGACAGGTCTCCAGGTGTTACAGTCACAGGTGCCCACCTCAGCTGGGACCTCAAGGTGGACTGTGGGAAGGCTTCTCAAACTGCAAGGAAGGTGAACATTTCAGGGGGTTTGGTAGGGAATTATCCAGATTAGTAAGCCTAAACTGTAAAGTGACACATCACAAAAATCTTTCTTTGGTCTGGCAATCATCACTCAGCAATTTCTGCACATCAGCAGGCTGTATGCAACTTCCTTGAAAGTCCAGAATACTTGGCTGGAAAGGTATATTTCAGAAATCTAGGGGGTGGGATGATGACATGGGGGGGGGTGGGGGGAGGAATATAAAAATCCCCAAACAAAAACTGCAAAAACTAGAAGTAATTAAGAAATAAGTAAAAATAAAATGCCATAGGTAATAAAAGAATCCAGATTTTTTTTTTCTGACAGCATGGACTGAAGTGAGGGGAATAACTCATAATTGTGTAATAATTGTGAACTGATTTGTTGATATACTGTTTGGAATCTTGCAAAGATTTATTTGAAAACAGCTATGATTAGATTGTAAATTTGACTAAGAAAAAAAAATTTAGTAATGCCAGAACTGAAATTATTACTACAGCCTCAAATCAGAGCTCTTATGCAGATGTTATTTTATGGTTACTCAGAATTTTACTATAGGAACTCTGTTTTCATGGGACACAACAGTATAGACCTAAAATCTGGAAAGTATGCTGGATATTTTGTTTTCTCTATTTATATATATATAAAACTAAAAGTACCCTTAAAGTTGTCTTCAAAACTTTATTACTTGAGGTACCTAAATGTTCCATTTTAGACAAGATTTTTTTTAAATTAAAAAGTAAAAGTCATACCTGAGACAATTTAGTCAAACTTCTGATGTAACCTAGAGTGTGATGTCTGTATGTGTATTTTTAAAAAATACTATCCTTAAAAATTAGCTGTACACAGTAGGACTACCACTGCTAATAGTAGAATTGAGAGCTTTACAGAACAGTCTTACCTTTATTTTTAAGCTGAACAAAATATTGAATGCTCAAGAACTTGAGAGTGAGAAGAAAGGGAAAAAAATCCATGATGAGCATCTTTTCATTGTGACACATCAAGGTAAGTGGAGGAGTGCAGTGGTGGTTGACCAGCATTTTTGCCACAGGGAGTTATTTGGTGCCGACACATGCAATGCACAATTTGTTTTCATTTTAGACACTAGCACAGCAATAGCTCTGTCTTTTATCTGCTTTTATATTTGTATATATCCCTATATAGTTTGTAAGGCTGTAATCAACTCTATGCTTGTGAAGCCGCAAGTATAACCTTTGGATTTGGTAAACCAAGGTATGGACGGTTTTATTCTCAGAGAAATTAAGGTGGTGAAAATCTTTTTGTCATCCAAACAACAGACTGCTATGCAGTTTATTGTAGGCAGATTTTTTGTGTTGCCTTGTGCCTTCTCTGAAACTTCAATCCAGTTTTAACCACCTAGAATCTGTCTAGAAATCAGCACACCAGTTAGGCACTCCCTAATGCCCATATCTGCCTGTTTTTCAGAGCCTGGCCAGATGATGTCTTCTGTTATTGACAGAAAACATGCAGATTGTAAGCAGCTCTGGAGTTAGATTTTATTGAAGTATCAAATCTGGATTTTCTTTCCTCCTTTTGTAATGAACAATCTGTAGATCAAATATCTGACATGTAAAGACATATTTTTAAAAATTCTGTCAATATTCTCAATGCTAGATTATTTCATGGAATACTTTCAGTAAAGGACAGAATACTGTAACAAGTAATAAGTGTATGTGTCAGCATCTTCTTGTGCACTGGCAGTGTCAATGCAGGCTATTCATTTCAAATCAACGTGCAAGAATTTTTCTTTCTTGGTGCTAAGAATAAAAAACGGAGAAACCTTGAAGTTGATGCTAACCGTGTCTTTCTTGTTGTAGCATATGAACTTTGGTTTAAGCAGATTTTGTGGGAAATGGACTCTGTGCGAGTGATCTTTCAAAATGGTCATGTAAGTTAAAAACAAATACTAATTTTTGGAAAATTCAGCCCTGTTTTTCTCTTGTTTCCTGCCTCTCAGCCTGATATACTTGGGTTTACTGATGCAACAAGTGCTCTTTTTAGAAACAGCATCAAAAGACCAAGTAAAATTTGGCCGAGTGGCTCTTATATCCTGATACTACAGATTTTTGATCAGCAAAATCTTATTTCCTCCGGAAGTATGCCTTTTGTGTAGATCACCTTTCAAGGCCATGCTCTCATGTTCTCCTGCTAGTGCTGGGTAACTGCAGAAACTTAAGTTGGAAATATTCTACTGCAGAAAAAGCAGTCTCAGAGGCAAAACTGAAAAGCAGAAGGCTCACAAGAATTTTTATGTTGAAAAGTCATTTCTGCCTTTGTTCAGTTTTTGAAGTCAGCACGTTTGAACTCTTCGCGTTTGTCCAAAGCTAGACACACGTTATAACAATAGGCAGCAATGGAAAACTCTTGACTTGATACTACATCCACAGAAAAAACTGACTGCATGCAGTTGGAGAAATACCTTGAGTACATCATGAGCATGTGTCTACAAAGAAAATTTGAAACTAGACCAGACCAAAAAAAGGAACCTTATTTTCATAAGGTCCAATGAAAATGTTCTCTGTTGCCCACTATGTTCCTAATTTCATTGGCTTTTTAGTTTAACATCTTATCAAATTATAACTGACCAAAATCAGTTCTTAAGAAGAATAATTTTTCAATATTTATTTTTATGCAAAAAGGAAGCCATGCTTGTAATCAGAATTTGAAATGTCAATGTTAAGGTCAAGTCCACAGCCAAGCAATTAGGGAAATGTTTATCATTTGCCATTTTTTGTAGTTTGATATTTCCTGGTTGCATGCCCAGATTTTAGAGCGAAGTTTAATCCCACTGAAACTGAAAGGAATTTTAGCAGACTCCTCTGCAGGCAAAGTGTTCAACCTAGCCAAAAAAAGAACTTTTGTATTCTCCATTTAATATTTTCCATTTCCCACCAGATGCAGTCTTTTCTCTTCTTCTCTGCTTGCTACTGCGCATTTCTGATGAACATGTTTTAGATGTGCTCTCCTGATGTAGCTGTCAGATATTCTGCTTCTCAACATTTAAGTAATTCCCATACCTGCCTTATGGCTTGTTCCTTCACAAAAATAGAAATTCTTCTAGAAGTAATTATAACAGAAAGTATATAATTTTTGTATTATGTAATATGAAGTTACAATAATATTGTAATTATTGGAATTTGTAAATTATTTTGCTTTAGAATTTAATTTCATTGACTTCTATTTTAGTCAAAAACATAGAAAAGAAAAAACCCTATATGATAGGTCTACTTGTAATGTAACATCAGTCAGAAAAAAACCCCAGTTTTCAATCTTTGAAAATTATAGTTTCAGTTTTCAGTTAAAACCAGAGTGCTCTATTCCATATGAGATTCTGCTGCTATGGATTGCACATGGGAAGGACTTGGGAACGATAGTGATGTACAACAGTGAAAAGACATGAAATAACTAGGTAGGATCTAGAGAAAACACCGTTCTGTCTGGTTATGATCTTTATTTTTTCTACAGGTAAGAGATGAGAGAAACATGCTGAAGGTTATTACTCGGATGAACAGAATTTCACTGATTCTGAAATTACTTGTGGACCAGTTCTCAGTTTTGGAAACTATGACTGCATTGGACTTCTTTGATTTCAGGTAAAGACTTCTTATTCCTCCACAGTAATCCACAAGCTGGTAATCCCCATCCTTAGAACTGACTGTGAATTTTGCATGCCTGCTGGTGTTTTTCAGCAAGCTGGGAACTCACCTTGGAGAGGCAAACATGACATTAAAGTGCAAGGGTCAATTACGAAATTGAGCCTGCGTGTGAGTCCAGTGTGTTCTGCAGAGAAGTACAAGTGTTGATGTTTTGGGGCAGGGTGCTGCTGACTGGTTTCAGAGTCAAAAGTTAAAACAGCAGAAAAAACACAAATAGCTCATGGTTCTGTTAGCAATTTAGTTGAAACTTGGCACTGCAGAGTTGAAGCCTTGTTCTATGGCAAATCATAGAAGTGCTTGGGTGGGAGAAATGCACTCTCTCTAGATTATCAAACAGGCATTTCAGCTGTCTTGGTTTGCATGGTGTTTCCTTGGGTCTGCAGTGCTGGAGGCTTCAGGTGGCTGAAGGAAGCATTGCTGTCCCTTGTCCTTTTTCCCCAATAATTTCTCCTCTCCAGTAGCAGCTCAATGTATTGCTGGGCTGGGTGGTGGGTAGCTCTTCTGCCTGCTGCCCAGGCATTCTCTGGGATCCTTTGGCTTGTCTCAGTTCTCCCATGGCATTTCTTTCTCTTCCCTCACTATATCTAGGCCCTTCCACCACACTACCATGCGTGACAGTTTCATCCACTGTTTGCCTTCCCTGTTCTTCTGCTTGTGTCACTTGTGCATATCCGTCTGCCTTGTGACCTCAGTGCCATCCAGCATCCCATCCACTTCTGCATTTTGGTACCCTTTCCCTTCTATCTTTTAATGTTCCCTAATAAAAAGAGTGGAAACTACAATTTTTCTTCACTTTTTAAATGTTTGAAACATCTGTATTATCTATCATTACATTACAGCAGGGGAAATCCATGGGCTAATCATCTGTTTTGATCCATACTTCCTTCAGCTTTTCAACTACATACTGTCATTTGATAAGTAAACATAAGATTAAATCAGTGATCTGTCTCTGTCAAGTCTTGTACTCGCAATTCAAAATGCATTACAATTATCTAGCAATGTGGGATTTCAGGTTACTTTTACTAGTAATTGTTTTTCAGCATGGTCAGATGATTTAACTCTAAAAGACTCCCATTAATGAATCTCTCAAAAAACCCACTGGAAGTTTTTCTGAACATTATTCTACTGTATAGGATAAGGCAATATATAATATTGCACATATATATGTAGTAATATATAGCAATTATGCTGCATAGCAAGACTTTAAAATGCATTTGTTGACACTTTATTGCTGTGAAAATTTTTGTAATAGTGATTTGGGGTGAAACTGCCTGTTCTGTTTGGAAAAGAAATGGCATTCACTAATGTTGCCTCCTGTACATCGCATGCACAAAGCTGCCATTTTAAAACACAGTGTAAACATAAATGTGTGAATGTATCTCTGTATGCACAAACAAGATAGAACTAGAAAATAAGATTGTTGTACAAACATTGTAGTTGCATTAAAGTTGCTTTTTTTTTTTTTTTTTGCTTAAGTGCAGTCATATTAAAAAAATGCAGAGATAGCTGTTTGATATTCTTCAAATATGAAATATGGGTGGGGTTTTCTGAGAAAAAGATAAACCCACCATTGTAAAATAACATTCTGCATTTTTTGATCTTCTTTTTCTCTGTTCTCAAAGATACCACCTAAGCCCAGCCTCAGGTTTTCAGAGCCTGCAGTTTCGCTTGCTGGAGAACAAGATTGGTGTTCCCCAAAGTCTGAGAGTCCCTTATAACAGAAGGCATTACCGTGATAACTTCAAGGGACAGGATTATGAACTACTGCTTCAATCAGAGCAAGAACCAACACTACTGCAACTTGTGGAGGTAACAGTGTCTGTCTCAAACCTTGCTTCATTTTCCCCCACCTCCCGAGAATGTCCTTCATTAATGCCAGTGACAAATTCTCCTACCTTAAGAGAAGCAAGCATGCTGGCAAATCCTCTGTCAATTGTGTTTTGGATTGTTTAAAAATTTTGCATGAAAGAGAGTTAGTCGTTAGTAAACCAACTGATTTTTCACAGCATCTCCTTTCATCTGAAAGTTCTGGCTGCTAAACTGGTAAATTGCATTGTGGAAGTGTGAACTAAGAATGTAAATGTACTGTTTCATTTGCATGTTTTCATGACTGTAGGCCCTTCTGGGAAGAAAACTTTAAAAATAGTCCCACTGTTAGTGATGGCTATTAGAGAGGTTAAAAACTATAGATGGCTCTATATCTTCCTTCTGAGATTTATCATTACTATTATCCTATATATATATGTGTGTGTGTGTGTATATATGTGTGTGTGTATATATATATATATAAATATATATACATATATGTAGAATAAGATTTGTTTTCCTGTAGTTTGTTTTAATGATATCCTTAGAATGAGACAGCTTCTGTATTCCGACACTGGCCATTCAATCTGGAACCTGGAGGGGGGTTGGCATGGCACCACTATGCAGGTTTAAATTACCTGCATGGACATGCTGAATTTAGCAATAAGCACTTCTACGGGATACTAAACCAGAACTGTAGTAGTATAATTTATGCTGCTATAACTTGTAATTCTAGGATAATGCACTTGCATTGTTACTGTTTGAACATATTGTTATTAATACTATTATTATTATTATTATTATTATTATTATTATTATTATTATTATTATTATTATTATAGGCATGGCTGGAAAGAACTCCGGGACTCGATTCGGAAGAATTTGATTTTTGGGGACTATTTGAAGAGAATGTTTTAAAAGGTCTGGAAGAGGAATTTGCCTTGATACAGGTATATAGTGTACTCTTGAACTACCCATAAGCAAAGACATTTGGCAAAATGATATTCTGCCATAAATTTAACTTTCGGCTCACTCACAGTTTGTCACTCACTTCGCTTAATCTTCATCAGTCTCTGTCTGCAAGAAGCAGAAAAAATTGCAGATTCTTCAGGAAATAGGAATATTTTTAAATTTGACATCTAAAATGATTTAAAACATGAGATACATGGATGATTTTGACTGCAAAAGGGATAGATTAGTATCAATGGAAGGGCTGAAGTTGATTTTACTGAAACTACAACTTCACCTTTAGTTAGTACTTGCATCTATAATCCACAGTAAATATGAAGTTTGGGCCCCTGAGCTGTGAATATGGATTGTCACTATAAACAGCCCATTTCTGTTTAACAGTATATGGCAATTTGCTGCTATGTGATCATTTGAATTATGCTGGCAAATAAGGACTAGAAAATCCTTGACTATTTTAAGACCTGTAGCTTTAAATAACATTTTTATTTTTTTCATTTTTAATGAAAAAAATAATAAGAATTAATCAACTTCCTGGGAATATCTGTTTATGACTTTCTAACTTACCTAAACATTTTTATTTACAATTTTCTTGCCCGCAGCTCTGCAAGGATGTAATTTTTTTGCCTTGAAAACAAATAAATCAGACTTCAAACAAATTTATATTAAATTTTTTAAGGCCTTTAGACCAAAATAAGTGATAAATTGCCAGCTTACTTGAATATTCATTTATCTGAGTTATGCTGGAATCTATTTAATTGTACATTTCTTGGTAATTGTACTTTTCAAAGGACAGTGACTCACGTATCTTATTTGCAAATACAGTTCTTACATCTAAGATGCAAACTTCAGAGTATTTATTTAAATAAAAGTTGCATAATGAGTCATTCAAGTGCTTAATTTTCCCTACTGAATTCTAAACCTTGTCCTTGTTTTAAATACCAAAGGCCAAAGCAGAATCAGAAGAAAAAGATGACTTATTGTCTGAATTCCAAAAACAGAGAGACGTATTACTTTCATTATTTGATGAAAAACGCCATGAACATCTGCTCAGTAAAGGTAGATGGCATTACCGTATGTCAATATGCACTTTGTATGTTTTATACATGTTATTTATAACCACATAATAACATTAAAATTGCAGGAGAATGAGCAACAAACTAAGGAGGGTTGTATCTTGCAGGAGAGAGACGACTGTCCTACAAAGCACTGAAGGGGGCCCTGATGATCTACTTCTACAGGTAATGCTGTAAGATGTGTCTTTGATGGTGACTGGCAGGAGGAGAGGAGAAGGTTAAGAACAGCAGCACAGGTTTAGTTAGGCTGGAATGGGCTGTGGAAAGCAATCTATTTCAGCCCTCCACAGGAACCCTGATTAGTCAGATACAGCTCGAAGGTCAGACCAGGCTGCTCAGGGCTGTGTCCAGTCGAGTTCTGAGTATGTTCAAGGATAGAGGTTGCACATCCCCTCTGGGCAGCTGGTTCTTGTCTGATCAGATGCTGCTTCTCAGATGGTAACTAGTAAATGCCTTGTTCTACCCGTCCTAGAAAGATTTGGAGTCCTTTTCCAAGTACAAGGGAAAAGGGGCAGATCAAGACTTACATGGCAGAAGCATTTGTTAAAATATCTACTGATATTTCAGTACCAATTTTGGAAATCTGTACTTTAAGTCACTAAGCACTGGTGAAATGCAACTTTGAAAAATACAGCACATGCTAAGAGGTCTCACTGTCTTCTCTTTTCATTTTCCAAGGGAGGAGCCTCGTTTCCAGGTTCCCTTTCAGCTGCTTTCCTCCCTTATGGATCTCGATGTGCTCATGACTAAATGGAGATGTAAGTTTGACTTTTTTGACTGTGACACTCCCTCTTCTAGATGCAAATAAATTGTTCTGTCTCTGAGTTACACCCAGTCTTAGAATTGAGCTTTGGAGTTCATGCTTTAGGAATGACATTTTTTTTGTTTCAGCCAAGAGGAAAGATAAAGAGCTGCTTCTGTGACCATTAGATACATAGGTATAGCTACCACTTGTATGACCGGATTTAAGTGTACTATCTTATTTAAGGGACAGGTATATATTTTTCAATGTATCCCAAAAAGTCATAAAGACGTGTCTTTATATGCAAACATTCCTTCTGCTCCTTCCCTATCTAGACATACATAACTGAATGTGTAATTCTGTAGTAACAGAACATAGTAATGTGTAATAATTAGCATGTTCATTCTGAATTAACAATTTCATACTAATTGACTGAAGAATGGCAGAATTAACTCCTGCATTGCTGAAGACCTAATAGTTCTGTATCCCTGTAAAGACCTCTGAATGACCTTTAATAAATGAGAGTCTTTAGTTGTATCTAAACACTGAACATGTGCCATTTTCTCTTGTTGTATCATTTAGATAACCATGTCTGTTTGGTGCACAGAATGATTGGCAGCAAGGTTGGCACTGGTGGGTCATCAGGCTACCACTACTTGCGCTCAACAGTGAGGTAGGAATAACGTGTTTCCCCTGTTACCTGCAATAATGTAGTTCATAAATACTCTAATGCTGGGAGACTTGTTTCAGACAGCTCACTGGAGGCCAAAGGGCTGCTGCTTCTCTTCTAGACCTCTAGCATATCCACCTAGTTGTTCTACATTTATTTATCAGTGACATATATAAATTCCAAGGCTTCTAGGGCAGTAAGAACTCCGTTTGATCACTCATGCAAAGTGCCATGTATAATTTGCAGCCAAGGGGTCCAGGTGTTACAGTGCTAGCAATATTAACCCTGCATTGTTTAGTTTGTGTGCCAGGTAGCCCAGGTTGACAGAGGTGCCACAGGCTGGAAGTGAGTCCCAGCCACTGTGTAACTGAGTTTCTTTATTCCCTAGCATGACCTCTAATTGCACAACCTCCTTAGAGGAGGATCTTTGAGGTTTGCTCTCAAAGAGCACGGAACTACCATGTATGGCTGTGAGCAACTACTATCACAACCATTGGAAGAGAGGGCAGAGTAGAAAACAGATGGTTAGACTGATGTTGAGAATTAAATGTCCACTGTGTTTTTTAGAAAGCTCTCCCACTCTTCCTTCATGTCAGGTTAACATTGTTCCTAGATAGATTCTACTAGAGATCACACCCTATGTACTCTGAATTTTCAGAAGAAAGATGTTACTATAGGACCCTTCTTCCTTTTTAAGCCTAATTTGCTATGCCCTAGAAAGTCAGGACTGGATTCTTGCTCTGCAATATTCAGGAGGGTTAGTGCAAGGAATCTTATGAAATACATGAGAAGGAATGATTACTGAGGATTTAGAAATTATGGCCTTCTATGCTGATGGAATTATTGTTCCGGTTGTCTTTTTCAGTGACAGATACAAGGTGTTTGTGGATTTGTTCAATCTTTCAACATTTCTAGTGCCAAGACACTGGATACCAAAGATGAACCCATCCATTCATAAATTCCTTTACACAGCAGAATACTGTGACAGCTCCTACTTCAGCAGTGATGACTCTGACTAGCCTGCCTTTCTAGGCTGGTTGCTGTAAAGAACTTCCTGACTTTCACCTTGAGTGGTGCTACCAGCCATTTTCACAAAGAGTGTGGGCATGTAAATATGTATTTATGTATGACAGCTTTGTGAATAGTATAATTGGCTTGTGAAAGAAAGTAATTGCTTGTAGAAAAAATAAATCTGTATTGAGTTAGCCTACGTTAAGCGTACAATGATAACCCAATTCAACCCAATGACCAATTTAACTCTTAGTTGACTTCTTAAAGCCCACACCTAGAGAAAGGAAGAAAATTAAACACAGTTGTTATGATCATGACTTATTTGTACATATTTTTATATTTGCTTGTTTGCCTAATGTCTAGTTGAGGATATGATCGGTCTCAGCACCTTCAGAAGAATATTAGTTTGTGAGCTCTAGTGCAATTTCAAAAGGAATTTTGGGTTACAAGTTTCAAAAGCTAGATTCAAAAAAGTAGGTCCTGAATCTGTAGAAACCAAAGCATCCTGAACTTATAATACATCATGTTGCTATCTATGGGTTACATGTGAATGTAAATCCCTTACACAGAAATACTGTTAAAAATAGCAGATTATAAGTACTTACTTTGCATTTCAAATAAAGCAGTATTAAAGCTCATCTTTTGTTAAGTCTTCTTCTAAAGCAAACTATAAAGTTCAAACAAGAGTATGACAGGCATTTAAAGTGTTTTTTATTCAGATTGGTAGATAATAAAAGGCAACTTTGGCTATAGAATATTGATAAAGCAGTGTCATCTTCTCATTAAATGGACCTTTGTCTTTTTAAGTGCTTCCTTTGGAAAGACACACAGGCTGGAATTTCTGGTAAGTTCTCTCTACTCCAGCACCTCAGGGTACTTATACCTGGCAGTAGCACCTCAAAAACACTGGTGGCACATCTGTGTTTCATATTGCTGTGATTACATTACTCTTATCTATGCCCATTAGGAACTTTGGCAATTGTTTTCCAGTTATGGAAGTGTGCTATCTGTTGTTTGTAAGCCACTCAGGGAAGGCCAGACTACACAACACTCAGAGTACAGAAGACTTCACATTTTGTTCAACTGAAGTTTTCAGCCAAGTAAATTCAGAAAGTAGCAAAACTTGAAGTAAAGAAACATCACACTTGGTCTTCCTTTCATTTAAAATATTAACAATTAGAAGGACTAAAACAGCAACGCTTAACAATAGACTATTATAAATACTCATTGCATTTGTCATAAAAAGGTTATAAAAAACTAATCCAAAAACATGGTCCAGTAATTGAGTGCAAAAATCACAGAATTTCTTCAATACTTTTTCTAGTAGGCCTTCTTAAAAGATGCAGGTATGTTGGAATGCTGGGTTCAGAGAATTTCAGTCTTTCAGTGCTGACAGGTAATGATCCTCAAAAGCACACTGCACTTGACCTCAGGCCTTGGGAAAAACTTCTCAAATTATGTGATAGCACTGAGGTTATTGCTGTGTGATTAAAAAGAAATTTGTTATGTCACTGGGTGGAATATGTAGAGATGTAGAAAATTTAGGTTTCTGTGATATAGTAATATGCATGTAACAAAACGGAGGATTTTGGGTGTGGGTGAGTTCTTCTTTCCTCCTTCTTCTTCACAAATCTGGGTGTTCTGGTATTGGTTCAAAAAACTCGCAGTGCAGAACATAAATGATTAGTTATTGGATTATAAGTAAAAATTAATTAGTTGGCATTCCATAATTGGGTAGTTTGGGCTTTAAAAGACCTGGAAGGTAGCACTCAGGGGCCATTTCCACCTTGTTAACTTAGAGGCACATTCCATGCAGCTGTGTTATAGATAAGAAATAATAAACATCAATTAGAAGAAGAACCCCGTGTCTCCTGCATTTTAATGTGGACTCTGAGTAAAAGAACTCGTGAGACAGAGGTAAAACGAAACAAGAAAGTTCAACACAGGTAAAGCATTCCAGATGAAAAATTCAGAGCATTTTAGAATTACATGTTTGGTTGTAAGTTCTAGTTACATTTGCCCACAGCTGCAGTTTCACAGGTCAGCAAAGCTGGAACCCCTTTTTCATTACCAGCAAGTCCCACCTCTGAATTCAATTAATGAGGGAAATTTAACACTCACTCTATTTGATGTATTCTGTAATTGCTGACTTTCTAAACTGTTACTCATGATCCTTCTTATATTCAAATAATTTCAAATGTACTCTTATACAATTGATTTTTTGATCCAAATTCCTTCTCATTTGCCATTACTTCTTTCCTTTTAAGATTTTTCTATGGAGTAGTATTCAACACCTGGATAAAGCTCACATTTGAGGCTTCAGTCCATCTTTGTAACTTCTTTTTGTGCACTCTGGAGTTGATTCTGAGTCTTCTTACTCCATGAAAAATTTGGCACACAACACAAATTCCAAGTAAAAACATTTTTAACAACTTCAGCCAGGAGTTGCAGGAATTGCCCTTACAGCCATTTGTTATATTTGAAAATGTTGTTCTGAATTACATCTTCACATACAGTGTCTGTCCTAATGATACTTGTGGTCTTTGACCAGTTGTAGAGGCCCAGCTAAGTGTCAAACAAATACTGCTGAAACTGTATCTGCTATACCTATAAAGGAAATAAAATTTGGTTTTAATAAATACTGAAGTGGAGACTTCCCAAAATTCATATTCATACAGTGACCCCTCCCCTCCATGCTATGACAGTAGGAATCCAGGGAATCATCTGCAACCCTTTTATTTCATTTCTTCCTTGCCTGGCACTATGTATAGTTGATACCTAATCTCCTCCTTCCTCTGCTTTTATGTTCAAAATTTTATATCCTGGTGGTATCAGAGCACCTCTAAATCAGAAGACAATATCTCTGTGGAAAATGAACAACTACTGTCCTTTGCTGGACTGTTCTGGTGCAGTACACTGCAAAAAATGTGAAAGATCCTGCTTTTTGAAAGAACAGGTTTTGAAAATAACACATCTGTTCTCCTTGCCATCTCTATTACCGACTTGCTTAATCACTACTTCTAAATTTCTTTTTCCAGATTGCTTACACAACAACAATAAGAACAATAGATTCAGCAACATGAGAAAGCTATGACTGGATACATTGCTCTGATCTTTACTAAGTGCAGGCAAACTGAATATTGTCTTCTTTTTGCAGAAGACTTGGGTAATCTAACACCTTTTGCAATGACTGAGAGCTACTGTGAAACACACGTGGAAGGGAAAGCCAACGGGTTACTCTAACACATGAAATTACAATAGATACACAACACTTCCTATCTAGTGGCAATATCCCACCAATTTGGCTCAGCAATCTAATGATAAACAGGAGCTTGACTTGTCTTACCTCCATATCCAGCAGAAACTGGGAAATTAATGCTAAAGAAATCCCTCAAACACAAAGAAAAATTTCATGCAAACAACAAAAGGGCAAGAGATCAAACTAGCACTAAAAGGATGTATCTCTGTCCTGCAAGAAAAGCCGCAAGCAGGGTGCACAATTCCCAATATATATAATATATATATATAATATATAATTATATTGTATATAATACAATATTACAATTGTATTATATTACTTTCTTACAGCCATTGAGAAGCATATCCCAGCCCATGGCCTTTACCACCTTACTTATTTTTTTGTCAGACTTACCACAGATATTGCTGCCTATCTTAACACGAACGTAGCCATCTACTCCCCACGTCGGCCCCCAAGAGTTCTGTACAATCCAGTAAGGGATGCTACCTGGAAGAGACATTTCATGAACGAGAGACAACATGAAATTTGGGAAGCTTTAGCCTCCTAACACTCCACAGAATTAATTAGCATTTTAGTGTCTCATAGTTTCTGATGGATTGATGACATAGGCCAGTGAAACCGACTGTTGTTCACATACAGAACAGAGCTAATATTCTGGTATGGGAAGACTGGATATGGGCTCTTCTAGCATAAAGACACACACAGCCCTGTTCTTGACTTTACAAGGATGAAGTCCCACAGAACTGAAGGAGCAATGGAAAAAAAGAGTTTTTCTCCTGGGATCAGGCTGCATTTCCAGAACTGATGTGACATCAAACCAAACAGCTTCCAACAGAAAACCAAGTTCTGGATTTTAATCACTTGTCCCACAAAAGGCAAGTTGCAAGTAAAAGAAACCTACTGTGCTGAAGTTCAGCTGGTGGAAACGCACCTGTTCTGTCAAAACCAGTGATAAGAACAGCATGGTTTGCTTTTCCACTGGAGCAGTGATATTGTATGATTCCACCGAGATAATCCTGCCAGCTAACGGCATCGACTGTCACTGCCAAAGGGCCCCAGCTGACAAGCATCCTCATCATTTCCTCTTCTTGACCACTGTGAAAGAAGTGAGTAAAAATGCCAAGTTACTGAAGTTAGTACACTAAAGTGATTAGAGTGATTGTAATCTACTTGTTAAGGACAGTTTAAAAATCAAATAATTAAACTCTTTCCTCCAAGTTCTACATACCACATAACACACATCAGTAATTGTTTATTTCATATACTACAACACAGTGATAAAAATATAGGACACACAGACTATGGGACAGGTGCAGATCCAAAGACATAATGCTATTAAAAAGCAGCAGGTTTCTAGGTCAAGCCAGTGGGCAATGGAGAGCACTACATACTTCTTGTACATCACTCTTCTCAATCAAAACGAGCTTTGAACAAATCATTAGTCCATATTAGAATTTCACACTGTTTTTTAAACCTACAGAAGTACCTCTTATACATAATAATACACTAAAATACATCTCAAATATATCAAAACACAGGACACTTCCACTATCAGCCATTTACCATTAGCATCCTCATACAGTTTTATTTATCTAATATACTGGAGCAGAAAATTTTCATCACATATGTTCAATAACTAAATTTGGCAAATACAGATTGGCAAAGATATGATTGATTTTAGTTACTTATATCTAGCAGTAACACAATTCCTAGTCGGAATAATATTTCTTGTCTTTATTCAGTATGTAGCCATATTAAAAAACACTTATAAAAATCAGAAACAATGTTTCTTCACACAGAAACCTAAAACGCTGAAGTCTACAGAATTCAGTTGACAACACTGTTTCTAAAGTCATGGGCTGGAGAAGATATGGGTGGATATGTAAACCATGAATACTGAAGTAACTGAATGCTTCTTAATTTTTTCAAAAAATTCCAGTTACTATCGGTAGGATTTACTGTTTCTGATAATAAAGCAGTGTAATGTTCATTTATTAAAAACTGTAACTGACTCCATGTTCCAGTTTATAGCCAATTTTAAAGGCCTGATTTCAAGACACAAGCTTTCTCATTCGAACAGGCTTAGTGATGGCAGTGGTGAGCGCTTCGTTGTGGCACGCCGCAACTGTCAAAAGAGTTAATCAATGCAGTAATCCTTCTCCAGCACACAGCTACAGAACTGGTGCAATCAGCCTCATAACCTTTGCCTGGTCAATGCACTATTCACTCCAGCTTACTCCATGACTGCTGAACACAGAAGGAAAAGTACAGCAAATAAAAAGAATCAGTAATAGCTACCTGAAGTCATATGCAGCAAATCCTGTTACTGAAACTCCAAAATCTGAGCGATCAAAATAATGGCACAGTCCTGTCTGAGCTTTAAAAGTGTATTCTGAATCTCTCACGAGTTTTACTTTTGTCTGCAAGAAGGTAATTCAGTATGAATTTAATGCATTTGACTTTACTACTATGCAGCTCAAAAAGTATAGAAAACTTCCACATAACCCACTCAAAATTAAGTGTGCATTGGGCAGGATTAGAAATAAGAATGTCACATTGTGAAATAAGTATTTACTACCTCTAGTTTCCTTGTTCCCTGAGACAGCTTCAGAAGGGATTCAGAAATCTTTAAATAAGGAATGAAATTTAAAAGGCATCTCTGGTTTAAACTATCCTCATAAGCAATCCTGTCAATTTCAAGACACAGAGATACTCATTCAATGAATGACTATTCATTCACTTCAATGACTTCCACACACAAAATTATCCTCTCCTTGGGAGAGTTCAAGAGGCACAAATGTCCCAAAAAGTTACATAAACTACTGTAAAGTCCAATTCTGTTCTTAGCATCTAATTCTCATGCTAGTATATGACGTATGCATCAGCCTTTTATACTTTTCATGTCTTCTGCAGTACAGTAAGTTTATGACTGTGACTTCCACAGGCTAATTCATTTGTGGTCCTGCTGCTGCCAAGCAAGAGGGAATTTTGCTTCACAGGAATCAAGGTGAGTATCCTTTATTGTTCTTGATATTCAAACTTAAACAAGTTATTTAGACTTATTAGCCATGGGTATATTACTCTTCAGGGGTAGAATTACAGTTTCTTAAAATAAGTTGTTTTTTTTTTTAATTCAAAAAACTAAAGAATTCTTTTTATATTCTTGTAATTCGGTGTGAGAGAGTACTTTTTATGTCAAAGATATCAAAATGTTTTTGTTTACCTATGTTATTAACACACATTTTGAATTTTTCATGAAACGAAATGTGTTAGCAACAACTGAGGTAGAAACTTTGTCTTCATTTTCAATGTTTTCGGCTGCACGTGAAACAAAGGTAAACGCAGTTCATTTTATTCCGAGGTTTTATAAAATTTTACAGTGTTTGCAACAGAAAATACTGAGATTTGAAAACAGAAAAAGTCAAGATCCTTCTTTTTCCCCAGATGCTGGTGCCTCAAATCCACAAAACGGCATATTGCATAAGTGGCTCTGTCTACACTGGTACTTGTATGCCTACAAATGAATTCAGGAATGGTATTTTCAGCCCCTGTGGACTGATTTGTTACATTCACAAGAATATATATGGAGCATAAAGTTCCAATCAAATGTCAATTCTGCTTGAACAAATTCTCTCTTGGTTCCGAACTAAATAAATAAGCATACATACATATACACTGACACATATGTGCGTGCATATATGCACACACACACTTAAAAAAAAAAAATCTGTACATTTCACCTTCTCCATCAATTTTTTCCAATAAATAAGAATGGTAATAAGAAAGCTGATGAAGTCTTCTGAGACTTTTATGAAGAGTTTCAAACCTGGTTCAGCCAGCTCAAAGCGCTGACAGTGGATCCCCCGTTGCAGCCGTAATTATTGTATGAGCAGTCAATAACTTGCTGCACACTGAGCTCTTCCAGCGTGTTTCTTTTAATTGCATAGGCAGACTCTATGCCACCTACAATGCTGAAAGCCCAGCAGCCTCCACACTGATAGAGAGAAAAGGGAAATGGGGAAGAAAGCAAAAGTCAGCTTTGTTTTTGAAGCGTGATATGAAAAGCAGAAAAGAGGCAAAGGAGTCTTGCAATGCTCTTCATTTAATACATCATCCTTGAACTCTGTTTTTTAGGCAATAATAAACAAATGTAATCATCCATTTAAAATGCTGAACTGTTTTTCCCCCTGTACTGCTCTGTGAAAGCTAGAAATGCATTATGGGTGTCTTACTTTAAGGACTCCTTCCTGATGAATTTTTGCTCTTGAAGATAGGTCTGAGGATGCTTTTTACTGTGAGATATCTATTTTCCAAAGAAAAATGTGGCCTCAGAATGAAACTGGTTTTTAACTACATTAGCAAGTTTTTCTAGAATTTTGTAGAAACAGATTACAGTTTAAGAAATGATAAAGTAAATTAAACATTATAGAAAAATTCTCAGACAATTACAATCTATACTGCAGTTCTAGGCTCTTTAAAATAAACAGCACAATTTATTCCTCACAAGGTCCTGTGTGAAGCATGGAAAGGAGACACTGGGGATTTAACAGCTTGTTTTTTAGCAGTGACCATAACCACTTTGGGATAAACTGTAATTGTGTGGGGCCTGCTTACTTTCCTATCACGAATGCATCCCCTGAGGAGTTCACTGGTAAAGATATGGGTGTTGACCAGCCAAGGGGATTCAGTCATGGGAGAAAAACAACAGGAAAGGATCTATACCTATCCAGGTGAACCAGGGGGATGAGGTCAAGTACTGAACTTACCTTGGTTTCTTCAGAAAAATACAAAACGCACATGGTGCAAAATTTTGCCAAATTAGTTAACTAGATCAAAAAAAATACTACACATAGTTTCTAAATGCACAACTTCTACACCTCATTCTTTTGAGTCTAATACCACTTTGCATAAAATGCTACATGACTTTGGGAATGTTCAGCTGGCCATTCTGGTGCCAGTGCTCCAAGGAGTCTTCAAGCAAAACCTTGCAAAGCCTCCACTGTGCTCTACAGGTACCTGCTGAGAACCAGGAACAGAAAACACCAGGACTTACTGTTTGCTGATTTCTCACTTGTGCAATGACTTTCTTGTCCCTCCAGTCAAACTTCTTTGGCAGAGGTTTTTCCTTCCCCTTTGGCACTTTTATGTATCTGGGAAGTTTGTGAGGTATGCTTCTCAAGTAAATAGCTAAACACAGAATACAAACATCTATAAATCTACGAACAAAAAAAGTCCCATGAACAACTTTACCAGAATTCAGAGGTAACTTTGATCTACAGTTACAACCATGAGATTATATCTCATTCTAAAATCCATAGAAAATTCATGTATTTTATAATAATCATTATACTCCAGAATGAATGTAAATATTTCTGCAGTTCCAGAAAGAATAAAAACACTCTATGTAGGGATTGTGGGTAGAAAAGTGTAAAGATTTTCTGCAGTTGAACAATAACCGTAACCACTCCATAAAACAAATTTTACTTGAAAATTTCCAAAACATTTTACTTACTTAAAAAATACTCTCTTTTAGCCAAGTACAAGGGGAAAATAAGAGGAGAATAAAGTAAAGATTCTGAAATACCTATACCTACAGGTTGCTGGTTTTTCACTAAAAAAATTTGTTTAATTATTTAAAATTAAAACAAGATGTTAAATTCTCTGATGAATAGAAAATGTAACAACAGACATGAACTGCAAGAAGGGAAGGTTAGATCAGGTATCAGACAAATTTTCTAGAAAAAATGAATTAAGTATGTCATATTGCTCCAGAAAGCCACAGCTGTCATTGTGCAGCCATGGACCTCCAAGCATTGTCTGGACTGTAGTCAGATTTTGTGCTGGGGCAGAGAATATGAATTTACTCGAGAACCTTTTTTAAAACTGTTGCAACTGAAAAAAGCTTTAAAGCACCGTGAGAAGAAAGAGGGAAAAACAGAACTGCCTGAATACTAAAACATATCCAGGCTGCGGGCAATTCAACCTTGCAAGACTACAGAACATGAAGAGGATTGTTGTATCCTCCAGAAGTACTTACAGCTTGGTACCAGCCATTGTAAATTAGCTGACTATCAGGACGGGAAGAATCTGTAAATGTGAAAGACACAAGGTTCTGGGAAAGAATAAAAAAAAAATAACGGAAAAGGCACTAGAAGCAACCAGAAAATGTACCTTTGAACTCTTCAGGAAACAGGTGAGAAAACTGATTTATTCCATAGACAGCAGTTGTGTTATCTTTTGATGATGAATTCAATAATCTAATTCTTCTAGCGCTTTCCTGAAGGAATAAAAAAATAATTGTGGGCGTTATTAAATTAGCAGCAGGGACAAAACCGTAAGAGCAGAAAAAGAAAAGGTTAGCAACAGTAAACACGAAATTAGATTAACAAGAGCTGTTCACCTCAAATTCGTCCTGTATCCCTAGCAAACCAATAGGAAAGCCATTAGACTAATTTCAACTCCAACACATACCAAAAAAGCATGTTAAGTGCAAAAAATTGACATGAAACAGACAAAACAGGCAAGCTGAGAACAAGTTGTGTCAAACTCATCTGATGTCCTTCTCTGACAGTACAACAAAACTTGTGGTTCAGAGATACGCCAAAATATCTTCGGATAAGAGTCACCCCCATCACTTCACGCCTTTATAAAGCAAAAGAACAGCATAATGACCTAGCGGGCTCCCCGCCTCGCCCGCCTGTCCCACGCCGCTGGGCAGCCGCTCTGGCGGCCGGCGCTGACCCGCGGGGCTGGCACGAAGGGAGCGGCCGCAGATCCGCCGCAGGAAGCGCCAGGGCGGGCGCGTCCCGGCACTGCGGAGGGGAGCTCCGCCTGCCCCCGCCTGCCGGCCTCCATCACCCGGCCCTCTGCGGCTCGGCGGCGCCTCGCCGGCCCTCCTCCTCCGGCAGAACCCGCACCAGCCCCGCGGTACGGCGCGGATGGCGAGGGAGGTGCGGGCGGGGACACCTACCCGCAGAGCCGCGGCCGCCGCTTCTTCTCGCTCCCGGCCGCCTCCATGCCCCGCAGGGCGGCCCCGACCGCCGCCCTCCTGCCGAAGCCGGGCGCCTGCGGGTGCCGGGAGGGCGGCACTGCCCGCCCGCAGCAGGCAGAGGAGCAGCGCCAGCGCCAGCACCCGCATCGGCCACTGTGCCATGGCGGGGTGGGCCGGGGCACGCACCCGCACCGCGGAGCTGAGGCCCGTCGGTTTCCCAGCGGGAAAGGGGCTGAACCCGCCTTCGTGCCCGGCCCGGGGCCGGAGGCTGCGCGCGCTGCCGCTTCCCGCGGGGCCGCGCCCGGCGGGGCGGGACCAGGCGGGGCATCAAGGAGCGCCCGCCCAGCACCGCCGCCCAGGGCCGGGAGGGCTCTTCCAGCGGGGATGCTGGGGCACCGAGTCTGAGCTGTGTTTGACAGTGCTCAGGTGCAAAGCTGTGTTTCCAGCGGTGTTTTTCCATGCGGGAGATGCGCGCCAGGCGCGCAGGGCTGCAAAGGAGGGGCGAAGGGGAGCTGAGCGTTCAGGTATCTGCCAGGTGATAAATTCTTGCAAGCTCTTCTTGGAGAGGAAACTTAATTGGTACCTGCAAGCTGGGCTGCCAGTAGGAGAGTGAAGCAGCGGGAATGCAGGTTACAGGCTTTAGCAAGGGAAGGCACGGATGGGTGGGGAGAGCGGAGCTGCCCGGTGCTGCACAGCCGGTGCCCGCAGCCCCTGAGTCCCAGTGAGATTAGTTGTGCTGAAAGAACACACGGACAGAAACCACGACTTTCCTCAGAGACCGGTCACACTGGTGCTTGAGCAAGCAGGTCAGTGTGCAGCGTTTAAAAGCTCCATTAGGCCACTATGAGTTAACAGACCCTTCTGTGTTAATTTCAATCACCAGGTATTTTTACGCAGTGCCTGTAAATAGGATATTTATATGTTTTAAACCTGCTGTATGTTTCAGTTCTCTCTGCTGCTTTCCCCCACGCACCCTCTTGTTAACACAACTTGAAGGCACGGGTGCCCTGCCTGTGGTGCCTGTAGCCCACCTGGCAGCGCTGTGCCTGCAGAACAAACCTGTGGGGATCACGATCCAGCTTTGCCTTTGCCCTCCTTCTCCCATGGAATGGCTGCTGGGGGATTGGCTGAACTGCCACCAGTTTTGTTACAGGGAGGGCTATTTATGGCTGATGGACAGAGTATGGAAGAGCTTGTTAGCAGGGCAGATTTTATTAGTTATTCTGATACAGTTTATCATTGTAAACCCCGGAGTGGCGTTGGAGAAGTTATTACGATTTATTACAAACCCGTATTGACAGATTGAGGTCTGGCATCAGCATAAGGGCTAGATAGGATGAAGACAGTAACAGAAGAACTGAGTGGTGAAATGTTTTTGAAATGTCTGAACCTCAGCAGCCAAATTCTGAGGCAAATTCCATCAAGGTGTGACTGAGCACTGAGATCCTCGTGAGAAGTGCAGGGTGTAGTGGCTGGCAGGAGTGTCAAAGGAAAGCTTGCTGTGGTCACCGTAGCTTTGGCTGTACTGGTTGTGCATTGAGCCTTAATGCAACAGTCACATGGTTTTATTCTCTGTGGGACAGTATAACCGAACAGGAAAGAGGTTACTTTGCCAGTAAGTGTAAGCAACAAAAAGATGCTGAAATTATGCTTTATTTAAAAACATACTTTTCATTAAAAATTTAAAATTTTGCATCGGTCTAACATGATCAACTTTCTCTAAACTGGCCTGCTGCCCTTGAAATCTGTTGTTTTGGAGTTATGATTATCTCAAGCTGAATACATTGTCTTGTTTTTAATGTAGCATCATTAAATTTTAAACTGGTCAACTTGGCTTTAATAGAACAAAGACATAAACTTTCAGTTATTTTTCCGTTATTATTTTTATAGACTATGCCCTTTTCAAACAGAAGTATTCTTGATTGGAGAAGCCGTTTTATTTTGTGCGTAGACCTCAAGGGTTACTTTTCCCGTGAAACACATGAGGGCAGCAAAGGACTTCTGAAAATGTAGCTTTCATTTTTATTTTAATTAAAATAAATAACCTCCAAGCAAACAAAGAGGCAAAAAATCCCTTCCTGTTTTTGGAAAATAGATACATCTCAGATTGTTTTGCATTAAAAATTCTGTATATTGTAGGAAGAGGAAAAGGCTTGTTTCCCCTGGAATTGCCCTCTGTGTGCTACAAAGTAGGTGTTTCAATTTATCTTGTTCAGGAGGAGAGAGTGTAAGAAAAGTCAGTGTCTCCTCTGGTGACTGGCTCAGGGGGAATAAAGTGTAACAAACAGCTGAAGGTAGGCAACTGACAGCCAAAGTGTTTCAGAAGGTTTTATTTTTCCACTGAACTACCTACTGTGCTATAAAAACATTTTGTGCCTGCTCTTAGATAAACAAAATCCCACCAAAGTACACAGAGAGGTCAGTCTACAGGCGTGCAGTCCCTGCTCTTCTTTGAATTACTCCAGTGTAAATTTAGCCGTGCTTCATTAAGATAAAAGAAAATACGCTTGTAAAAATAATATCAGAATAAGGCCCATAAAAAGAACAGGGCGTAAAAGTGTTTGGTGTGTGTGTGTTTGTTTTGGGTTGTTTTGTTCCACTGAGTTTTTTAAAAGGCTTTATTGATACAATTCTGACTGCTACATTGACACAGGTAAGCCATACATTAGTTACACTAGTCACGTCAGAGAGATGATGAAGATATTTTTATGCTTTTCCCCCCCAGAAACTCTGATTCAGAATTTTATAGTTGTAAATATTTTTAAAAAAATATATTTTAATGAAATTTTATGAATCTCTATCCCATTCTGCCTATCCATTAGAAGAATTTGATGAGCTGAAACAATGCATACTAAGGGAAGAAGCAATAATGAATATATATTTAGGAACCACTAAACTCATTTTAACTTGTTTTCTTTAAATGAGGATGTTCTTTTATTAAGAGAATTTTCTTCCCATCAGGTACAGGACACTCATTTCTAAAATTACTTGTAACACTGCAGTGGGTGGGTTTTTATAGTATTACAGGTTCAGACTGAAAGATCATGTTAATATTTGCTAGTCAGGCTTTTTTTTTTGTTTTTCCTCCAGTGATTTTTGCTTACCTGTTTGAAATAGTTAATTGAATCTGGTTGGACAGCCCAGTTTCAGTGCCCTCTGTGTTTATAATTATCATAGCAAACATGGCAAAATATAAGAATTTACTTCTGAATTGGTGACAGGTCTGCCAAGGATTGGTGTTGCTGCCCCTAAGGGCAGTAATGAGCGGTATTAATGGACCTTCAGGTAGCAGTGATGCCTTTACAGCACTTTGGGAGGTATCTACTTAGCAGCAGTTGGACTCCTATTGTAGGCATATAAAATGTTTAACAAAGGGAAAATAAATCCATTTGTATATATGTGGTCTTCAGCCTCAGAGAGAAACAGTCTAAATCCAGCAGATGGGGCTAAGTGCCTTTTCTTAAAAAGCCTTGTGGGGAAAAGTTGTATCAGGGTAAGTCCTAGGATTTGCTTATTTTAAGACCTTGCAGAGGTGTTGTTTGCTAATACAGTTGCACTGGTAACAATTATTAAATGTAAACAAAGCAAGTGAGAATTGCAGTCTTGGGATGAAATCTATTCCTGTGAGGATAAGTGAGTGGTGTTGATGTAGCCAATGTTCAGAAGTTGTCTTTTCTGAGCCCCAAGGTAGACTTTTTGAAATCTGTGACAAGCAGAGAAAATTACACATGGGAGCACTTGGGTTTGCAGGAATAACCAAACTGTGCCAGGGGCTGCCTTAGATATATCATGACAAACATCTGTGTTGACCATAAAGTCTCTCCTGCTAGAATGATCTTCCTTTGCAAATAATGAAGTAACCATAGGATCTGCTTCTCAAAGCTGACTTGTCTGTATCCCAGCTGAATCTCCTTAACACCAGTAAATCTCTAGCTCTTTTAAAAATGTTTTTCTTCAATCTTGTCAGTAGAGGATGAATTATGAATGAAGAAGGCTGGCAGTGGAGCTAATAATTCAAATCAAACAGTGAATCAAAAAATAAGAATGCAGAAAGGAGCAACACCTAATCTTGAGCAAGACTGAAGTAAGAAATCTGGTCAGCTTTAGGGAGCTGAGAATTGGCTTTTCCCTGAGAAATCTGATTTGCTGATACTCTGATTTTCTATCTTTATTGCCAGTCCCACTTGCCAGTGTCTGCAAATTCACATTAAATATTTTCAGCTGAGAAAATTTCTCAGATCTAGGTCATTCAAGTCTTATTTTCTTGTTGGCTTTTTGCTTGTTTGTTTATCTCCAGAAAGTGGGCTAAGTGGTCAGCTTTTCAGGAAGAAATTCAGGCAATATTTGGTCCACCTTGGCTTAAGGGCACAGACATAAACATTTATTTACTGTAATTGTTCTTATATCTTCCATCAAACTCTTTGACTATGGGATGTGGACAAAGAGCTCATATGTAGAAGTAATGCTGTTTTACAGAATCTACTTTGCAGATTTCCGTAAATGCTCCAGTTAATTTGTTTGTATATCCTTCATGAATTCATCAGTGACCTTTTTGGTAGAGGAATCTAGCAAGAGGTTAAGAGGGCTTGCAAAATTCACGTGAAAGGAGAAATAAAATTAAAGAAAAAACTACCATTTAGGAGTTGAGGTATTTCTATCCTACGTAGATTTTTGTACTCATTTTTGGAGGATCTGTTTGCTTTCTCTGTGGGTGATTATAATTAAAAAATGCTGTTGAATGAACCCAACCTTATATTCTTTCTGTTTCATATGCAATACCTTCCTCTTTTTTTACTTCCTCTTGTTTTACTGTGGAACTTAAAAGAACAGATTTTACAGTCACATTGATGTGAATGTGTTGTGACTTACTGCTATGATTATAATACTATTGAAGCTATACTTTGTCCCTATAGTGCTTTTTATCCATAGAACTCCAATGCCTTTTGTGGGAAGGTCAGCAATGTAAAACCAATGTAAAATTTACACCTCAGGCATGAGGTCTGTGTCTGTGATAACCTGTGCACAGAAACAGGGGGTCTGTTTTACATCAGTGGTTGGGTTTTTTATTGTGCAAGGTTTTGGTGGAAGGTCAGCAGGTTGCTTTAGGCTTTGGTCTAAAAGGCTTTCATGTAAGAGAAGTGACTGTCCTGCCTTCCTTCCTGCTGCTTATGTGAAATGCACCTCCACATTGCCACTGTTTCTACCCATGTTGCTAAAGAGGATGAGCTTTTCTGAAGTCTTGCAGCTCTGACATGCTAGGAGGGTATTAGGACCCAGATGCCTGTTGCAAATGGGAGGATTAGTATGCAGGAAAACAGATTTAGAGAAAGAGGTATAGGACTATGCCCTTGTTTGCCTCTTTTGTTGCCGTGGGAAGCACACAACCTGCCATGGTTGCCATCTTCAGTCTGCATCTATGGCCAGTATAAGAGTGCCACGTCATTATCCTGGTATTTTAATCACAGAATGGGTGAGATTGGAAGGAAACACTGCAGTCATCTAGTCCAGCCTCACTGCTCAAGCAGGGACCCCTAGAGCATTTTACTCAAGATTATGTGCAGATGACTTTGAATATCTCCAGGGAAGGACACTCCATGACCTCTCCAGGCAATCTGTGCCAGTGCTCAGTCACCTGCACAGCAAAGTTTTCCTCATGTTCCGGTGGAACTTCCTGTGCATCAGTTTCTGCCCACTGCCTCTTGTCCTACTGCTCAGCACCACTGAGCAGAGCCTGGCTCCATCCTCTGACACCTCCCTCAGATACTGACAGACATTGATGAGGTTCCCTCTCAGTTGTCTCTTCTCAAGGCTGAAGAGGCCCAGCTCCCTCAGCCTTCCCTTGTAAGAGGGGTGGTCCAGGCCCCTCATCATTTTTGTAGTCCTCCACTGGACCTGCTCCAGGAGATCCATGTCTCTCTTGTCCTGAGGAGCCCAGAGCTGGACACAGCACTCCAGATGTGGCCTCATCAGGCCTGAGCAGAGGAGCAGGATCAGCTTCCTCATCCTGCTGGAATGCTCTTCCTAAGGCACCCCAGGACATCATCAGCCTTTCTGGCTATAAGGGCCCTGCTGGCTCATGGACAGGTTCTTGTGTACTCGGACTCCTAGGTCCTTCTCTGCAGAGCTGCTTTCCAGCAGGTCACCCCCAGCCTGTCCTGGAGCATGGGTTTATTCTTCTCCGGGTGCAGGACCCCACATTTGCCTTTGTTGAATTTTGGACAGTTCCTCTTGTTCAGTTGCAAGAACTGATTCTGCTTTTTAGAAAGAAAAAAGTGCAGCAGGAATGTGTCATGTACACTTCCGCTGATAAAAGTTTGGAGACAAAGAAAAGGTAAAAATGCTTTTGTTATGCAGAAAGGCAAAATGCTTTAGGGTTCATAAAGGTGTCCTTTCACTTGACTTAATGCAATCATCTTATAAATAGGAATTTGAACATGAGGTTAGGGGATCATAGGATAATTATGCATATGTAAAGCAACAGTCTAGCAAATGCTGGGCTTGTAGTTGTTTATACTTCATGTGAATTTTGGACTTAAATTGTTATTTTAACATAATTTCAAATAGATGTTGACTTTTCAATTGAGCAGATGCTTTTTTATGACTGTAAACAAAAGTTTAGTTTCACTATTCTGTGTTCCTGCTGGTAGTTTTAGATAGTGTAAAGCAGGAGGAGCTCCATATAAGTGTGTAATTTTAGTGATGTGAAGTTAATGCCATGGTGAGCACAGCTGAGCCTGGAATATTTGTCTTAGTTATGGACTTTGAACTTGTGTCTACAGCTTGTCGGGGGAAGGGAGAAATCCTATTACAGCTTCTAGTTTTCTTCTTACAAACCAGTACTGTCAGCCTCCTGTGTAAGACCATACATGGCAGTGCACATAGAGTTTCCCAGATGATTAAATTACATTGTTTTGAAAAAATTAGATGTTGGGAACTGTTGCACAAAAAAAAAAAAAGAAATTCCATTAATTACTCAAATATTTATTGTATTTGGGTTGATTTAAAACATTATGACAGCTTACTTCACCCTTTCTCTGTTAGAAAAAGGCAATTTTGGTTTTAAAAGGGTAGTGCCAGGTTTTGGGTCTTAAGGTCTGACTTGTTTTGGTTCATGAGGATACTGAGCAGCTCTTCTAATTTTCCCAGGAAGTAGAAACTTTATATGTCATATAAGGCAGTTTCTTAATGATGGGTTAGCATTCTCTGTTCTACACCTCACAGCTTCTCATGCATAGCTGAGCACAAAGGAGAACTGGAAAGGCAATTTCTTTTGAAAATCCTGATCATGGCAAATGTAATGTTACCTTCTAAAAAGCAAAACTTTCTTGTATCTCAGCTTTTCCTTGGAATACTAAGGGCTTATTGAAGTTGAAACTCTTCATCCTAGAGATCATTGAAAACATTGTTCTTTAAAAAGGACTCAAGAAATATGTTCTGCTTTTACAAAAAGCCCTTGACATTATCATTTTTCTCATAGGTTTTTTTTTTAGATGTGTTTTAATAACCAGGCTAGCCACATGTACAGCATCTACAGTGTGTTTGTTGCAATAGCTCAATATCCAAAGACTGTGAATACACAACATGGTACAATTTGAGGAAAAGTAATACATATTTAATATTACATGAAAAGGATTTAATATCTAATTTAACACCAACATTTAAGTTTTGCTTAAAATGGACAACATTGCAGTAATATTTTTAAAATAGATGGAGGTAATTCTTAAGGGAGCATTTTGTCTGAAGAAATAAATATGTATATAGGAGATGTTCGTGCTAAAACTGCGTGAAAGCTTTTTGTACTTTGAGCCTGTCAGCCCCACTGAGATGTCTGTGTTGAGTTACCAAATGTGTCACTGGGTGTTAATCCTGATGGTGAAACATTGTGTCAAACTATGTTTTTTTGTCTTGGTGTGGTCATTTCTGGGGAATGTAGACACAATATTCACGGACAGATGTGGATGTGTGGCTGAAATTGGTACGTGCTCTGGCTTCTCTAAGAGAAGCAACTATCTCTCCTAGTTGTTCAGGGTGTGTTGCCAGTCATTTTGTGTAGAGCACTGCTCTTTATTGACAGGTTACCCTGAGTGTTTCTATGCACATAGGTGTTTTTTTTTTTTTTTTTTTTTTTTTTTTTTTTTTTTTTGAGACTGGGATGCTTGTCCTTCTTTTGAACCAAACAGAATTTCTCTTTGGGGTTGTTAAAGAAGTTGTAGTAACCTATACCAGGCTACCTAGAGCCAACACCAGACATGTTGCTTCTTTTGTTTGTTGGTGAATATACAATGGGGTTAATATTTTCTGTGTTAAAAACACAAAGAGTTTTTCTCATTGAGTTAGTCATGCTTAAGTATTTTGAAATGACTGAGAACTTAGTAAAATTAAATTATGTATAATTTGAGCTGAGAAGAACTGCAGATATTTGGACTACATTTCTTGACCCAATGTACTTCATTTCGATGTCGAGAGGATATTTTTAGTTAACACCACCATTTATTTCCAGCCAAAATGAATGCAAAGAGAGTATGACGTCCTACAGAATTAGATTTCACATTTGTAGACTGCTGAAGGAAATGAGCACAAATGAGTGCTTAGAAGATTTTTTATTATATACATTTGTGGTCCAGTTTTGGGAAGAATGTGCATTACCTGAGAAGTCATCAATTTAAAGCACAGGCTGGCTGGCCCTAGCAGTTAAATAACTGAGATGTTTTTTGCCTTAACAATTTATTGTAATTTGGAGCCAATGAAATGCGTGCAATTAAAATGGACACTAAATGCTGTGGCAAGAAGTGCTTACCCAAGCCCAGCTTCCAGAGCTTTCATGAACTCATTTTCCCCAGCAGGCCTGCCCTTGCTAATTACACAGGCAGTCTGCCTTAAACAGTGCTGAGTTTGAATTGCCACAGGACTTTTTCTTTATAAAGAGCATATTTCTTTGGAGTCTGCAACCACAATGCACTAGCTGCACCCTGTGAACTCCTCTTTGCCATGCAGTAGGCAGCCTATGAAGAAGAGATAATGTGCTTATCAGCAAAGCAAGTGCTGGAAGTGTACTTTTCCTGAAGATTGGTCTTATAGCTGTGGGAGAACTTTACTCAGATCGTTTGTTTTGAATCTGAATAGACTTGAGTTAATTTTGCTCCTTTGTTTGAACTTTATTAACGGGAATTTAATATTTTTCATTCTTCTGCTCTGTTGAGTGTGATTCTGTGTAGCCAAAGGTATCCTCTGGGTCATGCAGCAGGCGGGGAGCAGCAGAGGTAGCCAGCTGGGCAGGGGCAGCGAGGCAGTGCAGGAAAGTACCACCAGAGAAATGGACAGAAAGTCATGATTTCCAGGTAGGCCAGGCCTGGCTGTGTTTTCAGTGCATGTCAGAAAGGAAGTAAACCCACTAGGGTAGGGTGACTTTGCCCCTTTATAACATTAAAAAATACATTCTTGATGGAGTCAAATGTGTTGAAGAGAGAAGGATTTGTGCCTCCACAGAGAGAATATGTCCCCTTCAATGTTCCCAGTTATATCCTGCAGTGGGCAGGGCTGACTGCAGGCTTGGCAGCCACCCACGTCCCTGGTGAGCAGCTGGTGTAGCCATCCCATGCTCAAGGGATACCAGGTGTAGTGCAGACAAAAATGGAGATATTAATTGTTTTATTTGGATGTTGGGACAAATGGCTAGTACTTTCTCATTTTCATTTTGATAAAGGTGTTGACCATTTTAAGGACCACAAAGTTAAGATAATGACATCTCATTTGAAAGCCAAGTATGTTGTGTGCTGTGTTTTCCTTGTTAATTAGAAGAATATCCCATCAGACTGTATTGTTTGGATCACCTCTTTATTCTAATCCTCTTGGAATGTGAAGATTGTTTTCCAACATCTTGCAAATCAAAATAAAAAAAAGAAGACAAAGACCAGCAGCTGCTCTGTTTGATAGAAATCCAAGCATAAGTCTCTCCTAAAGTGCAGATAGAATACCTAACTAGAATTGCAAGAAGTGCTGCACCATGAAAACTTGATAGGTCATTGATAAGTTGCACACCCCTCTGGCATGCCTGGTTAGCCTTCCTTAAATTCATTGAAAAGCTCTCAAGTGGATTTTAGCCTCTGGCTGCTTTTTTTCTGGACTAATCCTGCAGTTATTGAGTTACCACCTCTGGGGACTAGGAAGAGAGTGTTATAACATGATAAAAATCTAAATCAATTTCTCCATGGCTTGCCAAGTGAAATATCCCTACTAATGCACTTGGTTCATTGAAATATCAAGCGCCAGATTGTTGAAGTTCAGTAGTTGTAGAAAAGATAAACTGGTTTGAATACTAGTTTAGCTCTTAAATATTGGTTAGTCATCAGAGATGACTCCAATTTTGACTTCACGACTTAGTCCGTGCCCACTTCCCTTTGATTCTTGTAACCACTCTGAAAATGTCAGGGCAGCAGCTGTCTCACCAACCAAAATGCAGCACTCAGTTGGGTGCTCAGTGAGTTTTACTGAGCAGTCTTATGTTCTGTAAGTGGGAAAAAAATATCTTGAAAATGTGGTCCCACTGCTTTGGGAAAGAATAATTGAAAATAATGATTAATTGATGAATTATTTTCATTTTCATTTAAAATAAATTACTATGGAGGCAATTAAGAATTTCTTCCCATGTAATGAGTTAAATTGATGTGAGTTAAAGTAATGGTCTAGAAATGGCTTAGATTTATTTTGGGCAAGTACGGTCTATCAAATTAAAAGTTATTAATACATTTTCTAACAGTCTTTCAATAAACAAAGAAGCCTCACTGGGACTGGTGATATAAATACTGTTTGCAAGTAATTTATCTTCATCTCACTCTTTGAGGTCTTTGTCCAAGACTTAAGTTCAACTTTTGCCTGATATTATTTCAGGAAGACAAACAATTAATGCATGTGAATCAATGAGTTATGGACAAAAGATATTCCTTTGCTGAATAGTTTTAATCTGATTAAAAGATATTTAAAGAACTGTATATAGTATTTCAGTTATCACCTTTGAAAATACTGTAAACAATCTTACTTTTCTGCACTGCAGGTACTTAGCAATAGTCAGGGATTTAAAGCACAAGTTTCCTTGTGTTAAAGAGTTAATTTAAAGGACAAATTAAAAAATCACAATCTAAAGCCTGTGGAGAACCTCTATCACCAGTTTCTAGTCCTAAGGCCTCTTGCATCTTTTCTAAACACAAAATCTAACTAATGGATTGTCAGGGGCCGGAGAGCGACAAAAGCTGATAGCTGTGCAGCTCCACAATGTTTTACTGTGGAGTTAATTCACTGTTAATTAACTATAAACCCAGAAGGCTAAAAGGTAGGGTTCTACAAAAGGACTTGAACAGTATATTTAACCAGCTCTCAGCTAATTCTCATTAACCTGTGGCTAAAAGAAAACTGAGGTGCCCCAGCAAATAGCCTGGTTTCTTGGGTATTATGGAGACATTCGGGTGTATTCCTGCTGTGAGCAAGGAGAGGAGTCCTCTCGGGAAAACCAGTGGCATAGGTGAGGGTGTGGTGGAGCTGCTGTTATTCCTTCTTCAGCCTGATCCATGCTAGCTTATACTGGCTCCATGATATTCCGTTACCAATCTAAAAAGTAAACTAAATGCAGAGAACTTGATGATGATGATGATAATAAAAAAAATATATAGTAATAGAGGAAATGTATATATGTATGTAATTTACACAGGGCAGTCTTAAACACAAATTACAATTTTTTAATTATAGAACATAAACGTACTTTATATACATAACTATATTGTCTAAAGTTATTAGCTTGAATTACAGTAAGTTTATTTAAAGTGCATATTACTTATAAAAAAGGCATTTAAGAGTTGAAATGCAGCAATTGAAATGTTTTTAAACAGTATTTTACAATTCTTTTCAGAGTTATTTATAAAAGAAAGTATTTCAGTTAAATATTATTCAGTGTATTTCAACAGATGACAGTTTTTCCTATGAGATTCTGGTTGGTGATGGTAAAGATCTACATTTTCCAGGTTGCAGCTACCATGACAGAGGGTCATACTCAGTCTTTACTCAGGACCCATTATTTTAATAGCAGAACCACTTGATGTAGAAGTATTTACAAGAGTGCATGGCTTTTTGTTGCATCGTATTTTTATCTGTCAAACCCTGTCAGTCTGTGGGAAAAAGAATGAATGCTGAGAAACATCTCAGTGCAGCATAGGTGAGCAATACACTAAATGTGAGCACATTTTTTAAAAATCTGCAGCTGGAATATGAAATCACAATAAAGTTCACCAAAATTAATGGGCATAGGGGTGATCAGAACTTTTAAGATCTGATCATCTGGAAACTAAGTGTATTTCGCAGGAAGAGTCAAGTGGGCTTTTTGTACAGAACAGGAAGTCAGACACAAAATGCATCAATAAAAGGTATTGAATAAACTGCACCACAGTGACATGTATCTGTTCTTAGAATTTCAGGGGTTAATTTAAACCTCAATCTTGTACCATATTGCCATTTTAAACTCTGTCTGGTCTTATGTATGCCCCACTCAGGCAGTAGCAGGGATGAAAATGGTATTCTGGTGTTGTAGAATACTGTATGTAGGATAGAGGTGCTGGTTGAAATAGACATCTGTGTAACTGTTCTGCCTGAGAATCAGTTGCACTCAAACATAACTTAATATCAGGGAATACTGATATTATATATAGTATCTAAATCTTATTTTCCACTACTTTTCCCTCAATCATAATCTGCTGCACCATGTAAGAATGTAGCCATTTAAAGGGAGGTTTCAATGTGTAGCTGTAAAAACATCAACAAAAAGGTTTTATTATTCTTGTGCTGTTACATGCTAACTTTCCTAAAAAAAAAAAAGCTGCCTAACTAGAAAGTTAAAGCAGTCAGGGCTTCTGTGCCTTATTTTTAGTCTAAACCAAACCCTCTTTCAGTTTAAAGCCATTCTTCCTTGTCCTGTCCCTACATATCCTTGAAAAAGTCCTTCTCCAGCTTTCTTGTAGGCTCCTTTTACATGCTGGAAGTGTCTTTGTTTTAAAAGCTTTGCTTGATCGATCAGAAAAAAGAAAAAGCAAGAAAAAAATCCCCAAACACACTAAACCCCAAAGTTCTTTTATTTTTGATTCTGATCCTGTACAGTTAGCTGTTTCCCCCTCAATCCTTCAAGAGTTGATTTTACCCAGTTTCTGTGATCAGTAAGTGAGCTTTGTGACAGTGTTTCTTCTATTGTGTCAAACTTCATATATGAACTTCAGATTTAACTAAAATTGGCTTGTTCTTGTCTATCCTACATCTATATTATACCTATTTCGAGAAGAAAAATCTTAAGAGTGACAACTCAAATTTTCATCTAGTTTGCTCCCTGTGAAATAAGTATAGATTTTAAAAAGAATGCTGCACCTACAGAGATGTATACAGACTAAGAATGTCCAGAAGGTACTATTTCCAGTTGTACTTCCTTGTGCAGGTAAGCATGATTACTTCAGAGATTTATCTAACTCTGTAGCTTCTTAATATGCCGTGTCCCAAGAGCTATCAGCCGTGACTTCTGCTTTTGGTATTCCCTATGCCACCTGCTGATGCACAGAGTTCTGTGTGAGTTAGGAGTCTGAAGATGCTCCTGGCTCCACAGCCTGTAGTATCACATCTCAGATGCTTCTCTGTTTTCCCTTTCTGTATTCCTCTGTTTCACTCAGTCTCGTTCCAGTGAGGCTGTGAGTAGGGTTCCTTAGTCTACACCTGCCTCCACAAGGGCAGCTGTCTCAGGCTGGCAGTACTGCAGTGTCTACAAAAAAAAGAGACATTTTACATTATCTTTACAGTGCTGCAGTTCTTAAAATGGATTCCTTTTATTAAGTCAACATCATAGTGATGAGTGCCTTAACCACTGCCATAATCTCATTAACTTTTCGTGCTGCTGGTATAGAAATATATATTTGCGGTGTTCTGAAATAGATAAGCAAATTAACAGAAGGTGGAAATAACAAGAAAACCATGGAGATTATTGCTATTTTACTTCCTTGAGATGCGATTATCTGTTAAACCCTGTTAGCTAAAGCAGATATTGAAATAGAAACAGCTGATGTTAGGTTGGGGTTACATAATATAAAAATAGTGTGTCTGATCATGAAAGTTATAAGTGAGGAAATGACTTAAAACTGTGAAAGGGGAAGTTTAGATTGGCTATTAAGGAAAAGTTGTTCACTGAGGGAGTGGTCAAGCACTAGAACAAGATCCTCCAGGCAGTGATCATGACCCTAGGTCTGTTGGTGTTAAAGTGTTTGCTCTTAGATATAAGGTTTAACTTTTAGGTTATCCTGTGTGGATTCAGGAGCTAGACTTCATGGTCCTTTGTGTCCCATCCAACTCAGGATATTCTATAGTTCTACATGTGCACACTGTTGAATTTTCTTCTGAAATTCTTGTCTTCTCACATCCTTTTATATTATCCTTTATATTATCACCAGTCTGTAATACATTTCAAAGTATTCAATGCAGGGATTTTCTGCTGTCCTATTTGTGACTCTGTAACATATCATAGTTAATGCAGAACTTTTATTAGCTCATACACTTACATATAAAATGTCAAGAAAGAGAGTGATATGGGGTTTTTTTCCTTTTTAAATGCATTAGTAGAAGAGGAGGTAAGAAGTAGGAGTCAGCTCCTTGTGACTATTCTACTGTCTTTTGATAGCTGATATGTCCATACTTCATTGTTGCAATTACTCCCCAGTGCTGCCTTTGGATTGTTTTACTAAGTCTTCATGGAAGCTCAACTATGGTCACAAAAAGTTGTGTTTTAGCAGTAAAAATCAGATTCAGGTGTAATGGCTGTTACGAATAGAGATCAAGATCTTGGCAAAATCTCTTTGGAATATTTGACAGATTTCACTCTTTGCTAAAAGCAGGAAACATGTCTTGCTAAAACGGTAGCATTTTACTCCCATTGTTTACAGATGTATGGGAACGCAGGCTGTAAAGGAGTAAAGAATTAGGCATTCAGTTTTGATACTGGGCTGGTAAGATAATTTTGCTCCTGGTAAGCTACTTCAGGAAATTACAGTATCAAATGCTTTGCAGCTTACATTTATTTTCCCAAAGCAAAATTTTCAGTGTATGGTGCTATATATCATTCTAACTTCTGCTTACAGATACATTGATCTTTATATTGAGGTAAACAGCGCAAAGGAAATGAGACCGAGGTTTGGTGTCTGCTCATAATGAAGTACTACTTCCAACCCCCTCCTCCATAGAATTAATTACATAATTTAGTGGTCAGACACCCAATGGCATGACAGAGATTGTTTTTCTGAGACAAATGAAGATTAAGAAATATTACTTTCTGCACATGACATATCAAAGGACCAGAACAATGAAGAGGAAGTAAATGATAGTACGTTAAAAACAATAGTCCCAAATTCTTATTTTGTGGCTGTAAGGTGATGTTACAAGGACACTCAGGTTGGTGTAACCATACAGCATTTGAGAGATGTCTTCTAGCTCCCTACCCATGTGAACAGAGTCCAGGATTTATGAGGTGATACACAGTAACTTTGCTTTCTGCCAGCACTGTCTTGGCCTTGGTTGAAAATCCAAGTTCTTTCTTGGCTAATGAAAAGATTTGGCTTTTGTGCTTACATGCTATGCTAGAGTAAAGCAATAAACAGAGCTTGCCTGGTTTGCTGTGAAGAGTTATGACAGTGTGAAATGCTCAAGTATGAGATACTGTAGCCCAGATGCTCTTAAAAACATAAGCAATGAAGATGAGTTTACTATCTACAGGAATCAAGCTACAACAGTCCAGTCTGGAGACTTGGAACTGCAGAAAATAATTTAGGTGCTCCTGTAGACAAGCTGAACATGTGAAAGTGATGTATCCTCTCAATAAAGAAGGCCAACTACATACTAGACTAAAAGCAAGGGCATAGAGAGCAGGTGGAGTGAAGTGATTATTTCCCTCTGCTTACTGCTTGTGAGACTGCATCTGAAATATTGTGTTCAGCTCTGGACTCCCCAGTACAAGAAACACATAAATATACTGGAGTGAGTCCAGAGAAAGGCCATCAGGATGCTAGAACAAATTATATACAAAGAGAGGCTGAGAGAGCTGGGTTTGTTTAGCCTGAAGAAGGACACATCCTGTTGCTGTCCTAAACTGTCTGGTGGGCAATTACAGAGAAGATGAAGCCAAACTCTTCTGGTAGGTGCACAATGACAGAACAAGAGGCATCAGAGAAAAGTTGCAATGAGGTAAATCCAATTAAATAGTAGAAAAACTGTTTTACATTGGGGGTGGTCAGACATTAAATCTGAGAATGATTGTGTAATCTCCACCTTCAAAGATATTCAGAACTCAAGCAGAGAACCTCGGCTAGGCAAATTTGATCTTATGAGAGCTTTTAGTCTGTATTATTCTGATTTTTATTTTGTAGTCTGCCAGAAATGGTAGAAAATTTTCCTTATAGATACTATTCAATGGAAGGTTTGCCTTGAGGGGATATTTCAAAGCAACCTGAGAAACTGATTGTGGAAGCTCATTCCTGTCTCAGTTGTATGTAGCCTTTTTTTATCAGAGTGCACCAGAGTGAAAAAATGTTCAGTCACTGTTGTTTGAGCCAACAGCTCTGTTTCTCTCCAGATAGCTAAGAGAGAGAAAATGACTTTCCAGCAATGGATATATTAGAGAGGTGTGCTGTATATCTCAGTGTATCCCTTCAAACTTCTGCTATCACCAGAAGCTAAGTGGGTTCACTTGCTCTTGTGTTGAAGCTGACGTTTTGTGCTAGAGTAGCAGAGTAATTAGACTTTATTGCTATGTTTTGCCCTAAAATTTATGATAGTGTCCTCCATCAAACAAGATGTTTGTTAGTGTTTTGTTGGAGGTTTTTTGTTGGGTATTTTTTTGGTAATAAAGTATTAAGAGCACTTGAAAATATTGTAGAGGTCTTTAAACCTTCTTCCATTACTTGGATTAAAAGGTGGGCTTTGAATTGGAGTATGTGGGTTGTTTGTGCTTTTTGGACTGGCCAGGACAGAAGAAAACGACACTTCCTGTGAATTTATTCACCAAGAGTTGCATAATAGACATAGGCTGATGGTGAAAACTGTCATGTAAATTGATACTGTGCTTAAGCCCATCTGAAGCTTCTCCTCCTGATTGCTGCTGCTTCTCAAAGGAAAGGAGAGCTTTTGTGCTGGTGCTGCTTTTCGTGAAGACTCCAGTCTCAATGAAAAAATACCCGGTTCCTATCTTAAAGTAATGAATTTCTTGCATACAAAGTCAATGCAATACTTTTTAATGCTCATCTGACTAATAATCCATGTAATTTTGACAATAACAGGATTATTTAAATTGTTGTTTAAGGCTATAGAGATTAAATCATCTGAATTGTTCATTTTTCACACCAGTTAGGGCAGGGAATTTTTTTACCTTATTATTTGCTTACATAATTTTCTGAAGAGAGTCGGAGGTAGTGGTATTTGTGATAGAGATGACAGTCATATCCACATCATTTGTACATGGGAGATCCAATAAAGATGAAGAAAATGTGAAAAGGGACAAAATTCATTAACCTATCTTAGCAAAACAATTAAACCCGTGTTAGTGAAAAGGTTTTCACAGTATCATCCAACGTAATGAACAATTTGTCTTGTAACCAAGATAATTACTAATACTTTATTCTGTTTGTCCTTGTTTGTTTCGACAGAAAAAGAGAAGGTAATTTTGATTAAAGGGGAACTTTTCAATTTGAGCTGTTTGGAGAGCTGTAGAATTGTTATATATGAAATGTGTGTTGTTCTAGTGACTCCACCCTCCTGGTCTATTTGTATGTTTTCTTGCATGTTTTCATTAAGACCCTGTTTTGTACTTGGTTGCTGCCTCTGTGCCCAATTATGTGTCTGTGTAGCTAACAGATAACCCCTACTTTAACAACGGGTGGCAAACAATTTGTTTATATATATTTTACTTTTTTTAGTATTTTCTACAGTATTTGTCTAACACATGTAGGAAGCTTTAGATCACAACTTCACAGTCTTAGGCCCAGTTTTGTAACTCTTAGCATATCTAAATTTATTTTTTCTCAGTTGTTTATTAATAATTCAGTTAAATTCTAAAGGTTTCATGGTGTATAAAGCACTTTATGCTTCAGAGGTATTCATACTATCTGCACTAGATAATTTTCATCAGCTATCTTAATCAGTTGTTGGGCACGATGACTTTACAGTGTTGCCTTTAAGTAGCTGAGAGTAGGCGTTATGAATGTTTCATGGTTTTTATCTATTTTTTGCAGATTCTAAATTGTATCTTCATCCATGCCCTTTAGACTGCAGTGAGTATGTTAGATTAAAAGGAATGGAAATGTCACAATCTGTCTTCTTTACTCAGAATTCCCAAAAGTGAGAAGAAACACAGGGAGTGTAATGGTGGGAACGGTGTCTTTGTCTGTGCCCAGGTGTAATGGGTTGACTGGCCAGCAGTTAAGCACACACCCAGCCACTCCCCCCACAGTGGGACAGAAGAGAGAATTAGAAGAGCACAAGCTGGCAACCCCTGGGTTGAGATGAAGCAGCAAAGCTGCTGCATGTGCAAGCAGAACAGTAAAATCAGAAATATATTCACTATCTGTTGTTGGCAGGCCGAGGTCCATCCAATTCCTGAAAAACAATGGCTCAGCACGAGTAATGGTTGCTTGGGAAAATGAAAGCCATAACCAAAACCCCCCTCCTCCTCCTTTCCCTGGGCTCTTATTGCACAGCATAATGGCATATCGTAGGAAATGTCCCTTTGGTCAGTTTGGGTCCACTATCCCAACTGTGCCCCTTTCCAGCCTCATGTCACACCTCTGGCCTACTTGCTGAGGTGGGCAGAGTAGTGAAAAGAAAAGCATGATGCTGTGAAAGCCAGAACACTGGTATGCTAACAACACTGGTTTAATCACAAACCCAAAATACACCAAGATATGGGCTGTACAGGATTAACTCCATCCCAGCCAGACCCTGTACACCAGGGAAGGCAGTGTTTATTCAGGGGAATAGTTTGCTTTCTCTCTCCCTGTAATAAAGTTATCAGTGAGAAAAGATAGCAGGATATATAGCTCATAAAGATAATGTCTGCTTAAAACTCTTCTTTTTTGCTTAAGATTTGTTAGACCAAAAGAAGGGAACTGTACAAACTTGCATGTACTGATTAAAAAAATGTCTTGAGCACTGTGACTGTGCCACCATTAAGGACTTTAGGCTGTTTCCAGCCTTGCTGTTTTTCACTTTTTACACCAAAATCAATATTAGTTGTCAATGTTTAATTAGTGTATTTTGTAAACATACATTTCACATTCTGAATTGCCTTCAGGTAATTTCATTTGTGATTTTATCTAATATTTAATTAATTTGTATAGAATTTCTCAAAATAACTGATGAAGGTTAAAAAGAAAAAAAGAAACAATTGATTAATAAATGTTTTCCTAAAACTAACCCACTGAGGAATTTCTGACTTTCTGTTAGCACTAGCGGCAAAGGAGGAAAAGGGAGAAAATAATATGTCAAAAGCTGTGCTTCTGTGCAAAAAGTTTTGTTTTCATTTGAATATCCACTTTATGGTAGAGTGAATTTAGCTTGGTTTGAAGGAGTAGGAAAGGTCAAGGATGTATATAGCTTTGACTTTGAATGCTTTCTGAGTTAACTGCACTTAAGTCCTGGCAGGAGGTTGCCATGCTTGACTTCTGTTGATGCACAGTCACTTCTCATGCTTGTGGATATTTGGTGCTCTCAAAAAAGAGGCTAAGTCAGATGTTTTAAGAAAGATCTGGAAAAAAAGTTGTTACCTTGGTGATGTAAAGGCCATAATGCAGAGAATAGACTCTTAGACTGTTCTTAGTCCCTCTCAGTTCCCACAAAACACGTTTTCCCATATTAATAAACCATTGTGTGGTTTCAGCAGTGAGTTTTGCCTGATTTTGTAGCATCAGGTCTAGAATTCATGTAGAGGCTACGTCTGGAGCAGTATTGTTGACTTCAGCATTCATTTCTCTCTTGGTTTTTCTTACTTGCTGAATTTATCTCTGCTGCAGTTTTCTGTCTCTGTGAAAAGGATGTAATCTAAGACAATCCTGCCTCTCTCCAGCCTGTTGCATGCAAACCAACTTATAAGAAACCTAAACCAACTAAAATGTCTTATTGTGCTAAAAACCATCCTTGTTGGGTCCCAACAACACTAGTGCAGTGTCTGTCCAACATTAGTGTGCTAACTTTATAATAGTAGCTCAGTTGATTCCCTGAGATGATGGTGAAAACTAATACCAAAGCTATGCAAATTGTGTAACATAAAGGACACGTTTCAGGTGCCTATGCATAACTGAGCCTTCAGTATTTGGGCAAAGAGTTGATTTGCATACTTGAATATATTTTGCACCTTATTTGATCACTAACTAATCAGTGCATACAGATGGCAATCAGATTTCTGTTCTGAATACACAAATAGTACCTTGTGAATTCAATCAAGGGCTGTGAAGCTGCAGATGGGGAGCTCTACTCAGTTGGAGTGAAAAGTTATTAATATATCTCCTGTGATTATGAAAGTGGAGGAAACAGGGTTTTTTTCATTAGTACTTTGAAAGGACTTGCTAATTTATTCATATATGGAAGATAGTTGAGAAAGTAAAAATTGGCCGTGGACCAACTCCAACTCTGCATCCCAATTTTTATTTTTAAACTTTATCTACAAGAATGATATAAGTCTTATCACTTACTGAGGAGCAAGTGAATGGAATGAGTACTTTCAATATTTTCAGAGTACCTTCAAAGATTTCCCATTCCTGTCTTTCACCTTCCTTAGGGGAAGGAAAAATTTCTGTAGATGCTGTGTGAAGGTGCCCACACGGGCTTGCATATTACAGAGAAGATCACTGAGACTGTAACACTGTAACTGATCCTTGTTTCCTAATTGCCGTAAGTTTTGCTAGCAGTTAAAGAATCCATATGGATGAGTCTGAAATCTGGAGATTCCACTTGCTGTTTTCTGGTCTTTCTCCTAAATTTTAATTCTGTGTTAATAGTTCAACTGGTAAATTGCAACTGAAAGATGTCCCTGCCCATGGCAAAGGAGTGGACGTGAGATGGTCTTTAAAGTCTTTCCAAGCTAAGACATTCTGTGATCTATTAGAACATCAAGCAACTTTCATATGATCTTAAGATTTCCATATTCTCTTGTAAAACTTTGTATTTTTGTTTTGTATTTCAATAGCTTTTGAGAGATGTATTACCCTGCTTTGCTAATCAGTCACGCAGGCAGCATTTTTTTAAAAAGTTGGTAAATGGTGAGCTTAAATACATTGTGACTTGTAGTGCTACTTTTTTTTCAATCTTGTTGTTCAGTGGTCCATAGCCATTTCAGCCTTGGAAGTTATTTCTTTCCATGAATGTTGTCAGCTATAAAACACAAGCTATTGACCTATCAGCAGACTTCTCCCTGAAAACAATTAAACTTCAGAACCCTATTCTTTCAAGGAACTTGACTTCTAACTGGCTTGACCTTCGATTGACTCCCCAGCCTGCTTTGCACTGAACTGAAATTTCTGTGATGGTAACATCATTAAGAATGCAATTTCCTTTCCCTCTGAAATATTAGCTACACTGGCAAAAGCCTTCCTACAAGCATTTTCATATGTGCAAAAAGCTGCTGTTCGAAGGAAAACACCGCTGTTGCCTCTTGCAGTAGGGTTTTCATTAGATATGATGCGGTGATAAAATAAAATGGTCTCTGCATTAAGTGAATCTTCTGCCCTCTCTCTTATGACTAGAAAGGTTTTAATCCAGCGTTGTAATCCTGGCCAGCGTTTTGCTTGCATATTTTACTGAAAAGATGCAACTGATATGCAAGCAATATTTTTGTGATTTTTTGTGTTGCAAACCAAGCTGCTGCTGATTTTTAACTGAAACTATTGTGTGGCTGTTTCATTACTAGTTTACTCAGCAGCAGCTTACAACACAAGATTGTTATTAATGTAAAAATTATAAGATAAATGGGTTTCATGTTCTGTTATTTAATTTACATTCCTATTAGATGGAGTAATCAAGTAGACTAAGGCAGCTTCTTAAAATAATGAGATTTTCTTTTATCAGAGTAGACATTTGTTTTAAATGAATCATTAATCTTGTAGTTAAAGCACTGATTAAGAATATTCTTTGATTTGCATTCCTTTGTCTAAATTTGATTTAGGACAGAGGCTACTTTAAAAGAGGTTGATAAACCTATTTATTATGAAAAAAAAATATTGCTGGTATCTTGTATATCCTTTGCTATTCATCGTCTGTGCTCTATTTTACTTATTGGACCTAACCTTTCAAGCTCTGAGATAAATTGGTTTAATATTTTCCTTTTCAATAACTCAAGTACTATAGGACTAGTCAAGTTAATTTAAAATACTCACTTCTGCGTCTTCCGAGGTGTCAGTGAGTGCTTGGAACTACAGTTTCTGGGTCTCTCCACGGGCCTTTCCTGCCTGTGTTAGCTTTGGTGTGGTGGCCACATTCTATACAGCCTAGGGAGGTGCAGACACACTCTGCAGTGCCTCTGCAGGGCATTGAATGTGCCGCAGTTGTGGCCGCTGTGTTGGGTTTTGGGTGGGAGGAGGCACCTGCCGCGTGTGAGCTTCCTGCTGCCTGGCAGCACAGCCCAGCAGTGCAAGGAGCTGCTTTTCCACAGCTGGGGAGCAGGAGGCTTGACGTTCAGAGCTGTGAAACTTAAAAGCTGTGGAATCACTGTAAAAAATGAAATCTAGAAATAGAAATAGCTACACAAAGCTGTCTGTTAGATGATAGAAAAAAAAGACTCAGATACCAGCACATATTTTTATGCTCTGCTGTTTGAAATCCTTTTTGCCATTCAAGTTTAAGCACATAGGGAATTGTTAAAGAAGTGCAGTGAGTCACAACTGCAGCACAACAAGCTTGATGTCAGTGGCCTGTAATGGGCTGTGACTGGTCACTGTTTCTGCTCTGTCCACCTCTCAGCCTTCTTTAACTGAGGGTAGGGTACTGTTTGCATTTTCAGGGTCAAGGCTTCTGTTTACATGCAGATGTGTATGACTTTCCATGTTTGCCCTTTTTCATTCTCACTTGTTTGCTCACATTGTATTTTTCTCTTTGCTTGAAGAAAATAAAAAGTGCAATAATACTCTATCCTCTTAATTCTGAGGACAAGAACAAACCAGAAGTTTGCAATTTATCTCCCTCCCCCTCTTTGCACTTGCACAGACACATTTCAGAACTGAAACTTCTGCTTTCATAAATTTTAGAAAAAATTGACTTCTCTTGCACAAAATTAAAGGCTCTAAATATAAAAAATAGTTACCATATGAAATCTCACAAAGATGCTGCAGAGCAAGTAAGAAGATTTTCATATGACTGTAAACATATCTAATTTTTCCATTGCTGAACAGCCCACAAGTATGAAATATTTATTTTATCTCTTAAGCAGTAATCAGCTAAAAAGGGAAAAAAATCTTTGTGGTAGCATTTCAGATGCTAATTGTATTTCAGAAGCATATCTCTTAAACAGAATTCTTGTGTAAGGGTCTTAAGTGCAATATTTTTAAGTCTCAATGTAAACTAACAGTTCATAGATGTAAATAATGAATTTTTTTTTGTTATTACTCTCTTCCTTTTGTGACTTTGAAATTTTGCCTCAAGGTCAGGTTGGAAAAGGATTGTACATAGCCAGTCATAGGTTCCTGGAATTCAGTGTAAATTTAAAACAGACAGCCCCTGTGCAATTAAATGGTGTTTACAGGCAGAGTTACTAACATCACTTTGTAAAAGCTTCTGATAAAAAGGATGTACCACTCTAATGCTCCAGACCAAAGGAGGATGAGACATTTGTCTGAAAGAGAAAACATCGCCTTTGTGCAAAGCTGTGAACAGTAGTGCACTATAAATCAAGAACTTGCAGGTATTGATGCTCCATCTTCTCTCATTCATGAACAGGGAGACAACTTAACAGTGACTGCAGATAATCCACGTGGGAATTTAGAGCCGTAGGTTGGGTTTTCTTTCTTTGGTTATCCCTGGTACATGTTGTCTCAATTGTCTCTCTTGTTGAGTTGCATCGATAGATCTTTCATTGACACACATTCCACAGGCCTGTTTTAGTTCTGCAGGTGTGTGCTAGGCTGGACTGTGCTTTGTTATGCACTCAAGTAATGAGATTCCAAAAGCAGAAGCAATGTGTTTTCAAGTAAAATGGTCAATGAGTATTTTCTAAGCTAATTTAATACTTCTTTTTAAGACTAGGCTGTTTTGTGATAAAGGTAATGCTATTAAAATTGGATGATAATTTTTATTTAATTAACTTTCAGAGCTATAGGAAACCTGTAGGAGAACTACAGATCACCTTCCCTAGGGATGCCTTTCTTAGGGATGCTTCCCTCATGGTATCTGTGTCTGGGCTCCTTGTTTGGAACCATGCACTGAACTGGGACATTTGTGTACCTTGGCTGTAGCTGAGGCTTTGGCTTGTGTACAGACTGCTGATTATGATTGGACCTGGTTGTTAAATAATGCTTTTTGCTAATTATTGTGTTATCCTGCTTTTGTTGGTATCACCCAGTGTTACAGTCAAAGCTTAGAATTGGATACCTTCTGTTTGGTGAGTGAGTTGTTTTTTTTTTGAACTCTTCACTGTTGCTTTCATGTCAGGTAATGACCACTGCTGATGCTTGAGTATCTTGTGTGGAAAGGCTTGATCTGGCACTATTAATTGGAGATGGAAGCTGTGTGATTTATCTGTGAATGTAAGAACACCCTGAGAAGCACAAAAGTGAAAAGGAATAGGATGGTCACTCTCTGCATCCGACTGCAGAGGGCTTCCATAAGATGTATGATGATTGGCTATGTCAGGGCACACAGTGGTAATTCCTCAGAATTCATACTCGTGGCAATGCACTGTTTATCCACTGCTTATGTGACAGCTGTTCAGAGAACCTCATAGCCAGAAACTTATTCTATTAACTTAGTCTTAGATTTCAGTTCACAGCCTGCTCATCTTCAAAGATGGCAGTAGATTCTCTTGATGGAGCGCAGAGATTTTGTTCCAGAGGTCCAACTTCCATCTAATCCCTCCTTAGCCTTAAGCCACCTAAACTTGTCTTACTCTGGCTCAGAGCTTCATGCCAATGCAACACGCAGTCCTCAGAAATGATTGGTTTGTTATTGCTGTGCTGAAACAATTTGTCTGCTTTAAAAGGCAAAAAAAGACAAGAAAAAGAAAAAAACCACAAATGGTATCCATCACTTTAAATTGCAGGAGAAATGGTTTAAAAATATGAGGATTTGTACTTTTTTTATATGAACTACTTTTCTGTGGCCACTTCTATACCCTCACTGGGAATTATTTCTGCCTACAGCTGTTTTGTAATATAGAAACAAATCTTTCTATAACAGTATCTTTATACTTTCCTGTAAAGCAGTTATGAGCAGTATTTCTGTACTTTCCTACATAAGCTAGATATGATTACGATGTGTTGTGGATTTCTTCTAAGAGTGACCTTTAGCAAAATATAGTTGTGTCTCAGACTGCAGGCGAGATAACAGAGTTGGAAGCAGAAGTGGAAGCTTTTAAACTGTTGCAGTGGGCATCTCAAATCTATAAATGTGTTTGGAGGAAAAGGGAATAAAATCAGGAAAAAAGCAGGCAACTGATACTGGTAGGCATCTGTCTTTGTTGGGAAGGAAGAAAAGAAACCTGGGGCAGCACAGGGAGACAAGATCTGAGGCTTTAGTGCATTTGGTGCCACCAAGCATGACTGTCTCAGCACATGTAAATAACATTCTGCTTTTGGGAGGAAGGAGTGGGGGATTATTGGTTTAGAACTAACTTCTGTCAACAGTTCTCTTCAGAATAATATGTAAGGAAGGGATCAACAGTGGGATGAAAGACTAGTGAGCTGGATCATAGTTTTTTGATCCATAAAGAGAACTTCCTAGGCCAAACCTGAAGAATGCAGGGCAACAAACGCCTTCCTGAGGATATAGGTATAAAAACAAGAAATGCCCAATGAGCTGCCTGCAATGCTTCTAATGTCTAGATTTGAACTGTATGGGAAAGTGAAGGTCTCCTGCAGGACCTGTGGAGATAGCATTATTCTGATGAATGAACACTGCTGTGGTGGTCTCAATTTGAGTCTCGGATGCTTCTACAGTCCTGTCAAAACTATATTTTCTAATTTCCTGGCTTCTTTCTCTAAGTAAATGTAAAAAAATCTCCTTTGACTGGAAAAATTCAGAAATTTATACTAAAATCTGGGAGATATTACCATTTCTTAGGAAGCAAGATTAAAGAGAAAAAAAGACTTACCTTACGACGTTGTTTCGTACCTTATTAAATTGCTTCTAGTGTGTATATCCTCCCTCTTACAATAAATTTAATAGAACAGAAATCATTCATTATTATGCTGGGCAATGTCTTACACAGAGTAATGTGACCATGCTGATTCTTCTAAAAATCATCCACCATTTCTGATTTCGATTAGTATACTTGCTGGTGGATGTGATTGCAGGGAGTGTTTGCATTTGTTTGGAGTTTTGGAGTTCAAACATCCTAACTCTTTTATATAATCTGCACACTGGAGAGGTTTAACATATCACTTAAATATCATGTCTGTTTTTATTACAGTCTCCCGCATTTACTCTGAAGTTTTGAGATTATGGGACTATTTAGGATCTTTGTATTATCTCTGTTCCTTTAAACTCTCTTACCTAGTGGTTCATGCAGAAATGCTTGTGCCTTTCAGGGTGATTTTTTTTCTTCTGCTTAGCTCTGCTTTGTGGAACCCAATCTCCGAGATTTTTGGATAGTTGTGAAAAGATCTTTGTTTCAATGGGAAAATGTGGTTTTATTCTGATCTGTGGGATTAGTATATTTTTATTCTTCTCCTATTGTGCTGAGAAGAAAAAGGTAGTTTTTATGGCAAAACATGCCATTCAGAGGTAAGCAATTAATTTTCATTATTTATTCCTTCAAGTGAAAAATGTCCTTGAGATATTTAGTCATTAGGATCTTTGCACAGGTCAGGACAACTCAGACACCCATGAATAATACTTGGTTTAATTGTGTGTGTGTTTGTCATGTGAGCCACACAAGGCCTGTCTTTTGTTTTCCGGAAAATGAGAATTTTATCCATAGGCCACTCTTTTCTCCTTTTTAATGGTCATTCAATATACTAGTATATAAGTAGTTTATTAATCATCATTCTTTACTCTCTAGAAAAATATTCTCTGTGTGCAGTGGGCACAAAATCCCTCAGTAAATGAACTAGATGTGCTATTGCTATTTTATCCCATAAATCCAGACCTGCTGACATTTTATCTGCTGATCGAAACCTGAAACGAAATTTCCATTATCAAATCTGCCCAGAAAAACCCCAACATTTGTCTGCCAATTGCTATTATAAACAGGCATGCTGAGAAGCCAGAAGGCTACAGTAGGAAAGTGCTGGTTTTCTATTCAGTGTCTGGTCTTCTGCAGTGGGAGTCCTGGATAATCATTCTAGTGTATAATTTTCTCTTTTTGATGGAAGTTAAGGATTCTGCTTTATTATCCAGTAAAGTTTATTAAGTGTGAAATAATTCTGTATTGAAATAGAACAGTTCAAAGGTATTTGATAGGACAGCCACAGCAGTGTAGCTAAGAAATAAAATATGTACTAAATTGAAGGGGGAGGAATATTATAGCACGACAAGTGTCAGGCTTCTAATGCATCAAACTCCTTGTTTCCATGGTTTGCAATTTACAGGGTCTCAAGAACATTGGTTAGCTCTTATCTCTTACTTGAACAGGATGAGTTTCAGTGTCCTGAATACTGGCATGTTGTTCTCTGTTGTCCCTAAGACAAGCCAGAGCCTGTGGCTCTGATTAAGTTTGTGTGTCAATGCTGGTTCATGGAATTGGTGTAGAAGTCAGTGGAGGTTTGAAAATTGGAGGGTGGTGGAGATTTTTTTGTTTTTGCTGCAAAGAGAAACCTCTTTGACTTCTGAAACAGGTGAAATAGGCATTCGGAAAACACTAGTCATTATATTATTCTTAGTAAATATATTAATGCATCATGAATATACCAAATTATATTCTTTTTATTTAAGTTGCCATAGGAAAAATTGGATATTGTCTTAAGGGTGAAAGTTAAAGGTAGTGCAGTATTCAGTTTGTAGTAGGAGTGATTCAGAGCTGCACAACAGTTGTATTCTGCGTCTGCTAGGAACAGCTTCACACATGCTCACTTATTTTATGAACATAAGTATTTGATTTCTCATGCTGTCTCTTGGGAGATTAGACTTGGCCACAGCAGTAGCCTCAGAAAGTTTTCTTGATCTCCTTGCATCTGGTAAGTGTTAATATGGATCAAAATAAGGACTTGTTTACACAGTACATGTGTATTTGTATCTTACCTTAAAAATGAAAGCAGAGGTTACAGCAGCCCGACTATCCCCAGATTTTTCAAGCACGTGCTAGCCTTATGCCTCTCTGTAAAGCATTTTCTTTACTCATTCATCTCTTTTACCTGTCAGGGAAATCTAGTGGAGATGGTTGTACCCATTTCAAGTGCAAAGATCGTATAAAGCGTCAGTACAAAGCTTAGAACAAGATTGTACAACCATTGCAAAATATCACCTTTGCATTTTAAAAGTATAAGTATGTGACTGTAAGTCTCCTGGCATATATCTCACGTCTGTTATTAGTGATATATTGTCTTCTTTGAAGCACTTGTATACACAGACCTGTCTCCCTTGTTCACCTTACCTGCCACTCTGGTCAGTCCTAGGAGTTCTTATGTGTTCTCCGTGAATTCCCAGTGCTCTGACTCCACTGACAAGGGCACAGCAGATGGTGACTTCTGCATGTGACCTGTGTCTATAGCCCTTTTAACAGTAGGACTGTATAGATGGAATGCATCTCCCTTGTGAGACCCACGTGCATTACTGTGTCCAGGTCTGGGGTCTTCAACACAGGAAGCACCTGGGCCTGTTGGAGAGTGTCCAGAGGAGGGCCACGAAGATGGTCAGAGGTATGGAGTACCTCTCCTGTGAAGACAGGCTGAGAGTCCTGGGGTTGTTCAGCTGCGAGAAGAATAAGCTTTGGGGCGACCACAAAGCAGTCTTGCAGTGCTTTAAGGGGGCTTGTAAAAAGGAGAGAGCGAGAGCCTTTGTATATGGGCAGATAGTGACAGGACAAGGGGCAGTGGTTTTAAACTGGAAGGGGGCAGGTCTAGTCAGATGTTAGGAAGACATTTTTTACTGTGAGGGTGGTGAGATACTGTAACAGGTTGCCCAGAGAAGTTGGGGATGCCCCATCCCTGGAAGTGTTCAAGGTCCCGAATAACCTGGTCTAGTGCGTGGCAGCCCTGCCCACAGTAGGGGGTTTGGAACTAGATGATCATGAAGGTGTCTTCCAACCCACACCTTTGTGATTCTGTGATTCTATATGGATTATTTGGGACTGTAATACCAATTATTAGGGAAAAGGTTCAATGCGTTTTGGGCATACAAGACATACTACCTTGCTTGCAGTCCCAAAGTTCAAGTTCAATTAGTTAAGTGCCCAGCGTATTTCAATATTTTGTTTGTGAGAACTCGCAAGCACTGTACAATAAACATGAGATTATTCATATGAAGAAAATTAATCTCAACACTTTCAATAGACTTTAGACATATAGATAAAGTATATCCCTGAATACTTCAATGGGCTGAGCATCATAAAATCTTTCTTGCATTCAATGATAAATCTGTCAAAAGACAATGTATTTTCCTTAAGCTGTTCAATTAAGGGTAACTATTTTGTTATAGTATTTAAGCATTGGCAGACTTCACATGAGATATGTTATTAAGGTGTGTTTTGTGACCTATTCACTTTACCTTAATATGAAGTCCCATTTTGTACACGTAAGGATTGAAAGTAATGTAATTTATTTGTTGTAAATAAACAGCAAATGTTTTGTTGTCCGGAGTACCATGGAGTAGAAACTCTTGCATGTTTAACTCCCTACCCCACCTCCTGCTCCTTCACTGGAATGCTGAACTATTGTTTACTGTAGCCAGTAATACTAAGAATTGATATCTATAAATCAGCATTCCTTCCAAGTGTCCCATAGTTCATATTCAAAGTCTTTGCCTCTCAAAGATCTCTAAAACAGTGCCTTATATTACTCATAATTTTGAATGGTAATAAGTCTGATGGGTTTTATACCTAATAGAATGATTTAAGAGAAGTAGGGAATGGTAATGAGCTGATAGCTCTACCAGACATAAACTGAAAACATATGCATCTAGTTCCAGTCGCAGGAGCTTTTACGAAATAAAAATGTTGCGGTGGTAATACAATGAGCAACATGCATGGAGATTGCTGTTAAATATTGAAGATACATCTCCTGAATATCCTCTGAAATAATTTAGTGACAAAGGATACCTCTATTTTTGTTTTATTTTGGTTTTTTTGTTGGTTTTTTTTTTTTTAAACCAATACTATACAAGAAGTAGTCATAAAAATGTTGTTTGAATGAATAACAGTTATTTATAATTCCACAGACTTTGCTGAGGAAATACAGTAATTCCATATGTGTTTCCATAAGGGTTTCTGTGATAAATTTCTATTTTTTAAAACTTTCTTAATTATCACTCAATTTGATCACTTTGAATGGTGGTATTTAAGTTATGCAGCGTTTATTGCCTTAATTTAGAATGTCATTCTGAGGGTACCACTCCCAGTTTTCAGGTAATGAGTTTTGCTTCATTTCAACAACATTTAATTGTGATGTGGCATCAAATATAAAACCTTGCTGTGGTTTTCTTTTTACTTTTTTCTTTTTTTTTTCCTAAATTGCCTTTACTAAATATAGATTTCCTTGCATGCCATTATTCAGTAGGAGAAAATGGATGTCAATATTCACACGTTCTTCCTCTTTTTGTAAAAAAAATCTCAAGTATTATCTTGATATTTTTAGAGAAATATCTACATAAAAGAATATATAAGTATGTTCTCCTAGGGAGAACCAGAGATGTATAGTTTTTACTGTAGTGGTGCCTTGATGGGGCTACCTAAAAACAGAGGCTAGAAAAAATTAAGAGAATAAAAGTGATTATATTTATTGAAGGGCCTTCAAGGTACATTAGGGCAGTCAAAGCCCCAGGGGCTGCACCCAAAATGGATGACGGGGTCACGTTTTTTCATACTTTTATGACTATGGTCCATTTGCATATCAGGGGTTAATCCTCCAATTACAACTTCAGGTAATGAAGTAATTTACTCCAAGTTTGCTTCCCCCTAATGCACCATTGTTTCCATTTCTTGGGGCCTGAGATAGATAGTAAGGTGTTTCAGGCCTAGAGAGGAATTGTTTTGACTGACCAAAATAGGAGAGCAGTAGCTAACAGGCTATATGGAGTTTACAGTTATACACTAAAGAATTCCAGGATATGAAAAATATAAAAGCTAAAATCCTAAGGCATCAGGAGAATCAAAAACTTCCTTGGCCAGAAGGATTTAATCTGTGTTTCCACATTTGTTGAAATTATAATGCACTGTATATTTTATAAGGTTTAGGAATCTTTATTGCTTTATTGCAGTGAATGTTGCCAACCTTAATACTTGAATGTATTTTATCATAAATAATTGTTTTTCTTCCCATTTTTCAAATTATTGCTTCCACTGTACAATAATACTTTATTACTGTTTTCCAATGGTTTATGACTATTTTGCACTAAATGTCGTGGTAGAGGTTTTTTCTTCAAAGATATGTTGGCATATTTCATGTTTTACTCCATGATTTCATTGAGAATGACTCACTAATCCATCCCTTTTGTGTTGTGTCCTGTTTTACTTCTGCTAGTGTAGCCTTATTTTACCTCACTTGGTATAATTTTCCTAGAATTTGGTATAATTTGTAGTGTAAGAACTATTTTGTCAAAAATTTTTGAAGGCTAATGTGTAAGAGAAAAATACTATGGGGCAATTTCTGCTATCACTTGTGCAACTTGTTAGAAGTTCACCCTGTAAATCTGGTGAGGAATAGTGAGCATGCAATAATTTATTCAAGTTTATGATAAGCACAGGGTGCCAGTGAGGAAAGACAAATAAAAACTTAAAGGTCTGAATAAATACCACTGAGACCAATGGGAAAATTTCGGTCAAGTACTTAGATTAGCCTTAATGGAAATGCAGCACTCAAGTATTGGTAATCTTGACATTTCAACTGGCATGTGGAAATATAGCAGTCATTACCGTAATTTTGCACAGCCTTGCAAAAGCAAACCCTCAAATCTGTTTGGGAATATATAAAAGTTACTGAGAATATGGTTGCTTATCTTGTATATGTATTCTGTTCAGGTCAGAGTTTGCATATGGACCACAGAGCAAATTCCATATGGTTCTCTAGGTCACATGAATTTTCCTCTCTAAAATGTTCAATATTTTTCTCAAATACTTAATTGAAAGGGAATTTTTTGCATTATTTTCTTTATGTGATAGAATACTATTTTGACTCAAAGTGTACTTATTTTTGGACTGTTTTGTTCTAAAATTAAAAAAAAAAGAGTTGAGTAATATGCAAAGCCTAAAACTGTTACAGTTATGATTTATGTGGAATTGTACTTCACAAGCAGTGGTGCAGCACAAAGAATATTTAAATGATTTTCAAAGCATCACATAAGAACTTTGTATTAAAGGTAAAACAGTTTTTCAAATCAGTAGTTAAATGTCATTTCCATTTGGTCATCCTGTACCTTTTCTTTTATGGTTCCAGAGAATGTAGTCCATTTTATTCTCAATCATTGCAGAGAAAAAATCAGGAGTCTTAGGTATTTTTTGTTCATAATATATACCTATTTCATCCTTTAAGCTCCACTTACCCTTTCTGTGGATCAGAGGGGGCATTTTTCATGATAATAAATTACTTGAACTGCTAAAGAGGTGGTTTTGAAATTTTTTGTTCATCTGGAAAATGCACAGAACTTGTGTGGAGATAGAGCAGTCTGTAAAAATTTATCTGAAAACACTATTCCAACTCAAGAATCATGTGTTGATCTATTCAAGGTTAATTTCTCACATAAATGACCTATAAGAAGTATCTGAAAGTCAAAATAGCTTGTTTATGTAACTATAAGTGAGACTGAAATGGGCAGATGGACTGACAAGGAGTCATTTCTGTCTGGTTGCTCTCTTCTGTTTGCTACATGAAAATCTCAAAATGTCTTAGGTCCCTTATGGAATAGCATAGGAAGTGCTTACATTTTAAAAAGGCATGATGGGTCATGAAAGCCAGTTCTCTTCAAGCTCTATGAAATGTAACCATCTTTCCGGGTTTTTGGTTTGTTTGTTTGTTTGTTTGTGTGTATGGAACCTGGTTGACTTGTAACCCAGAGTGGGTAAGTGTTCTGTAAATATTTTTGTCCTAGTGGTGCGATTTAGCAGAAGGAGAACTGATCAGTAGGAACTTGACTCCTTACCTTATCAACCTTCAACAAGGGTGGACTCCACCTAAATGCGGAGTCTGGAGCTTCTGTCAAGATAAGAGCTTTAAATTCCGAGCAATCCCTTTCAGCAATGTGCAAAGAAACCTCAGTTAATTTGGTTGAGGGCCTGTTTTTGTAATTATCAAGAAAGATTTGCCTTGACAGTGATATTGTTTTGGAGAATGTATGATTTTTTTGGGGAAAGTTGTCTAATGTTTATTGTTTTCTGGGTTCATTTTTCAAATTTTTTTCTTTGTTGTTATGGGATATGTCCCTTTAATATAATTCAAGCAAATGCCTTGTGTATGGAATAAATACAGAGCTTTTAAAACTCTATAGGTTGCTAGTGCCATTTTAATTGAACTACAATTGATAAATAAAACAGTTGATACGGAAGAGTCATACCGACAATGAGATCTGTAGGAGTCTTCTGTGTTTTCCTGCTATGGGATATAGTGGTTATATTGTTATTTCAGAAAAAGTCATTTGCTCATCAAATAGCTTTGCATTTATGGGCCTTTCCTAGAGGAAGGCTCTGTGGATATCCTGCATTCCCTATCTGAAATATGACATTGTGCTCCTATGTCAGCTATTTTGCAGAAAGACCCAACGCCTGAGACCTTCCATGCTACCCCTATAGCCTTTATTTAAGAAAAATTTTAACTAATCTTTTTGAGAATCCTTCAGTGATGTATGGATAATGATTTGGTGTGGAAGGAGTACAGGAAGGAGGGCCAAGCTGACTCGTGATTGTTTCAGTCTGTTGGAAAGTCTTGTACTTCCCATCAGGCATTTAGAGTATTATAGTGGTATATGGTTAGATGACAAAAATAAGTTTTTATAGTAGCTATCAACCTTTATTTTCTGTTTAAAAAGGGGAAAATTCATTTCCTTAAACAGTGGAAAATAGAATGTGGAATATAAAATTTAAACACCTTTTTTAATTTTTCATGGTGACTCATTAAAAATGAATGGATGTGGAAAGGCAGAAGCTCAAAATTTTCACCCTTTGGCAGTTTCTTTTCTAATTTCTCTTGTTCTTTGTGGTGGATTCTAAGTAACATGAAATGTTCTGAGTTGTGTTTTGTCTCTGTTATTCCTTGTAGTATTGATACCTGCTTTATATTAATACAGATAATTTATTCATATTCATCTGTAGGGCATTTTGCATACTGTCACGTGTAGTGGAAAATGCATACGAATGATCCACTGAATATTGATTTAACAGAATTTTAGCGTAATTCAGTTTGGAAGGGATGTCAGGAGGTTTCTAGTCCAACCCACTGTTCAAAGCAGGTCAGTCCTCAGGTCAGCCTGGGCTGCTCAGGGCTTGATCCAGCTGTATCCTGAAAACCTCCAAGGCTGGAAACTGCACGGCCTCTTTTGGCAGCCTCTTTTGTTGTCTGACTGTCCTAACAGGGAAAAAGCATCAGGCTGATCAGGTCTGATACACCCTTAGTAAATCCATTCTGGCTCTTCTCAATCACCAAGCTTGGCACGTACTAAGCAATATGAAGGCTAAATAACTTCTCAAGTGCATGAAATGTGACAGATTTGTTAAGCCATTATCATAGAGAGTATTTTCAGAGGAACCTTGGCGTACACTGGAAACACAAATGGAAACATTTTGAAGGTCTGGTGGGTACTATTGACCTTGTACTCTTTATCTCAGATTCATAGTTTCTTCATGTCTTTGCATTTAATTTCTGTTCCTGCTGTATAAAGTCCTAGGCACAAGGGAAAGCGGGAAAGCTTTCTATAAATGTTTTTTTGCTTCAGAATGTGAATACTGATTTTTTTGTGGTTAGTTCTAAAATTTCTGTTAGTGTCTTGTCATTCTGAAATGTCTCTGAGCCACAGAAAATCTTTTACTTGGTACTGCAGTAAAAATAATGGATACTTTAAGAAAGGCATGGTTATGCAACTGATAAGCCTATCTAAAAGCGTGAATCTTCTTTGCTGCTAAGCAAGAAGCAGTTGTCTATAAAAGTAGCAATACTTCAATGAGTATCTCAGTTTAATCAGCTTTCAGTAAGTTTTTATTAGAGGAAATATTAGAGTTCTTAACAGTACAAAACCTTCGCTATCTTATTTCTAATGTCACATTCCTTCCTATTCCTTTTAGTTATATGACATAGGCCAACCTGACATGACTAGACCCAAGCTCCAGTGGAATGACATATTCTGTCTTCTAGTCAGATTGTTTAAGCCTCATGTCTCAGCTGGGACAGAAACCACAGTGTTGAATATAGATGTACTTTACAGCTGACTGTCAAAGGTATATGGCCCATAGGTAAAACTAATACTATTCTTTATATGTCTGAGGAAAGAATTAATGAAACCACATTTTAAAACCGGTTTGGCAATGGATTCTGTTAGCTATGGACAGAAATGAGAAAGAAGGAATGGTATGTAGTAAATGTTGAGGCAATCCCAGACAGAGAAATTATTAGGCACAAGATCTTTAATAAGTGCATTTCTTTTCCATTTGATTTAAACATTCTATAAATGTTAAATGAATCTAAATAAAATCTGAAGAAGGTGGGGCATAGAAAGCTTAAATATAGTAGATCTATTGTAGCTACCAAATCAAGTCTACATAAGCAGACTTTTCTTTAAGTGTTTCTTTTTCAGTCTATCTCTCAATTGTATTTGTTGGATGCATTAAGGAACAGCTAACCAAAAATATGAATATTTCTAATCTAGTGTAGTATAGTGGTAACTAACTGTGGTAAAAAAGTGACTCTGAGTCAACCTTCATTTATTAACATGGAGTTAATGAGCTAAGCTTTATTGCACCAATAAAAATGCTTCCAGTTTAAGAAATAACTTCTATTTTCTATAAAGTAGAGTATACAAACCATATGTTGTATATGCTACTTAATGAGAAGTGTTTATATCTTGATTTTATATTTTGATTGAGAATGATTTCTCCGATCCCTTTGTTGCCTTTCCCTGGTCTAAAAATTGAGAACCAAACACAGTTTAGGGGAAAAGAGGTTTTTACTTCAGTATTTATTTAAGGATCCTCAAGGTGCACCACTTTGTCCAGGTGGAATGCACCGAAATGCACACCAAAATGCACACACATGATAGATCGCGTACACAATTTATAGGCCTTGCCAATTAGCATATCTATCAAAGATTCCCCAATGAGAGGCTCGAATGAACTCCCCATCCCAAGGAATCCCCCCCTGGATGGGCCTATCTTAGTTTACAGGATGTTCTAGGGAAGACCTTGGTTTCTCAGGATAGCGTAGGGTTTTCTGTCCTCCAGCTGCGAGGCCTCCAGGATGTTTGGTCTCCTGACTTAGCGGAATATTGGGTCTAAGCTGTTATCAGACTTAAGGAATTACAAGTATGCATGCTAAAAGCACTGGGGATACATAAAAGCTATATAAAAGGGTATATATAAAACAGGGCAAAAACTCATGGTGGCATCACCTTTTTGGACAGAGGAGTTTGCAGAGTCTTGCAGACACGTTCTAGGTTAGTGAGTTATTCTGTTGCTCATTGTGCAGTTAAATGAAATAACTGAAGAACACAGGAATTACAGGCTGGTGGCAGTGCTATTACTGTGCCTAATATATCTTAAAGACACCGAAATGCTGCCTGTGGGGGATATTCCTTAGAACACGTTTTCACAACCGTGACTCCACTTCCATTTTTTATGTGTGTCTCACCAATTTTAGCTTTAACGTATTTAGTAAGTTTTTAATTTCACTTGTCCATTTCAAAACTGCAATGAATTCTATAGCTAACACAGAAAAAAACCCCCAAAAAGATAGTTGTGAACACAGACAAAGCCAGATAAATTACAAAGGGTACAGGGGTTTTCAGTTACCAACCTGTTTGGGCATGTAGTCAGAGGTTCATCATGCAACCCTTATTTTTATTAATTGTTTTTATTTAGTTCACTCTTCAAGATTTAAAGAATGAGAATGAGTGACTTATGTGGTGTTTGAAATTAATTTTTTTAGTGCAAAAAGAATTGGGGGTAGAAGTTGAAAAATTGAGAGCCTATATTTTTTCCGTACAAACAAATGTACAAATGAATGTTTCCTTTGAACAAGGAAAAAGATGATTATGGTTTGCTTAATCCTCTGTCACATGGATATTACAATGCAAGATAGTATTGGAATTTCTTTAAATTCTTTAGGACTAAAGTTATAACTTACTTTGTAGAGTTATGTCTAATGACCCATCATTAATAATAAACACTTGAGCAGCCTTAAGGGTTGATTTTTAACTCATGGAGAAAATAAGCTGTTAAAAAATAAGCTGTGAAAAGGTAATTCAAGTCATACAAAATTGTTCTCAGATCCAGGTAATTATTTTATTCTGGCCTTTTAAATAATTGAGTTGTGTATTATATCACTCTTTCCATTTCAAAGGTACCTGAAATGAACCAGAAAGAACAGTGCTACTTGACTGTCATCTTAGTACCCATTTCCCCCCACCCCCGTGCTGTTTTTTTGCCAACTTGCACCCCAATTCAAAGCTTACATTTACATTGTTAGAGAAATAGAAGAAAGTGTCCTGTCAGTCAACTATTAGCAAGAGATACCAGGAATACAAAATATCTTACATATTTGCATATTGGATGATGGAGCAGAAATCATCTGTAGCATTGAAAACTACAAATGCACACACCGACTTTTATTCTTTCTCATGAGAGAAGCAACTACATTCTCTTAAAATAAAATAAAATAAAACAAAACCCTCCAAATATTTAACTGATGTTAGCACTGGCACTATTTTAGGTCTATTCCCTCTGCTATGCTGCCACTGTCTTTTCTCAAGATACTGTTTTTCTCATTATGAATCTTTTTCCAGGGAAACAGGGAGAAGGAAATTGAAAAGTAGCAAGGCTAGTCTCTGAATTGGTTTTGCCACTGCTCTTCAGAAGGTTTGTTGAGATGGACCCAGAGTACCTGTTACCTTGCCAACCATAAAGTGAGTGTTTACAAGTTTTTTTTATTGGTAAATGAAGAGGTAAATGGCTGTTCCATCAGTCCAGGTCTCTAGTGCAGTGTCCAGCTATGCAGGATCGCTACTTCTATGAAAATAACCTTCTCTTCCTGTATCAGAAACAACCACACAGAACCCACAGCAAAGATTTTCTTCAAAGAAAACTGGCAAACTTGAGCAGAGGAAGTCATAGGAAGAGGGATGAATGTAAAAAGGAAGGCTCTCTGTCAAAAAGAATGGATGATTTGGTCACCTTAAAAATAATGGCTTTGAAATACATGAGACATGCTGCCTGCTTACATATCTTACAATGAAGAAATTTAATCCAGATATGGTTTAAATGACCCAAATCCAAGCCCTTTATGCAAAATCAGACCCTTCTTTACTAAAAACCAAAATTAAACTCCTGTGAGTAAGGGCTTATGAGACAAATTAACAAACTACAGAAATGTAAGCAGGCATGATTTTAATGAAAATTTTGTTCTGATTAGTAAGAAAGTTCAGCTAGATCATGAATACAGGTTGTTTGTTTGCTTGTTTTTGCTGAGGAATTAAAACTATGCTAAGCTGAACCTGTCATTTACTTTGAATAATCAGTTATTATAAAAATATCTTTTTTACTTTTTTCATTGAGTCAGTGAGTGCTGTTCTTTTAATGAGAATTTTGTTGTGTATTTCACTGCAACTCCCCCTTCCCATGTTATTTACTGTGAGAATGTGACCTTATTCTGGGTCATGATTCAGTTTGATATTTTAGTATGTTTTTTATCCTGGAAGAAAGGACAATATGTAATACATCACAACATGAACAAGGTTATTTTCATGAAGATTATTTGCTGTAATTTTTCAGTAGCACTCTGGTAAAGAGCCTTTATGGTTGCCATTAACCCTGAGTACAGGGTTATTTTATCCTTCCTGAATTGCTGAAAGAGCTTTAAATGAAAATAAAGCCTTCTGCCAGGAGAAACTAGAAATGTCTGTTCATAACAAATGTTTAAAGGGCCGATAAACTCTCAAACTGAGACAGTGTAAACATGAATGATGTGTACAGTTGTTATTGTAATTTATTGAGAGGGAGTTGATGGACAAAACATTTCCATCTTTTTTTCTATGGATTCTAAATTGGGACTTGCAGAATTCTACATAAAGATCTAAAAAAAAACCCTGTGTGCTCAGGCAGGCAGGTGTAGGAGAGCTATTGGTCTTATACAGATAGCCATACATTACGAGAAATTTACCTTACAAGTCTACAATCTAGGCCTATGTGTGCAGATGTACTGTAAATATTCTGATCCACCAGAAGCAGTATTTCCTTAAGCATTTAAAGAAGTCAGAAATATTTTTAATAATTAACAGAAAGTCTGTTAGAAAATGAGAAATATGAACTACCTACCCTTTTTCATGTATTGACTTCTGTGTTACAGGCAATAAGAGAGATCTTACTGGCTTCACTGGTCTGCTCTGTTCCATCAAAATCTCTGTAGAGGGAATTTATGTTGATTACAAGTCTAATTACAATTCCTTTTTTGAAATCTAATTGCTTGTACAAGGTAGAAGGATGAACAAGTAGGAGGTTGCTACCCTCTATACATGTTGGGTAAAATTCCAGCTGGCAGGGCACTGCTTTCCTCATCTCATTTATCCTCTGTGCTTTAGCCTTGATGTGAATATAATAGTAGCTTCTTTTATTTTCAGCCTGATTTCGGTTCCACATTCTCTGGGAGTTATTCCTGGTCTACAGAGACGTAAGGGAAAGAAAAATAGAACTGTAAGTGTCTTTTAAAAGAATCAGGGTCTTTTGGATATTTATGTATGTATGTATATAATTGGCAGCTGATTCAGATTCATTGGAGGGTTTTTTTTCCTTCTGCACTTAGGTCATGGCCAAATAAAAAATCTCTAGGAATAAAAAATATATCTGTAGCATTGAGAACAATGTGGTTACATGGGGGAAAGTGGTTCCAATGTTATTCATCCCTCAGGTATGTGAATGTGAATGGACTTAGTATTTTCACGTGGAAGGGTCTTTTATCAAAATGAGGTGGCACTGCAGAGTGAAGGAAACAACACAAAAATCTTGTGAATTCTGCCAGAACTGAGATTAGTGCCATAGGTTATAGAACCGCTTTATGATGGTAAGACCATTCTCTTTCAGAACTATCTATGAGAGTACGGCTTATTGGAAAATGAGCAACAAAATTTGGGACAATAGTGGTGTAAGTATTATTTGTAGACCTTAGGCCTCACCTGTCTCACAGCCAGTGCCCTTAGTGGAACCTTAACCGGGGACCAACAGGCATTGCGCAGAGGAAGGAGCTGTTGGGAAATTTCCTTTGGCAATCCCCTTTGGCAGCCTTTCCTGGCCCTATATGTACTGTAGCTCTGGGATCTCTTTGGCAACCTCTCCCTGCCAGCCCTAACTAGGTTGTCAGGTAAGTCTTTACCTTGGATCAACAGCCATGACCCATAGAGAAAGGTTTCAAGGTAAATATCTTTTTTCGGCCTTCGTTTTTGGCAGGCCTTTTAGCCCTATTTACACTGCATCTCTAGGGTGTGTTGTTTTCTCAATGTTAATTCTATGCCTTCATCTGAGCCTTAACCCAAGATCCATAAAAAGAATTTTTTTTGCAGCCAGCCTCTTGCTTTGGCATCCCCTTTTCAGCCTTACTTGGCGGCTTTAGGCTTTCTTTGTTTACAAACTCTAAGAAAAATTGCAGGTCTTAACGACAGTTTATGAGTGTGTGTTTGGCAACTTTTATTCTTTTAGGAAAATGTATCGGTCCTTCATTATTACGCTGAATGTGCTGTAAATTCATATGCTGCATGCTGAATAGGCAGGCTGTTAGTGCTACTCTTCTCAAAGACTTGTTCGACATAATTTAGTTTACATTAAAATTCATTCTGAGGGGAGATAGTCACTTTTATGGAATGGAATGAACAGAAAGATCTGTCTAAACTCCTTCAGATGAACATATGTGACATCTAAAAGTCTGTTTAAAGACTATGTAAAGAAGATTGTCCTCTATCATCTAACTGCTGTATTCTCTCAGTCCCCTAAAGTAATTGAAATACCTTATTTTGTAGATGTTGCATTCATGATGCATACAGAACCAGTGTGCATAACAAGGCCGTAAGCACTTCTATATTTTACTTCAAGGAAGAAGTGGTCTCAGGTGATTTGAGTGAATATCGCTGTCACACTTATTTTAAAAGCAAGTTCAACTACATTTTAAACTTGAAGTTTAATAACATATGATATGTTTCATTAGAGCATCTGTCAGAAAAAAATATATCTTCTTCTCTGTGTAGAGGGAGAAGAATCACCTTTGCTCATTAGGCACATGCAGAATGTAATTTCACATGATATGTCTGTTCTGCTGGCAGATTTTGTAACATGGCTGGAATGATAAAGCTCACAACATCATTACAGTGGCAAGAGTTTAACAATCCCTCAGTTTTACTGCTTAAAATATAACCTGAGGGTGTTTCAGAAATTCATGAGGTTTTCAAGTCTTGGGGATGAAAAAAAATATGATAAAGTTACTCCATCTTGAACCATGCAGTAGAGGTGGAATACTAACCCGTATGAGGGTGATTCAATTTTGGTAGGAAAAAGCTTAAAAATATATATGATCAAGTTCTAAAAATTAATGGAAGTGATAGCTGAGGAGGCAAGTAATGACAAGCAGAAACGTTACTCACAAAAATTCCACAGTTCTGGAATCACGGGGCAGTCCCTGAAACCACTAGGAAGTCAGTATAAAATAGATAATTTTTCATGCAGAATGTAGAAATTCTGAAATTTCTCACTCCAGGAAATTGTGGAGTGGCAGAATTTGAAACAGACTTTAACTGCATGCAACAGAGGATGTCACAATAGAATCTTTTACATTCTTAAACATCAATCAATTTCACTCATGTTCTGGTTTGTTTGGTTTTTCTCCTAATTAAAGCAACACCTTTTCTGATAACACCTATCAAAATTTCATCAAACTAAAGATATGTATTTTAAAAATATGAAGAATCTAATGACATTTTAAATTTCTTTTATTTAGACTATTACAATGAAATCTTCAATTTATGGCCCTCTTCCTCAGTAAATATTGAAAAATCAACGTAAGTGTTTCATTCTCCTGTTCTTGCACACCAATACCAGAAGTCAGGTAATCTTGTTATTGTTCAGCAGGGTCTTCCCTTGGGTCTCTTACAGAGGCTTCATGATGATATGTTTTAGAACAGACTTCTAAATATGCAGCAGCCAGCTAGAGTTCCACTGGAGGAGTTTGAACATCTTAAGTCTATTGGAAATTCTTTTTTATTTTTCAGTAAAACAAATCAAATTTTTAAAGATAAGGAATCATGTATGTTCTAGACCCAAACAATTAGCTCTAAACAGAAAATTGCTGAGAAATCATTTGGCTAAATTCTCCCCACGCGGTTTGCAAGAGTTCATGATGGAGGCTAGTTGTTAGAAAATGAAAGGGAAAAGGGATGGTGGTTTTTCTACCCAGAAAGTGATTGAGCTGCTCAGCAGAAGTTGCTCCAGAAAACTGACTAAACCTCCTCTGCCATTAGGAAGGAGAAAACCAAGGATCCATCCCCTTTTCTTCCATACTCTGAGCTTATTAAATAGCTCTTTTCCACCTTCATCCTCTGCAGGACATCGTATGTGATCTGTTCCCAAGGATTATATTGTGCCAAACTAGTATGCATACTTTTTTATGTCCGTTTGAAGTGGAATAGTATTGAGTGTAGATTGTTTTAAAAGAAAGTATCAGAATCATTGCATACAGCAACCTGATTTAAATGATGGCACCACAGTTTTTTGCTTTTATTAGTTTTCTTTGAAAGCTCATTCTGCTAAAGGCTCTGCTGTGGAAAAGATGTTCTCATTTCTCTTTTTGTAAAGAGAACTTTCCAAAAGTTTGATTTAATAGAAAACAATACTTACTCTACTTACACTAGAGGCTTAGAGAGGATTTTATTTCATTTTTCTTTTTCCAAAGTAAGCATTTCCCTCAGAGTGGAGCAGTCCACTCTGAGAACAGAAGTAGAAATTGAGACAGTAGTATTTACAGCAGAACCAATTAGGAACTTGTCTGTACTTTTTTATCCAATCACTTTTTTGCATTTTGGCTCGGAGAAAATAATTTTCAACTCAAAGATATGAGTAGTGCCTATGCAGAGAAGGCAGTAGGCTCTAATTATCTTTTTAAAGTTCCATTAAAACATAAAAGCAAGGGTAACCAAAAATATTAGAAAGAAAGTATGCTTTGCAAGAACATAGAACTTTATTTCTACCTACAAGAAAAGCTTGAGAAATTGGAAGAAGATTTTAAAGAAAACATTACTTCTGTCACAAATGTGACCTCTGCTTGCTCCCAAGTTCCCCATTTTTATTTTCCTATTTTTTTTTTTCCTTTATATGCATTCTAACTTCAGGACACTGACTTTTAACTGACCAGGTGAAGTACTGCACATTCTTGGGAGGAGTTTTACTTAGAGGTTTGAAAATATTTGGATTTCTCAACTCCTTTTTAATACTGCCCCCCCCCCCCAAAAAAAAAAAAAAAAAAATTCTTGACAATAACCTTCTGGTTATGGGAATTCACTCATAGTCTGAGCTTGTCATGTCTATTTGTTATTGGATTTTTTTACTGTTATGTTTCTGTTGTGGAAGCCTGTCATGTTCACTGTGAGTGACTAAGGGATAAAAAGATGGAGAATGTTTATTTTTTTAATTTTACTGTTTCCAGTAAATTAATGGACATTTATATATGATATTAAAGTAAATTTCCTGCAATTTTATTAAAATAGATCTCTGGCATTCAAGATAAACCAAGGAAAATATTTAGGTATAAATTATGTTCTCGATATATTCAATACAGAAGTAAATTTCGCTATTTCATTTTGTGTGGTTCGTTTCCCCCCCGCCCCCGCCACCTCCCAAGGTATGTATTTCACAATCTTGAAATGCAACTGGCACAGTGCAAATCCTTATAAGATAGCAAAAATCTAAATATGGCTGTAAAAGTAAATAAGCAAACACATATCCATATATACAGTTTACTATGATTACATGTTTCTTGCTCTTGAAGACAGGTTAATAGAATCAAGCTGTCTTTTATGTAAGTCCTTTATTAAGGGACTTAAAAAGAAAGTCATCTTGACATTCAAATGCTAAGTGTGAGCAAGGTCCATGAGAGCATAGGAAAATTTGTCACTGTACTCTTCAAAACAGTGAGGTGTGTAACTTTACTTTTCTGGGAGGGAAACCTGTTACTGAAACTTCATGCTGTTAAAAGAAGATTGTGATTATCTGCAAGAGTAAATAAAACATATTAACTTTCTGGTTAAGGTCCAGTGCTCTCAGTAAAAGTAGGTTCTGCTCAAATGAATATTGCTTTTCAAGAGAGTACCTTTTGAAGAAATGAGAAAACAAGGTGTTCCAGAGAAGTTTGGTGTTTAACAAAAAACAAAGGTGAATCTTAACTATTTCTAAAAATGTTATATTGTAATGATCAGGAAAAATATTTTGCTGTGAAACACCTACAGTTACTCATTGTTGCTGACAGCATCGCAGGCACCAGTAGGTTCCAGACCCAAATGTTGTGTCAGTCTGGTCAAGTATGTTTATATTCAATAAAGCCAGAAATGAGAAAACATGGAAGTTAAAGGAAATAAGCTACTTTCAACAGCTATTTCTTCATGGGTAGATTGTCTAGGTTGCAATTAACTGTGCAGGTGCAAAGACTCTGCCACTGCCTTTGTAGTCCTGGAATACAAGCATTTTTGCTGAGAGCTGTCCTTAAACATTTTCATGACTTATTTCTCTATTATCTCATGTATCTCCTCCTATTAAGTTCTTGTCACAAGCTGATAGAGGTTTTTGTTGTCTAATTATTTCTGGCATCAGTCACTGTTTTGCTTCATTCAGGTTCTTCCCCCCATTCATTTGCAGGAATATCTGCTAACAAACTGTAGCTGATGACATCTTGCCCTCATTCAAGGTGCACAAAGTTTTCCTGTGTGTTTGCCATTGCTGTGCCCTGCTGCTACAGCAAGCAGAATTTTCCTTAGGCATAATGGGATGTCTGTGTAATGGGACACACTGGTGCATCATTAAGAAAATATGTAAATTAACTGTAAGCCAAATAACGAAACCATTTTCTGATATTTTTCCCTGAATGATATTCACTTTCAAAAGGAATTTTAGCTATTATTGTGGAGATTAATTTGAACAGCGAGAAATGTGGACAGAGATCTTTGAAAGTATTGTTTTCTTAGCTTATGCTTCAATGAAAGCTAGGAAATAGCCTGTATTTAAACATGCGAGTCTATCTTCCCAGAAGCCTGTTAATTGCTGAGTGATGAACCTGTGTGGTGAGAGCATATTGATTTTTCACCTTTTAGTCAGCTTAAATTAACTATTTGTTTCAGAAAAGGTCATACTTGTTACTTAATTGTGAATTATTAGAAATAATTGAGCATTTGTTTACATACTGGTAAACAGGATCTAATGTTAATTTGTCTTCTCAAACTGTGGTACATTTTAAAGTTTCTTTTCATTGTTTATGTAGTAATTCCTTTCAGATTTTTTGTTTATTTTCCACTGGGTTTTCCCTGATGATATAACTTTCAGATTCTTTTTACGCAAAAAGTCAATTTTTGATGAAAACACATCATTCAGTTCTAGTAATGCTTGCCTTTCTAGAAAATGTAGAAGATGGATTCATATACCTGGCTGAGCCATAAAATGAGAATTTTAATTTATAATTATTTGTGCTTTGGCTAGTTGTCCCTGACATGTTAGGAACCAGGACTTAGTCCCAGCAGACATTTGTATTTGATCTCGTGTAGTTTCGAAGTAATCTTTTCTTGTAGTAAAGGCAGAACATGTGATTTAATGTATTATTGCTGCATGCCATGGAAAGTTTAATCTTTGTTAATATACTCTGAAATAGCATATTTTCTTATTCTTGCTTGAATTCCTTTTGCTCTGTATTGTAACTCCATTTTGCAGAGGTATGTTAGTCTGAGATCTCTTGTCTTTCAGAGTGTGAGGGATTTTACCCTACTTTTTCCATGCAGGTGAATGTTGGAGTTGGAGGCTTTTGCTAATTTGTTTGGAGGCATTTGCCATTCTTTTATTGAAACTGTTCCAGTATGCCACGAACAACCAAAATATTGTTGGAGCAGGAAAAAAAGCAAGCAAAACAGTTTGAAGGGATTTGGAAATTCTGAAGAGGGCTGTTCTTCAACTCATACTTCAAGACAAAGTAAATTTAGAATAGACAGATATTTTATTGAAAGCACAAATCCAATCTTCAGAACAGGTGTCCTTTCAAACATATTTTTTTTAACATCTTCCAGCAGCTCTTCCCCCGCCCGTGATCCCTCTCCACGAGGCTGAGAGATTTTGGGCTGTTGCAGTGCTTAATGTTCTTCCTGCCTGCCAGAATCTCTTACGAAAATCCAGTAGACAGTTTTTATTCTAGATCAGTTATTTTCAACTTTTCCTTAGTGTGTGGACCTGTTTAGAAAATTCCCATTAATAGTGTTATACAGCATAAGAACCTTTCTTTATGTACTGTGGATTTTTTTAGAGGCAGTTGAGACACAGCTTGTATTATCTATAGAAGAAGAAGATTTGTTGCATCTTCACGGTTCCTCTCTGAGAATACCAATTCCTTTTAGATAGAAAATTGAATTTAGCTTTTGTTTTTGTTTCACATGATCTGGATTTAGGTTAATAAACTCTAAATAAGAAACCTCATCAATTGCAAGTAATTTGGTTTAAATTCCCCAGGTTTGTTTTTTCCAGCAGAGAACATCCAGAGCTAATGATTACTTCAGAGTAAATGATTTACCATGAGTATATAATGTATACGTTAATATATTTAATTAGTCAGATATGCTGACTGTTAGCCTGAGATACTCAATAAAAGCAGTAAGCCTATATTTAGAATAGCTTTACTTCTTTTCATAAAGACAAGCCGTCTTCAAAGTGTGTGTGTGTACGTTCATTGTGGGAGTGGGGCATTTAGAGGTCATACCTCTAGCAGTCTGGTTCACTTAAAGTTAATTTATTTTCTTATGTAACTTGATTCCTTTTCACTGAGGCTGAAAAAAACTCAATTTCTATGATACGTCACCTCTTCAAAGTCATAACCAATGCTGCTGATTCATGACATGATTACCATGCCTTCAGAAGTTCAATTAGCTCAATCTGAAATAGAACTTCCAAAGGCAGTGTTATCCTTTGAGGTAATATAAATGTCAGAAAAAATGTACTAGCTGAATAAATACCATCCACTTACAGTTAAATACTAAGACTGCAGATGGATTCTACTTATGGCACTTAAGCAAACAGAGCCATACTGTAGAAAAGGTTGCAAATATGCCTTTCAGCCCTGTGAATTCTGCCCAAGAAGAATCAATATTAAAAAAAAAACAAGCTTGCAGAGTTCTAAAGTAATGTTCTTCTCTAAGTTGTATATTGTTGTGAAAATCTTTCTGCTTTGAAATCAAATGCACTTGAATCCATTTATTTGCTGTTGTTTTTTTTTTTGTGTACTGCTGATACTCTAAGTTCTTAAATTTCACTAAATTTCAAATTAAACTTCACATAAATTGAGAAAACAGCATTATTTCCATTTTGGAAGAGTTTAGCTGTTTTGGTGAATAGAAGGTTTGGCACCCAGTGCAGCAGCCATGGACGTGTGCTGGGCTCTTCAACTTTGCACATCATGGATACACCTCTGACTTTTCTTTGGAGAGGTGACAGTTGCATGCTCTGTACAGTCTTCACTTCTGTTAATCTGGTAATATGAAAAATGGATTTAGGATAAAAGTAGTCACTGAAAAGGGAGGTTGATAGACAAAGGGATTTGAATCTAGCCCAAGATTACTGTGTGTTTTTTCTTAAGGGGGCAGAAGACTATCCCCCAAAAAACTACGATCTATGGTGACAGCTGTGATAAATGAGGTGGGTATGCTTGACTGGCAGGTTTATATGAAGGGTTTTGTATTGTGCAGCATGTAATATGTAACAAAGATGGCTTTAATAGTTTGCTTACTGGGCCTCAAAGGCTTTCAGTCAGTTGTCACAACAACAGTTTATTTTCAGAATGTGTTTGTAGTGCTCCTTCTCTTCATGTTCCTGAGGAACTTATGGGGTATGTGGGGTATACAGTTTACTGTAACAGATCCAAGGCTTAAGAATAGTATAGGTTTAAGGCTTTCACATAAGCGTACGAACAGTGCAAAACAGACAGTGGAAGTCTTCAGAAAAACATTCAGAAACAGTGTGGTTACTGGGACTTGGATTTTTTGGGGATATGTGATTCCCTGACACTAGATTCTCTGGATTCAATATACCTCATAGAATATTCTAAGAGCTGCCTAGGCAAGCAATGATGTGCCCTGTCCAGATGTCGTCAACATCTTGGTGCTCTTTCCACATCAGACCTTAATCTAGGGCAACGTAAAAATTTTAAGGAGACAGTAGGTGGAGTAAAAGCAGTATGTTTGGTGCTTTTGCAAACCCCTTGTTTCAGCTGTGTCCTGCAAACCCATGTGCTACGAAAAATATGCAGAAAATAGCTAACACTGTATTTTGCTTCAGCCAAATTATGATATAAGGGAACGGGTTGGGATTCCAGGGCACAGCTGAAAGTTATGAGGCAAGGATGAATAATTTAGTAGGGATGCTCCTCTTTCTAGCATTAAATCAATCATAACAATGGTTTGGGTTCAACATTCTCATCAGCAAAAATTCCTCCATAAGCCAAAATGGAGAACAGGACAACCTGTTCATTTTCTGTTCCTGTGCAGTGAACATGTTGGTGGTATTACGAATCAGTTTCTGAAAGCTGCTAGAACTATCAGGCATAATCCAAGCCCTGAAATCTATTTTGAAACATTATTCTCTAAATGGCAGATTTTAATACTGCTCACCATCATTTTTTCAACAATTGATTAGTGTTTCTGAGATGCAGAGTTGTGATAATGACGTTTATTACACAGAATCTGGTGTAACAGCTCAAGTATTTTTTTTCCGGGGCATAACGGATGGATTTTACATGAACAGCTTGCTTTTAGGTTTAGTGTCAGAAAAAGTAATTACTACAAGGTAATTGCACTGCTGCTGGTTTTGTTTGGAACAGAAGGTGACTATTTCAGCACAATTTAGAGTGAAATCTGGTTAGATTTTGATAAAATCCCAAGTAAATATGTGCCTGTAAGAATCATGCTCTGATAAATATCCTGTATCTATAAACAAAAATGTTGTAGTGGAAACCAAGCAAAACTTCGTATTTCTTACACTGGTCAGATGACCCAGGTGCTGCACAAGACTGGTGTTGAAGGAAAAAGACCCTAGATGCTGGTTGAAAATTCAGGGTTTTTTTTCCATGACACGTCAGCTTTTGGTTTTGTGTGGTATTTGCCATATTATCTATTTTACTTTTTCTTGATTAAAAAGTAAAACACTAACTTGTCATGGTTTGGGAATGGTATTTTCCAATTTAGTAGTCTCACTAAAACCATGCCACTGCTCACTTCTGCCCTTCTCCTCCGACTGGAAGCACAAAAGGCAAAGATCATGGGTGGAGCTGCCCTGTGACATAGGAACTGGCTTTCTGACTATTTATTTTTTGTAATTACCAGAAACATTAGAGTGAGCCTAGAACTATGGGAGCTCAAATAGACACCTGTATTGTTCACTAAATAGTTACACGTTTGTGATGTCGTAACTGGCTATTGTAGAAATGATTACAGGGTACCGAACAGAGTTTTGACTTAAAGTGTTGAGTAAGAGAAGAAACCAATTAACACTCATAAGAAAAATTGTTATTTTTTGAACAGTCTCAGCAAGAGAGACATAACTATCTTGACTTCTTCCTGAAGAAATATTCTCCAGTTTTTTGAAAACTGTCAGAGTAAGCATTTTGCTCTTGCTAAGAGCTACCCTTGAAGTGTGTCATATGATGTTATGCAGAATATACGCTGTCGACGTACAGAGATTTGGAAGAGCCTGTGGGACAGGTGAATGAAAAGGATTTGTAAATCTCCTTCATCAAGTATTGAAAGTATTACCATAGAGAAGATAGGTCTCTGCCTGTATAAAGCAACGGGAGGCAGATACTTTCAGTTCTTTCCAAACACAGATTTAAGCTGCATCTGTCTCTTTGAAAGGTTTGCTTTTGATTAACTCTACATAACTTGCCCAGTATCTACGTCATGAAGTTCTGATTTTTTTTTTTCGCAAAACCAAGTGATACCACTGGACAATTTTAAAGCAAATCTATTATACCCTTTTTGATGAGGAAAACAAGAATATGACTTTACTGACAAGAAGTCCAACAATACTGAAGGAGTAGCACCTCAATTACCTTATCTCTTCAGGCCACAAGTTAGATAAGTGGGGAGTCTGACAAATGGTATTTTTGTAAAGCTCCAATTATCTTGAAAATAATGAACTTCGTGTAATCCAATCAAAAATATTGCTAACTTTGCTTCAGGTTTAGAAGTATACTTTTCTTCAGCTAAGAAGTGTATTTTTAGTTGAAATGTGAGTCAGGGACTGGCCCCACAGTTATGTGTGTAAGATTCAAGGAAATTGGAGAATGCTGTAAAACTGATTGAAGTTCAAAATTGTTCTAATGAAGAGGTTTATCCAGAAACAACTATTTTGTTTTATAAGGACAAAGAGCTGCATTTTTTTTTTATGTTGACAAATTAGAAGCACTGCTGCCACCGAGACTGAGACACTTTCTTGATAGGTCAGTGCTATTTAAAGATCACACTAAAAGCTATCAAAGGAAGCACACAAAGAAAGGGCACACATTTGACTATTGGAGGTGACCAACAACAAATATAGTTTATGTGGAACTTGTAAAGAAGGTGATTAATTTAGGAGGTCAAGCATGGAAAAGAAAATAGGAACACCTGAATGTGGTAACACTTTGTGTTTAATAAGCACTTTGTGTGTTATAAGCAGCGTTATTTGTAATTGTGAAAGTCACATTCTGAAGCCTTTAACTTAATATATTTTGATGTGACTTTCAGAGAGTCAGAGCTAAAGGATATGGAAATGATACTGTACTCCACAGCAGAAGTTATTCCTAGGCTTTTGGTTATGCAGGCTCTGAAATGGGGTTTATCAGTCTTACAAAATACACAAATTGTTAGAAAGACCAATTTGATATTAGATTAATAGCAAAACTAGAGAAGGATGAGTGGGAAATATGCAGCATGAAATAACCAAGAGAAAGTTGAATGACTTTAAATTAACCAAGTAATATTTTCCAAAATTAGTAGCTATTAGATTTTTCTTTAAACCAAAACTATTAAAAATAATATTTTATAATTTGCCAGTTGATCACAACTTACAGTATACAGGTACTTTATGTTTCATTGTTTGATAAAGTTACTTTAAAACCTCTTGAAAATATTTGGGAACATATAATTGCATGAGTAATATTCTGCTGCCCTTGTTTTATGCTGTGGTAACAAAGGCGTTAACTTTTCTCTTTTAAATGCTGCTTATCATTCTATGTACTCTTAGCCATGGTCTTTCAGCTTTCAACACTTTCATTTCTATTAATTTCATGAATTAGTGTTTACTTTTTAATTCTGCAGTCTTGGATTTCAGTGTTCTTAGGTCTTATCAGTACCAGAGATATCTGTATCCTTCTTTGATTAAGTTAATGTAGCAGAAGACCTAAGGGTGGATTTCTGATTATTTCATGCATTTTCTGAGATTGAGACACATCAGACTGGATGGCTCCTGTTTTCAGCTATTACTCTCATCAGGTTAAAACTGAGGTTTTTGGTATCATTTGTATATAATTACTTTAGATTTGATTTTGAATCCTCTGGTATAAATGATTGTGTGAAACGGAGCATCTGATAATACTACAAACAGATAAAGTCTGGATTAGTAAAGTATCAGATTGAGATATAGGGTATGCAGGTTCTCTTTACTCTTAGTCCAAGGACAGAGCAGTGATGAGACAGGTGCTTCATTTCTATGTGCTGGACTTAACCTGCCTGTAAAGTAGGTATAACGATGCTAATACATGTAAAGTGCATGCATTAGATGTTTAAAGCACTGTAGGAGAAAAGTTACTATTAAAGGTGTGATTCCTGTGTTATCTCTGTTCAGTCTAGTCTGGGGAATCCCAATCTAACTGCTGGACAACTGCACTCTTTTGAATAATTGAAGTTTTTAACTTAACACTGTTGTTTTTTTGGGTTTGTTTGTTTGTTTGTTTTGGTTTTGGTTTTGCTTTGTTTTGGTTTTTTTGGTTTTTTGGAGGGGCTGAGTTGTTTCTTTTTGTTCATGAGCATCTTGTTTTATTTTGAAATGAAGAAGTAGCTCTGTTCTTTCAAAGATGTATATGTATACATGTAGTATAAAGAGAAAGTGGTGTACTTTAAAAGACTTATGAAACAAGTCAGATCAGCAATCTAAAAGTGGCATGGAAATAAACAGTTCTCTTTCATATAAAAGTATAGCAAGATAATATACAGATGTTAACTCACATTCCTAATTTTTAATCCTCTGTGGAGGTGATTCCCCTGTTCTGAAGTTCTGTCTGTATATTAGAAGTGCATTTATGGAATTAGGAGGATTGGACAACTAGAAATTAGTGAAATACTGATAATATCCAGTTCTGAGTAAAAGCATTAATACAAATTTCAGTGTGCTCCTAGTAATATGAAATTAGTTTCTTAATGCTCTCAAGTACAGGTCTTCTGTTGCTAAGGTCCTCCTTGATCGTCCTAGTTTGTCACGAAGAATTACTGCTCAAAAAGGTGTTTTTGACCTTACCTTATGTTGGTGTGGCCTCCTGCAGTAGCTGCCAGCACTCCAAGGTTCCAGTGAGGATTGACAGGACAAAGAGAACTAAAGAGAACTAAACTCTCTAACCACAGCAAAACATAAGACTGTAGGACAGCAAATAGCACTGTAAAGAGAAGCTGAAAGGAATTTCTCTTTACACGTTACAAAATCTTTGATTCTCTGTTTCACGTCTCACCAGCTTGGGCAGGGGATGCTCCCCTGTCTCCAACTACGTTACTGGGTGGCAGTACTGTAAGAGAGTGGCTGCTGTTTTCAGGGGCTTGTCTAGTATGAACAGAAGAATAAAGCCAGTGTAATAGTAATAATTAAAGTAGTATGTAACAACACTGAAAAGTACCTCCCTATCCAGGTAATTGTGTGAACCAAAAGTTCTTTTATACTTTATCCATAGACTAAAAGGAAACCAGAAAAGAAACACCAATAAACCATAGTAAATATAATAAAATAAGAGGTTTTTTTTCCCTGCATGAAAGCACAATTTTTTGAACTATACTATTTATATGAAGTAGAACATCTCTAGATGTGGAAGGAAGAAAGGTTTACTTAGAAATAGCCAAAAAGTAGGTCTGTAATCTGGTGTGAGAACTACATCCCTATTTCAAATCAGAAGGAATCAAAAAAAACCCCCAGAATTGCTGACATCTAGGCAAGATCATAAAAGATGGTGATACACTGACTTGTCACAGTTTCTTCGAAAAGTTTGCTTATGACTCTGTTTTTTAAGGTGCTGTGTGGTGATCAGATCAAAAGAATGTGCATTGGTCACTTAGGAAGGCAAAAGAAGCCAGAGTACATGTGATTTCAGAGGGGCTTAGAGGATTATGCTATACTGTGTAAAAGCAGAACAGTAATTAAGGTCTCCAGATCTAAAACGTCTATATGCAAGAAAACATCTAAAATAAGACAAAACCATTCAGTTTCAGCCACTGACTATGGTTTTTGCTACATTCATGTGTTGAAAGGGTTGAGGGAGGTGAGGGGTTTTAGTTGTTTTTGGGGTTTTTTTCCTTAAGATGTATTTAAGTAGTTTCAGGCTATGATTCTCATTAACTAGGAAAACATTAGGATGAAATAACTCGAATAGCACCTATGTAACCTGTCGAATAGATCTACAGCCACAATTACTGAAAGGCTTTAATGTGCAAAGTGTATCCTCAACCTTTAAACAGAGGGTTTGAAATCAAGTTCATCTGATAATGACTCTGCTGAAAATATTGACAGGTTGCAGGTAAAAAAGCTGTTTTCTTTGTCATTAACAAGTGGCAAATAATTGATCATTCAGTGGAAGAATGGTTACTTGAGAGTTTAACTAGATGATTTAGTATCCTGTAGTATGATTCTTGATATATCACATTTTCATTGCCTTAACAATTTTGTTTTAAATACCCTGTACTTGACTTAAAAAATTTATTTCCCCCTTCTTTTTATTTAGAAAAAAGGTTGGTATATAAGCACATTTGTTTGCAGGGAAATAGAAAGAGCCACTCTTCTCCATAATTTTTAGGAACTGTTATTTAAATTGCTTTTTAAAAATTCTGTCCATGTGTTGGATGGAAATTTTAATTAGGTTCTGGATGCCAGTCTTGTAATGTAAGGTATAGTATACACAGAAGCACAGAGGCTTCTCGTACCAAAAATGTTAATTTTTTTTTTCATAGTAACGGTGACCTTTTTAAACAATTTTAAAATGAGCTTCTTGGATTCTTAATTTTGTGTCAGATTATATATAAACTCTGTTGTTATCCTTTGGAGGAAGTCTTGCATAATTTAGTAATAAAACAAATATGCTTTGTTATACTCTTTAAAATCTCAGCAGTTCTAGCTCATATCTGTTGTGCATGGGTACCGCAGTCACTAAGAGAGGACATAGTGTCCTATAGTGCATTTCACATGACTCTATACAATTCTAAGGGAACTGTAAAATACATAGTACATGCCTATATTCTTTCCTATAAAACATGTGTGGTGTAATATGAATCTCCTGAGGAATCTGATGAATATTTCTTCCCTTTGTAAATTAAAGGGAAACAAAATAAAATCCTCCCTACAACCTTTATGGTCCATATATTGACTAAGATGGAGACTACACCTAGCTGCGTTTTGTATAATGAAAATGCATTTCTTTTCTATCTAATTGAGAATTGGGATGGCTTTATAAGCCTGTTTTGGTGTCCCTGAGGACTTTGCCAGTGAAAATGTAAAACCCACATGGTCTCCACAGCTCTCTCCTAAGACCATGTTTTTGTCTTGGAAGTAACACAGTGTAATATGAGATACAGCAGTTGCCAAGGTAACTGTTCTTTTCTCATTTGATAGCAGCAGGTGAATGGTTGCCTGGATATCCACAGTAATTTGCTGGGGCTTTAGTAATTCACGAAGGATGTGCACATTCTTTTCCAGGCTTGTTTTTCTCTCACAGAAGCTTTGACTAAAATCTCAAGGTACATGATAAGTATTAAAATATTATTCAATGTTATTAAATAATTATTCTTCCTTTAGTGCTGTGTTTTTAATATTAATATTTTAATACTGTTTTAAATGCAGAATATTAGACCAAGATCTTTTTATATTATGACAGTTCTTTTCAGAAGAACTTATTTTCTGAATTTTTTTTTTTTTAATCTTGGTTTACTATTTCAAAACCCTTCAGAAATTTAACTACTTAACACCATATTTAAATCTGAAGCTAATGAGACAAATCCTGCAAATGGAATTTCTGGTTTGTTTTTATGGAACTTTCCTTTAGTGAAATCAGTAACATGTTTGAAAATGAGACTGGTGTCTCATTCTAACTCCGCTGTGGAATTCTCCTGAATTTAAAAGGAAATACACCCAGCAAAGAGGTGTTCAGATTTTGTGAAATAAAATACTTTGAGAATAGATGTGAAAGTTCTCATGAAATGTGACATAATAATTACTTTCAGTGATTAGAACCTAAGTTGTCATTGTGCCGTAATTCAGTTTTAGATTTACTGTACAAGACTTGCAGTTTTATTCAGTCTGTTGGCAGGTCCAGAAAGAATCTGTTGCATTGGTTATATCACAGTTTATTAGCTTATTACATACACATAATCAGAATGGGAAGAAAATCTTAAATTTAGGACAAACAGAATGCATCTTAGAGGTTTCACTTGTGCATAAAGTTGACCATACAAGCCCCTAAACATGTCATATGTATGTGGCCTGAATTCCAGCTGTTAAATACCTCAGAACTGAGCAGTCTCCTCATGTAATCTCTAAATTTAGCCCTATATGTGAAATAGCATTTCTTAAAGAGAAATATATCTTTCTTCTTAATTCTGTTGCTATTATGAATAATACCAATGTCCCCAAATAATAACATTACAAACAAGCTGGCAGTATATAAGTAACCAGCTAAATAAAACCTCCAGCCATATTTATGAAGAGAAGGACAAGACAGGATCAAACCCGTTCCACCTAAGAATTAAATACGTACTCTCAGTGGAACTATTCTGTATACTGGCAATCATGACATTCTGAGAGATTTGATGGAAATCTTGTATTTATTTAATTTCTATAGGTTTTGTCTTTATGAGCACTTGATTTCTGAAAAGTAGAATTAGTGCTGGGAATGAGTCTTTTAAAGCTGACAGTGAAACTGCTTTATAACAGAATTTTAGTCTGCTTTCTTTCAGTTACTGAAATAAAATGGAATGTGTGCTATTATTGTATGGGCTAGACAATTCTTGGCTCAGAAGTAAATTGTTTTGCCTGTCTAAAAAGGGGTTAGGGAACAAGTAGATTTTTAGGCATCCATCTTCGCCAAGACTACCATCTGACAGGTAGACTCAACATCTTGACACCACTGTAAATGTTAATGTTAGCTCTGCTTTGTTTTGATCGCCTTGTCAGACACTTATCCACCAAAAGTACTTATTTAAGTAGATCAGACTCTTAGAATTAGCAAAACTACTTTAATTCCCACTCTGAAGGACACATTTTTACTGAGGCGTGTAACTTCAATCAGATGTGATAGTTGTTTTCTTCTCCCTTCATGACTTGACACTAAATCCTGTAGCTCAAGTGAATGACAGCAGTGACCAAAGCACAGCTCTAAGATTCTGGATTGACTTAGAAGTTACCTGAAGTGCAGCATTTGTAACAAATAAACCTCTATAAGACTTCTGGAGAAGCTTTCATAAAATTTTTTTTTTAATGTTTGATTATTAAAATAAATTTCTCTCTCTTCCTATAAAGATTTCCAAACTCATGTCTGCTATTAAACAGAGGTGAACCAAAAGAATATTACTATAGCTGCTAGTAATTTCTGAACAATAGAAAAAAATGCCTCACTGATATATACTTATTGCCTCCGGTTCTAAATACCATGTTTTCAATTTATAAAGTCTCTCATTAGTGGAACAGGATGGAAAATACAGTCCTTTTAAGCTGAAAAACAAGTACTCCTGTTTATTTCAGTAGGAAGAAACTGACCCTTCAACAATACCCTGGGAGTCTGCAACTTCAGTACAGTTGTACGTAAAAAGCAAAATTAACCCAACCAAACATAAAACAACAAACAAAACTGAGGGTACTTAGATCCTCCTAAAGCTGCATTTCTCTGTGGTAATTATATTATTTTCTCCCATAGGTGTAATAGGGCTTCTAGAAGCTGTTAGTACCAGGCATGTGTTTTCTTCAAAGTGACTATTGTTGCAGAGGTGAATCATCAAATGTGTTGCGTTTTCAAAATTCTTCTTAGTTTATAGAAGTAAAGGTTGGCACTTGCTGGGAATTTTAACAGCTCTGACGAATTAAACCTGTGAAATACAGACCTGGGAGTCCAGAAAATAGCTTTGAAAGGATTCAGTATTACATTTGAATAGAAGAACCACTGAATTTAATTTTTTCTTAAATATTATATTTAAAGTTTGGTGCTTTTTGTGTGTCCAGAAGCTGCAGAACAGATGTAATATTTACAAAAAGATTAACAACACAGTGTTGTTTGAAAACATGGTAATATCTTGTGACATGAGTGATCTATATATGTTGTTAGAAAACAGTGTGTTCTGCAGCAAACTTCTCAGCATCTCACTTTATCTACTCTTCTTGTGGCTGAGTTTTGATGTCTAAAAGGATAGGTGGAGGTCCCTGGAGAGCAACTGCTTGAACAACCTCTTTGCAGAAGAGTAAAATTACATATATAAAGCTTTCTTAGGTGAGTTGTTTCTTCCTTAAAATATGAGTGAAAAAATTTTCAGGCTACAGATTGAATTTCTGTCTCTTGATCAATAGCAAATCAATATCAGATCAATTAAAAATGTCTAATGTCTTTTAAATTTTCTATAGTGTTTCAGTGCAACTGCTTATAGAAACACTTTTTTCCTTATTGAAATGATACAGAAGTAATTTTACTGGCTATAATCTGTCCAAGGTAAATTAGTTTGAGGTGGAAGAAAAAGCTGTGAGAGAACAAGTGCTCCGACTCCTGCAGTCTAGGAGCAGAAATGTACCATTTGAGCTGTTTTAGTTAGAGGAACTAAAGTAGTTAACAGAAGTGAGTCCTGTGAGTGAAGAGGTAGGTTAAAATAGATTTTAAAACAGAGGTAGGTTAAAATAGTTTTGGATAAGCAGCTATACTGAGGCAGTCTCATGTTTAACAGCAGATTGAAATGAGCCTTGTGAAGATCAGAGCTCCTAAAACTGGTTCCTAGAAACAAGCTGTGAATGCTCTTTCACCAGGCAGTGGGAGCCCAGTGTATATGTTAGGGCTTCACTGCACTGTGACAATAAATGATGTTATGGACCGTGTGTGAATTACCGACTCTTATAAATGAAATTTATCAATGTAACTGGTTTTGAAAATGATGATTTTAAATAATGGATTTGAAGTGAGTAAAGTTTTTCCTATTGCTTATGATGTACTCTTTAAGAAAGCAAGCTACACTGACTAGAAAAAAAAACGGTTAAATCACAGTTTGATCTTGTGTTGGTCCAAATGGCCACCACAAAACAAATGCTGGTAAAATCCTACTTTGAGTTATTTTGACAACATAAGCAGTATTTAGGGACTTAAAAGTTGAACGTGTGCAAATGCCATCCAGTATAATGTAAAACTTCATCTCCAGCTTTCATTAGGCATTCTCAAGTTCTGTATATTGTGGCTAAATACAATCCCGGCATTTATGAGTGCAGATGGTGTTTTTAACCAGCTGTACCACTGTGATGTAAAAGGAATTCCTTGTAACATAGAAGGGCACCTCATCAGCTGAGGGGAATGCAAGGAGAAGTGATCTAAATGAGCCCAGAGAAACATCTGTTGCAGTCATAAATATATATGAGTCTGTTCAGCTGTATAGAATTAAAATTATGTTTCGCTAACACTTATTTTAATAAGCCATAAAAGAGATTGCATTGCAAATTATAGATGCTGACTGAATTTTAAAATCAAACTAATGCTTATTTTTGTGTTGCATTTTCACATCAGGATAACATTGTGTTTCCCTTAATAAAGCTAGAAATAAAGCAATTTGGCAAAGAAAGTAACAGGCTTACCCCATATTTTTTGTGAAGAGTCATAGTTTGGGCTAGAAACGATTAATAAATTTGAAATATATTTTGTATATTACTCTTCACATAAGAAAAAAAAAATTAGGAAACTATCTTCTCTTTATCCAGGTGTAAAGTCTCTTTCATGTTCCTCTCATCTTGGAACTAGCAAAACCAGCTTTTTTAATGAAGCTCCTCATTGTGTTCAATGGTTAATGGATTAAATTAATTTATAAATTAGGTCAATTGTCTTGCAATACTTACAGTCTTAGCTCTTTTCAATGCTGGTAAGGTCACAATAAGTTTCTATACACTTGAGAGAAAAAAAGAGAATGAGTCATACCCATATCCCAAGGGTGGGATTGTTTTCTTAAGTCTTAATGGCAGAATTCCCATTCCCCTAAATAAGACACAATTTCAGCCTCTTTTCATGTCTTATATTTCTTTCCTGCAAAATAACCTTCTTAATATATTTTCAAAGTTGTGCTTCTGTCAGTCCCCTGTGATTTTTCTTTCTGTTTTTTTTTTTTTTTTTTTTTTTTTTTTTCCCCAGAATGATCTTGTGGTTTAACCCTGGCCAAAAACTAAGCACCACACAACCACTTCCACTTCTCCCCTCTCCTCACCACTGCAATGTAAAGTAAGAAAACTCTTGGGATGAGATAAAGACAGTTTAATAGGGAAAGCAAAAGCTGTGCACACACAGAGCACAAGGAATTTGTTTATTACTTCCCATGAGCAGGCAGGTGTTCAGCTGTCTTCAGGACAGCAGGGCTCCATTATGTGTAGTGATTACCTGGGAAGATCAGTGCCACCACTCCAAATGTCCTCCTGTTCCTTCTCTCCTCAGCTTCATATGCTGACCAGGATGTCAGGCGATGTGGAGTATCAGCTTTGGTCAGCTGAGGTCAGCTGTCCCAAATGTGTCACCTCCCAGCTTCTTGTGCACCTACAGCCTCCTTGCTGGTGGAGTGGTGTGAGTAATAGAAAAGGCTTTGACTCGGTGTAAGCACTGCTCAGCAGTAACTAAAACGTGCCTGTATTGCCCACAGTGTTTTCAGTACATATCCAAAATACTGCCCCACCCTAGCTACTGTGAAGAAAATTTACTCTATCCCAGCTAAAACAGCTCAAATGGCTAATTCCAGTCTTTTCTCAAGTTGGCTACTTGTGTGCCCCTCTTTAGAGTGGTGAACTCCATTGATGATGATTTTTTTTCCATTATTTTATTATCATTTTGTTCTACAGGTGTAGCTTACTCTGATTTTTGCTGCAAATACTGTTTCCACTTACTGATAGTCTTCAACCAAATGTATAATACATGCCATAACCAATCTATCTCAGTACCCTTATCAACAGCCATTTAAATTCAACACAGGTTTTATGTCTGTCTGGACTTGCCAATCTAACTGATGTAATTTGGATTTATTAGAAAAGTTCTAAGTACTGTTACACTTTCAATTAAAAATAAAACTCCTGAAGTAGTCTGAAGAACATGCAAGCTGATATTTAGCAGTTCAGTTTTCAAAATAACCCCCCCATTTAACTATAAATACTGTCATTAATACTTGAAAAGCAGATTACTTACTTGCAATGCTTAGCAGTGTATTGAAATTGTTATCTCAGAATATTTGAACAGTGATTTAAATGAAATATTGAAATGTATTAATCTTTTTGCTCCTCATTTAGGAAGAATATGATAATGAAAAAAATTAATGGTCTGAAATTTGTTTGTGTGCACTACTCAGAGAGAAGCTTTGATAATTCCTGCTCCTGCAGGACTATTTCTGTCAGGCCTTGTTATGCTTGACTTGTATCATCCTTGGGAGCTGCTCTGTCAAATTGATGTTTATTTGATATATATTTAATTTCTCTTCAGTAAATTTGTCCAGACACATGCATCATGTGCACACATGCCTTCTCTTATGCTAAGAAGATAAGCAGAAAGGGACACCGGGAGATGTCAATCCATGTTTTAGGTAGCTGTGGTTTACTGTATGCTAATGGACATCTTTAGCTTGACTGCACATTCTACCAACATTCACTGGGTCCTACCTCAAGGTGGAGCTGTTATATTTGCGATAGAGACAAGACTTGAAAAGCATTTTCTTCCCCCAGATCCTGTTTCTGATTTAAATAGATGTATGAGTTTTATTGGTAAAGAGAAACGACAAGCAATTTTCCTCCCCCTCAGCAAAAGCTGGAGTCGGCAATGTGGCACGCAGGTGGATGGGCCTACAACACTGACTTTTATTCAATCTGACATCACCTTTTGTAGGTTCAGGAAGATACATACCTTTCACTTACAGTAGGTATCCAGCAGGATTATGACAATATGTGCATTCCAGCTGTCAAAAGCAGTGCTGTTCTTCTTGTGGCTCTTTGTAATTGGGAATGTTTTCCCAGAAGACAGTGTGTGTGTATGTATTGTGTTCTAATTAAGACTATATGAGACAGTGATGGCAGGCTGTCAAATCAATGGGACGCTGAGTATATTTTAGTCTCCGTGCTATAGTCTAAATAACCTTTTAAGGACTCTGTTCCCTCGATGTGGTAAATAAATGCTGAATGTTTTATACTTAATAGGCTTTGGAGTAATGTGTTCCACATGGCTTTATTGCTGGAATGAGACCTTCTTATCACTAAATACACAATAGTGACATGAGGTCATTTCAGCATGAAGAAATGCATAAATCTCATAGATGAATGAAGTCAGTTTATTGTGAGGTTTAGTTGAACAGGAATACTCTAAAGTAAACCTTGGTGGCAACTTTAAGGAAAATGAGAGAAACCCATAAATACTTAATCTAGTCATCTTTGACCTCTCAGTTTAGTTACTATGAATGTCTATCTTAGCTGGATCTGTGAAAGTGATGCTCATTTCCTGCTTGGTTGGTTTTTTTTTTTTGTTTTTTTTTTTTGAGTGAGAGTATCTTTATTCTGGTAACTTAGAACATTGAGTATATCATATATTTCAAAAGCTTCCTTCTTCAGAGTAGCCTCTCTCTTAACAGGTGTAACAAATGACCTGCTTGTAGTTCATGTTGTGTGAAGTTTACCAGAAGCAAGAAGAAAATAAATTAGGCCCTGAATAGCTTGTGTGACCTGAACTGGGAGCAGGTCTGGGGGGCCTGTCTGATGGGCTGGGTACAAAGTGCCCATTGGTGTGGGGGTTCACATTTTGAAGCCAGTATTCTATACAGAGTTGGGTGACATTTTTTTGTTAAGACATTTATTCACCGAAAAATGAGACTTCTAATTGCTGGCAGTATTGGTGAAATGGGATTCAATTAGCTTTGGCTGGCAAAAAATGGAAAAAAAGAAACATTCTTGAATGGTGAAACATTTTAGTGTTCTAAAAAACCAACATTTTGATCATTTGGGCCTAGACTAGGAACATGGAGACTTGAAGATAATGCACAAAACTGAAGATAAATTCCTTATTTAAATTCAAATCTTGGTTTTAATGGAGGTTTTATTTGCATATAAACGATGAATGGTTTTGTCCATTTTGTCCAATTGCCTCCAACTATTTAATTTTTTTATCTGTTCCTTAGAACTTTTTTTGTCCTTCTAATATATGTATTGATTCATGCAGGGAGTGAATTCATTTCAGCTAAGTACCCTTCATCACTGGAACAGATAGGCAGAAAACAACAGGAACATTGATTCATATCTTAGTGATGTAAATGATAATTCTACTTCAAAACTAGTTCTTCTATTAAAAATTATTGGGATGAAAGTAGTTCCAGCTGATTGAAATAATCAGTTTTCCCTAAATCATACTGAGCCTGAAATATGAATGAGAAAGACTGAAAATTGTGATAGTTTGAGCTTTTTGATTGTTTGCTTGAGGAGCACTTAGGAGGAGTTAAACCTTGTGTTGTGGAACTAGTCTGTTTACCTTAGTCGGTGTTGGTTGTCTTGCCTAGTGCTTTTCAGAGTATTTAGGGACATGTTTAATACCCTTGATGAAAACAGATGTTGAAATTCCCTGCTAACTGGAGTCCAAGGTATTTCACTGTGCAGTCAGTTCTGCAAATTTACTTATGAGTTTTCTATGTCTTTTAGGTGCGCTGGGCCCAGTTTGTGAGTAACTTTGGTTCTCGCCTCATATGCTACTTGTGGTTCTTGCATGGTTCATGTCTGTTCTGAGAAAGATAATTCCTTACATCAATATTTAAAGTTATTTGAAACTGATTGGAGGCTTTCTGGCACTCAGAGCACAATTTTGTCAGTTTATCCTAAGTTGGTGAGAATTAACTTGAACTTGCTTTCAGACTGAGCAGCAACTGAACACAGCCTTGGCAGTTGTCAGAACTGTATTGCAGTATTATTATTATTATTATTATTATTATTATTATTACTACTACTACTATTACTACTACTATTGTAGGATGCATGTATGGGTGCTTCCTCTTTGTTTTACAGGTAAGTTTCTTAATTTTAGGGCTTGAGTCCAGAAGAATTAAAATTAGTGTGGAATAAACCTTCTATTGCTGTCCCATCTTTCTTCTCAGCTTATGCTGAGAGCTGTACTTTCTGTCTTTCTGCTCAGCTTTTCAGAAGTACTGCAGATAGCAGCATTTAAAAATCAAACTTTCAGTCCCAGCGGTTTCAGTCCCTGCTCTTGCTTCTCTATGCTGGTTCTAGCTGGCAGCTTCAGCTCAGCTTGGGTTGGAGTGGCCGGTGTTGTCAGAAGCAACTTTTGTTATCCTCTCAGCAGAAGTGATCTGAAAAACATGGCAGAGGGAAGAAGATGAGCTGAATAAGCTTCTAGCCAGCTAATAAGGGTACGTTCACAAATCCATCAGGGCTTGAATGCCTGAAAAGAATACTAATTCTCACATTTCCTGAGAAGGGCTTGCTGCTGCCCTTCTGTCAGACAAAGGTATGTCATCAGGAAAGAATCCCTAAAATTTATGAGCTGCAGACTTATTGGCATTTTTCAGCCTTTACTGGTATTTTATATATACAGATAAAGTAATGAATAGAGTATTCAAAACACATCCCCGTTTTCTTTAAACTTTCTGGCACATTTCAGTTATTAAAACTAAAAAGAAATCTTAGAGAATAATTTAATAATGTTGAGAGACTGAATTGATTATAAAATTGAAATATAGATGACAGCCAAGTTGTCCTGGACTTGTCCTATCCCTTCTCTCTCAATTCAGTGGTCTCAATCTTCATCCTCCTCCAAATCATTTTCAGAGAGAATGAACTTGGAACATTTCCTTGGGATTTCAGCAAGTTGTGACACTCTACAAATATCAGCTATACTTATTTAAGCTGAATCTGTACTGGATATTATGATGCTTTCAGAATGTATCTGAATATCTGAAAGTACTGTATTTTGTGCCTGTAAGAGTGGGTACACATTTGATCTGGCACATACTGAACAGATACCACCTGTATAGAATAGATCCTATACAGAGCACTGTTGTGTGAATCGATTTTCCTGAATGAATGCCTTTGGCATAGCAGAAAGAACAAGAATCTGTGGGGAAAAAGACCCTCAAACCAACATGTAAAGTGAATTCTCTAGGAAATGTGTTTTAATACATCTGTAATTTTTTATTTGTGCATCACACATAAAATGAACTTTATTAAGTAATCCTAAAAAAAACCCCTCCAAAATTAACCTCATAGGTTATTTTTTCTATCAGGATGTTAGAATATCTTCACACTATTTAGAAGTTCTGGAAACCTTGCTTTTATAACCAAGACAACATTTCTTGAGCATTGAGTTACCCGGTTCTGTTCATGCTCTTCTGCTGTGTCCATCACCAAGTTATTTGTTTTCCTGATCTGTTTCTATGGGAACCATGTGGTTTTAATTACATGTTATGATGTGGGATTATCTTTTTGCTTTGGCAAGATTGCTTAATGTCATTCCATCTCTGTAATGAAAAAATATGTATTTTTCAGTTGGCATAAAAATATAGTCAAGCGATAAACTAGTGGTGATACTTCCCCTAAATTCTTTGTTATATTTTGGGACTCTTTATTTCTTCTTTGGGGTTTATTGCTGTGTTTTTAAAGTGCTTTCTTTATTTAAAGTCTTAAAAGTCTTTCTGTACTGTGCTGATGTGGTGGATGAAGTGAATATAGTCATCTTGTAAGATGTAAGCAGAAGTAGGATTGCATTTACTTGCTGAGGAGGAGTCAGATGAAGCAGCCTACCATTTAGGATTTGAAGGGATATGACAACAGCCTTTGTATTCAGAAGTTTTGGTTTTCCTAAAAACCCCTATGTTTGCTCAGCATAGAAAACCCTCAAGTTGTAGAAACAGTACTGCTCACAGCTGTTTATGAATCAGAACTGACGTATTCAGCAGTAATAACGTTAAAGAAAAATGACTGCCTGGCACCCTATTTTTCCAGGAGGCATTTTTTTGACAGGTAGATCTATTGAGAAGCTGGCAAAAAGTCAGCAGGAGCTCTGGAGGTAATGCATGGTCAGAAGGAGGCCTAGAGGCAGCGGCTGTGTCTACTGACTCTTCTTGTCTTTCATTTTGTGATTTAGTGACCTTTTATAGTTCAGCAGGCAAGGGGGCTAGCTGGAAAATACATCATTGGGGCTTCAGAGACAATTTTATTTCAAGATACACAAAATACAGTTGTACAGTAGTGGTGTTGAGGGGAGTATGAAAATCAGAACATTTTTGCCCAGGTGTTTCTTATATGGATTTAGTCACGTATGTTGCCACGGGTAGTGTCAAAGCATTCTGTGAGTGCAGTGCTTGAAAAAATAGTTATGACCAGCATTATTCTGGAATGCGCTGTCTGAGAAATACATTAAAGCCTACAGAAACTGAAACCCTTAATGGAACTTGTCTGAGCCTTCTAGTAGTAATGAGTAACTTTCAAGGTTATTTCATAATATTCCATATTAAGGTGAAAATTGATATAATTTCAGTACTTTCTCTTTATGCTGAGAGAAATCTGCTAAAGATAATCTGCTGAGTAAATCCTGTTAATTACTGTCGTTTTCGGAACAAATTTCAGCCCCATTTTTCTCCCCCTCTCTTGTTTGAAAGGTTTTATGGGACCTCAGCATAGACCTTGTACAATAAAAAGTAGGGAATTATATTTAGTTTCTGGAGTTTAACCCCTTGAATTAAGAAAGATGTCATGGCTTTGTGTTAAGAAATTGCTATAGTTTTTGTAATAAAGCAGCAAACCTACATTTTTCTGGCCCTCTAAACCACAGCTTCCAGAAAAAGTAACCTTACTTTTACAATACACTGGGGATAGTAAAGGGTGTGTGTGTGTAGGGTGAGGTAGTGTAAGGTTAGTGCATCCTTTTATGTTAAGTGTTTTTCTAAGCTGACGTAAACAGAAAATTATAACACTTTCTACCATGATATCAATACATGTGTTGTTGTCTACTTAGGGAGAATAGAACAACCTCTTGATTTCTATTTTATGGCAGAAAAACTTCAACTATAGTTTTGTAGTTAAATATTTCTGATTATTTGTTAAGCCTGCAGAGTAAAAAAGGCTGACATTATATCCAGGTTTTACCCAATAGCCTTATGATTTCATGTCAGTCTCTAGTGTTTTCATGAAAATATAGATTGAAAAGTTAGCATTTTCTTGCATGTTATTCACAGGAGGATGAAATGGTTAATCTAGTTTCCTTTGTATTTGTATTAATCAAGTTGGAACTAATTACAAAACATCATGGATCATGAGCTGACATGCGTGTTTCTATAGATGCTTTCTAGAACAAGAAATATTTCTGTTGAGACTTGCCATACATCTTCAGACAGAAAAATCGATACAGGGATTTCTATGCTATTGATCATGCTTGATTTCTTAACATTACTGGTCTATAAGTCTTAAGCTATCTTTTATAAAGCATGGACTTTACATGAAGATGAAAGTTATGTATGAATGAAGTGGGATTGTTTTATAATTACAGCGCCTTAGCCAAATGATCTAAGCCTGTGGTGTCCATAGACACACTTGCTCTGCAAACTCAGTTTAACTGCTCTTTAATTGATAGGGCCTCATTGAGTAGGTGCAAATGCATTTGCAGGAATTAATTGTTATTTTCTTGTTTTGTATAATCTCAGACCTCACTGACTTTAGTTGTAATCAACGATGTTCACAGTTTCTAAAATCAGATACATCATAAAGTATGTTCCAGTACTTTCTGTTGACTTTAACAGTAAGCAATAGTGAAATCTAACTTAACAGTTTAAGGACAACAGTTGTCACATCATTATCCTTTTGGTAATCTTACTGTAGAAATTGGTTTTGCCCATGTGTATGTTAAAAGAGAATGAATTTCTCTCTTGAGCCCTTCTGTGCCACTCAATACGTACAGAAAACCATGCCTCTGATGATAATATGTATTTTGAATGCTATTCAAAAAGAGAGTGTAGAGGAAATTAACTCCATTATCACAAGCTCCTGTCACTTGTCTTTTGTGGTAAGACCAGTGGAGATTGTGTTGCATGGAAAGGAAAATTGGGCTGCTTTCATTCATTTTCTGATCTAATTAATTGTAGTATTGCAACATGAACTAGAGAACAACTTTAGTTAAGTACTTGTATATTGATGGGAATAGCATTCTACTACCTTTTTCATTGTATTTGAACATTCTTTGTTAGTGGAGGAAACTATCTTCCAACAGCTCGAATATCAGGTTTGCATGCATTCTCTTCAATAAGCCAGAGTTAATGTCGTCACAATGTTCACCTGAAATAGTCTTCCAACTGAGGCTTTCTTTGTGTGCTGTTAATGATTTGCTTTCCTTTTGCTATTTGCATTTGTGTTTTGATAGTTTTATAATTTTTTGGAAGATTTTTCAAAACTTTGCAAATATGTTGTAACAACCTGTAACAGTCAAGCTATCCTGTGTTTAATATTGTAAGTTTTAATTTTTATTTTCCTTTTTTTTAATCAGCTTGAAGTGTAGTGTTGTTCATACAAAAAATATTTCGGGATTGCATCATTTCAGTGTGTTACTGTCTCACTTTGCCTAAAGCATTTGAACAGCTGTCTTTAGTAGTTTAATGACCTCATTGCTCAAGTATTTGCTGGATTTAATTCCAAATTTCCACTTAGAAGATAACCTTACTTCGGAGTAATGCTTAGGACTTTATATGTATTTTAATTGGATCAGTATTTTAAGTCTATTTTAATTTTTCTCTAAGGGATATCTCAGCATATGAGAACAATTTTTGATGACTCACTGTAGGACAACATTTACACAGTATTAATTGAACAAACTTCTGAATCTGTAAAGTGAATTATGCAAACTACCAAACTTTTATCACAAATTTTACAAAACTGTATCAAGTAAAAAATTATTAACTTGTTAATAGCTACCTTATTTACATGTGAGTGGCCTCTTCCATTCTTCATTTTTCCCAGAATTCAATTATTGCATACCCCAAAATGAAGCTTTTTATTGTATTATTATTATATATACTGATTTTTATTAGTTTGGGTTTGAAGTGTTTTATTGAGCAATTTGGGTGGAGTTTTTTTGTTTGGTTTTTTTTTTTCAGGGGGTGGGTTTTGGTCTTGTTTTGCTTTGCTTTTATTTTTATCAGGAGCAGTCTAATTGCTTATTTTATATAAAAGTCACATTAGTGTCACTCTCAGTACCATAAATTATTTAGTTGTGTGGATGCTTTTGTCATGGATGCTCAGCATTGTCTCTTATCTGTGTGTAGAAATAAGTCAAGCAGTTTGAATGCTGTTGAGGTCAACTAATCTCCTTTCACTTTTCATTTCTGTTTTTAATAGGATATGATTTTTGCTTTGTTCTCTAGATTTTTTTGCTAATCTTTTATTTCTCCAAAATATCCAAGATCCATACTCATAAGTGTATGGATTTCTGGATATCAGTACTGTCGCACAGCATACAGTTTTGTTAAAGCCAAAGTGTAGCAGGTGAGTTTTCTTGGATGTGGCTTTTGGTTTGACTTTTTTTCTGCTGGGTATAGGCAAAACCAGAGAGTTGATGCCTGTGTCGTGGTTGGATGCTGGCCCGATGCCAGGCACCCACGAGAGTCGCTCGCTCACCCTCCCCTGCCACAGCTGGGCAAGAGGGGAAAAAGAAAGCTTAACGAAGGCTTCATTAGTTGAGATAAGGACTGGGACAAAACACTTCAAGGACAAAAAACAGGCTTAACTTAAAGTTACAAAGTGAATTTATTGCTAACAGAATCAGAGGAGGATAATGAGAAGTAAAATAAGCCCTTAGAACACCTTTTCCCCCCAGCCTCTCCCTCCTTCCCACCAACAGCACAGGAAGACAGGGCAGGGGGTTTGGTCAGTCCATCACCGAGATTTCCTTCCGCTGCTCCGGGAGAGGAGTCTTCCCCTGTGAGGCAGTGGGGTGCCTCCCATGGGAGACAGTTCTCCACGAACCTCTCCAACGTGGGTCCCCTCTCATGAGCAGCAGCCACACCGCCCCTGCTGCAGCGTGAGCCCCTCCCTCGGGCACACAGCCCTCCCAAACTGCTGCGCCGTGGGTCTCTCTTCCACAGGGTGCAGTCCTCCAAGGACAGGCTGCTCCAGCCTGGAAGCAGGGCCCTCTCTCTCCACCGGGTCTCCCACTGGATCACAGCCTCCTCCAGGCATCCACCCACTCTGGCACGGGCACCTCCCCCACGGGCTGCAGGTGGATCTCTGCATCCCCCGTGGATCCCCATGGGCTGCAGGGGCACAGCTGCTTCTCCATGGTCATCACCACGGCCTGCAGAGGAATCGGCTCCGGCGCCTGGAGCACCTCATCCTCCTCCTTCTCCACTGACCTTGATGTCACCATGTTGTTTTCCCTCACATGTTCTCACCTCCTCCTCTTCTCTGACTAGAATCCCAAAATCTTGTGACTTTGTTATGATTTTCTTCTTAAATATGTCATCACGGAGGCATTTCCAACCTCTCTCATTAGCCCAGTCTTGGCCAACAGCTTGTCCACCTTCAGAGCCATCAGAGATTAGCTCTGCTGGACATGGTGGAGACTTCCTGGAGGTTCTCACAGGAGCCACCTCTATGGCCACCCTGCTACAAAAACCAGGCCGAGCAAAGCCAATACAGCCTGAAACTGAAGTCCTAATAAAAATCGCAAGGAAAATACCTTTGTGTCTATGGACACAACCAATGTGGTGCACTCAGAACAAATTTATTTGCCAAAACATCAGGGAGTAAGTGGTTGTTTCTGGTGATTGTTGCTCGTGTATTAGCAATAATTGGAAAAGCTGACAGTCTTAAGATAAAGTATCTAGCTACAAAGTAATACTAAAATATCCTGAAAATTATGTTTTCAGGACCTCATATACTGTGAACTTGGTGCTGAACTAGCAGTATAGGAGAACTGGATTTTTATGCCTTGATCTAAGAAACTGCTGTGTTCTACCCTACATTCTCAAAGGACAAGGAGTATCAGTGATTTGAAGTGTGATGCTACACTTTGGGTCTTGTTGGGAAACATTTTCTCTCTTAGTTTGTTCAAATGGACTTCGTAATTAAAACTGTTCAGATCTTCCTCTAACAAGTTTGAAAAGGCTTAATAAAAAGCTGGTAGTTTTTTATTAATATTTTCACCAAAATAAACAATTCAGAACTCTTGAGGTAGTTCTGGTAGATGAGTCTGAAGTAGTTTTGAATTTAAGACCTGTACTTGTTGGCCACATTATTAGAGATTTGTCACTACCTCATTTTCCAGCACATTCTGATTTTAACTTTATATGCAAGGTAAACGCAGAGCATGGATAGAAGATTAGTCCCTTCAGGAGATGTTGGTAAGGTTTGACAAGTGTCTGGATATAGAATGGGTTTGGGCAGCAAAAAGCAGCTGCCAGATCCACTCAAGCATGGTACCAGCTGTTGATGCAAGGGGATAAAAATATTTCAGAAATCTCTGATGTGTGGGGGGAATTGAGTCCTTATACACACGCACGTAAGACCTTGAAATTCCAAGGTGTTTCACTGATGCTCTGGACTTGGCTGCGATTGTCTACTACTAACTGCAGGTCTTCCAATGTGTATGTGGGAATAAAAAGAAGTTAAAGGAGGGAGGAGTCCCTTTAAAACCAAACCTAAAATCTGGCCCATAAAATGTCACTTGGACACTGATCCACTGGTTCCCCGAGGTGCAGTTAAGTTAAACTAAGTGTAGTTCCCTGCTGTTGTCCCTCAATAACATTACATTGTTTCCAAGAATTTACTGGCTGGCACCTGCTCCTTTCTCGTCCTAGGTGTGATCCAGCCTTCTGACATGGACAGCTGCTGGACTGGCTCAAGCAGGGCTGTGGGTGGTCTAGCATGGCTTCTAGCTAGGCAAGCAATCCAGTTCTGTAATTTGTCACCTTCTGCTGGCAGCTGTAGTGAGGAGGTGAAGAAAGGCTGGAATTAAGAGGAGAAAAAAAAAAAGCTGTCCTCCTCGTCCCACTGGAAGCTCTTGTCAAGTAGCTGAGGTGCAGAGTGGGGGACTGGGCTGCCGGTACTGCTCCCGGCCCTGAGGGAAGGAAGCCCAGGGATTCAGTGCCCTTAGTTCGGCACTGGTATTGAAGAATTTACTGAATTTCTAAACCTGAAGGAAGCTCAGTTTTCCTATTTATCAATTTGCTCGCAAAATTTTTTAGCAATTTGGTAAACAACGTAATTTGGTAATATGTCAATATATTGCGTAGAAACCTGGTTTTTTTCTGGTTTGGTTTTTGTCTTTTTAGCAGGTCCTCCTATATTTGCTGGTTTACCTGATTTTATTTGTCACACAAGCTCTTGAAGACTTAACACAGAATTCAGCTTTACATCAGATGGGAGCAGATCTAGTTCTGTTTGGATTGGGATGGTTTTTTGAACACTACAGCCAATGTCAGCTTTCTGTTAATACAGTGGTCCAAAACAGGGGAAAAAAAAATTCTGTTGGGTATCAATGCCTTGTTGTTAATCACATATTTTAAACCATACAGGTATTTAATTTGAATACAGAAATCCTAACATGCTTAAAATTCAGATAAAGGAACACTGCTGAAATTACTTCTGGGCAACTTTTATTTGTGTGCTAGATGAGGACTAGTTCTTGATGGCATAGTGGAAAAGGAATTTCTACTTTTGTGCTCTATGCATCTGGTCATCTTCATGTGTCTTGAGAACTTGGCAACCATGAGCCTCGAAGCAGTGCTTGCATTCTCTCAGAGAGGAATAAAAGCTAAACCTTTTTTTTTTTTTAAATTAATTTTATTTCTGTAGTGGCTGTGAGACATTGAATATACTTTTGGCTAGATTACTTGATTGCATGGCTGTAGGTAAAAGATCTATCCCAACTGTCCCAGAGGTAAATTGGTTACCTCTGTTGCCAGAGGTAAAAATTACGCTTGTTTCAGGAGATCTGGTTATCACTTTGACTAGAAAAGTAACCTTAAAATACTTTATTCTTTGTGAACTAAATTCTTTTTTCATTTTTGCATCTTCATGTCTATCTTTGTGCATCTGTCATGTCTATAAAACTGACTGCTTAACATATGTGATTTTAATGTGTTTTAAAATTACAGTTTAATATAACAATTTACTTTAATGAAGTAAATATAAAGTAGTAAATAGAAAGCAGCTTCAAATGTATTCAGAAATGGCTCAGTATTATTTTACCAGAATGCTTTGCAATAGAAATTTTGTCTCTTACATGAACTAAGTAGTTTTTTAAAATTACTGTTTCCCATTTGAAAATTTTTGACTTCTTAGGAAAAAAGAGAGACAGAATTTTTCTCTGGTGCTTCTTTCCTTTCCTCCTTCCACCCCCACCAGTCAAAAGGAGACCTAGAAATACCACTAAATATCTCATGTGAATTGGTTCAAGTGCCTTATATCCCACACCCTTGTCCCTAAAGACCCAGTTTTCGATTTAGATTGTTTCCCATGACATGCTGCAGAGATTCCATAAGTTAATTTGTTTTGCAGTGCTTTAACAAGAACAAAAAGGTTGAAGAATAGTTTTTGTAAGGGACTATGGGACTGTTTCTGAACTAAATATTTTATTTTGTTATCTGAAATGCATTTAGTTATAATATTTTGTTCTAGTATTTTGGTTTAATATTTGAAAATCTGCAATTTATACCTTTTCAGCTGTATTTAATTCCATAAGTATTGTTTCACTGTTTCCATTTTGGTCTTGAATTTGTTATAATATTTCTTACATTAGTGCACAGTATTTCATCAGTCACCATTATAGCAAATGTCTTCAAAGATAGTACATTTTCTCTCAGTCTTTTGGCTAAAACCACTACCACTGGCTTCTGCTTTTTGTTCCCATGTCACAAAATAGCAAAATACAAGAAGCAAGATTTCCACATACTACTATATAACAGTATGGAACAGAATAAAAGCTGCTTTGCAAATGCCTCGCTTTCCATGCAAATTAACTTATTAAAGTTAAATAATGGAATTCATTTTGTTGAACTTATTAATAGTTTGGCAGGCCATGGATCCTCAGCCCCCAAAGTTCACAGGCAGGCTTTGGGGCTGTAGCAATTCCAGTGCTTTTTAAGTGCTGTAGAGAAAGGAGATTTTCAAGCAGAAAAGGCTGAAAAGGCTCAGCTTCAAGCTTTTGCTTTTCATACTCCAGGGTTTCTGAAGGCAATACTGAGTCAAATCTGACTATTGGGACATAATCTTCTCCAGTTTAAGAAGGTCCCTATTGACCTTAATTAGAGTAGGCTCAGACTACTAGAAGATGCCATAGTACACTGTGTACTACAAAGGCTTTTGCTCTTATAATTTTCAGAGTATCAGTATTAAAATTGGGTACTATCTTATTACGTGCAACAAGAGATTTTATTGTGGTTAGAGACAGCTTGTCTTCCTGAGTCTTGCCTTTAGGTCAGATCTAAAGAATTTCTGTTGGGAATTATAAGGTTTGCTCCCAAATTCACATTTTTGAGAGTAAATAATGTTGTGCAGGTTAGCAAAAATGTAAATTGGCAATAACCTTGTCACAGAGTGGAAGCAGCTTGGATAAGAATAAAGTAGTTTTCATGGTTTTCTCAGTTAAAGGCAAGTACCTGATATTTCATTGCCTTTCTGGGAGAGAGGGATTTATGGGGAAAATAGAAAATTAAAAAAAAAATTAAAGATCCCTAAACAATGCTCTTTAAATTACTTATATGTTATCGACAGTTAAGGCTTGAGATGTTGATTCTGCATTTGGCTTCATGAAGCAAAAATAGTTTTTGCTCCTTCTCTCTATGATGCATATATTGGAAAACATAGCTGTCTTTGGAAGAACTCTTACCATTCTTGCCATGGTGCCAAAATCAGTTCTCAGAATAAGAGATCAAGAGAACCCTTGAATATTGCTGCTCATCCTTAAATTAGGAAAAGAAGTGTAATAACGAAAGAGAATTGTATAACTTGGATTAATAAATCCAAATCCTAGGTAAGTGACTGAAAGAGAATAGAGAGGAACAAAGTAAAGTCTGTTTAGCAAAAGTATAAACATGTGCTAACACTTTATTTCACTGATTTAAAATACATCATCCCTTTTAGCTTTCCCATAACATTTGTACTACTGGAATGTCACAAACCCTTTATTTTAACTTTTCTGATGATCAGAAAAAATCAGCAGACTGAGAAAGAGGTGTTTGTCAAAGCACATCATAATTATTTTGGTAGCTTGCATACCAGGGTCAGCTTTTTACTTTTCTGAGTGAGTTCTTCATTTGTACAGTGGCTTTTAATTTTGATGTTTTACCCTAAAATATTTTAAAGTGAAGAGAACTGGAGGGGGGATGAGGGGATGCAGTAACTGGTCACAATGAGATGTTTGTGTTGGTTTGCAAATCAATTGATAAATACACACTTTATTTTAGGGCACTGCAAGGATGCTTCTCAATCTGGAAGTTTTTTCAGTGATTTTACTCTTGGAAATTACTGAATATCAAGAATTCCAGAACATGAAAATGTACATCTGTAATATGATACTGGTGGCTGGAATGGCTGTCCCTTAAGTCAGTTAAGAATATTTCATCCTGGAATTTTTGAAGAACAAAAGCAACCACTATTTATATTTGTGCCATGTAGTAATGAGTAAAATTTTTACCTGAAACAAGTTTCCTATATAAAACTAATTCACTCCCACCAAGCCACATCATCATCATCATATTCTTAAACTAAAAAGCAATGTAAAATAGAACATATTTGAAGCATCAGGTTCAGATTAAAAAAATCTTGCTACTGTGAAGGATGCATTTTTTCACGTGGCATTTTAAATTTCTCAAAAGTGTGAAACAGACTGATGAGAAAATACAGATTGGATGAGAAGAATTTATGTCGGAAATTTTTATTCCTATTCCATGTTTTATTATTAATAAGATATTATCTCATAGCAGAACTTTAAATAAGAGAGCATTAGCAGGGTGTTTTGGTTTTTTTGTTTGGGTTTTTTCCTCTTTCCTTTCATACTTTTTTTTTGCTTAGAAGGAAGTACATTTCAGTGTGGATAACCCAGTTTTCTTTTATATTCATATACTATCAGGTATGCTTCAAAGAAAAAAAAAGTAAAGTGGCAAGTTCCTTTAAGATATATTTCTTTATCTCCTTTAAAACCAAGTTGCCAACCTAATTTCTATTGTGAAGTAGCTTCTGTGATATATAAGAAACAAAAGCATTTTTAAGCCCAGGGAGTCTTACTGTTTCTTCTATGGCATGGCTGCATTAAAAAAAAAATGAAAGGAGAAAACAATGCACTTGTTTTTCTGCTCAATGCCACTGCATGGAGAATTGTTGATGCAGGCCCTATGGACTTGCATGGACTCTTAATAGCTGTACTGTTGCCTATATATGCTTACGTATCATTCTGTGCTCATCAAAACTAGGTACCTTCACTCTAACTATAGGCTTACTGATAAACCTGAAATGAACCCGTGCTTATGGAAGTGATATTACAACACTCCAATTACCTCTCTCCGCTAATCCACTTACTAGTGTTAGTATTTATTGTATTTAAACAAACACTCCATTCAGTTCTGTGTGGTGACAAAGGAGGTGTAGCCAGTTGTTACTCACGTGAATTCCGTACACAGCAGAACACATCTTTTCAATGGGATTCTATTTTCTGAATTTATCTATGTCATACAGATAGTGAATCTGTTAATTTATAGTGGGGCTACCGAAACATTATTCTTCTGGAACATACAGCTTTGTGGACATGTATCTAATCTTTTTCAGCATAATTATGTTGAGAACAGTCTGGTTGGCTAACCATGCTCCTGATAATGTACTTGATGGCAAGTGAGGCAAGGCTGGGGACGCCAGCGAGGTCTCATTCCAAACGATGACATGCCGTATTTACCGAAGACACATTATTGTCTGTATGTCCTAGAATTCAGGGACACTACTTTAGCTTGATCATAATTCTTGGTTTTGCTTCAAGGCTTCTCACTCTCTATCTCACAGATACAACATCAGTGGAAAAGAGCAAAGAAAAGGACTGAGTATGTTAATGGCAGGACTGAAGAGTACACAGGTCCAAACACATACAAAAGAAGGTGTAATGAGTTTCCCAGATCCTTCTAGGATTGCTTATGACTTTGTTCTAGTTCTATAGATGTTATATCATTGTGAAGGGAAGGTATTAATAAGGCAGATTATATCTTAATCGTTTTTCCATGGAAGACTTTTGAGAGTGACTCCATCAATTCAAAGGATGGAAAAGATTATGATCTTAGTAATGGAGGTTCCTCCTCCAGAAGTTAATAAGAACTGTTATTTGTAGACATTCTTTAACCATGTTCCCATGTAAGCCTGTTTTAGTATTTGGGTTCTCTAGTTTCCTTTACACATTAGTAAACACCAGAAGAAAGATAAATTTCATATATCTACTTGATTAAGAGCGTTCACCCTGTCTTTCTTTACTTGTTTGGGAGGGGTTGTTGGTGGTTTTTGGTTTTGTTGGTATTTTGGTTTTGTTTGGGTGGTTTTTTGTGGTTTTTGTTTGCATCTTGTTTTGATTTTTGTTTTTGAGTGGGGTGTTATTATGGTAGGCTTTGGGTATTTTATGGAAGAAATGTTGATAGTGGTGAGTTAGCGTGATTAATTTCATCTACTTAATCTGTAGTAAAATTTTGTACTTTGACTTGTGTGGTCTCTGTGACTGATGAATAAAATGTGCCTGTATCCAAACACTGTGAGGCATCTATATTTGATCTATTTTGTTTTAAATAAATTAATGCGGAATATAGTTCAGGTCTGGTTCAGGTCTCTAGGTTCAGAGCCTGGTTTTACTTAGTTGCCCAATAGTCTTTTCTTAAATTGAACATGCACTAGTTGTCTCAAAAGACGTGGCTGCTTCTTAGCTATCCGGGATTGAATCCATGTGAGATAAGCATTATGATGAAGAGAGAGCTGCCTGGCAATGAGGGTGGGTTTGGAAATGCTTTGTTTACAACTGTGGTGAGAAATTGAGTGAAATTTTTGAGAGAAAGCTGAAGGATATTATGTTTATTAATTCATGTATATCTGCTCTATGCCCACTCACACAGCTGCAACACATACTGCTGGTTAAAAGAATCTGATCTATGTGTGCATTTACATGGACAGAACATATCCAAGTGTTGCATTTGCTGTAAGAGATGATCCTTCTGTGCATGAAAATATTTTATTTCCTAACTATACATACCGTAGGCTCTGAAATTAAGTTATCTTTGTCTCATGAGAAAGACCACTTGTGTGTTAAATGGATTTATCATTGTCTTTGGTCTTCTTTTAAGATTCAGACTAGATTTAGTTTCAATCTTTCTTTGGGCTAAATCCAAAGAAAAATGAAAACAGTTTTGTTCTGCATTGAATGCATATATATGAAGAAATGGGAAGAAACTATTATTGTTAACTGTTGTTTTTAATTTCAGGTGACTTTTTTTCCTCATGCCTTATAATATAAATACTTTCTTACCCGTCCTAGTTATCACAATGGTCTCTCTTTTACCTTGTATTAATTAGGAACGTTTTTTTGTCATAGCCATAGTGAATTTGTAAACCACTGTATTATTTTCTTACTTCAGCAGTTTTTCCTATACATGCCTGGGGCACAGCAGCAGTGAAAGAAGGAGGAAACATAATGCTTGTTTTCCATTAGACACCTTCCATATAGTACTAAACATTTTCAAATGAGGGAAGCAGCCTGTGAGTAATTTTGCTGATAAAAATCTCATCTTTGCACCTACATTTCTGAAATGTTCCTTTTTGAAACAGCTGTTTTTACAAAAAGACAAAGAAAACACTGCTGTAGAAAGAAAAAGTGTGTTACAAAATAAATATTAGTGCCCAGGAACAAAAAGACATCAACAGGACACTCTAATATGCATTTCCTTGTTTTACTTATACCATTCACTGCCTAACCTTTTAGTGTTTTGGCTACAAGCCACACCTTTTAAAGATTAAAATGCCTGGTCTAACCACTTCTGTTTCATCAACTTAGCCTGTTTGAATACTATTAGAAGAGGGTAATGATGCATAAACAGATTGAATTGGTGTTGCAATAGCCATGGTTTTTTTCAGATACAGGGCAACTACAAAATGAGGAAAATATTTTGTTTCTATTATTAAATGCTTCCTAAGTCAGTGAGTGCTTCAGAGAAAAGTAGAAAACTTCAATCATCCATTTTCAATATTTGCCCACACAGAAGTGCTGTAAGAGCTGCTGGATACCAAAGGTTTCAGACCACAATTTCACCCTTTCACAACAGCTTTCAACTAAAATGAGACATGTTCACTTCCGTTCCCACCACCCACTCCCCCCTCGATACTGTGAGCGGAAGCCTGTTCCAAAATCTGATTTTTTGATAGTTAGAAATCTTCTTTTAATAGGCATTTTTCATCCAGTCTTTCTTTCCCCAGTGTTGTTCTCTATAATAACTCTTTGATAAATAAATCTGTTACCTGTTGTATCCAGGATTATTCTACAATCTATTTCTGGAAAGTCAGTCTCCTGTAATGATGTGATTCTTCACTTTCTGTACTAGCATTATATAGATCTATAATATATCCAGGGAAACATATCTATGTGGTGGGAAATGGACCCCATTAAACTTCCTTTAGTACCTTTGTCAATTTTGGTTTTTTTTAATTTCCTTCCTGAAACGGATTTTTTTTTTTTTACCATTTTTTCATCCCTGACAAAAGAGGGGATGCTTTGTGTCTTCATATTGTGAAAGATAAGATTTCTTAGAGCCACTTTTTGCCTTTATCAGGTGACAGCATCTTTTAATTTGAAACCATGTCATTATATTAAAGTGGGTAATATCACTGCCATGGGTAGATATACTTGTTATGGAAAACCAGGTCCTATTAAATGGATGAAAATTGCTTAGAAAGAAAAAAGTCATATGTGTGATAGAAAACTTGCTAACTGAATAGAATACTTAAAACATGATGCAGAAAGAGAAAACTTCTTGCTCTACATTTGATAGCACCATAGGTCTCCTTGTAATCACAGAACAGAATGACAGAATATTCTGAGCTGGAAAGGAACCACAAGGATCATCGAATCCAACTCTCTGTGAATGGCCCATATATTTGATCCACATTCCATCCATGTGGATCAAACCCACAACCTTGGTGTTGTCAGCACCATGCTGGTGTTGTCAGGCCTGTTTTTTTTCTAGATGGACCTGATGAGGATAGGCTGAGAGAACTGAAAAAGGGTATGAATAGACAATAAAAAAAAATTAAAATCAGAACCAATTAAGAACCAATATCATCTTTGCCAAATATGAATATTGTTAAATAGCAATTTGAATTAGTTTAGAAGTAAATGTTGAGCACTGTATTAGAAAGCAACTGAAGTAATGACAACTCTATTTTTGTTAAAGATTAGCACATAAAAATGTGTAATATTTCTTTAGTTCTTCTTAATTAAGCTCATTCTTAGCAATGTAAGAACAGAAAGACTAATATAAAAATGTTAAAACAGCTGCTGTAGTTTTTATCAGGAAAGGAGCCAGCCTGGAGAATCAGAGTTATAACAAGTTCCTTCATGGACCACAAATACAAGGCCAGTGGGGAAGAAAGAAAATGTTTTTGATGCTTTTCTTTCTAACAGACTTTAAAATAGGAAGTTTTAGTGCTGTGGGGAAACTGTATCAGAACGCCCTCCTTTTCGGTACTACACCATAGGAGAATGTTTGATCAATGAGGAAGGGATTGATTTTATGCAAGTTAAGATGATATTGTTATGTTTTTTATTATTGAAAATTCAGTCTCTCTGAACCACGAGAGACTATAGGTTGTGAATTGATACAGTTCCTCTTCCCACACTTGCTTTAATCACTTGGCTAACAAGTGCAGTTTCACTTCTTGTTCTTGACTGCTGAGAAATAGATCTTAATTTCTGAGCTAAGCAAAAGTTCATAGGTATTATTTTTGTTGTTGACACTATATATAAATACTTAGAAATACTTTCAGATCCTTTAAGGAGGTAACTTTTAGACCACTTTCAGAGAAAATGAAAGTAATTTTATTAAAACTTGATGAATATTTTTACCAGAGCTCTGTAACTTTAAACAGGTCATTTAAACCTATGAAGCCAAGAATATGAGAATAAGATATAAAAAAGTTTTTAAATTACTATGTCAAAAGTGTGCTACTTTAACAATGAATACAATAAGATAAGGAGAGAGGTTTTTACCATTATGACTGTCTCTTTGTCATTAGAGATAAGCATTTCTTCATGACAGGGAATTTTGCCTGTTCATCTGTCTGTCCTCGGCCCTCACGTAGGGCTGCTCATCATCTCTCTCTCAGAAAACATTCAATGAAAATTTATATAGTGGCAAAAAACCAAATGATTTCTCATGGATTTTCGTGTTGTCTCCCTTTTCAAATGTATACATTTTTGGATTTGAAGTTTCAATTTTTCTTTTGTTTTGGGGACTGAAGAAATGTTAATGACTAGAGGATAGTATAAAACCACAGCAAAAAAAAAATCCAAATTTCAGAAGAGTGTATCACATGAAGAGGGTTGTAAATGTGCTAGTTACAGAAATCTGGAATATAGGTTATTTGCCAGGAAAGTACTGGGTTTTAGTGACTGTAGAACAATGCAACTTAAATCTCTTAATATATGCTCCATCAACTCACTTTAGCGTCTAAATTATTCATATAATTTGCAATCTTTAAACATAGTCTGCGGATGCCTTTACCTGCATTCCCTTTCTATCCCTGTGCTGTAATGGATATTGCTCTTGCTGTTACTAATAACTATTAATAATAAACTCCTATAAGCATTGCTGTTTTGGCAGGGCAAGGAAAGGACTCTAATTTATATCATCCTGTATAGTTAAACATTTTGATCATGTGAGCAGGAAAATAATTTTAATTTAAGAAGGGAAAATGTGAAGGCACTCTGTTCCCTGTCATGTGCTCCCATGCCCTGCCACATTCTCTGGATAAAGTCCAGGGTAAAGAGTACCTGTGTGGTAGCTGAACATCTGATGTTTTGTGACGTAATAGCTGATTTTGATGAGGAAAGTTTAAAATTTAGTAAATAAATAAATTTATTTTGATTCTGGAACCATAGACTGCATTATAGGCACCTTCATTAGCAGCAACAATAAAGTGCTAGTTAAATGCTCACAAGGAATGTAAACAGTGTAGCTTTCATATACACTGAAGCTGAAGAAACTTACGCTCTTGACCTCGTTTTCTGAGTATCAGACCTCATATTAAGGCAATCTGTGTTTCTTACATCTGAATTCTGCACATGCATGGAAACAGAATTTTGGTGTGTTTTGAAAATTTATTTATTTATATTTTTTTACATGAAGCAGCTATTCTGCGTGGGCACTGGTTTCCCAAGAAATGAAGGGTAAAGAACATGGTCCATGATAAAGCTTTATCCTGGTATTAGGGTAGTTTATTTGGGGGAACCCTCAGTACTTTCAGAAAAAAACTACTTATCCAATATAAATATGTACTGTTTAGTGCCTAGAAGGACTGTGTTCTGATCCGGATCCTTTCCAGGATCTTGTTCTGGACTCAGGCTTTTGTAGAATGTGGTAACAGATCCAGCAAATTTGAGAATGCCAGGAGTGCAACAGTCTTTAGTTGACAGACCATCAATTGAATGCAATAAAACATCTTTATTTATTTTATTATTATGATTGTAGTTCAATTAATGACTTCTGACAAATACCAAAGTCACGTAGTCCCAGTATAGTTTTGAATATGTAGCTAATAACAAAGCTACAGTAATACCAGCTAAAGAATAAAATTACAAATCATCCATTCATTTGTGGAACACTGCTTTTCATTTTCTCATGCTTCTATTTATAACTCTTTGTGCAAATAGGTTAAGCAGTTTGCAGTGTGACTTAGAGGATGAGCTAAATGCTCTAAAATGTAGTTGTCAAAGAACGGCACTCTTTGCTTTCCATTCTCATGTGAATTATCCTTTCTGAGATGCAAACAAGCTTAGGCAGATAAAAAAGCTGCTACATGCAACTTTAAGATGGACTCTGTGGAAGAGTCAGCCACTAGAAACCAGAATTCTGAGTCTGATGGTCTATTTCTTTAATCAGCATGAGGATTTATTTGGTACGTTTCCTGACACAGGATATACAATCTGATAATCCTTAGCCAACAAACTGGCTGTGGCACTATGCTCTTGCTGCTGATGTGCACTGCATACAGATTACTTAAACTAAAATGATTTCCTCTTCTTGTGTTCTGATGTGTGCTTTACAGAGATAAAAACAGACTAATTCCCCTTTGCCATCTGTATCTTTCACTTTGTTAGGCATCTAACTAGAATTCATAATATGATCAATTACAACTTAGAAATGGAAAAAATATACAATATAAATACATCTCCTAATGAATAATCAAATTGAATGGGGTCAAAACACAGTTCTCATTAAACATTACTGTAAATGGCACTAAGTGATCTCAGAAAGAATTATTGCTCCTTCACATTAGTGTTTTGACCGTGTGTAGTCCCTGATGCTATGAGTGGCTTGTTTTCTGAGTATGTCTGTCTGTGGTTCCATACAGGGCTGGAAAAAGATTTTCATACTCTCTTCATATCTTGAACTAATTAGAAACAGGAATGTTTCATTAACTTTTTTCTTGGACACCTTCCCCCTTATAGAGCTATGTAATAAGAGAAAGAAAGGAGACGGGAGATGTTAGAACCTCTGGATTTTTTGCCGTAGCTGTGAACGCAGCCTTTGTGCACAGGATTCTTCTGAGCAATTGTTTTCAACGGTGGGGAGGTGCCAGGCAGATGGTCTAGTGAAGACCAATAGCTGTAGCCCACTGCTATAGAGCGAGATGACCGAATTTGTCTTTGACAAGCAAGTAAACAAGTGGCAATCATGTAAGTGGTTTCTTAAAACCACACTTAAATATTGGTGGTTATTTTTGGGAGATCAAAACACTAATTTCATGCAGTTGTCATCTATTGAATGTGTGATGTTCCCTGCTAGTGCAAGGAAGATGCTGTAAATTTTCTGGTCCCTTTAGAAAGTCTTCTTCAATTTAAACATTTTTCTGTACTTCAAATGTGACACTGGGTACAAGCTGAGAAAAAGAATAAAAAAGCAAACCACCATCATAATGGAAGGAAGGAAGTTATTATCCATTTGACCAATTAGACAAGTGATTTTTGAGTTCTGACTGCTATGCTGAACTCTGAGATGAATGCCAGAACTTATCCAGCCCAGAGGCAGTTCCATTTACACTCTAGAATGTGAAAAACATTTTCACTTGTAATTTAGAATGTAACTTTCCTTATGGTGTTCAGAAGACTAATAAATCAGCATTTGCTAGGTATTTCAAGGTGCTATTTGAAAAGTAAAGTTTCTTACTATTTCACTTTTTGCAGTTCCCTACTGAGAAGCCATGAAGACTGACATTTATTTTTTATTAAATTTTTGCAGATACTGTATGTGTGTATGTAAATAATAAATGTTTCTGTACTACCTTGTTACTTGGAAGCCAAGTGAAATATTTCATGTAAGAATTTAGGAAAATATTTCATGCTGAGTGACTGTATCTCTAGTTAATAAGCCTCCTAAAGGTTTCTAATTACACAGAAATCACAGCAAAGTTGATGCTTTCAAAACTGAGTATTACAAGATAATTCTAATAGATCACTAAAATGTCAGTACATTTTAAAATAATCTTGAAGCATGTCCAATGTTTCTATCTCAGCTTTTTCCACTCCAAGTACCCCGATTTACCTTCTGCAAGATACTTTTCATACTGTTATCAACAATAATGTCTCAAGTCTAAGAGAGAAAACACCTTCAATCTACAAGCTGAAATTTACTAAATATATTTAGCATATCATAAAAAAAATAAAATATCTCTCGGAGTGTTAGGAAAACGAGACCATTGCTTCTTTTTAGCCTTGTTTATATTTTTAAAATATTCAAGCAGTCAAGAGAAGCAAAACTTATATTGATATCTTATTCTGGTTTTTCTCATGATTTTTCTGGTTTACTTTCCATTAACCTGGCATTTTGGACTGGGAGGAAAGGAGGAGTAAAATTAACATGCATTCCCTGTGTTGGATGAAACTCTTGAGTCTGTGCAGTTCTCTGCTGTTACTGCTTGAGGAGTTGTTCTAATGGCCATGTTACACAGCCCCTCTTTCCAACATTTCTGAATAGTGGTTTAGGTTGGATTTTCAGTTTCGTTGATCGGGTTTGAGTTGTTGTTTTTTTTTCTTATTTCACTCTGAGGAGAAAGACAAAGGGTTTTTGGGAAGAGTTGTGCTACCATGTTTTAAAGAGAATTGGAAAATTCTGTAGAAAACAGAAGGATAAATGGTTCCGAGGCTGTTGTCCAATTCTTCTGAGCAGCCAAAAAATATTCAGTGTTCTGGATCTGTGTTTCAGAGAGTACTTTAAAATACAGAATATTTTATTTAATTTCAGGAAGCACTCTTTTATTCTTAATGGCAACCCCCTAACATTTAAAAGCCTATAAAATCTGCCATTACACGGAAAATTTAGAGAAGAGAGTAGTGTAGTACTTCTAAATACTGCACTGGTAATTAGATATTGGATAGCATAGCTACTGCTGATTATTGACTTCTCTGTTCTTCATATACTCTAAGTGCTTAAAGGATAACAGAAAATGTCACTGCTTTGCCTGAAGGAAATGGGAAAATCTAATTTGTCTTGAGATCTTTCAGTGGAGCTAAATACAATAAATTAGGAAGTATATATTCTACTCTTCACAAACTCCGACATGGACTCCATGTGCTTGCAAAGCAGCTGTCAGTGAAGGCAATTTTATACTGAACAGCACACGTGCAAAATCATGGATGATGTTAGTTAAATTTTACTTCCTGATACAGAGCTGATTTGAAAAAAAATACAGACTATAAACATGCATGTAGTGGATGTATTTCATGGATGTTGTAAGTCCTTCCTCATTATTGAAATACCTCTCACCCTGCCCCCAATGAAAACCGAATTCCACAGCAAGCAGAAATTGAGTATTCTTCCAATATAACATTTCCTCAAGCATCCATACCTAATTCAAAGTAGCAATTATGAGATTTACATATGTATGTTGCCTTTTTAATGAGGAATCCTCAAAGTTTTTCATATTGTATTATATCAGCAAAATTTAAATTAATGCCTGAAAGGCAGCCCTTCCCGAAGACTGTGACTGTTGTCTGACAGTGAAAATTAGAATAAAACCATGTACTTTTTCATACTGAAAATATAGATAGCTGGACTGTTAATGGGAGGCAGGACAGACTGCCCTGATAAGGTTCAGGGCATGGCTGGACGTGTATCAACCGGACCTGCTTATAAGCAGAGAATAGCTGAAAGGAAAAAATACTAAAGAAATTACGAAGTAACAAAATGTTTTTTGTCAGACCTTTGGAAGAATAACAAGGCTGGAATCTGAAGGACAACACGTTAGTGTTCTGCAATATTTATAGTATGGGACAGAAGAGGCTAATAATTTGTGTGTGTGTAAAATTTGTATTTACCTTGCCCTGTTTGTTTTCTTTTTCTCATATTTATAATCCTGCATTTTCAGGATGCTTTGCTCTACGTGGGGAGCTTAACATTGCCATTATATGTACAACAAATAACTCTGTCCTTGAGTATCTCCTTGCTATCAAATCTCTAAGTAACAACTATGCAGATGCTATAATTATTTGAAAGGCCACTTATATCCTAGGATTTGTTTTTTCCTTCCTCTGCTGAGTGAGAGTAGTTTGTTATAAGTGCTCAAGAAGCAAAAAAAAGGTTTTTATTTCCTTCTTATGAAAAATACTCCTTTTAGAATTACGTTATTCATAATCATAAATTCTTAAAATGTTCAACACTTAGAAGACTACTGAACACAAGAAATTTTTCTGAAAATGTATTGCATAAAAACAGATATATGATATTAAGGATAATTTTACACTGATGCTTTCTACACTTTGTGCTATATATGCATATATTCTTTTTTGATATATAATCTGGTAACTATGACAATCCATACTGGGAAATGGCTCCTAATTTGTAAGTTGTTCCTACAGTTTTAGCAGGACTAAATTAATTCCACTAATTTAAGAAAAAATACAGTAATTCATCCTTAGTTAATTATTTAAATTTTGGCTAGCATATAATATATACAGAGGACAGCTGAAAGAAAACAGAGATAAGGGAATTCTAATATAACAAAATGCCTTCTAACACAGAGCTTTGGAAGATTATTAAGACTGGAATAAAAAGGGTGTGAGATTGGTTTTCTGCAATATTAATGTTTGCTGCAGAAGAGCCTTGTACGGTTTTTATGCATGCGTGGAGTTGGTGACTTCAAAGTAAGCAACGTGATGAGGACTAAAAGTCAGGGAACAAGGAGTGAGAAGCTGCTTTTCCAGAGACAGAAGCTGTGGAGAGCTGAGTAAATAGAGGGAATATTAGGGCAGCAGTTCAGGGGAGCTTGATGGAAAGAAAAGTTGACATGGGCTACTTCTGCTGTGTGAGGAGCCCAAAGAAGATTTTCCATGAGATTCCACAAAAGTGAGGAAGTCACTGAATTGCACCTCGCCAAAATTCAGGTTAATTATGAGCTTAGTGGAAAGCAACCCCTCCATCTCTTCTCTGGGTTTTATTTCTATATTGATAAGTTTACCTGCATTTATAGCACATGGTACATAGATGATTTTGGTGTTTCATCGATGAGTTCTGTTAAAGATCCCTGGTGAGTGCTGTCTGGCTCTGGTGGTGTGCTGTCCTCTGCTTGGCCTGTGTGTACTCACTTCTATAGGATTCCCAGGTTAGGACCTCAATGGTTTCTTCCTCAGAGAACCAATTCAGAGAATTCACTTTGCTTCTTCACAATAATCTTGTCCTTTCCCTGTACTGTTTTTATGCCATGAATGCCGATTGCCATTATAGACACTTTGGTGGGCTCTTTTTTTTTCTGAGGTGTTAGAAAAAGGATATAAACTTGTTTTGATCCCTATATCTCCTTGCTCCTCAAACTCCTTTTTCACCCTTGCTAACTACATTATTAAATTTAATCTGCTGAAGTTTATGATCCTTTCTTTATTGCTCCTTTGGTTAAAATTTTATTATTTTACTGCTATCTTCTTATTTCTATTCCATACATAGGATTCTAGCTTTTATGTGGAACTATTTCTGGGTAAATTTCTGTAAGCCTTCCCCTATTAAATGAAAATTCCAGACTTCAAAATAAAAGAAATGCTCTCTGAAAGCACAAGACCAGCTGTTTATTTTGAAAAGTATATGAAAATTCCTGTCAAATTTTATGAATAAGGCTCCTTCTTTACCAAAAGTACTCTCGGTGTTGAAAAATTTTGCAGAGGAGAAATGAGCAAAATCTAAAAATCCATGAGCACATAAGCTAAGAGTAATGGCATAATATAAATTATAAAAAAATTCTTTCAAAGGGAAATAACTAGAGAGAAAGCAAATGATGCAAGCCATAACCTTCCAAACTCCCTTTTTTGTCATGGTGTCTTTTTCCCAACTTCATCCCTCCTTGAATTTGAAAATTTAAAACTTTTTGAAATTCACTTGCTAAACCATCTTAAGGCTATTTTTGCTATTTCAACAATAAATAAATTACAACACATTGCCCTTTTGTAGCATATCAAATGGGCATGGGTTGTTAAGTATTTTTCTTAATATGCTTAGAATACTTTTTCAAATAGTTTCCTCTATGCTGACGTTCCCATACTTTTAGTTTCAGAATGCTGAAAATTCTCAAGTTTATCATAGTTTATGCTTGTATTTGTTATGTTGGATAAATGTAATATTATGTTAATAAATCCTGCCACATTTTCGTAGCTGTTTCCAAGAGAAAAGCGTCCAAGCCAAAGGCGTGAGTCAAAGTGTATTCCTCCCTCTCGTACTTTATTTGTATGTGCCCAGACAGTTACCAAGTCTCTTTGCAGTGCACTGGATTTGTAGCCTGAGTGACGTAAATTACTGCAGGAGATGGAAAAATGCAGTGAATTTCCCTTTAAGACTGCTGTAACCTTGCATCTATAGCTGTCCTATTTTTATCATCTTAGAGACTGTTTCTCAAGCAGTGAATGCATTTCAACACATTCACAGTATGATACTCCTTATCTGTAGATCTTTGGGGCTCAAGGGTTCTAAGGGTGTTCTATTATTTTGTAAAATAATACTGGACTCGATGATGATGTGAATAATGTGTATTGTGCTGGAGACAAAGCATATTTCCTGGGTTTTGTGGGACCCATATTGCTAATACTGATCCACTTGTACAACAATAGGGAATTCTCGTTTCTGGAATTGAAAAATCTGAGTTCCTGTGCCATCAGTGCTAGGGAATACATTGATGGGCTGTGCACAGGGAGAAGAATTGCACTGTTGTCAAATAGTCGTAGTGGTGTCTGAAGCCTAAGGTTGCCTGATTTCATTAATACGCCTTGCAGTTTCTCGTATCTGTCTTAGTCTCCCTAAACAGCAGAAGAAAAAAATCACAGCCATTAAACCTTCATACTTGGAAGAATTCCAGAAAGAAGAAAAAAATTGCTTGAAGTTTGTAAAAATTTTTATAAAAGAATGGGAAAAGATGTCATGAGAAAGACCTGTGGAGTACATTGGCCTTGTTGTTGTGAATTTATAGAGTGTAATACTTAAGAGGACTAATGCATTTTGGGCGTTGTAAGTGAATTCAAGAAATGGAAGAAATGTTTACAATTAGTCTGAAGTCCAAGCTCTGTAGTATGAAGAAAATAAGTTTCTTTTATTAATTCAGTGCCCAAAATTTTAAAACATTTTTGGCAGAGAAAAACAGCAGATAAACTATTTTCTTAAAGAGACCTTGAGTGAGAACAATAGTTAAATATAAATATGTGGAATGGAGAAGACAGAAATTAGTACTATGAATGAAAAATTCGCTATTACTCAAGTGTTATTCTTTTTATTTCATGTACTTATGTATCTTTGCAGTAAAGAGAGACAATCATTGGCAAACCATTGGTAGCCATTCCATAGAGATTGCAAGGTACATTTTTTATGTTCTGAACAGTTGGGATTGGATGTCTAAGAAAAAGGAAAACAGAAAGGATACCTTAGTATGATAGTTTTCAGGGACTTAAATGAAATGTGTCAGAGCATTTTAATATGTTCAGGCATCCTAAATTTTCATATAAGGAAGCATTTTTGTGCTTGTGCTGCAATCTTTTGTGAGTATGCAAAGGCCATCTCACGGATCCTGTGTGCCTTTCAGCTTTTAACAGCACAGGACCAAGGTATGTTTGTGGATCATGTGTTGGAAACACCTCTAACTGTCTAGCTGAGTGTCTAGGAAAAACTATTCTCATCTGGAGAGCTGAAACTTAAGAGGACTGAGAACATAAGATTGGCCAGATGGGAGAACTGGGAGCACCTAATGTGAAGCAACTGTGATGTTTTTGGAGAAATGATCTGTGCACAAGGGAAGGTACAGAAGAAAGCAAGAAAATGTGGGAAGGCATTATCATGAATGTAAAAGAGAAACTGATAGAGAACACAACAGTAATAGAAGATGAGTGTAACAAGGGAGGCTGAGTTATAGGAAAGCGAAGTTTGATTTTGGTTTGCTGGCCATTTGAACTAATGTTAATTTTTCTTTTCAGTGCGCTTTGGTTCTCCTTGCTTTAGTTTGGTGGTGGGTTTTTTTGTTATTGTTTGGTTGGTGGTGGTTTTTAGTTGCCTGGGGTTTTTTTGTTGTTGTTTGTTTGGGTTTTGGTTTGTTTGGGTTTTTTTGTGGTTTTTTTTTTTTTTCTCAAGCCAGAAGGAGTAGAGCACAGCTGGGGTGTCTCTGGTGCGTATTTGGGCTCTGGTCATCACAGAAAGCAGTAGAATGGTACATGGCTCTCTACTGCTCCAGAAGGAATCCATGCAATTATTAACTGTGCCTGGAAGAAATTATGACGAAATTATGATGTAGGACAACAGTCTTTTTTTTCACACTCTCATTGTTTTTCATTGTGGAATGTGCTTTTCTGCCTGCTGGACTGATGTGTGTATCACATTTCCTTTCACACACTTGTGTGCAAATGTTCAAAGAGTCCCAGTTGTGCCTTAAGCCTGAATGCTCAGTGAGGCCTGCATTGGTAGTGAAAGCTGAATATACTGGAACATAAGAGGGACTGAAACCCCAGCATGGTCTAGCAGGATGCCTGTGCAGAATTGGATACTGAAAGCCTGACCCTGACACAGCCTTTGGCATGGACCACAGATTTAGGAATGCAGCTGCTGAGGAATTCAGTAAGCAAGTAAGCTAAAAAAAGCAAGGCAGGATTCTGTTGACTTTTTTTCTGAGAAATCTCACTAGAATCAAGCGTTCTCCATAAAATATTGACCTGGGAAATACCAGTAAAAACATACCTCCACATTTTCCGGTTGACTCTAAAATCCACAATTATACTTCTACTGTGTTGTGTTACTTGAGTTCTTTTATCAAAACAATTATGAAGGAAGATTAATGACCAATGGCTGATTTTCTGAACTCTCTGTAAAGGCTCATTTTAATTTTCTTTATTTTTTTAATGCATTGTCAAGGATAAAAGTGAAACATTGGAGGAAGTGTGTTCTTTTTCCTCAAAATCCAGAACTGCATTTTCTTCAGATGCTAGGGATAAGTTCATTCCATTGCCCTAGATACTGAGGATTAAAATATTTGCGTGAACTAACAATACCAATAATAGAGACTACAGATAAAGGTTTATCTGTTCTACTGTTACATATATACTAGATGTAAGTCTAGGTATCTGTTTAGATCCGTTAGATATAGTTAGAATACAGATATATCTATAGCATTGTGGGAGCTTTCTTGATCTAAGAGGGAATATTAAAAACAATATATTATAATCTTTTCATTCTACCTACCTAGTCTTTCAGTTTTATAAGGATACCATTAGATTTCAACACGGAAAATGCAAGAAGGAGAAATCTTTTGGACTTACTTTCTTTACAGAATTTGGGACATTAAGATTAAACTAAGTAATGTTAAGACATTTATAATTTTTCAGGCTTGCCTTCATTCCAGTAGATCCTACTAATTTTAATGATGCCAGTGTCAAACAATCCTCCCAGGTACTATGCACATAAAATCCAATTGTGAGCACTTATCCCAAAACACATGATTCATGAGTGCCGCAGGGAGCACCAGTTAGGCAAACTGCGTTCCAGATGGTGCATTCTCTGACTTTGGATATTTGCTTGAAATGATACAGTGTAAAAAAAATAAAGGGGAAACCTCATTGCTGTCTAAATATAGTATCTAAAAAGCAAAGGATCTTAGCGATTTTCCTGAGCTTTAGTTTTAGGAAGTGCAGGCAATGAATTGAGTGAATTCATGATGCTGAAGCACTCATGGCAAGTGCACAGTAGAAACAAGTTGTTTCACAACTCTGTTTATAAGGATCAGTTCAGCAGCAATTACACAGAACACTCAGGTTGCCTGAGTGTGAAAAAAAGCGTTATATATACGTCTGGTGTGCTTCATCCTTGTAACATGGTTATAAGACTATAAAGATGTGCATCTCTTTTTTAGTCCTCTGAGAGAGGCTCTTCCTCTTTCTACACTTTGACCAGAGTTGTGTCGTAATACTGTCTCTAGGTGTGGATTTGAAAAGTCCTCTGCTAGAATAAGCACAGGGCAAAGATCAAACAGCACAGTGTAATTTTTTCCCCTCATTTCTTAGTTTATTGGCTCTCAGAGTGAAGCACGTCAAGTGTGAATGTGCATTGTGGAATTTGTGGTTTGTTGCATGAAAATTCTTACAGCTCTTAGTTACTTAACGTAAAACCACAAAAATATTTAGAACCTCTTACAGAAGCAAACAAAGGAAAGAAACTCACTGGATAAGAAACAATCTGCTTACATTGATGTTATGCTTTAATGGACAGAGAGAGAAACAAACCGATTCTTTTTCCTCCTTAGTCAGCTTCTGTGTGTAGAAATGGCATTTATAGAAGGTTTTCAGTGCTGTGAACCATCACTGAATGTCAGCTGGCTCTTGCACTCTTTCTGCTTGAAAACTGCTGAACTTTGGTGAGGGAGACATTCAAGGGGAGCCTAAATTTCTACTTCTGCAGGGATATATCATGGTGTCTCTACATTTCATGGAAGTTCTCTCCATTAGAGGAGGGAACTGATTTTTGTCTCCACAAACTTCTACGATGTTCAGTTCTTTGGGTTGATATGAGGAAATATATTTTCTTCTTCCTATCTCTCTAAGCAGAAGTAATCTGAGTGCTTCTCTTGTTTTCCTTGTCTGACAACTTTGAAGTAAAATTGTAAAAACAGAGCTGCACAATATGGTACAAAATTACTAATGTTCTAATTTTTTTCAATGGAAACTTTTTTCACAGTGAACCAATCTTACCATAATATATATCAGTTAGTATATCTCTCACTCTACAGAGTTTAGAGAGATTTCTGATTTTCAGAGTACATTGTAGAAATGCATTATAGTTCACTCTGGTGTGGTTTGGGGTTGGTATTATTGACAGATCTGTTCTGAATGTTACCTTTCATGCATTTATAATTTATCAATAGTTTAGTTTATCCCAATGTTTTTCTGAATATTGAACTTAAGCCATTTGATTTACATTTCTATGTCCTTCTCTCATTTCTCAAAAGTACCTTTCCTGTTTGACAAGGCTTTTTAAAGAGAACTACTTATGGCTTTGAGTTTTCATTGGCAGTTTGATACAGTATTCTAAAATGCAGCCTATCATGTCCAGTCCCTCTGAAAACATCTATTTTATCTATATTTGCTTCAACCTGTTCTCTCCTTATCCAGTACTTACCTCTGAAATACAGGTGTGAAAAAGTGATAGCAAGCAAATCATAGTTGACTTCTTAAGGCGTATTGATGAACATAAGACAATAAATACTTTTAAATTGTGTTAGGAGTTTGGTTTTAAGGTGGATTAACAGCCTAAATTTAACCTCAGTTAATCCAAGATGTATTTCTTAGAGCTAAAAACTGAAGCTGGTAATTAACCTAAATCATATAACTTCTGTCTCCTTTATACCACAATTCTCTTAACTTGACAAAGAAACTATGTACCACCCTCTAGCACATATTCAGATTTCACATATAAACTCAGTTTGAGAGCTATTTTTTTTCTGCAGTCTCAATACTAATGCTGTTTTGAATTGCTTTTAATCAGTTGGATCAAATAAGTCACATTTTTCAGTTTATAAATGAGTATTCCTCTTCCTGTATTCATGGAATGGTTTTAGACTACTTCATTGCAGTATACCAGATTTTGAAACATATGACTGTGTCAGCATGAAACTGAGTTTTTTCCTAGCCCAAATCTTGCAGTACTGTTCTCTGCAGGTAAATTCATAAAAAGAGATAAGGTCCTGCCCTTTTGATTTATTACATTTGGACTGCCATTTTACTATCTCTGCTTAATAGTTGTAAGTGTCTACATAAGGTTCTTGGCAGTAGTCAAAGTCTGTCACTTCCTCTAAATCATACTCTGGTCTTTCTGTTCCTTTGTAGTCATGTCTTTCGTGGAAGAAGAAATTACATTAACTTTGCTAACTTTAGAAATTTCTGTCATGACTGGGGGCAGATGCGTTGTGTGGGGGCGTGTTAACAAATAATCTCAATTACATGTAAAATATAGTTATAATTCAGCTTAATTTCTTTTCCAAGCAATTTAAGAAAAGTCTGTGAAAGTAACACTGCAGCTTGAGTAGTGTTGTCCACAAGATGTACTTACACCAGTTTCAACTGAACTGTTTCAGAGCTTAATGAAGCTCTGGTTTTTCAAAGACCACAAGACTTCTGAAATCTCTCCTTGACATTTGATCAGTGTTGGATGATCTGAAAAAGAGGTGCCATTCATAGCTGTGCAAAACATGGTGGGTTTGTAATTTTTTTTTAAAGACTTTAATCTACTTGCCTTTATGTTCGTTGAGTTTTGGTTTGTGTTTGGATTCAGCTGGATCCCAGAACTCCAAGTAAAATACTAGTTTCACTCAATTTCACACTGCAGCCATGCAAAACCCACACATTTCTGACAGGTTTTGATGTGAAACCATAACATATCTTGGCCCAAGTTCATACAAAAACTATGTGAACCTTTCAGTTAATGTGGGCTGTGTTCCCAGTTTATAATGAAACATTAAACCAAGCAGGTTTTTTGCATGGCTTTGTATGTGTTGCACCTGTTTTGTTTAGAACCCCATGTCAAAACATTTCCGATACCCTAAAAGCAAGTCAGTTCTTCTATAGCCTTCAGTGTATAATTGCTTTTTCAGTGGAAACCAGAGGAAGATGTTGAGCTGAAGCCCTTTGAAGGGAGGCTGCTGCCAGACCGTCTCCTATTCAGTTACTGTGGATCAGAATCTCATTCTCTATTTCCTCATTAGCCAATTTGTTTCAGCGTTAAACTTTGTTCGTGATTTCATAGGAAAGAGAAATAGGGCCCTGGATATTCTACTGTGGTTTTGGTTCAGCTGTTAGTTGGGTCATGTCCTGCTCACTGTTGATTCAAGGTTTTAGTGGGACAGTTATAAATTCCTGCTTATTTTGGGTCCAGTGTATCAGTAGCTAAAATCTTCTTTCTGTTATTACAAATATTATGATTATTAAGCCTGGACAGAGAAGTATTCCTGTGGAGAGTGGGTATGTTTCCTTTTGTGGAGAAGGTAGTCAAACAATGGGCTTTGATTTAATCACTGTTTTGTGATCCAAACAGTGTGAGATCTTGCGTATAATGTCAAGGAAAGGCAAAAGCTACAGGTATTTTCATCAATGAAAAAATATGATCCAATTCTATGTAGAAGCAAGTATTTTAAGAACATATTCAGTTATGTAATCATTATCTAGATGTCCCTTTTATTTTTTCCTTTGCTGACATCTACAAAGATTTCACTGATTGTGAAATATGTTGTTGTTTGCTTTTAAATCTACGGCAGTATTACATTCCAAACTGATTAATTCTGCTAATACTTCTATAGAAAACTGTGCCAGTCTCTACAAATCTTATGACACTCAAGTTTGATTGAGTCAGGCTTTCAAAATTTACAATTTTATTCAGTTTATAAAAGCAGGTATTTGTTTTACCTTGCAAAATTGCTAATTTCTCTTAGAACAGATTTCTTTTCTAAAATTGCTAGGGATTTTTTGCAATTTCCTGTTGGTCAGAAAATAAGTAAAAGTGACATGAATTTGTTATGAAAAAAATCTGTTCTTTTTATTTAGGAAAAATCTCATCTGAAAGCTATCACTAATGGCAGTTGTGACTGAGTGAGGACTATAAGACCTGACACTTTTAGTGCTTTTCAGCTCCAGAAATCCCCAAATACTTGAGAAGTTTAATTGTCCATGCGTGGGACAAACAGAAGTCGTAGCTCAAAGAGAAGTTTCTCAGTGGTTATTATCCACCTTAACCAGACCCTTCACTGGGAGAAGCACAGCGACGAGTGGCACTTTGCTCTTTCTGCTCTAAAGCAAGATACTTGCTCCTAACCCAGCCCACACCTTAAAAGCAGTGCAAAAGTGGGGAATGGGCTACATTCAACCCATCACAGGCGCCCATGGAAGCCAGTGCTGTAAGGAGCAGTGAGGGCACTGTGGGAAAGAAGACATTTGCTACAGCAGCTGCATTCCAGGCCAACACTTGTAGCAAGGCAGAACCAGGAGGCAGCTTTGGGTGCCATGGATGTCATGCTTTGTCTTGCTGGACATCTCAAACTTCATAAGATGGCATGACAAAGATTGCTAGAAATCATGAGTTCATGTAGTCAGGGAAATGCAGAAATGTCTTAGATGAATTTAATAGGGTACATATAATTTGAGGACTCTTTTTTTTCTTGGCACTACTAGAAATGCCTTTCATAGTTTCCAGTCTATCTTTAGCCTCATCTTAAGCTTAGATTGTGCACTGCTTGGGGAGGAGGCAACCTCATTTTCTCGTTTCTGCTTTTCCAAGTACAAAGGATCTCAGCCCGTTACCTGTTCATACATCAATTTGTAATCATGTAGTAACACTTGCTAAATTCAGCAAAACAAGAAGTGAGCTTAAAAGCACATAACAGTGGTTTCTGATAGTTTGAAAGAAGCAGTGGTGAAACCTGCTTATCTTTTAAGTCTCTTACCTAAAATAAAGTCAGCATTGTTTATAAGAAGACAATCGTGTTACTCAGAAGTCTTTATGAAAGTTTCTTAAGAAAAGCTCACAGAGCTGAATTGTTATTACTGGTTGTAAGAGCTGAGAGTTTCAGCTGTGAGGTCTATTTGTTGCATAGCAATGGAGTTTGAGTAGCATGTAATTATGACCCATAAAGAACATCTAGCAGATATTTTTCCTCCTCTCTACCAGCAGGTAAGATTTCATGTACTTTCCCTTTTTTGATGAATGCCAAGATTACTCTTCAGTGCCATTCACAAAGATAATTTACACAGGTTTGAGTTGCTTACAGTAATTCTTGGGGTAATACTGAAGTTTTTTGCTTCTGTTTTACTAAACTTTCCAGTGTTACCAGTAAGTCTGTCTATAAGAACGTTTTGTTCTGATTGATCTCTCATTCCTATATATCACCATCGGCATGTATATTTAGGTCATAATTTGAGTAGATGTAGTTGCTTTGCTTCCTGTGCATCAGAATGCTGAGCCTGCTCCAGGTTCAGTGTAAAGAGAGTTTTAAAGCTGTTTTTAGTAAGTGAGATCTAATATCTAATCTTACAATATTGTTTATAGTGGGCTAAATCCCACCTAACTAACAGCCTGTGGTAAACAGTTAAATCAAGGCTGTTCTCCTTTGTGACATTATTTTGCTCCTGCAGAGAGAAAGAATGTAGAGGAAAGTATACATTACATTCTTCATTTGCTCAGGTTAGATACTAGATATACTGCATCAAAAATGTATTCTTTTGTTTTAATGGCATTTAGATTGAATTCCAGGAATTTCCTATTCCCTTTTTGACCCAGGTTTTAGAAGGAAGACAAAGGAGGATGGAAATAACGAAGTACTCAGCTATGCCAACATCATCGAAATACAGATTTGTTTCTGCTAACTCCAGTATCTCCTTCTCATGCCTGTTGGAGCCATGGTTCCTTACACTTCCCTTGAGAGTGCATCTTTCAGCACTCTCCCTGTAGCATTTGCTGCACAGGAAGGCCCTATGACCTGTTACCACCTGCATTGTCTTTTGCTGCTCAAATGATATTGTCAAGGGGACACCCAAAGTAGTCAAACTGGTTCCCCTACTCATGTCACCTACTTTTGATACAAGCCCTCAGCATTTGTGTGAGAGCTATCCTACAAGCTGCAGTGAATGACTTCTGCAAGGGGCAGAGCCAGAGGTAAACTTCATCCCTTCCAAGGCTACCCTTTTCCTTTCCCATACTGGCTCAGTAGGATGCACGCACAAGCAGCATCTGCCCCTCTGAGGCTGAACTGTTGTGCCTACTCTATACTGTATACTATAGATCATATTCCAAACATCCCTTTCTGTTGTACTTCTGTTCCCTGGATAAATACTTGCAGTTTGAGAGTGGGTTTGGGCTGTTTTGGGTTATTATTACTATTATTATTATATTTTTTGAACTACTTTATATAGCTCCTATAGCTACAGTTTTTAAAGGTAGCCACAGCATTCTACTGTATGTAGCATGTGAACAAACCATAAGCAAGTAGATGTTTAATGATAATTATTTCATTCATCTTTAGTAGAACTTAATAATTATTGTAATTATGTTATTAAATGGAACTCTTCAGTTAGCGCATAATATGTAATATGATTTAGATATTCAGTAAAGTATCGGAAAAAATCACAGCATACCTTCAATGGGTACACAACTCTAGTTTGATGATTAGTTCTCTTGGGATTGCTACTGGCTGGAGTAACGTACTCTAATTAAAAAACTAAATTATAACCAAGCTGAAAAATGTAATACTGAATTATCTTAAAATAGTATAAATCAAAACCAAACATGCTGAGAACCTAATAGACCAAACCAAAAATGATAATCTGCTACTAATTAAGATGACATGGAGACATGCAATTTAAAACTAATTGCTAGCTGACTTTTTCTTTTTTAAAAAAGGTCTTGATGCAGTTCATTAAAACTGATTTTGTTTTTGAATGTTTACTGGCATTTTTTTAATGTCTAGTGTTAAAGAAGGGAATTTAAAGGTTTAAATCTGGCACACCATGATAACTTTATTTCATGCTAAATTTAATTGCACATGCAGTATACAACAGTTATGGGACAGAAGCTTTGCTAGTCAGTTGGCCCATATGTTGAATTTACTCACTTATTTAAAGTGACAAATTAAGTTTAGAATTCTCTTTGCCAGCTTTGCTCAGAACGGTAGCTAATTAAAACTTGGCAGCAGAACCATGGGTGAAATCCTTCAAAAAGCAATGTAGGGGTATAGTACGTAATAAAAGGTGGTATTGCTTGCTTTAGGAATTAAGTCTTAATTCTCGGCTAGTTTTTATTGTTTCATTCGACTTGTTACTCTTAGTGACATCAGTTATACTCATAATTTCCTATAAAATAAAGCCTTTCTAACTTATCCTCTCCCATTATAAAATATTTGAACTCATTTATTGTGACAGATGATCAGACTTCTTGTCCAATAGATGTTTTTACTTGAAGATTAAATATCTCTGAAATGGTGAATGGCATTTCATAGCTTTTATCTTCTAGGTGGGTACGGAGATTTTTATTCTATCAGCTTCACATGAATAATTAAAAAAAATATAGGAAACTTATTTGTTCAGGCGCTTGGACTGTTTTAATTGCCATACATCTAAAATTTTTGGGGCTATCCTCAAATATTGGTTCAGACACACATCGTAACCTTTACATTGTTACCTATACATTGGCCAAAATTAATGTACACCAATTGTTTTCTGGCCTGCGCATACAAAGAACTCAAATTTAACCCAGAAATAATAAAAGCCTTATCTTTTGTGGTGCACAGATTCCAAGATAACTGTATTTACAGAGTTTGAACACATTCTTGGCATTTTTGAAAATCAATGAGCATTTCTGAGTATTTACTAATCAAAAAAAGACAGCCAAAGTAGCGTACATTGACTGCAGCTCAAAAATCATACAACTAGCAGTCAGAAAAGAGCCTTTCAATTTTATTTAGAAAATTAAGAAATAAGAGATTAAGAATTAAAAAAAAATAATTTTCCTTTACGCTTTTAAAATAGAGAATTGAAATGTATTTCAACAATTTCTGTTCATGCAGGAGAAATTTGTATGTCTAAATATACATATATATATATATATATATATATATATATATGGTCAAACATAATATATGCAGAATGCATTCTTAAATTTGAAAGTGTTTGGAATTTTCAGCCCATAAGGCTAAACATTTCAGCTCTCTGTGGCAGGGTGGTACAATATGGCTAAGAGAAACATATTAAACCACTACAGCATAAAAAAATTCATTTACTGTAAGCATAATTTTAAAGCGTTTGTTTTGAAATCCATATATTCTGCCAAAGCCAGTTAAAGCAGTGAACTCTGCCTTTCAACAGTCAAGTAAATAACAGTAATGATAATGATAATAGTGTTTTAGCATCTGTTCTTAGGCACTGCATCAAAGAATCATAGAATCATTTAGGCTGGAAAAGACCTCTAAGACCATCGAGTCCAAACACTAACTCAGCACTGCCAAACCCGTCACTAAACCATGTCCCGAAGTGCCACATCCACACATCTTTTAAATACCTCCAGGGATGGTGGCTCAACCCCTTCCCTGGCATCCTGTTCAACTGTTTAAGCACCATTTCAGAGAAGAAAAAAATGTGTCTGTTTTTCTACAGTAAATACCAGATCTGCACAGTTGTGAAGCTGTCTATCAGAGAAAAATAATTTGGGGAACAAAAATTATGCAATCATACAATCATTGAGGTTGAATAGGACCTCTGAAGACCCTGTAGATGCACCTTTTTGTATTGACTTTGAGAAGTAATTATTTTTCTTTAAATCAGTCTCAAAGGGCAGCTATGTTACATTTAGCTATTGTATGTTTATAGTGAGTCAATAGTAGATAGATAATATTGAAATATGCACTGAAGCAGTTGGACTGTTATGAATTCAGTATCAATCAGTGAGAGAAAATCAGGTTTACAGTAGATATTTTACCCTTAGGTGCACTACAGAAAAAAACAGATGAAAATAATCTTAACTTGGTCTTGACAGAAAGACTGAAAGAAGTGATGGCTATCATAAAATAGATTAGTGACAGATATGCTACCTTTATGAAGAAGAAAAAAACCAGGTTTTTAGTATTTGAGATATATCTATCTACCAGAGCTTCAGATGCATGTTTTCAGGTAAATACAGCTTTGCTAGAATGCATTGTTTTGTTAAAAGATACTATCTAGGTGTGTTTTTTATTTTGAAAAGGGGAAGGTAGATAGTGGTCTGCTTTTTGGTCAAAGATTTGCTTATTCAAGTCATTACTGTGTTTGATGCAACATACAAATCATGAAAAATTCTTGCTAAGCAGGCACTTAAACCTTGTGTATTCATTTAATCCCTTATGTAGTCTGATTGGGGAGGGAGGGAAAAAAAGGTGAAAGTTTAATTACTTCTTTCTTTGGTAAAAATGCATAGATATATGGTCTAATCAGTTGCTGCCAACTGATTGAACCGTAGAGAGAGAGATGCTAAGAAAGTTTTGTTGAGCAATCTGTGTAGTGCAGGTAGCTCAGGGGGCAGCTGCAGATTGAGCCCTGGGTGAGGAGAGCCCAAGGCAAGAGGTTGTGACCTGGCCCTGACCCTTTGAACAAAGGGCACGGGCACCTGTGGTCCAGCTGGGTGATCGGACACTCAGAGACACGGCAGGAGCTGGGGACCCCCAGAATGTGGCACACTCAGACTGTGAGGGTATAAAAACCCAGGAGTTCCTTTGTTCAGGGTCCCTCCACTGAGGCACCAGCTGGAGCTGTTGTTTTGTCATTTAGTCATTGAACCAAGATTAAATTATTTGAGGAGTTGGGATGTCTGGGACTCTACAATGGGAAATCTGGGGCCAAAGCTATAAGGAAATGTGGTCTGACTGCAAATGTGGGGTGTGTAGCAATGAAGGGGCTTTGGTCCCAGCTCGGGTGGGTGCAAGAGTGACTGTCAGAGTGGATCCTGGGTGGTCAGACAAGGAAGTGTCCTTAATAATTAGGAATTTACAGAAATCTTCTACTTCCACAAAAAAAGAGTTACATGCTAGATTAGAGTCATGCTCTTTATTTTGAAATTTGGAAAAGATAGGACAGTTTTTGGGTTTCAGTGGAAAATGGTGACAGTACTGTCACCCTACTGTGACTCATAAGAAAGATGCTTGGAAAAAAGTGGGGTTTGAGTTTTTCCCTGTTTCATTTTGGTTCCTGAAACCAGCTGAAGGAAGTTTTGTGGTTAGTACAATGACTGTAGCTGCCTCCTTGCCCAGTATTCAAAATATTCCTATAGGCTGTACAAAATGACTAATTAGCTAATATAGGACTTTGGATTCTGCTGCAGTGCCTATGTGACTTTTTGAAATATTTTTTTTCCCTTCATAAATAGGAAGTGTTGGTGTAATTATGCCCCTGCTGAAGTTAGCTGTGCCACCAACTTTGGGAAGTTTAACATTGTTGAAAATTCCTTTCCTATGATACTGTTGATGTTGTATTGAGTAGCATTTGAAGGTAAATATATTAATCCAAATATGCCACCAGTCTTCTGTTTTCAAAATATGTGAAAATATATGAAGAGAAAGGGGGAATTTGTCAGTGTATGTTAACTTACTTGTACGTATGTAAACCAAAACATTTTACCTTCTCTGTCTGTTTTGAGGAATTCATCAGTGCTACTATGCCTATTTCACTGCAGACATAACAAAAGTCAATGTGCTTTGCTTCTTAGTTACTGCTTCCTACTCCATTTATGTTCCTGCTTGATTGTTTTACTCTTTCCAACCTAAGAAATAATTTTGGCCATTGTCTGAAATGTCCAATATTTCAAAGGAAGTTTGAGGAAAGAAATGCACATTTGCCAAACATGAATTATTGAAACTTACAGCTAGATCAGGTGCCAGCATTGGGGGCATAGAATATTAAACTCTACAGTTTACTTCTTGCCAGTTGCTTGATGTATTCACACCAGTCTGCTCCAGAAGAAAAGATTAGTTATTGTAGTAAATGCAATTCTCCCAAGCTTTTCAGTGATGATAGAACCAATGTAAGCCTATTCCCTATCCTTAAATTTTACTTCTCACAGTCATAAGTTTGGTTTATAAGTGGACAAACAAAGAATAATAGGTGCCCTATCTCTTGCATAAAAAAACCCAACCAACCAACTAGCCAAAAGATTATTACATGTAGCATAATTAGAATATGCATCTGTAGTGATGTAGTGTTTGATCAAACATGGTAAAGGCACTGTTCTGATACTGAGAAGTTAAGATCAGTAGTTAAAGCCTTGGTATCATGTATGGGTATTAGGAATACTGTGTGGAACAAAGGTTCCTGTGTGGGCTGTGAAAGACTAAGTGAAATCTTGTGATATTCAAAGCAGCCAAAGCACCAAGCAATTGAAAGTTTTCTTTCCCACATTTAGAGCTAACCAAAAGGAAACACAAAGGAAAAAAAATACATTTTAAATTCTTTTTTCAGAGGTGGAGAAAAGCTTTTCCCTGTAGTCAAGGTAGCTACCACAAACTTCCTATCAGAAAACTGAACATGATTTTTTATTTATTTTGGAAAAAAAAAAGGTGCTAATTCTGCAGGTGTTCTGATTGAAAAAAATCTAACCTGCCATTTTCTGTCTTATATACTTTGCAGATATGAATCAATCCCCATAATAAATGGGGAACTGAACCTTTAGAGTGAGTTACTGCATATTCTTACCAGGATGCCGAATTTCTTTTGAGAGAGAATCTTTCTTGACAAGTTCAGCTTGATAAGTGAGCAATGGTGTTGTGATTAAAAAAAATACAAATTGATTGGATTTGTATAGAAGGTAGTCTTGGAGCTATTCATCCCAACCAAGGTTGTGTCAGCTTGGGATGCTCTTAGAAGCATAATAGGCTCTAGAAAGCTTTGAAGTGAAAAGCAAGATGATCTAAAAAGTTCAGGTACTTCTATGGCTAAGCAGCCACTGGCGGGGAGTTTACAGAATCACAGGGAGTTTTTTTGGGAAGAGTTGGCTGCCCAAGGTCAAATTAAGTATGTGCCTTTTAAAACTTATTTACCTGCCATCCTTTATTCAGATGCTCACGCAATTTGTTCAGTCAAAGAAAAAAAATATTTAAGGGAAACTGACAAGAGGAAAGGTGGGAAACCAAAAGTCTCAAGAGGTGATGGATTTTATAATTGCTGAAGTTTGAGGTGGTTGAATAAAGCATCAGTAATAGGAGTACAGTTGTGGTCTACAAAATGCATTGACTAGGAAAAACTGCTAGTATTTTCTTACTCTGCAGCTGTCTTATCTTATGATTTATCTTTGAATTTTCCTGTATGTGACATTAATCCATTTGTCATTGCTACTTCTACTTCTTTTTGTTTTCATTTGCTTACCTTCTTTCAGAAACAGTCTTGAATTTTGCATTGGTTTTAACCCTCTCCTTTGTTTATTTTCTGACATCATTCTATTCTTCAGATGGCAGGCAATTAGCTTTGATACATACCTAAATATGCTCATATTAATTTTTTCTATGTCCCCTGAAGTAGCAAATGTTGCCATCCTCAGTGATATTTATGCACTTGATGAACTTCCATGACACTTTTATATGATGTAGCACTTCGAAAGCTTCAATCATGGCCTCATCTTCTGCTGCTTCATTTTACTGACGTAACTGGATATAGTGTGATATAATTCCTCAGTCCCAAATGCTGCCTCATTATATAAACATAAAACCAAAAAACCCCAGCTATTGGCATTGTTATTTAACCAAGCTGTTCAAATGATACACCAGAAACAAGCTTCTGCTCATTAATCCAGGCAAGACCTTTGGACTTTAAAAAGAGAATCTGGTGTTGCAGTAGCAGTTGTTTATGAATCACAACTAGTTCTGAACCAGAGAATCGGTGTCTTACAGTGGGAGTGCAAGAAAGGGGGATGTGGCAAAAGTTTTCAGAGCAGCAATCTAATGGTGCCATGGTTACATGCAAGGATCTTGATACTCTTTGCAGAAGCTCATAATGTTTTAAAAATACCCCAAAAGACTTTGAGCCACTGGAACCAAGTATTTCCCAAAATATCATTACACATTGAAATACAACGTTAATGACTCCCAAGTTCTCAAATGTGTAACTCTGTGTGTGTGTGCTTTTGTCTATTCTTTACAATTGTTCTGTTCACTTTTAGGGAATCTCTGTAAGTTTTGAACCGTAGCATTGAATATTGTGCTGGCAACTCTCCAGATGCCCGAGGGCAGCAAAAATTTTCATATTCATTTGAATTATTTTACATTTCTAATACATCTATTTGAAATCTCCATTAGATAGAAATGAAACTTTACCATTAATGCATTAAGAGCTTTCACTATGTAGTAGTGGATAGAAAGAAGAGAAGGAAGTACCTGGGAGTATGCTTATGGTCTTTGAAAGCTATGCTGTGTATTTTTCTTCTCCCTGGTGCTTTTGTAGCAGTTAAAAACAAACAAACTAACTAACCAAAAATATAGACACATATCCTCGAAAAAATGCTGTAGGTGGTATTGATGATGATTTATCTTCCATTTTTTCCTCATTTTTTAATTTTTTCTTTCATCTACAGTATCTCATTTCACCTCTCTGTTGAACAGTTTGTCTTCCTCACCTCTCCTAATGACTTTCTCCCTCCTTGGGGTTTTTTTTGTTTGTTTTTCTTAATACCTTTCTCTATGACTGTTGCAGAAATGTTTATATAAAAGGTATATTAGATCAGTTGGAGAACTTCTCCCAAACTGGGCCTGCAGTTCATATAAGCAAAAGACCCTAAACCATCTATGACTTTGCATGAGGTCTGAAGGCCCCACAGGTCTTTCTGACAACCTTTATTACAAATGCTACCTAACGGAGAAAAAATAACCAATTAATTTTTGACAGTAAATCCATATTTTATAAAGAGTTTGATGGTGCATATAATGTGTGTGATAGGAATTGTATGTATACAGAGAAAAAAACATTAATTTTGTAAGATCTGTGTTAGTAAGGTAAAATTCTTTATGAAAACTTTGCTTTTTATTGAACTATTTTTAAGCCAAACAGTGTGGCCACAAGTGATAACAGATATTGATGATTTGAGATAAAATATCAAACATTGCTGCAAAGAAAGTGCAAATAAAATTTTATTAATGTCGGTTTTCTTTCTCTTACCTCATATATCTAATTATGGGTGAAAGAGAAGTAAGTCCACTTTTCATGTAAGGTTATTAACTTGACAGTGTCCCTTTAAGTTGTGAGGATGTGCAGAGTAGTTAGGAATGTGAGATACTGTAGGGTACCAAATGTGTGATGTGATGTTGCTAGGCAACTCACTTATTGTTTTAAACAAACCACATCGAGCTGGCAACAGCTGTCAAAGCTCTTGGCTCTTGACAGTAACACAGACCTCAAAAGAACTTAGAACAAAGGTCTTCCAAAATAAGCTCTAATGTATAACGCAATCCCATAGCGCTAGCAAGTGTGTGAACCCATTTGTTAAGTTAGCAGATACAGCTATCTTTTACAATTCTATAACCAAATATTTCTGACAACTATGTAATTAGTTTACATACATTTTTTAAAAAAACCCCTAACTGTTAGTACATCAATTTGTCTTTTTAAAAGAATGCCTTTCACAGCTGCCAATAGTAGCAGATCTGTTTGAATGTATTCAAGGAGCATTGTATATGTGCAGTCAAGAAAGGCAAAATGTTACATAGAGAATAGCCATGTGTATGTGTTTGTGGATTTCTTCCTTTTCTCTGCTGTTGAGTTGTATATATTTTTATATGTCAGAAACAGAGGTGAGATCAATTTTGTCAGTATTACAGTCCATAAAAATAGATGTTGGGGTAGCACACTAACACCTACCAATATAGCAAAGCTTTTAAAACAGGAACCAGCCCCCAAGACTTCAAAAGAGAGCCCAAATCTGTACTGAAATAACCCAAGATCTGTGAAAATTTTTCACACTAGGAGATAAGTAGGTCTGTAAACTGCCTCTTATCTGGAAATACATCTGGAATGCAAAAACTGCTCTTTATGGGTTTTCCTCTTCCTCCTGACTGCTTGAAAACAAACCAGCTTCAATCCAGCAGTGGGGCAGTGCTGAGCTTCTGCTAATATTCCTGTCTTAGTGCAGCATCACAGTTCACAAGCTTGTCTGGCAGGCTGTTGCATTATTCACACCCCAGCAGAGTGCAGGTGAAGTCAGTGTCTGAGTGTCCGGGTATTCTCCTCATTGCTGCGTGAATGATCTCACCATCACACTACTGGCAGCAGCCTTGCTTTATCTCTGCCTGTAATTGTTCCATTTTCTCTATTCTGATCAACAAAATGCAGACTTGAATGTCTAGCTAAAGCTGTCTAGTTCAATGTCTCGTTAAAGCTGTCACAGGAATCTTCTGTGCTCTAGAGACACCCTCTCTGGCAAAATGAATGTTTAAATATAGAGAATAGCTGTTTTTCAAGTTGCTTCTCACCCTACAAATGACAGACTAGCAAAGATTAAGCTTGACTACCCTGGACCCTAGAATGTATGCTTTTCTACTTTGTTTGATGTTTTTCTGTCTATCTATCCAGTTAAGATTTTAATTCCACCCTGAAGGGAGAATTTTTTCCAATATAAATTTTGTCAAACCTCAGCCTTGTCTTTCAGAAAATTTCAGAACGTGAAAATAGCTCAGTGGTTCAGACTATGAGTCTACATAGCATGATATCCTGACTCTAAGGCACACATATACGGATGCCTGAAGAAGAAAAAAAAACAGGGATAAAAAGGGATATAAAACTTCCTCAAGGTATTCTCTTGTCCTCTGACTGTATCTTGGCTAACAGGATTTCCTGAGCTGTGTGTCATTTAGCTATTTAGGTATTTAGTGTTGACATGGTTCCTATTTAGTAACATTTAATAGTTCACCTTGCACACTCTTCCTCTGAATCCACAAAACTCTCTGCATCCACGATGTCTCTGAGTAGGAGTTACACAATTCAGTGTAGCACTGTGAAATGAATCACAGCCTTTTGTTTGTTCCAAGCCTGTATCTCTTGGTTTAACTTGATCATGCCCAGTGCTCATGTAGACAGAGGCAGTGAATAATCTGATCAGCTCGCTACCATGTCTATGCAATTTATGTTTTTGTAGGCTTCTAACTCCTCCTTACTCAAATGGAACAATCCTGGGCTACTTAGTTGTTCATATGGAAAGCATTACTTATCTTTGCTTGGCTTTTTGCAGTTCTTTTGTGTCCTTTTTGGGAATAGGAGAGAAGGATATGCAAGGGGTACAAGAAGGTGATTTTTTACTCTGGTGTAATTTTTTGTTTTTCCATTTTTCTTTCATATTAATTCCTAGAATTTATGTTGCTTTTTTGACTGCTGCCTGGTATTAATCCACTGTTCATAGTGACAAATTGCTGTTTTCCCACCACAAGCCATTTCATTACAGAAATGATGTTCAATTCTTCCCCACAGTACAGATTTATCACTTTTCCAGAAACTTTCTCTGACAACAGCCAATCTAACTGTTCATTTATTGTTGTTTTCTCTAGTTTCAAAAAGAATGAAAGATTTTTTTAAAAAATTAAGTATTGATTGAGGAAAGAAAAGGTCATCCAAATGTCTTTATCTGTCAACTGTTACCTGTGAAGCAGGGTTTTCCCTCAGTGGGATCAAATGGAGGGCAGCAATTCAACCTGAAGTCTCTGTGGGAACGTTACAGCATATTTGAACATCTGCTTTGAGAACCTACTTGAAAAATAACCGTGCACAACAGAGGAGGAACATATGGTGCTGCACGCTGAAGACCACTGGTAATACTGCTGGCACAAGGAAAAACAGCAAAAAGCTCATATAGGTTACAGGGAGGTTGTCCATTCAATAATAGATGAAATTTTGTATTTTTTAAATAATAGTAGAGTAGTTATGAAATTACAGATAGAAAAATGATTGCTATAATGTGAAAGTTGATAGAAATTTAAGACCCCTGAAAATTAAGCAGAATATATTCATATATAATAATGTTTTCGCTGTTGTTTATTTGGAACTAATACTAGTATTTGCATTTATTTCTGCAGGAAGATAATTAAGCAAATAGGAAAAAATGGAAAAAATATCACAATTCTTATGTAATGAAAAGATGGCTGTTACCAGATGCTCTCCCAATATAAATCAGAGCCTATTTTTCAGGCCTGCTGAAAAATAAGTTTTGCTTCATCCCTTGGTTTTTTGATCTGCAGCATAGACAGAAGTGCTGCAAATTCTGGGTAAATTATTGGAGTCTGTCTACATAGCTGTTGCACCAGTTGGCAGGCTGATGAACAAGAAAATGTATTTATGGTTTTAATCCTGTGTGCTGTGCTGTCAGTGTTATGCCTATAGATGTGTCAAGTCAGCAAATGTTGGTTTTATGGCCTGAGTCATGAGAGGGTCCAGTTTTCCCTATGATAATTGAGACAGTTTTTGAATGTATTCCAGTTTAGCCATTCATGGTTTGTAAATATTAAATTTAGCTTAACATTGTTTTAATATAGCTTCAGAAAATAATAGGTTTTGGCTTTATATGGCACTAACACAATTGGATGCAATGTGTAAATTATATGGTTCTAGATATTTAATATATACAGAAAAATTGTACACATACATTGAAACTCGGTGTCTTCTTTTACAGAAGTTGAAAAAGATTTTTCTATATCTTTTTTTTCTGTGATGCAGAGATAGTTATATGGGTTTTAAGGTCTAGGCTTCTGACTTTGAAGGACTGGTTACATAAATGAAAAATTGCAGAGGATCGCAGGCTAATATTCTCTCTGAGAAACTTTTCCAGTTTTAAGACCACCCAGAGCCTACAGTCAATAAGGAAAAAAAAATCATTTATCTGAAAAGCCAAGTTACATTTATGTCTACTGTCTTTCTTACTGGCCCAGTTTTCTATTTCCCAGCATGAGTTAGAATCAACATTAGCACAGCCATCTCAGGAAAAGATGTGCAAGATGACACTTTAGCCATTCTATCCTGTACTACCCTATTTAGGCAGATTCGTTGTTTTAATACTTTGTATTAATTCCTGTCATGGTTGTAAAAAAAGCAAAGACTGGTAGTATTAAGCTGCGAAATACCTTTTTGCCTAGAGCACATACAACATTACACATTGTCGAAATAAATCTTGATAAATAGTGGTAAACTTCATGACATGGAAAAATTATGTGAATTCAAGTATCTTTTTCATAGGTTGAATTATCAAATAATGATCACCTTTTGCCAAATTCGATTTGAAAATATTTAGATTTCTTTACACAGTGGTTTCAACAACTGCATCTTTTCCATTGGGTAAAGTAACACTTCCCTATGCATGCAAATCCTGCTTAATGTAGCAGTAATTGGGCGAATAAACAATCCTGTTTTCTTAAGTCATATGAACTATTAGTTATAAATATCTAAAATCTTAAGATTTAACTTATGAATTCAAAAGGAGCATCTGTAGCACGTACAGGATATTGCGCACTGTAAACCTGTCAAATTAGAAAAATTCCAAGTAACGTATAATTAACTTTGGGTGAAATGTAATTTGGTACACTCAGAAAATTGCTGTTGCTATCATAATAATGGAAAGAAACTTCTGATATTTACCCTTACTTGCATACTTTGTAGATTGCAATAAAAACTGTAAAATGTTAATCATGTTCATAGTCACTTGGTAGGTAATAAGGAACAAATCAGAACTTACTTGTGTTTCAAAGTAATTTTTATAGCTAGATGGTTACAACGGCTCAAGATGGTTTCCTCATAAACATTACTAAGACCCAGAGACAGAGGGGTACCATTTAATGTGACACACCAGAACCATATTTGGCTTAGTTATGTTCCATTCCTCTAAATGCTATTCCTGAGCGAATTCCTTTTTCAAAGAAGAAATTTGTGTCAAAAAAGCTTGTAAAATCACAGCCTGAAATTTCCTTTTCTAAAAAAAAAAAAAAAAAAAGAAAAGAAAAAGTAGTAGGAGCCAAGAAACTTCAAAGGATCAAGTTTGCAATTATAGCAAAACTGTGGGAAAAACATAGTATGTAAATTTGCTGTTTACAAATGTACAGTGCTGTGAGGAAAACTACCTATCTCTGGGGTACTATGGTTCAGCAGAGTAAAGATTTAACTCTCCAGCTCTTCACAGCTCATTTTACTTCTGAGACAGTACTGTGACAGAGCGGTTCAACAGACTAATTACACTATTTTGCATGCAAGTGGTGAAATGCGTAGGTAGATGCGGATTTGCCACATTAGCACTTCAGAGAGAAGTGATTTTTGTAAGGATGGAAAATGGAATGAATAAGAGTGTATCAGATTTTATTTTTAATCTCTCTTGGTTTTTCACCAGGATCATTAGGAACCTTCTAGTTCCAGTTGCAGATACTGATGTACTGAGTTAATCAGTGCCATATCTAGGAGGTGTTGAATGCTTTGTTCAAATTTAGTGAAACTACAGCAGCATGAATTTTCACCTATACTTCAAAAGCTCATTCATCTCCCTGGATGCCTAAAATGCTTACCCTGCTTCAGAGCTGCTAGTATTGAACTCTTTAGACTAAAGAGGGCTCGGATATGCTAATCAGATATGCATTTGCAAATACCCAATCCAGCAGCAGAGAGTAAAGTGTGAGCCTGTCAGCATCCAACACTTAGGGCATGAGTAGCCACAGCAGTAAAGCCATTAAAGTTGAAAACATGAATGTTTGGATGCCAATGTACTGCTGAAACTCAAGAGATAAAACTTAGCTATACTGTTTTGAATTTTTGTCATATATACTCAGTTTTATCTGCTTGGTACTAAACAGTGGTGGTTAGACATTCGCTAGTAGGAGCCCAATAAGGGACAAACCATGAAGAAATAGAACGGCAAAACAAAAATAGATTTTATTTTGAGCATTCTCTCAAATTAAAATGGTTCATTTTCCTAAGACTACCTGTAAGTACTAAATCTAAAAAATAGGTTGTTAGCAAAATTAAATAAACAAACAAACAAATAAATAAATAAATAAATTCCCAATGCTTGGATGGACAGGTAGAGGAGGACATTGGAGAAAAAACTTATGGAAGGAGGGTGAATGGACTTTTCCCGCTATCTGATGAAGATAAATTAGATCCTGTGAATAGTGAGTGGAGAGAGGTGACAAAAGGAAATATTAAGATGTATTGTCATATTGATTCTTTGTTCTTAAATCAGGATTTCTGAGAAGTAAATGCAGTTATTTACTTCAAAACAATTACTTATAAGTCATTACAATGTCAGAGGATGTTGAAAGATAAATATTAAGTGTTGTGCATGGCTACATCTCAAAGAGCTAATTTGGATCTTCTGGCCTTAAGTAGCATAAGATTTGGGAAGCCAAGTCCATCATGTACTAGTGCATTTGAGCAGAATGTTTTTGTGACACCTTGTCCTTAATGACATTAGTATCTGTAGGTACTAAATGCTTTTTAAAAATCTGGCACTTGCTGCTTGATGAGTCATCACAAAGAAGCCAGGGAGATGGAGGGTGTGAAGCTGGCTTCCAAAACATACCGATAACCAGTTTCTCTCTTATCCTGTTTATTCCTTGTTGTTTGTTTGTTGTTTTGTTGGGGTTTTTTTTTTTTTTTTGGTTGTTGTTTTTTTTTTTCCAGAAGTAAGGGATTGTAGAACCAATATGTGTACTAATAACTACAGAGGGAAAAATCACTAAAGAGGGTGTCATGAGTGCTGAAAGACCTGATAAAAGCTCTTGACCTCACTGTCTAATATTGTGTTTCAAGGATTCCAAGAGCAGTATGAGGGCACTTGAGGGCACTGTCTCCTGGTTTCATTTACTCTTAGTCTAGCCAGTGCATGTATTGACTAGCATTAAATAGGTCATTATTTGCACACATATAAATTAAAGCAAACCAAAGCCCTTTATTTCTAGTTGTTTATTGACATCACTGGTTGACAGTGAAACAGGGTGGATGAAATAAAACGTGTCAGTTACTTGAGGATGACAGAGCATGTGCTGATGAAGGATGATTTCATTGCCTTTTACTGCCTAAAAGCCTGTAACTAAGCACTGCAATCATTCTGGGCACACATCAGTTAGGCTCTGCTGGGCTGGTACTTCACCTGAGAAAACTGACGTGAGCTGCACAATTCTAAATCTCAACCTTCCAAAAATATGAAACTTTCAAAAGAGAGACTATTAATAACCCTGGGTTACATATTTTGAAATTAATCATTATACACTTCTAGGAGCATATTGGTTACCATTTCTGCCATATGTTTATACATTCTTGATCCACATCCATCTGGCACAGAAATCCATCAGAGTGTGCTGAAAAGTGATTTGAAAGATCTTAAAAGCCAAGTGCAAATTTGTACTCTGGCTTGTGTAGAGTACAGAAAAAAAAGCCTTTTTCAAAATTCAATATAGTATTTTAAATTAAGTAGATTGCACATCTTTGAAAAATTGTGGTTAAACAAACTTAAAAAGAAGTTGGAGTGATTAATTAGCTATATTCTTTGAATCGCCATTTGAAAAGAAAATAAGAGTAACCTGAAAGTATCCTTGGACATTTCTCAGGGCAGAGCAGCCTTGTCTTTACTTTTAGCTAGTATACAAAAATAATATTTGATATTGAGCTTTAAATATTTAAGACAAAGTTTTTTCTTTGCAGAGAGATATCAGAATGTAAAATTACAAATGGTCATACTTTTTCCATTTGCCAATTAAATTGAAATTAGAATTGACTAATCTATATACAGGCTTGTATTTTAATGTATGTGTACTATAGCACAAAGTTAGATCTTTTTCCCTGTTGGATTTACAAAAATCCTTTCTTATGGTCAGTTCAAGTTAATAAAAGTTTTTTAGTGGACGCATGCATTTTGTATTTAATTTTTATGTTCTCCATTCTGCATAGAGAGATGTTATAGTACTAAGTCCATTCAAGCTGAAAGAAGTGAAAACTAATTTATTGGCAGGGACTTTTAAAAGTTTTCAGGAAATGTGGCTAAATAAGTGATTTATAACACTGCAGTTTATGGTATTAGAGAACTTGAATTTTTCATGTTTGAAAAATTGAATTTGTGTTGGCATTTTGAATTCTTTGAGTTCACATATTTCCCTGATTTGGGGGGTTTATGCTTAGAATAACAGAAAAACAGAGTGAGTTCATGGTCATCACAAACATTCTCGCAGATCTATTGGATTACTAAAGAAAGACTGTCTATCTAAGGTACTAAGATTCTGAAATCATGAAAAGAGTTTGAGCATGAAGTGCTTTTTTGAGGAACTCACGGAAGAGGAGATTTCATGATAAAGAAGTCTGGAACTGGATGTGCTTAGTGTTGAGACAGCTTTTGTCAGAAGCTGTTACCTAATCAGTTTTCCTCTAGTAGTTTCAGAAACATTGTCTGAACTATATATTTGTGTTTACAGGATCCAAGTTACACCTGGCATTCACTGCAGAAGTTATACTAAACATAATTACCAGAAGACATGAATGTAAGAAAGCATTATTAAGAATAATTAAATTTAAACCTAATTTTACTGCTCCAAGAAATCTAGGAGCTAGAATGCATTATTGTCTATTTACTGGCATAGTAGTTCTGTCTGAAAAACAGAAAGGCAGATGTCTGTTCTGTGACTGTTCTACATGGTTGCTTAGAGGACAGCCAGGGAACAGGACAGTAGCAGTGACAAGATTTTAGCTCCTTAAAGGACTATTTATGTCTAGTGTCTCTCATTGCCAGACTTCAAACTGAGCTCAGGAATAGAATAAGGCCATATTCCCATCCCCACTACTGAGTTAACAAGCAGCTAAAAACAGTATTTATGTTGCTTATGTTTTTCTGAGAAACAAAAATGCCTCAGGAATCCTATGTGAGTTAGCAAATTCGAGGACGACACCAAGCTGGATGAGAGTGTCGATCTGCTGGAGGATAGGAAGCTGTTCAGTGCAACCTGGACAGGCTGGATGAATGGGCTGAGGCCAACTGCATGACACTCAACAAGACCATGTGCTGGGTCCTACACTTCGGCCACAACAAACCCATGCAGCTCTACAGGCAGGAGGAAGAGTTCCTGGGAAGCTGCCCAGTGGAAAAGGACCTGGGGGTGCTGATCAAGAGCAGCTGGACGTGAGCCAGCTATGCCCAGGTGGCCAAGATGGCCAGTGGCATCCTGGCCTGTATCAGCAATGGTGTGGCCAGCAGGACCAGGGCAGTGATTGTCCCCCTGTACTCACCACTAGTGAAGCCACACCTCAAATCCAGTGTTCAGTTTTGGGCCCCTCACTACAAGAAGGACATTGAGGTGTTGGAGTGAGAAGCTTCTCTGGGTGCTGCCCCAGAGAAGGGCAATGAGGTTGGTGAAAGGTCTGGAGTGCAAGTCTTATGAGGAGCAGCTGAGGGAGCTGTGGGTGTTTAGCCAGGAGGAAAGGAGGCTGGGGGTGGATTTTATCGTTCTCTACAACTGCCTGAAAGGAGGTTGTAGCCAGGTGGGGGTTGGCCTCTTTTCCCAGGTGAGCAGTGACAGGACAAGAGGATATAATGTAAAGCTGCGCCAAGGGAGGTTTAGGTTGGACATTAGGAAGAATTTCTTCACGAGAAGGGTGATTAGATATTGGCTGCCCAGGGAGGTGGTGGAGTCACCGTCCCTGGAGAGGTTTAACAAAACACTGGATGTGGCACTTAGGGCCATGGTCTAGTTGACATGGCGGTGTTCAGGCATAGATTGGACTCAACGACCTCAGAGGTCTTTTCCAACTGAACTGATTCTGTGATTCTGTGAATCTTAAAACCAGTGTTAAGAGCATAAACCAGTCTTTGAATCAGTGACGGCAGCATCTTGTTAGTGGTAAGTTGCAAGTGTCTCCAGCTGTATCCTTCTTGCGCTCTGAAATGCTTTGGATGGTATTTGTGAGCACAATCTTTTGTGGAAAGGTGCATGATGAGTGTATAATTAAAAGTATCTATGCCACTGATGTACTTATGCAACCCTGAATTCCAACTGTCTTCTCAATTAAATACAAATAATTAAAATGCCAACTATTAGCATCCTGTAATTATGACTCTTACCAATTCCATCATTATCCACTCATTTCCCTACATGATAATACCCACCTGGAGAGAGCCTTGTATCTACAGTCTTCAGTAACCAGCAGGATGTTGGGTTTTTTCTTTATTTGATAAAAGAATAGAGAGTTAATAATAATCCTTCAGACATGGCTTGCATGTTTCGATTCCAGAAACTTTTCACTCTAAAAAAATGAGAAAACATGTTTGATCCAAAGCTGATTTAGTGAGTTTTAAATAATGTTACATATGATTTGATGGATTATCATTTTAACAAATTCCTATCCATTTTCACATGTGCATACTCAGTACTAAGAGAGGATTATTATCCTCTGAGAATAGGGTGTTTTTTAGTGATATAGTGGGTGGTTTAAAATTAAGTACATTGGATGTAGTTTTATGCACATTAAAATTGTACTGCAATCAGTACAAATGTTTTGAATAACCTGAAAAGAACATGGTTATTCCTACCCCTGCCTTTAGTTAGAATGTTGATATTTCGGGTTTGATTAATATTGTGTTTGCTTTAATTCTGGAATCTGACATTTTCAACTGAAGTTGCTTGCTTGTCTGATTTCAAGTGTTCAGGTGCTCTGGTGGAGTGGAACTTGTTAGGGTGCTGCTTATTAATCAGGGCCTGCTGACCAGGGAAATGCCACTTTAGAAGTGTAGAAAGTTATACAGTTCATCTGCCTAATGAGCCATTCAAAATACCAACCATCAATCCCAGCTTCTATCTCCTGTGTGCTGAATTTGAATGAGTGACATGGCCCTGCTGACTGTACTGATCTTAAGGGACCCAAATGAGGGTTGCCTTGTTTCCATCTGCTAATGCAGGTCCTTGGGCAGTGCCCTTCAGGACATATCTCCTCTTCCAATATGCACCTGATGAATCTCACATGTGATATGCTAGAGTTAAGAACCTGAAGTTGCCATTCAGCTGGGACAGTTCACATCTGGAAGCAACTGAGTCCCTCATTATCGCACACATGACACAAAGGCCATGTCATGACACTCTTGTGCCACCTTTACCTTTTTTCAGGTTGCAGCTGCTCCAAGCTGTCACATTTTCCAGAATATTCCCTTAATTATCAGCATCCATCTTATCATACCACATAAATGGTGTTAGGTAATCCCACCAGTGGACACTACTGAAATACACCTAGAACTGCCAAAGGTGGGTTGAGTTCAAGCTTTTACTGTCATTCTTCTGTAGAGATTGGTGTAGCAGAGAAGGGAATATTATTAAAATATAAAGATGCTAAAATCTATAAATAGAAGCAGTAAGCTTGTGCTTCTTTCTTCCTCCTAGTCTTTCTCTGTTTCTTTTTGTCCCTCCTTCTGTCTTTTTTCTCTTTCAATGTCATTGCAAGTGTTGAAAAATGCTAAAATGTGAAATGCCTTGTTGAATTCTGGGAAAACTAATAAAAATTTCCATAGTAGCTGGACAATTGACTGTATAAAGCTCTAGTGTCATAAAATGTACTTTTAAATTTGTATGAAATGATATATGAATACCGCAGTTTCCTAAATATCTCAAAAAGCATTAACCAGTACAGCCTGAGTAGGAATAACTTAATTTTTTTGTCAGCAGTGCTTTATCTGCTTAAGCATGGTTTGTACATATTTCCATGACAACGAAGGGAAAAATAAACTCTTAAACCAAAATTCAGTGAAAGCAAGACAAAACAACCTGCTTTGATTCATGCTGCTCTGATAAATGTGAGCTTGGCAATCAGCTGTGAATATTCTTTTTTTTCTGTAACAGATAGAACTTTTATTTATTATCTTACTTTAAAAAAACAAAAGTGGGGCATTTATGGAAATTTGGGGTTTTGTTTCTTCACAGAGTTTTGTTTTGAAACCTTTACATTTACTGATTTTTCTTTGCAATGCTAATGATTGTCGTCTTGGGTTTAAAATCCTTTCTGCTATATCTGTTTTTCTAATCTGTCTTGAAGAGATCTTTAAATATGACTGAGCTAAAAAGATAAGACATAAAAGTAGAAAGTTTTGTGCTGTGATGTTATGTTTCCTCGAAGAGGTGCATTTTATGTTTGCCTGGGATGGCTTCTATTTCTCCCAAATGAGTAGATCAACACCCTCTGGAAAAAAATGGAGATACTTCTGACTGGGAGCCTCAGATCTCACGACTCATTGCCAGACTTACTAGGTACAGTTTTATTGTGTCTCCTTACAAGCTAAAGGCACATGCAAATCATTGTAGTGTTTCATCTTTGATTCTCTGTGATTGGTATCTATTTAGCAAGCTTAAAGCGATAAACTTCTTGTATAAATGCAGTTTCCAAACGTGTGGGAAAGAAGAAACCACAAAAATAGAAGTAGTGAGTGGAGCTAGAACGCAGCTCCTGACCTTAGTGTTTGAAAAAGTACCTGTTTTTCAAGGTAGTATTGATGTGAACTATTATTTGTCCTATGTCACAAAACCACTGATACTGGCCTTTGAGTTAAATTTTGAAGTTACATGATTTGGACACAAACTAGCCTTGGAAAATAAGGTGTCTGGTGTTTGAAATCAGTTGTCCTACTTAAAAAAAGGAAAAATCCACAAACAAAACAAAACCAAACCAGGTAATTTGGGTAGATCTTTTGACAAATAGAAAATTTGATATATTTGGTTTTGAGAAATATTTTCTTTAAAAATGTGAATTGCTACTTTTTCAGATGCTCTTATTATTAAAATCTACTGAATATGTATTTTTGGGAAAGAATTTTCTTTTTTTCACATCAATGTAACTGCAAACAGCTTGCTGTGAAAACCAAATATTGACTATTTGCCATCCTCATTATGCTTGGTAGTTCTGACTTCTTGCCTAAATCCTGCTCTCTAATTGCCTGATGACTTCAAACAGGACTTTAGATATTAACAAAAAAAAAAAAAAAAGAAGAAAAAAAAAAGAGAAAAAGTCAGCAACCTCCTCATAACTCAGGAACAAAGAATTACAGAATTTTGTACTGTTCCTTGTTTTCTGACAACAAAAGTGTTAAAATTAGACTGGTTTATGATTGAATTTTTGAACAGATACATTTTTAAATAATTTTGCTCAAAATAAGTATATTTGCATGTATAGCTACCTTACTTTGAAGTCTGATGTCAGATTATTTTTTGGCTTATTGAACCATATTTGACGATGTGGTGTCTTCCCTTTCTAATTTACCACTATGTGCAAGTATCTTCCTGCCAAACCTGCCTTATTCATGTACATAGATCCATCTGGGTTATAGAGTTTGCTTCCAAATGTAAGAATTCATCCAAGAAGCAGTGCTTATTCTAAGGGAATTGGAGTGTGCTCAGTGCAGAAGGCAGAAAAACCCAACCCTGAGCTGTTCTTCAACATTCAGATATTGTTTCCTAAGGGTAAAACTTGATGAACATTTTGTTTTAAAAAATTAAACAGATAAGATTCATCCAGGGACAAAATGAATTCATTTTAAATTCAGTAAATAATTATCACATGATATTGTTCACTGAGCCTCACAGATTAGTTTGGCTGACTTGATCTTTGAATATATTTCTCAATAGCCTCTTTTTGCTGCACTTTCTTGTGTCAAAAATAGCTTTTTAAAATAATTCAGTCTAATCTATGTGAAAAGTCAGGAAACACAGTTTTATGTTAGCAAAAAGTAATAGCAGCCCTACATTTGCCATACATTTGAAAGGCTAAGTGCAGCTTTTGCTTGAAGCTGAAAGATGTTGAGCCTGTTGACTTCCTGCAGCAAGGGGCTTGACCAACCACGGGGTTGCAGTCCCAGTCAAGGGATGGATCTTGCACATGGGGATGATTTGACTGCCTTTGGTGGGGTTTACTCCTGGGTTTCTGCAACAGAGCAGATTGCTGTGCTTAGCAGCACTGTGAGGCGAAGGCAATTTAGGCATAATGAGTTATTGGTGGAGGGTGATGAGAATACACTTTGGCTGCTGACCAGATATTGCAAGGAGAAGTTGCTCGCTGTGGACTGGGCTGCAATCCAGGTACCCATGTAAAAATAAACTGCTAGATACTAAAGACTCTAAATCCCTATTCACAGCGTCTCTCAGGGCAGTTTGACCACATGGCACAGCAGGTTAATGCACAACCTCAGTCTGGGTTATGCATTCTCTGCATAATTGGGCTGGGCTTTGCTTACCTAGAAGGCTTTAAAAAAAATAATTCAGAACTGGGAGGGCACATGGGTGGCATTCAGTGTATAGTCATCCTTTGTTGCCTTCGGTTTGTCCTGGAATTTTATTAGTAGACATCCTGAGAGTGTTTAATTGTTTGTTTTAATTGAGAATAAAAGCCTCTATGATTTATTCAGATTATTTCAGAAGATAAATATCCGTGGCTGTTCATGAAATTGGATGTAAATAATATGTTGGTTTTTAGGTCAATAGCATTTTAGGTCTTAAAGAATAAAACACACACTGAAAAGAAATCGTATTTCCTACACCCTTTCACCTTGTAATTTTCTGTGGTCATAGTAAACATATGCAAGTCTTATAATGCACTTTGCTTTCTGTGGCATCATCTGTAGAAGTACTACAGGCCAACATAAAGTTAGGCAAGACACACCTATTAGTTCTTGTTATTTCCACTACAACAAGTGTTCTTACAGCAAGCCCCTGCATGTCCCAGGTACCCCTCCGCTCTGTCCTTTGTGTTCTTGGAATTTAGCTGGGGCAGCCAAGCTGTGTTTCAGAGGACCTTGTTTGGGTTGTGTGGTTATGTTTAAAGGAAAAAGTATCAGGTAAAGCAGCATCCTACCTTTTGTTTTAAACTGTGGTTAAGGCTCAGGTGGTGTGTAATCATATTCTGCTTATGATGATTGCCTTGGGTTTAAGTTGGGATTTAAGGAAGATAGAAATTGTACCTTCTACTCTATTATAATGCATTTCTGGAGTTTTTATTGCTGGCATCAAGACTGGTTAAATTCTACTCTTACGCTGTCATAGCTGTGATTCCTGGGCTGTGTGCATCTGGTTAAGAACAAATAAATTGTACCCTTAATCAAAATCTATAACTTAACATGCATTTTATCTATGTGGAAGTAACAGACTGATATAAGCAACTATCTTTGCCCTACCCTGCAGGGGTTTGGAATCAGGATTTCAGCCATAATCTGGCCCATTGGAAGTACTAGAAATAGGAGGGAAGTTGAAACAAATCAAAAAACATTTTGTCTTTCATACAGTTTTCCATTAAGAATGAAGAGTTTCCCCTGTGTGACCTATAGCAAGAAAATTATTGGGGAATTTTGGTTTGTGGTTTGAATTGCCTTCTTCTAAGGGACTTCTTTGTGTAAGAGAAATTTGTACTTAGAAAATTATTGTGAGCTGTATAGTAGGGAGGTAACTATAGGGAATGAAGCACACGTGTCCTAAACAGACATAGAATTGGAAAAAAATTATGACTACCAATACCTATAGAAGGAGAAAAAAAGATTAAATGCCTAACTGGTTCAAACATGAATGAATTCCATAAAATTTTAAGACTTAATCCTAATTTTTCTATAATTGTATTAAAAGGCCAAATGATCCTGGACTCTTTTTTTTTTTCCTGCAAGGGAAGGCACAGCTGCCAAAATGTCATGCAAGTTATTTTATATGTGCAAAACACTATTTAGAATTTCCTGTGCTGCAGCAACATACGGACCTCTATTTGGAAAAACAGGGAAAGACCAGCACTGATATTTGGAGAGAGCAGCACTAATATTCTCCACCATTGTAAAAGTTGTTATGATGGCTAAAAATACCACCGGTTGCTATAGCAACTGGAATTTGAAGGCTCACATATTCCTGCTGCTTCTACTCCCTTTCAAAAATTTATCAAAACAAACCTTTTCTTGCCCATAAGTTATAATCTTTAGCTGTTATATTAGCTGTTTTACATAATGCTTATTTCCTGCCTGCTCAATTATGAGTTGCTTTAGGAAAAAAGCACTGGAACATACTTCATAAACTGTAAGCATGCATAGGTTACTCATACATGTTAGGGTTGAGGACTAAATAATTTCAGTAATCCAAAGAATTTCTCAAGCACCATAATAAGCACGTACAAATGGCTTTTTGCTATTATAAGTATGCTTTAAAATGTTGAATATTAAAGGTGTCATATAAGGTAAGTATCCAGCGTCTGTTCTCTTCAGTTCTACATCTGGCTGATTTTTATTTTTCAGCTCTACAGATTCATTCAAGATGTCTTTGACATTCTTCAGCTTAGCAAATTCTGTTCCTTTGGGTTTTGTCTGCATTTTACTGGCTGTGTCCCGGGACAGCTTTTTAAAAAAATTCTGTCTTAGGCTGGACAATATTTGATTAGTATCCTTGGCAATTTCTTTCACTCTGATTTTTCCTAGAGCATGACATTATACAGTAAACTGAACAGCATCTCTCCGAAAGGCAAAACCATTTTTATCAATTAATAGCCTTGTTTTCTGTAGTGTTCTCACATCTGTGGTGTCATTTCTGGAAAAAACAATTCTCCTTGGAATGTTTCAGTATTTCTTACTGATCAGCTTTTTTCCTCCACTTGCAGTTTCTCACTAGTGGTGCCTGTTTGGAATTTCAATCAACTTCACCCAATGATTGGTTGCTGTAAGGCTCTGTAGATTGAAGCTGGCTGTAAAGGCAAAGTCTCAGGCCAGTGGCTAAATGATGGCATAAATAGTCCAAGCCAAACAAGACTCTCTCTTCTGTGTCTAAAATAAATCAAAAGGTTTTGTAATCCAGAGTAAGATTTGCATTTTAGGATGTGAATACTACCTAACAAACATATTGTGAGACCAGATATATAAGCTTACAGTATCAGGATGGGTTTGAGAATTGTGCCCACAGATTTGGATAGCCTCATAAATTGGATTGTATTTTTGGCTGAATTTTTAACAACTACCAATTTTATTTCATCCTGAATGGATTAAACATAAAACTGCAAATATCCAAATTTCCAACCTTGGACAAAATTCCCTGTATTATCTTTTGTAATGAAATTTTTCTTTTATTTCTTTCTGTCTCCAAAAAGTGCTAATAAATAAGGTGCCTGTTTAAGGCATTAAGCTCATCCTATACATAGGAAAAACTCAGGCCCTTTTTCTGTATAAAATTCAGAGGCGTTCGATCTGCCTGCTGCTTACATCCTGTTTGTTTGCTATGACAGAACGCAATTTGCCCAAGAGCTCAAGGTTGACCTAGTGCTGCCCTTACTGAAGCCAGAGGTACTTTTGCCACTGAGAGACAGGATTAGGAGCAGATATGATCAAACCTAGAGCCCTTCAGGAGGCATTACAAAACCTGTTTGTGGCTTTGTCTGCACCCTCGGCTGCTGTGCCTGGGAGCAGGAGCAGGCTTGGCGAGGCTGCGCTCCTTGTGCTCCGTGGGTTGCAGCAGCAGCGCTGAGCAGGCAGAGCTGTGCTGGGCAGGCAGGAGGGGCTGGGGTGTGCTGAGTTACTGCCCAGTGCTGCTGTGCCTGTCCGGTCCTATGCCAAACACCATCAATTCAATTCCTGAGTTAAAGCCAGGATGTTGCACATACCTGTAGTACAGGCATGTCATGGTTCTGCTGGATAAACATGAATTAATGTTGAAAGAATTTTAGGATTAATTTGCCTATAATAAAGAGGAGAAAACAGTGAGAATATAGTTTTTGTGATCTTTATTTGCTGCTGAGTGTTTATAAAACTCAAAAGAGATGTGCTATATAAGAGTGGTGTACATACTGTGCTCTGTTTGCAGGACTGGTGCAAAAAAAAAGAAAATATGCCCAAAGCATTTTCATTAGTTCTTGCTGTTATCTTATAAATGAAATGCTTAGAAGAGATGAATGAATGTGGGGATCTTAAATATTTTATCAATGATTAGGAGTATATTTGGTTTATATTGATTTATATATGTGGGTAATTCTCTGAAAACATCAATCTTTATTCTTTTGATCATATATTGTGACTGAGCAATCATATATTGCTTGCTTTTCCACTAGGGTCATTAGCATATTCTTCACCTTTCTTTTTATTAAAAAAAATTAACCAGAATACATCAAATCTCCATCTTACTTTGGATTTAAAATATCCTTCCTTCAGGCAAAACTAACTTTTAATTTTGAAAAAGAATTTCATAAAATGCTTTTCTGCTAGCAATCAAGAACTAAAAGTATGATTTTTTTAATCCCTTAAAATTGAATAAATGTGTAGTTCATTAACTATGGTTCTAATTGGGTGCAACATTTTTTAGAGCTTTTTAAAGAATTTTATGTGTCATGTGGTAAGTATTTTGGATAAATTGATTCTACAGTTTAGAATTATATCAAATGACACTGAATCTGAATCTCTCCACCACTGTGGAAGGAAATTTGAAGTTTGATCTATCCAAAGCCAGAAGACACTTGCATTTCAGGTTCAGAATCCCAGCCAGGTATTTCTACAAGACTTTGCCCTAAATTAATGGTGATCTCTTAGGGATGGGTTATTTTAATTTTACTTTGACTAAGTCTAAAAAGTTCCAGTTCTAAAACAAATAGATTGATACAAACTTGAAAAATACTTCAGGGAGAAATTAAAAAATGGCAAGTTAGTGGTGAAATGAAATCTCTTTTCTCCAACAAATTTAAACCAATAAGTTAAATTTAAAAAGCCTTACCATTCAGATGCCATTTTTTTCCCTTTTTAGAAATCGTCATCATTATGTGTGCAAATTTATTTTGTATTTCATATACTTTAGAGCACATACGAACTTAACTTTGTTTGAGAGTTGAGTTTCCGTTATCCAGCTAGTAAAAACCAAACAAAATTTTAAATGTTATCTGACTGGAGGGTGAAGTACCTTGCCTATTTTGAGGACCACTGTGGTTTCTGTAGTAACTAAAGAGGAACCTATCAACATGCAGAGCTTAATATTCCCTTCTATTTCTGTTTTGTATATATTTAATACTAGGACACTGAGAATTATTTGTAGCTCCTCAAATATAGATGTCAAAATGCTAGTATTTGCACTTCTAATTACTATGAGAATCAGAAATGTATCTGTAAATTGCAGATCAAGCTGACAGTCATCAATATATTGACATGTAAACCACTATAATTGGCATTTCTTACTGAGCCATGCGACATCTCAGTTTTGGTGCAAGAGAGAGGATCTTTATAATTTTATCAGTGCCATTCAGTCACTGAGAACATGTAGGATTACTTTGAGCATGGGTAGACCCATTGTATGCCCAGTATTTTAGAATCTATTACATAAAATTAGAGATCAGGTGAATTTCATATGATCAGATATATAACCTCTGTTCAAGGTGGCCAGAGATACAGAATATACTACAACAATAGACTACACCTTGAAAAGTGAAGAAGATTCAATGAAATAGGAGAAAAATTATTAGATTTCTTCCTAGAAGGAAGAACTAAGTCAACTGGGATTATCTAACCTAAAAAGAAGAGAAAAAAGGCTTTCAGAGAACACTACTTTTTTAAAATACATAAAAGACAGCAGGAAAATTGAAGGGAACTGTTCATCATAGTGAGGTAAGATCAGGCAAGAATTAAACAGTTCCGATTTCAGCAAGGAAGTTTTCTACTACAGAGTATTGGAAACTAGCTAAGAGTGAAGATAAAGAAGTGAAATAAATTGCCTATAACAGTTTGGAGTTTCCACTTCGGAAACCTTCAAGAAGTGATTGCTCGTAGATCTGTCATGTTGATTTCTGCCTTCAGGCACCATTAAGGACAAAACAAGCACTTTAATTCCTATCTGCTAGAATTCCTGGATCATTTTCTTTGATAAATTATATATGAGACTTCTAAATACAGTTAATATATTTCATCAGTGAGTGCTTCAATGTAAGCCAAGAGAAAACAAAGAAGCAATATTAAAAAAAGGAATTAAAAGAGAGGGTGGTTCAGAAAATAGGATTTATCTCAGAGCTGTAGTTATACTACAACTACTACTACTACAAAAAGTGTTAAGGTTTTGCCGGTGAGTTTTATGAAAGAGAATCTAGTACTACTGAAAGTGTACTTTTGAAATGCCCATTCCTGACAAAATATACTTTAATTCAAAATAATAGTAGAGGAAAAGAACATTAATACCTTTCAAAATCAAATTTATTAGACAGCAAGTCTACTATTTTATTGAGAGATACCTCCCAGTTTTGTTGCTATTGCATATTGTAAGTTTTCTGCAATACATATATTGAGGTACTTCAGTACAAACAATCCTCTCTCCTCCACAAGATCTTTGTATATAAATACATTCAATGTCTGTCACAGATTATTCACAGATTGCACTGGAAGGCAACATTGCTTGATTTTAGAATACACTTCAGAATCTGTACAGCAGACGTTACAGGTCTTGAAAATGAGCCATTCCAAATGTCATTTCCTAGTTATTGACTTCTCCTCGCTTCTGAAACCTGTAGAGATTTCTCTATGACTGTTTTTTCTCTGAGAATTTAGAACAGCACACTAGGATGCATATAATCTCCTGATCACACTGTTGCCTCCTCATAAACCCAGCTAAGCTAGGTAATAGTGCATCTCTTAGCCAGTTCTGTCCTGCTTAATAGTCCACAAACAACTTACGATAACACAGTTGAAGCAATGAATAATAAAACAGCAGATGGAAATGAATGTCAGTGCAAGCAGAGTAATGCATGTCTAGGTAATAAACTGTAACTGTCTACTTCTTTGGGAAGGGGTGTTTCTAGAAAATCTCTTTAGTAAACAGAGCAGAGCTAGTCAGCATTGTAACTAGTTCTAGTTTGTGTGGGTCATCATAAAGCTCATTCCCCTGTGTTTGTTTTTGTGCTTGGTCTCCAAATGATCCTCATGACCTCGCCCATGACTGATTCTTTACTGCCTTGGTGCATCTCAGACATGAGACAGCAGAGCAAATGGAGTAAAGAAGAGAATGAATGAAGTATACACAGATAGGGACAGAGTTTTCTCTGAGACACTATATTCTCATAGTTTCAGCATTCCTACAATTCATCATTTTGTGTCTCAGGCAACATGACACACATACGTTGAACATGATAGCTTCTTTCTTCCAACCTGAAACTTCATGAGTGATCTGCCTTGGTTACATGATTTAATCACCATTTTGCTTTGCTAGGTATTGACTTATCATGGTCATGTTTTCTTCTGTTTTGGCCACTTTGTCTAAATTTCTCAATCCTTCTGCATCATGCTTTTTGAAGCTGTGGGAAAGTCAAGCCATGTCCATCAGAAGTAGCTAGAAAAGAGGGACTGGGTACCTAGGGAGCAATTGGTATTATTATTAAAACTGAGGTAAAGAAGGCATTAAGTACCTTATTCTTTGTCACTGTGCTTCCCCCTGCATCCAATAAAGGATGGAGATTGTCCTTAGCCCTGATTTTGCTGCTGATGTATTTATAGAAACATTTTTATTGTCTTTTATGGCAGTAACCAGATTAAGTCCTAGTTGGGGTTTGTCCCTTCTAATTTTCTGGCTGCATAACCTCACAACATCCTTGTAGTCCTCCTAAGATGCCTGCCCCTTCTTCCAAAGGCCATAAATTGTATTTTTTTTTCCTGAACTCCAGCCAAAGCAGTCTGTTCAGCTACGCTGTTCTTCTGCTCACCATCTCATGTTTTGGCACATGGGGACGCCTTGGTACTGTGCCTTTAATATTTCCTTCTTGAAGAATGTCTTTGAAGAATGACTCCTTTGCCCTTCAGGACTGCCTACCGAGGCACTCTCCAAGCCAGTCTCCTAAACAGGTCAGAGTCTGCCCTCTGTAAGTCCAAGGCAGCAGTTCTGTGGACTCCCTTCCTTACTTCCCTGAGAGTTCAAAACTCTATCTTGTCATGATCACTGAGCCCAAGACGGTTTCCAACCATCACATCTCCCATCAATTCTCTGTTCACAAACAGGAGGTCCAGCAGGGCACTTTCCCCAGCTGGCTCTCTCACCATCCACATCAGGAAGTTATCTGCCACAAACTCCGGGAACCTCCTGGGCTTTTTCCTCTGCTGTGTTGTGTTTCCTGGAGACGTCTGGAAAGTTGAAGTTCCCTATGAGAATAAGGGCTTGTGATTGTGAGACTTCTCCCAGCTGCTTGTAGAATATTTCATCTGCCTCTTCGTCCTGGTTGGGTGGTCTATAACAGACTCCCACCAGGATGTCTGCCTTGTTGGTCCATAAATACTCAACCCTATCATCACCATCATTAGCTCTAGACAATTAAAACACTCCCTAGTATACACGGCCACACCACTGCCTCCTAAAAGGTAAAGTTTGGAATGGAAAAATGAAATGATAGCTTGAGTCTAAATTCAGCAGTGTAAGGTTCTGATTGTATTATGTTTTATTAGAAGTGACTAGATTCTGGGTTTGAGAACAGAAAAGTCTCTCAATAACCTTTAAAAGTGATTTAAAAACTATTTAAAAAATTAATTTGTTTTCTTATTTGTTAAAAATCAATATTATTTGTCTTGACTGACTTGAATAACTTTGTCTCATTAGCTACTTTTTGAACATACTATTCACTATCATTTCTAGAGTGATTCAATTAATGAATATTCATTAATAAGTATGCTGAACCACATAGACCCTCTCAATTTTCCAAAGGTTACTTTTCTCCACCGAGAAAATTATCAATTATTCTACATTTCTATCTCACATCTTTCCCTCAGTTATTTATTCAAGTGAGAAACACAGACCTGGTTTGACACGAATCACTGAAGCAAGATGCTTAATAGTATAAAAGCATTATTGCTGTGGTAGAGTTTATTAGAACTGCTCACCCTGCCTTCTCATTATCCACAGAAAGGATTAATACAGATTTCTCTATTATGAAGATTTCATGCCAGGATCGTATAAGAAAAAAAAAAAGGAAATTCCCCATTAATTTCTTCAGTGCAGTGCAGCTTAGTGTGATCTCAATAACATGAAAATTCTCTAAGTGACATTAGAAAAGATAAGTAGATGGCAGTAGTTATTCACTAAACAGTTCTGGCTTATCCCATACCAAAAGATTTAGCAACAATTCTCCCCAGAACAATCCGAGCCAGGACAACTAAGTCACTTGTTGTTCCTCAGTATTCAAGAATAGTTCAGAGATGTGTCTGTAAAGAATGCTACTTGTTATATATACCCTTTTGTCTTTTGGCTTACCACTGAAAATGAAGTGAAACAAGAAACCTCCGAGACTGAGGCAAATGCAGGCATTGTCACGTTCATTCCAGTGAGATGAAATGGCCAGGAGTCTCAATAGTATTGTGGTAAATAAATTAATGCATCATTAATGCAAGAAAACCACATGTGGGCTAAGACATGATGAAATTATTTGTTCTTCTAGTTTGGGGTTTTTTTTGTTCTACCAGTAAAATGTTTTGGTTTCTGCAACTGCTAGGAATGTACTAGGTTTATTATGGGGTAAAATTCTTACTTTTTACTTGCTGCTGCTTGAGGAGTAATGTTAAACAAAAATGCCCCAAATCTGTGAGTGCAGATGCTCAAAACTTAGCTTGAGTTTACATAGCTTACTGAACCAAGAATTAATTCTCAGCATTGAAACTAAAACCAAGATAAAAATAAAAGCAAGTGATTTTGTTACAATTATAGGCAGAATATTTAAAAAAAGAAAGTTGAAGGACTACTTTTGATAGGATGAATAGATAAAATTTTCTGTGTAAATAACTATGACTATAAGGAATCATTCATAGAGAAGCAGGAAAAGCTCCTGACAGTAGAAGGTAGATAATTGTAACAATCTGTCCAAATATTTCACCATAAATTAACTGAAAAGGAGTTGTAATGAAGAAAGACTAGGATCACAGTTCATTGAACAGTTCAATGTAATTGAGTTCCTGAAGTGATATGGTATGGATTAAGGGCTCAACTTTATTGGGTCAAAGGATTAATTGCCCTTTTAAGGTGAAATTTCGTGAGGTGGCTGAGCCAATTTAACAGAGAGTGAGTTGGGGGAATGAATGCCACTTTTAGCTGCAGCAATTGCCTGTTATTTGATGAGACTTCCCCATCCTAAAACTTTGGCTATAACGTCTTATAGCATCTAGAGAGAAATGAGAAAACTGTGTAAGTCAGGAGAAAAATCCTCACAAGATTCTGAGGGGGTAGAAAAGGAGAATTTATTTAGCCTAAGTGGGCACTGCAGCAGTTGAAAACCTCACTTATTCATCACTTAGTTAGTTTGGATGATATTCAAAGGTCTTGTTATGTTTATAGCTAAAAATATATTTGCAAGTGATTTAATTGTGAAGCAAAATAACCAAAACATGTCTGCAGTGTCTTTCTTAAGTTTACTTTGTGGCATTTGTAATATTTGTAATAATTTGTAATGACTTGTAACTTTATGGCATAGTGTATTTTTAGGTTCTTTCATGTATCTGACTCCTTATTCAGAGGTATAACCATTGGACAGTTTTAATACTTGAAGAGAGTAAAAAAAATCCAAGTGACCTTACCAAAACTTGGCTCTTCTGACTGTCAGCCAAGTATTTATCCCTACTCTGGTTTGTTTCTAGGTGAATTTAACAGAACTAGTCCTATTCTACTGTGTGAATAAAGCAGCAGCTACAGAACTCTTACAAAAAAAGAAATGTAACCCTTACCAACACTGCAATTGTTTATAATGGGAACAGAATTATGGTTCAAAAATGTGAATCTCAGCTTTTGACATTACAAAATGCATACCCAGGTGAGGAATTTAAAATTTGAAATTTCCCTTTTTACTCCTTTGTAAAAGCTTCGTCTTGTTTAGTGGCATGTATCTTGTGGGTCAGAAGACTCTCTAAGCAGTATCTGGTGTTTTGAGATCTCCAAGTTATGATTCCAAGAACTTAATTTCATATCTCTACCTAGATATACAGCTTGTATGTTCTGGTTCATGTTGGAGTCTTGGCTTTGTTTGTTTGTTTGTTCTGTCTTTTTTTTTTTTTTTATGCTGTGCATTTTACTTCACAGTATAGTAGTATTAGTAGGGGAAAATAACTTTAAAACTCTAATTTGCCTGTCTGAAGTCTATGCCATATAAACAATTCATTTTGACCCACATCTGCTTAGTGTTTTCACCTTTTGAGAATAGGTTATTAGAGCAGCTCCAGCATTTAAATGTCATTTATGGAGAAACAGGGGAAAATACCAGATGGTATTTTGCTGTAACAATGTGGTCACTTCAAAGCTCGTGGCCTTACTGCTACTGTGTAGTATCCTGGTCATGTAACTAATGACAACACAGATCCCTGCTGTGCTTAATTTTTCTGAGGTTTCTATAAGTGGTGCAAAAAACTCATTAGGATTACAGTGCTTTTTTGAGGCCTGAAACTTTTGTATACTTTTCTTTTTCTTGATGATCTCTTTGTAGAAAGATTTTTAATACGAGACATACACATATTTTTTTGATGTGTGTACTGTCTAGTGTATTTACATTACATGCTTCCCAGAATCACTTGGTAGCACTGCAACTCAGTTAGTACCCTTAAAATGGAAGACCAAAGGAGCTGAGTTTCTCAGTGATAAAGAGGTGGTTTAATAATACCTACTGACAACTCAAGCTCACAGTCTCTGTTTCATGTCATTCTCAGATGTATGCTTTATGCTACTCTCTAAGCTAAACTATTAAGAGATAGACAAGATTATATATTAATGCTTTCAAAACTGTCTATATCAAACTATTTTAGCGGTAGAAATGTTAAATATTGTTAGCCAATACAGTGGAAATCATATTCTAATACTACTATGATAGAAATCAGGTTTAGGAAATAGCTCCAAATCATCTCTTTTTAAGACTTCAAATGCATGACACCTTAGAAAGATCTCTGCCCATGGCTCTAGTGATAGAATTATTTTAGAGAGACTCTCAAATATTCAAGGGATTTAAAAATGTTTGAAGCATCCAATGTAAATCTCTTCAGAAGCTACATGTACAACTCTTCAGTTCTTTTGAAGATTTCAAATACAATTTTTAGTATCTTTTTCATTATATTATTTCAAATGCTAGTTAAAAGAAAAAATGCCTATAATTTTCTCATGATACCACTGTGTCTTCTTTCTGTATCTTGAATGAAGTCACTGGCGTTTAAAGTGAGCAATCTCCAGGAGGCAATCTGATTTTCCCTTGCACTTCTTATTTCCTTAAAAGTAATTTGAAATAGGCAAATAAACAATCACAAAATTTCAAGTAATTGCTGCAGTTCATTTTGAAATTTCCTGTTAATTAATAAGACAAAACAGGTTTCCGTTTGTTTCATTATATTTAATTTAATATACTTTTAAATGCTGGAGAGGTTTCTGAATGGAGAGCTGTTACAACCCGCCCCTGAAGGTGAGGGTAACTCAGGTTCTTGTAATGAATTCCTCAGGGAGATCTACTGACCCCTTAGGTGTCCCTTAGAGTGAAATGACACTGAATGACTGCTGTTTATAAATATACATATATGTATATATATGGAGTTTATTTTAGTACAGTTTGGTTGCAATGGAAGGCAGGTCTATAGCTGTTTTGGTTGTTACTATCTGTAGAAATGCAACAATATAAAGGAATAAAAATAACACTTCAGAAAATGTATGAGGAAAAGAGAGAAAAAGAAAGGATAAGAGTAGAAAGACATCACCACTCGTTGATCCAGAGATGAGACTTGGTTGTTGTAGTTTCAACGTCTGTTAGTTCAAGTGATGGTTGCAGTCTTGATCTGCCAGGGGTGGGGGAAATCCTGTGAAACACAAAGTCCATTTTGTTAAAATACACTGAGGTTAGGTGGGAACACCACAGTGTCTCCCCTGGGGGGAAATTTTACACTGTCTGTTGCAACACTGTGGATCATGCACAGTCCTCTGCTGAAAGGTCCCAGAAATGAGTCTGGGGGGCACTTTGGGGGTCTTTGATGGTTTATGAGCCCTTCCAAGACATGAAGCTGCCTCTCACATCAGCGCAGCTGAGCCAGTGAGAAGGGATGAACATTCTCAGGTCTACATGTGTAACTATGAATGTGCCATATGGATGTGACCTCCCCCAGGGTGGGGTGGGGAGACGACATTGGTGTGATAAAAAGCACTATCTCACCTCGAAGGATCTGCTTATCATCAGCCATTGCCCTTATCTGGCTCAAACCCCAGAGCCTCTGGTTGTGGGTGTTCACCCACACTGTCTTATGCAGACGAGAGGCTTCGCCGCTACATGCTCAAAAACTCCCTTCCTGCCCTTCTGGGCTTGCAAACCTAGCCCCAGCAAAGCACCCTGCCACCTCCACAAATTGCCAAATACTTGAGCTATTAACCATTAACATCGCAGTCTCTCACAAGTGCCGAGTCCTAAACATCTGAGAATGACAGATTATACACATTTGCTTTTCTGACTTACTATACATTGTGTATTTTGGCTTATTAACATTATATAAGCACCAAATCTCAGCATTTTGACCATAAAATAATTGCATAACAAACCAGTCAAGTAGTTGAGGTTGACATAGTATGTTTTTTTCTGGTATTACATTTCTTTCCACAGCCTGTTTAAGTCAATATATTCTTACTGACAAGGCTGTTTTGGACACGAGCTAAATGTAAACCTGTCTCATTCCTCACTAGGTGTTGTCATTGAAATCAGGGAGGAATTAGTCACTATTGCTGATTTTCAAAACTGAAGTGTAGTTCTACTCAGTCATGAGAACCTGAACTTCTCAGAGTAGGATTCTTGCTGTATTTTAATGACCTGGAAGTTAACCATCACTGTTTAACAAGTCTTTAGATTCTTTCTGTGCTTGTGGTAGATAAATATTCACCTCCACCCTGCGACAGGAATGTAAAATAGATGGGCCGGTTTAGAAGCATGTAGATGGTTAAAGACCATAGTTAGGTAAGACTGAATCCCAATTTTTATTTAAATTGTCATAGTTTCACCCCAAAATGAACCTCTGACTACTTCTGTAAGCATATGTTAAAGCAAGTAGCTTATTACGGATCTGTCAGTAAGGAATTCTTGAGGCAGAACGTACAATAAATAATAGGCATTGGAAATATTTTATTTCAAGCCTCTCCATTCCGTATTGAGTGCTCTGGTTCCCATCTTGTAGAGATATTTATGTCTTTTCTTTATTTAGCCTGTAATTATTCTGTACATTGAAAAACAATTTTCATAGGAGAGTACCTTGTTCCAGACTAGGTCATAGCCTAGTGATCAAGGCTCTTTTCATGAGATAGGTGCATACTTCCTCAGTCAAAAGATATATTGAACCTTACTGTCTTCTATGTTAAAGGAAAACTGTGCCAGAATTACAAAAAATAAAAGTGAAGCATCTCTTCCCGTTGTTGTACTCAGAATTCTGGCTGCCTCAAGAAAAGTGCTATCTGAGCAGGGTTTTATAAGATCTAGGTTGTATGTTTGAGAACTACACTGAAAATTAAGTGTTGACTCTCTCTGTGCATCTGTCACAGTGTTTCTGCTGGCTTGGTAATCCACCTCTTTCTCGAGATTTTTTCTAAGACGTTTCCTCACCTCTGTAAGTTCCCCAGGGAAAGTTATTTGAAAATTTTGGTTTTAAGTCTAGCAGAGATTCAGTACTGATAAAGATATTTCAGAGAGGTAACACATTTTTGATGTGTCTCACAGCTAATGGGTGATTCTTTATTTATGTCTTGATGAAGTCTTATTTCCTCTGTGTTAGGATTCGAAGAAAAATTAAAAGTCTAGTTCAATGCTTTATGTTTAAACATAACATTAACAAAATTTGTCTCTTTCTCAGTACAAGCTCTTTGTAATATAGCATTGATTGTGTTTATATTTCCATTCTATTGTTTATGAATAAACAGATAAATAGTAACAGATAAATAGTGGTAAACCAAACTGGAATCTATTGTGATAGACTGAGATAGCACAATAGGACTGCAAGCTAACTGTTAATCTTTTCTCCTTGTCTTGGTATTGCAGTCTAGAGTTACCCTCTGGAAGGATCACAGTAAGGCAGGTTGGAATATAGAATTAGCAGAAGGAAATGGCTTATATTTGCTTTATGATACTACCCTAAATCCTCTGCCAGTGAGGCTTAAACGGGATTTTTCTCTCTCAGATACATATAAGACTATAACTTCTATAATGGTTTTCTTATTCTAAAGTCTTTGTACCCTGTTTTTAAGGTCTATTAAGTAACTACTTTTTGCTGCTTATAACCTGTCGCTAGCGAGCAGAGACCGAGGAATAAAGTGACATGGACGGTTTAGTACGAGAAGAAACCGACCCTTTATTAATTTACAAATTCACTTATATACCTTAGCACGCTGGACTGACATAAGGTTATTGGTTCATTGACCAACCACTCCCCAGAGGGATTGGCTGAACCCAACAACACTTACTTCAGATATTTTCTCCTCGGTATCATAACAATACCATAGTTTACAAAATCTCTCAACTGTTTTCCCATAGCGTCCGTGAGAAAGCAAGGCTTTCACACAGACACTGTCAGAAAACTGAGAAATCTCTCTGCAGCCAGGCTTTTAACATTCACAATAACCATTTTTAAAAACAGTTATTTTCATAATCCATAAGCTTGCAGAGTGATATTTGCACCCATGTAGTTGTGTGACTAAATGTATTTGGGCACTAATTTAATTTCTACTTTTCTCAAAGTCTAGCAAATAGAAAAATCTCTCTTGATTTTGAATTTTGTGTGTATCTGTGTGTGCCTCCTTACTTTCTCTGAAGCCCACCACGGACAGCTTAAATATGTATACCAAATTATTTATAGGTAAAACTAGTACTATGACTTTGAACTAATTCCCATTTGCCTGCTAAATGGGAAGAATAATTGGGCATCTTAATAAAGTATTATTTACCACTGAGGACAAAATGTTGCCTCTCCGGGGTGAACAAATCATTAGGCTGATTTGAAAAGCATCTGTTTTACTTGTAAATCCTGAATGGGGGTCTCCTGTGTAAATTAATGAATGACCTTACTAGAAGCAAGCATGTTATCTGCAAGTTGTGTCAAAGCTCGTGTGTACAGTGTGTCAGTGTATGTTGTATTTATGGATGGATACAGGATGATGGAGAGCTAATAGCTGACTTTGCATTGTGGCGCTTTTCAGTATGAAGTTACCGATTCATGTTAATTGAAAGAAACATTAATTTAGCAATCTCAGCTTTATAGAATTCTATTTTTTCAGGGGTTATAGATATTTTTCCAAAATCTCAGCTTTTCACTTTCTCAGCCTGCCATGTCATCTGCAAGATACCCATTTCTCTTTCTCTCATTCTGCACTAAATTCTCCTAAATGTGTAATTCTTTTAAATGTGGTGGCATACATAGGCTATTGCTGTGTTCTCTTGGTGCATGAGTGCTTGTTAAGTTGTGGCAACCAAATTACATGCCTTAGACCTCCGTTTCTTTAACAATTGTCTTTTAATCAATCCCTGTTTCTGGATTTTCAAAAGTGGGATAGTTAATTTGCAAGAACGAAGCTGAGGAGTGGTACTACTACCCTTTTGTCATGTGTCTAGAGTAAAAGTAGTTTTTTCCAGTGGGAGGGGAGTACTTGGTACTGCTTGAATACAGTTGGGAACAGTATTTTTTTCCTGGATCACATATATTTATTTCTTACTTATATGACAGAGACAGCAGAGATGAATGTATAGAATCCGTAATGTAAAGATCGAGATTTAGCAGGAAGGAGGATATATGCTGCTGAGTTCTATGGGGAAAAAATAAAAGGAAGATAATAAATACTGAATTCTCTTAGCACAGTGTAAAGAAGTAAATAGGGATAGCAAAATCATTCTTTTAAAATTCCTTTAGATAAACAGAATATTTTACTCAGTTTTATCCCTAAATTTGGCTTCTGGTACATCTGAGGTGTTTTAGATGTTGACAGATAATTTTAGCAAAATTTTATATATAATTTCACACATCACCAGCATCTTAAAGCCATTGAATGATGGGCAAGACAGTGTAAGATGCATAATAGACATTTTACAAACCAGGTGATCTCTTGCTACAGAACATCCATTTCAGGTAATAACATAAATCTTATGAGGAGAAATTTTTAAATTATTTCCAAATTATAGTAACATTTCTGGACTTTCCAAACAAAATTTTATGGTGATGGGTGAAAAGGAAGAAGACACTCAAGAGAATAAGAGTCTGAGATAAACTGGCATACAAAGGGAATAGCTGATCTCCCTTGGATGTTGCCGATGAATTCACATAGAGAAAAAAAAAGCATTATGGATTACACTTGATTTTTGAAAAGATTTGACAAGCTGAATGCACAAGAGCCATATAGTATTTGTTATTGCAAAAAATCACATCATTTATAAATGTTTAAGTCTTGAACATGTGATCAGATTGGATAATAATCCAGTGTGAACATGCTTTTTTATTGTTTCTGTCTGCCACACAGCTGTAAAATTGGCCCAGAAATGCAATTTATCAGACATGAAAATATTCTTCTGAAAACTAATGAATGAAGCACATAGTGCAGACAGCACATTCAGTGTGAAAATGAAACATGTTTCTCCTTCTATGATTCTATGAAAGTGGAAGAGATGAATGGAAATATTATGCTTCCACAGCGCTAACATAATTTCCATAATTGCCTAGGATAACTATGTTTTTGAATATCTGTACTCCTCAAAGCATTTTAAAATGCAAAGAAGTTGAAAACAGGGGTTTAAAACTAGGTTTTGTGATTTTCAGGACACTTAGCTGAAATTTTACATTCTGTTGTACTGTGAATGTTACTGCTATCCAGTATGGTATTGACTTTTCATTTAACATGAAAAAGACTTTCAAACATTGCTGAAATAGAACTTAGTAGTTACTTATCTTGAGTTCGTGAAATAGTGAGAGCAGTCAGCCTTACTGTGATCACTCTTAATGTCTGTGCAATTAGCTGAAAATTAATCTCAGTGTTTAAATTCAGGCATTGCCATAAGTATTGGGATAATGGACTTCATTCAGATGTCAAAATTGTCAAGTTTTAAATTAAAGTTCTCCTTTAATGGGTATGTATATCTATGCATTCCAAATGGGATATAAAATCCAGTACTTAGGTTTAAAGTTGCTACAGAAGATGAGTATGAATCATAACCCAATAAATAGGGATAGTGTGTCTTGAGAGTCTTTGCAGTGGTCAATACTCAAGTTATGTGACGGAATATTTGATGTCTCTCTGAATTTGCAGTCACTGCAAGTCACTGTTCTGTGTCTAACAGCCACATGAGTTTATTCAGCTGCTGACCTGTCTGTCTGGTATTACGGACTACTGCAAATTGGATGAATCTGGAGTTTTAAGTCTAGCATCAGCTAGAGCGCTTCCCTTTATGACTTCAAATCTTCTTAGCATTCATCTTTCCAGACAAATTTTCTCTTAGTTAGCTAATGTATCAATGCTGCCTGGTCTTTCTAATTCACAGATACCTACTGACCCTTGTTCTCCTTGAGCTCTGCAGACATTTTCCATTCAGTGTGAGGGTGAAGCCTAATCTATGATTTCTGATTATATGACTCTTGGAAGTACTGTGGTGATTTGTCACATAAGGCCTGACTCCATAGAAAGCATTACAGCCCTTTATGCTCCTACCAGATGTTCTGTACATACTTTTCTGGAAACTAATGAAGTAATGTGAATAAAAAAGACATTGGCAGTCCTAAAAATCTGTATTAAACCATTTGCTGCTCTCTCAGGTTATGAATCTGAATGATCCTTGTTACGTTATTAAACTAATTTTTCTTGTTTCTTGTACAGCTGCCAGTTAAGCTGAACAACCTCAGGTACTAAGCAAAAGAAATAGTAAAAATATTTAAATGCAGAGTGTCTTCTATAGTTGGGCACAGCTTTTATTCTCCTTGAGACTATGACATGTCCAATAATTTATATTTATCTTAAAGTTCTGTTGATTAGATTTACTTCAGATGCAACTTAATTTGTCACTAAATTCAAACATATGATATCACAAGGAATTCTCCACACAAGTTGATCTAATGCTTTTTGATAGTGATATTTATTGCATTGTATGTGTATTGCATTAAAAGCAAATAGTCTAGTGTCTCTCTGATAGTTGAAGAATTCCACTGCAATATCCTCTGTCTTTACTGTACAAATATAATAATGCTTGGGACCAATTCACGAACCAGTTTCCTTTAATCTGTAGGATGCCTGTAGACAACATGCACGTGGCTTTCTTCTTGTTTTACTGTGTTACCAGCAATCATATACTAAAATATTGTAGCCAGTAGTGAGCTGATGCTAAGCAGGCAGTAGTTAAGTGATAAAACCTTGAAGAAGGAGGTAGGGATTTGGTTTTTTATTTTTATCTTTTACTAAGACCGGTGTCATAAAGTCCTTTGAACTGACATTATTGAGTGATTTTAATGCAGATGCCTACCATCACAAGATGATAGGGATGTTGATGCCATGGCAAGATGATGTGTGGTCATGCAATGTGGGCTCCCCATCCCTGTTAGAGGTGGCAGGAAGGTGGCAGGAAGGTGGCAGAAAGATTTATTCACATCGCAGCCTGTTGTTATCTGTAGTGCCTTTGGGAGGAGATTGGCAAGCAGGACGTTGTGAGCTGTGTGAGCTGTTCTGATGACTTATTGCAGTTTTCAGTCAGGAGATCATGCCTTTGTTCTTTCGTGTAATCTTGGTACTTGTCTGCCTATCTGTAATTCAGCCGTAACTTGGTCTTTGAGGTTTTCTCTGCCATTACTCTGCTCTGAGAGCACGTTGTGAAGTTTCCATGTTAGATGATTCCTTCATCGTTCCTATTTGCCAAGTGCATCGTTCTCATTGGTGTCTATATTATGCTGCTTTTTCTCTCATTTTATGAAGTTCCATATATTTCTTTCTCTTCTTAATGTGAGAAAGGTCATAGGTATCCAGGGATATGATGTCTCTCTATGACAGTAGAAAAAGTAGATGTGAAATAAAGAATTTGTGTGCATTAATATCCGCTGGGGGAATAAAGGCTGAACTAGGAGAACTTGTGACTTGTAATGAAAATCACATTTTTTATGTTCGTTTAAACCAAATTCAGCCTTTTGGCACTGAAAACATCTGCGGCTGCAGTTTTTGCATACTATAAATTGCTGCTTGTGTTATCATTTCAGCCCTTATGGATCCATTTCCATTTATTCTCCAGAAAATATTTTGCTTTTTGAATTGAAAATTTTCAAGCTCACAGTTTGGGTCTTCTTATATCCTCAGATGATGACTGGACAGAAGGCAATAGCATACCTTTTAATACTCTTTGTACCATTTAGTACTTTACATATTTACCTGGGATTTTGTATTCTGAGCATGTTTTGAAAACGTGAATTATTTCCAGAACTCCTTTCTGGGAAATTGTGTAGTATTATTACTATTATGTGGAGTACAACATTAAAATAGAAGTAGACATTTTCTCACACGTAAATTGCTAAAGTTTTTCAGGTGATGGGTTTTGAACTCGTGGAGTTGGTAGCCTGAAATCCCTTTCAAGAGATTATTACATCTAATGGAATGAAGTTTGAATAAAAGAAGTTCCTCAGCATTCTGCAGTGGTAGACTTCTGGCAGAAGTTGAAACTATTGATTTGGCGGCACTTTAACTTGACAAGGGAGTTGAGATACATCTATAAAGTCAAATACACACAATCTGCAAGTGGCTTCACATATATTTCAAGAGACTGGGATAGAAGCCAGTTTTCTTCTGGCAGCCATGTAAGACTGTACAAAGCCTGAGCTAAGCCATTCATCTTTGCACCGTGACCATGTAGGCATGTCTGCAAAGAGAAGGGCTTGTTTACAGGGGAAAGGATTGTACCCAGAGCAGTAACTAACTCCAGCTAGGATCAAAGGAATTTCATATGTGACACTGAGAATCATATGTGGCACTGAGTTAGTGCTCTAGAGAAATTAATCTCCTTGGCAGTTCATCATTGTAAAACTGCTCCCATGTGTTTTTAGATGGCTGCATACTTTATCACTATTACAGGAATCTGCTGTATCACTAATCATATTTGGATTTTTTTTTTCCTGGAGCCTTGGCTGTCATAAAGTAATGAAAATACCTGGTAAAGTATGATCACATAATCCATTACTGTTCTAATATAAATTATTTTGATGAGTTTGAAATAAGATGAGTTTGAAAGAAGATGAGCCAAAACTCCCTGTTGTATTCTGCAAAAGCACAGCTTGCAGGTAGCTCGGGAAAGAACGCCCAGAGTTTGAATATGAAAAGAAATGGTCTTTGTCAGCTTTTAAAAACAGGCCTGCAATTTTGTTAAATGTCAGTGACAAGCTCCTACCTAAGTCAACAAAGTCATTTTGTGTATGAACAAATTGTTCGGATTCATTTTTGTGGAGCAGTGCTTATCTAAAATTTGGATTCCATGAGGCTGGGACTAAATGTCAATTGTAAAGTGATCTCGCAATGAATCTTTCTTCTTAGAGAGTTGCAAAAGATATTTCTGCTAATTGTGGCAAGTTCAATCAATTATACTTGTACAATATTTTGAGTAGAGACATGTTCTACCAAAAATGCTCAAATTAAATACGAACAATAGTAAGTAATTTTTCTCTCACTTCTTGTGTTTAATTAAACAGATTTATTTTGAAGTTTTCATCTGCCTGCTAAACTTTATATCTCTGAACTTTTCATTTCAGGTAAGATCTGACAGATAAATAGACATATTTTTTGCATTTTTATTTCAGAGTAAAACTATAAAAACATGTAAAAATGGTTACTACGATTGGGTGTAAGTAGAAAAGGTCAAGGAGGAGATTGGAGATAATCACTTTCAAAAACTGAGAGGATTTCCCTGCAAAATTATTTACCCATTTTCTGAGACAAATTATAAATATATCGTCAAAAATAAAGGTATAACTATAGGAGGGAAGAGTTCAACCAGTCATCAGTGTTTGTTGCAGTAATAGTGCTGTTAGCAGATTTTCAAAAAAATAATTTCCTCCTTAGTATTTTGGGAGTTTCTTCTTTTCTTAGTGGGATTCTCAGAGATCAAGGTCTTACAGGTCTTCTTTTTTTTTCTTTTGCCTTTCATCTCCCACCTCCCCTCTAGTAAGTTGCAGATTAATAGTATGGACATCTTGCTTTTGCTCCTTTTTATACTGCCATCGACAGTTTTGGTTTGTTCCCTTTGCTTTCAGATCCCATTTTTGATTCTCATTTTCTCTGTCTTGATATAGTAGCATATGGAAAAGTTATATGAAAAATATTCTTTCTAAAGAATTAGCCACTTTAGAACAGTAACTTCCAGCATGTAAGGTATAAAAATGTGCCATCAGAGACTAACCCTTCCTTTGCTGGGAAGCCGTATGAGGAGAGGCTGAGGTCACTTGGTCTGTTCAGCCTGGAGAAGAGGAGACTGAGGGGAGACCTCATTGAGGTCTTCAGCATCCTCACAAAGGAAAGCAAAGGAACAGGTACTGGTCTCTTCTCTCTGGTGCCCAGTGACAGGACCTGAGGGAACAGCCTGAAGCTGTGTCAGGGGGGGTTTAGGTTGGATATTAGGGAAAAGGTTCTTCACCCAAAGGGTGTTTGGGCCCTGGAACAGGCTCCCCAGGGAAGTGGTCACAGCACATAAGTGACCACTGCCAGAGTTCAAGAAGCATTTGAACAATTCTCTCAGGCTCATGGTGTCACTCTTGGGGCTGTCCTGTGCAGGGGCAGGAGCTGAACTTCAGTGATCCTTGTGGGTCCCTTCCAACTCACAATATTCTATGATTCTATGAAGCCAGTCACCTTGATGCAAGAATTAGAATTCATTGTGGAACTTAAAACATATCCATATTCTCTGTTTCTTTAGAGCCTTTATCTTGTGAGCAGGAAATAGGCAAACCTTTCATATTTAACACTGTACTGTAGGGCTTTTTTTGTCTATATGCTGTACAAATGAAACTCTTGAATGTGAGAAAGAAACAAGCCTGACACTGCAGAAGATTCCGGGAAGCGTGGAAGAAAGTAGATTACACACTGTCTGAGAACAGGAAAGGCATCCTGTTTTCTTGGAAGCCTGCAGACCTTGAGGAAACTAACAAACCGTCAGGCCGACGGATTTATTACAGGCCTGCAGCCGGGTTGCGTGCGGAGGACTGAACAGAGATTCTCACACTAAGTGTGTAAGTGCTGTCCTAACTCTGCAATAAACAGACTCATTTTGCTCTCAGCTTATGAGTCTCGCATTCACACGCCACACTTGAAAACTCAAGTTTGTGTTGATTAAAAAAAAAATCTCACAGTAAAAAGCCGTATGCTAGGCCTCTTCCAATATTTCCAATATTTCAGTTGAAATAGAGGTAAAAATTAAAATACATAAAGAGAATAAAAATAGGGAAGTGAAATTTTGTTCCATGAGGATGTCTTTTTCTTTTATGTGCCTCAAATATCCAGTCTCAGAGGCAGTTAAAAAGTCAAAGAGTGTGGCTAATTCCTGGCAGTGATAAAAAGCTAAGGAAACAGATGTTCTGATGCCACTCGTCAAAAATATGAAGACACTGGTATTTTGGATAAAAGCCAATGAAAGGGACATGGGTTGAGCAACATGAAAGGACAAAAACGAACATTTCCTTCATGAGGAATGTCACCATTTTCCATTAATACTAATAAAACCCAAAGGCATTCTTTGCACAATTCCTAGTTAAAATATGTATTTTCTGCCTACTGGTAGCATCATACTGGTTGTATGTTACCTCAAACTACTGTGATTGACTGACCGGTTTCATGCTAATTCCTTAGGATCGTATTTATGAACATATTTGAATATGACTTTATTATTTCTGTGATGGAAACTCCAGCAGACTCCATATGGACCATTGTGCCTAAGTGTGATCTGTCTGTTTGTCCTAAAGTGAAAGAACTGAATAATTAATTTGAAATCAGTGGGGATTATTGTATGCTGAAAAGAAGAATCAGCATCCAAGTAACTTAACACTTCATTGCTGGGATCAATTAAAGAGTTGGATGTGGAATAATGGTATGGTAGAAGTATCGCGTCCAAATGAATTAAGGAGATAAGATCTTCATTGCTTTTTATGAAGTTGTGGTTAGTATAGTTTCAGTTTTACTGTGACAAATTTGTTCCCTTATTCTGTACAGATTTTAAACAAGTCAAAACGTCTAGACAAGCTTTTACTTTTAGTTCTGGAATGAGGCACAAGCGAGGCAACATCCCTGCCCAGGGATATGCAACTAAGAAGATTTTTAATAATCAATTGACTATTAAAAAACTAACAACTGACATCAAAGTCAGGACTAATGTATGACAGAATAAATAATTGCATTTTGATCTTAGATATAGCAGATTTATTATGGTTTTGTGGATCTATTTTAATTTTGGAAACAGGAAACACTAACATGACAGGTTGTCCAGAAGATGACACACCACTGTCTTACCCTGTTCAACAAGGTGCAACTCATTAGATAAGTCACATCTATGTATATATAACAAATGCTTACATGTCTTACTGCCCACAAAATGCTGGGTAAGGGAGAAGAGTGAATAACGAACAGTGCAGAGTTAACAGTTTCCGGAGAAAACAGACAGCATAGTGATAAAGGGACCATAGTGATAAGGGAACCAACTCCACTGCTGCTTAGTGAGTCTAATGCTACCCCTGGAAATGCATATTTATGACTAATATGTAAATGAAACAGCCATCCTTGGCTCTGACTAGGTATAAAGCACTGAACAAGTGGAGGATTGAAAATGAAGGCAAATACTCTTTATGTTACAAAACGTCTTTTAAATAAAAAAAGCTGGCAAAAATATGCTAGTATAGAATGGAAACATCAAGAGAAATGCTATTTTTATAGTGATTTACTGGAAAATTCCTTGAAGAAAAACAATTCCTTTGCATAGAAAATTTGATGCTAATGCCACAAGAATTTTCTTAGCTATGGAGTTTCCATTGAGGTAACTCTCTAAAATGTTTCATTTCAGTTACATTGTAGACAACCCAAATATGGCAAAGGAGATTATTTCAATTTTATTAATAACTCTAAATAACACTGAGAGAACAGGAAAGATAAATCTCAGGGCTAAGCAAATATTAATGCAGTGAAAGATATTCAAGGCAGAAAATAGTGTGAGGTAGGATGCCAAAGACAAATACTTCACAGGGTGAGTATTCTTTAAACAGATGGTGCATAGAGGACTGGACTGGTTTCTGTGGCACAGTAGGTATAGCACAGCACATGTTTCTCTAAGAATAATGAAGACGTTTGCCATCCCCAAAATTAAGGCAAAAATGTATCATGCTATAACTAATGAGCTGTCTGAGTTATTTTTGACTCAGTTTATTAAGAAAAGATTGGAGCAAACCACAGCAATAAATCTCTAGGACACATACATCCCAGACTGATTTGCATTCAAGGTCATGACAAAGTTCAGCAAAAATGCAGATCTGAGCAGAACAACTCTTCATGTATCATGGATTGCTGTATTTCTTTTCTTTTTAGGCAGCTCTAAAGAATAATGATGATTATTATATCATGGTGGATAAGATATTAGGGACAGTATGTACTTGTGCATATTTGTCTTTCAGTGTTTGTCACGTGCCCACTTGTAGCTTTCTAGCTAGAGTGGAAAAGATTCAATACTCAACCTCATAAGTTTATAAAAAACCCCCAAAGTAGCTGTTGAGTCGTGAAGAATATTTTATCTGAGAAGACATCCACGCTGCTTGATTTTATACATCCAACAAAAATGCCTCACACAGAAACTTATATTCCTGTGTTATGCATGAGAAAAATTATTTGAAGCTGTAGTTTGGGACCTGGGAGCTCATCTTGTATCTGACTCTGGTGTGCATCGTCACTAAATTCAAACTCCATTTCAGTCATCTGATTTCTGTGGCAAAACCAAAGTACTTAAAATAGGCTTCAGCTCATCTAGGATCTTAACTTTCTCCATTAATTTTATGTGGAGATAACCCCACCTTAGTAATTTTATTTGGGTTTTAAGGTTAATCAGTTAGACATTTAGATACCCTCTGAGCAGTAGTTATCTGTATCACAAATCTGGGTAATTTAATTTACATGTGATTTTAGATGGCATAATTTTGTATCTTTTTATAGTTCAATCAGGGGATAAATGGCAGTAATGTAGATATACTGAAAAGTAAAATGTGAAATATACCAAGTCTTCAATGAAATCTAGAGTGAATTTCAGGGTTTATTGAAGTAAATCGGCTTATTTTTTAAAGTGCAAACCCTAATTAATACTCTGTGGCTAATAATTAGTCAGCTTTTCTCTCTGGAGTTCATCAGTGTGGTCCCCATCAGTTTACTGATGCTGCTCTTGTTGTGCAATAACTACACCGTGTCTTCTTTTCTTCTATTTTATTTTTATGCCTGGCAGTATGTAGCTTTTGCATTCCTGCGATTGTAGTCCTTGGATAACAAGGTTGCAGTGGATGAGAAAATTATTCTTCTCAAGTAAGAGAATAATTTCCTACATATAGGAAGAAACAGTACTGCAGAGAGACCACTAATCTGATAGTTACTGTACATTTTTATATAAATATAAGTATATTCTGCCTTGTGAAGGAATCTCAGGAGTCCTGCTCATTATTGCTATCACCACTAAAAACTTCTGGAAGAAAACCAAATAATTAAAACATCCATCACCAATGAAATCTCTAGTCATCTAGTCTCTGCATTAGAGAACACTGACTAAAGACGCTGACACAAGACAGTGTATGAGGCTAAGCTAATTTAATTCATTTCAAAGATACTCCTATAAAAATGGAATGAAAAAACAGGAGATTGAAGAAAAAAGCATGATTTTTTTTTACATTTTTTGAAACAGGGAAGAGAGATGGATGGATCCTTTTTTATTCAAAAATATCAAGTTATCAACAAAAAAAGGGAACTAATGGTGGCCAGTTAAAAAGAATGAAAAGCTTTTTTTGTCAGTTATTTTGTTTGTATCCAGTTAAATTTAAAGCCCTTAGATTTGTCACGTACAGCAAATCCTAAAGGCAGTTTCATTTAATTCCTTCAACAGGTTTTACTGTAAGAGAAAATTCTTACAGATAGTGTGAGTCTCTCTTGCTGCAGTGCCGAAAAGATGTTATGTGAACAAAGGCAGACGAGGATGTGGTGTGCCAAATGAATCTGTTTCTTAAGTGTTCCTGTGCCTCTGTAAAATTGTTTTTTTCACGTAGGCTGATTATACAGTTTGCATATGAAACATTTTCCTGCCAGTGGTATTTTGCTGAAATAAAAATTCCCCAGGAAAAGCAATATTTTTTCAGAAAATTTCCATTTAGTTCTAGGTCAGGTCAACTTTAATCTCCCTATTGCCTGAGTCACTTTCTTCTTTGTTCTTTCATGTTTGTTGCATTATATAGAAATCAGAGGGCCCAGATGCCCCACAGAACATGTGCCCAATTATGTCCTGCCTCCATTTTTGGATAAGTGGGAACGATTGCTACCATCATCACAGATTGGTTTCCATGCACATAAAATCCACACATGAAGATCCCACAGGAGTGTGAGGTGCTGGAACTGGACCCCTGATGAACTGAGTGTTATGCTATGGCAAACAAGCCTTTACCCTTAGCAGCCATTTAATAGTTCTCTTTCCATAAGTATGTTTCAGAAGAGGGAAGAGGTGCTGATGATTATTTTGCCACCAAGTATCGCCACAGTCTTGCAAGGCTTCTGTATTACTTTCTTGGGTAGAAATAGCAATGAAGATAGCTGAGGATTGCTTTTGCAAGCTAGCAAATGTATGGTCTCTGGAGCACTGTTGCCACCCTGTCTTCATTGCTGTTATCTCTGCTCCGTGGGTGGAAGCTTCTTTGAGTATGTCTGGGTCTTTTGTACTTATGTGCTGAATTTCTCCTTAACCATATTAATCTCATCTGTGTTTGGCATATTTTAGTAGTTAGAGTGACTCAAAATCTTCCATCTCTTTTTCTTCCTTCCTTCTCTACCAGTGATGCAAATGATTTTCCTATAGAAAGAAGGAAACCTGGGCTGGCTACGTGCTTTTGCATTTCACTGCAGCCTCACTAATAAATCTTCTGGAAACTACAGCAGCAACCTTAAGGGCTTATAAAACAAGCTGGACCGAAAGTGCCACAGTGCAGAGCCAAGTTGGAAGTCTTAACACATGCAGGTTGGATAAACACTCAAGAATATTTCAGAGCTGACTGTATTTTGATTTTTGCAGCTGTAAAAATCTAACCACCAGTCTAAGTTATAATGCTGCGACATACCACTCTATGTGAGCTGAAATAATCTCTTGTTGTATAGTAATAGTGAACAATGTCCTTTGGAAGCGTGAATTGGAAGCATTATTAGATTAAGTAATTTCATTTCCCTCTGTTTTGCAAATTTTTTTACCATTACTCATTAACTAGTCAGGGTATATATATATATTTTATAAAATATTTTATGTCAGCTGAAATTTAAAGTGTATAGAATTAGACACAATGAACAGAAGACTAGAAGTCTTACTGTCATTCGTTCCTCACTGTTCTCTATTTCAGCAGGCAGAAGAGGAAAGTTGTAAATGTTAGACTGATTTAATAATTTAAGCACCTCACAGAGCTGAGTCTGGGTAAAGGTGAATATACTGAAGACACAGTTCAAAAAAACCCCCAAACCCTCTGTCTGCCACTACTTCTTTGAAGTGACTGAACACTTGAAGTGTAGAATTTTTAGCAATAAAAGCCTCTAGACATCTTTCTGCTTCTGTGAAACTCTTAGGTTGCTTTGAGACATTTAGCACTTGTCTGCCAAATAAACCCACTTAGAATGCAGATGCTCCTGCTTCCGTGTTTAAACATGTATTCATGCACACACACATATATCTATTAATTACTCATTAGGTGAAACAAATAAACATTCTTCATGGCAGAGAGAGCTCTTTGCAGCTGAGATCGCCACATCCAATATAAACATATAGACATGAGGAGTCTTCCTCCATCATTGCATCGTGGGAAATCTTGAAATCTGTTTTGCAGAGTGGCATGGTGAATACTCCCCAGAGGCTCACTGCTAGGATATCCATGTGAAAAAGAGTGTTTTTAAATGATCTGATGATCAAAATAATTAGAAAAAGAGAGTACATTTTCAGTATCTATGGGAATAAATACTTTATCAGAACCGTAAGCACAAATAGCTTATCTCCGTTGGAAGCTTATTGATATAAAAGTTGTTTTGCCTCGGTTTAAAAAAAGTGGAACCAATAAGTAAAATATTTTTATTAACAAGTTTATAGCAAAAATCCTACCCACGTGGGAAAAAGGTGTATGGCAATGAAAGAAGCAACTCAGTAAAGTGCTATTCTCTTTCTCTCCAGTGTTTGTTCAACAGGATCAGTGCAGTTAATTACCAAAGGCTTCAGATGGGCTGATAAACGGGGAAGTATGTGTCTCACAAATATAGTAGCTGAGTTTATGTGTGCTTATGCTAAGTTTCAGCTTATATATGAGCACTATTTTATCATTGTCCAGACAGTTCTTTCTGTGGTCCTTGACATGTTAGCAGCCTAAGTGAAAAAAAGTCTTCCATTAACACCCAGGTATTATTCAATAAATATTCAAAGTTCTGAAGTTTGTTTTGGGTCTGGGCATGAAGATGAGCAGGTAACTGCTTGGGAAATAGGCAAGAAATGAGGTTTGTAAGCATAAGAGGTTTTTTTTCCTCCCTTATTTGACAAAAAGGGATAGAGAGAAGAAGATGAAGAAGAAAAACAGAGGGAACATATGAATGAGGGAAGAATTAGGAAGTGCTTGAGATTGGAGGAGAGGATTTGGAGGTGAGGAGATAAGCTTTCAAGTTTCTTATGGGAGAATTTGCTTATAATTCTTTAAGGGATTGGAAGGAAGAAAGTAAAGCCAAGATGTGTAGACTAGGAAACTGATACCTCATTTTACCATCTTTCTCTTAAAAAAAAAAATAGCTACAGTCATTACAGTGTTATAAAAGGAAGCAGAATAAAAGGATAGTTTGAGCAGTGAATCAAAGGTGATGAGACAGCTAGGAACAGAGAAGTATTGTCAACTGGAACAATGGAAGAACAAAAAGTAAAGGGGTTTGACTCAACTTCAAAGCAAATCCACTGAAAAACATTTCTTATACTGGATAGTATGTGTGCTTAAAGTATTAGAATGATTCCATTTATTAACTTAATGCTCTTCTTTAAGATATTCTATTTTCTTTGCTTTTGTTTTTTTTTGGTGCAGTGTATACCTAGTGATTAAAACTCAAAATGTACATGTGCATTATCATGTCACAAGTCTCATATGAGTCAACTTGAGTCCAGTCTTCATTCAGGTTACTAAGTTTTCTACTTTGATAACATTGATAAAATAAAAAAAAAGCAGACCTCTTTTTAAATCCTGATTTTGTTTTTTAGTCTTAGAGTGAAAAACATGTAGTAAGTTGTAAGTGGTGGTGCTTCCTGCATCATCTGTATTTAAAATACAAAATGCTGTTTGTCCTTCAGACCTGATTTGTTTCCAGGGAAAGTCAGAATATCACAGCAGAGTTTCTACTATTCTGACGTTTTATAATCACTATTTTTCTGATTAGTTTACAGCTTTTTTTTTTTTAACTTATTTTATTTGTGTAACAGGTAGTATTTATAGACTGCAGATTGTCTTATGAATTAGATTAAGATCCTTCAAGGTTATAGAACTGCCTTAGCAACACAAGTTCCCTCCTGAGCTGTGTTTCAGAGAAAGGAAGAAATACTGCTGCTTTCATGGCTGCTGAATTCAGTGCTGCCAGCAGCTCTGAAAGCCTTTGTAGAAAACAGCAAGGCAGTAGCAAGTGTAAGACAGAGTATACATTTTCAAAGCAAGTGCACTAGTAGCAAACTGCGAATACACAGTGCAAGAGAGACAAAAGTGTGTTACATCATGAATCACATCAAAACAAATATTTTGGATGTCATCAGTAACAGAGGACTGTGATGAAGCAGTAAGATAGTGAATGGCAATTTCAGAATAATGGCAGGTGCAGTAAATTAAACTGGAAAGGAGGGAATCCTAAAATACTGTAATTGGCTTCAGTCTCAGATGCTGGGCTGCCATCTGAATTTTCAGCTTGAAGACAAAATGAAACCCATGAAAAATAGATACTAAGACTTGTAACTTTTTGCTAGGTGGAGAACAGGAAGGATGGAAACACACTGTGCTTTATAGGAGCTTTTTACAGCAGTGGTTAAGGCTGTAAGTAATTGATAACAGGTGACCTAACTCAGCGTGGAGAAGCCCTAACCCAGTTCTGGGAGAATTTTGGTAACAACTTTATTTAAATGCACATTGAATTCAGGAGTAGATTTTTAATAACCAGTTGCATAATATATCACCACCTGTTATCAATATGGAAGTTCAATTAATCCTAACACATTTGGAATAGTTACAGTAATGTTGTAGCTGCTGTAAGAACTCAGTTGGACACAGGGCATTTTCTTCTCCAGCTGTCTCTCTTCCAGTACGCAAGGCTGCGGTACAGATGGAATTACAGCCAGACCAGGCTTGGCTGTGCTCTTGTAGAGCTTCTTGGCCTCTTGTGCCACAGGGAGGGGCTCTGCAAAAAGCCATGTTGAGGAGGTGTTGGCACCAGCATCTCAGTGGTGAAGTGCACTTGCCTCAAGCCCCGGTTCATCATTGTGAGAGCAGAGACTATCCTTGAAAGAAGGTGCTTAGCAAGTCAGAGCTGCACTGGTGTGATATAACCTGTGTCGTGCTGGGAAAGGGAACCTTTGGGCTGTGTGTTTCCCAGAGAAGTGCTGCAGAGGGAAAGCTGTGCCTCTCAGTTTTGTGTGGTAAGAGCTAGCTAGCTTCATATCTGACTTACGTGGATAGAAGATAGTTTGTATGCTTCCTTAAATCACAGCCTACAAGGAACCCAATCACTTTCTTCGAATCTCCCTGTACAGAAGGGCCAACATTTGGCCCCAAATTTGCCATGTCAAGTTGCTATGCACATACGAAATTTTTGCCTGGAAGTAAGAAGCTGAACAAAATACCACTGGGGAAAACAGAATAGCATGCAGTTGACTGCTGCCAGCACTGAGACTAAAATATTCCATGTCTCAATAGCAAACACATGATAGACATGTTCTGGTGAAAGGTATTTGTGCAATGCATCACATACATTTGTACTGTAATGAGGAGACTGTTACGACTAATATATAATGTGTATGGTCTTTTAAGGCAAAAAAAATATGCACTGAGAGAATAAGGTAGATTTATAGTTTAATAGTCCCTTTTGAGGACATATAACAAGATAAATTTGAAAAATGTAAGCTATACCATCTCCAGATCAGTAACTGTAAGAAACCGAAGTGATGTTTCAGTTCAGAGGAAATTTCTGTTATTTATTTAAAATCTATAACTTTAGCTGTTACTATGAAAAAAGTATCAGTGCAGAAATCTTTAGTACATTAGCAGTATTTAATAAATCACCAGATAAATAGAGTATTTCAGCTTCTGGAAAGTACAAATGTTGCCACTAACAAAAAAACCCCTGTTGCATAACAAGTTACTGTGCCCTTAATAAAACTGAAAAAAAGCCCAAAACGTTTTTGAAGATCAGTATGCAAAATAAATGCATGACTTCAGAGCTCTGGTATGAGAAATGAGGAGCTTTTAAGGTCTATCCACAAACTCTGATAAGGAATTGGAATTCTTCAGCAATTTTTAAAGTTGAATTGCAGTTTTTGACATTTTCAATCCAAACATTTTAGCAATTCTCTTTTGCAGTGGTATTACTGTTATTTTTTTATAAACCAGAATTCCATGTAAAGATGAAACTTCACTGTGCTAGAATTTTTGCTGTGTTAAAGTAAGAGTAAGATGCAGCTGTCAATTACAGCTTTTAGGTTCAAGTTGGTAAAAGCTGTGCAAAAGTAATCTGCAACTTTGTGATTGCTTGAGTCCAAAGCATGCATATTTGTAAGTCTAAGAACTAAATATGTGTGTGATATCGTACTTCTGGGAGTTTAGGGGAAATAGGTATTATTGCTAACCAAAACAGTTTTTAAGGGCACTCAAAATAATGCAAATAGGAAAGAAAAAATACCCGTCTTCTTAACTTCTGGTTTTGGTGCCATATTTTTAGTTTATTTGCAAAATTAAAGCTGTTGCCATCACAGTTATTAAGAGTTGGTAGAAACAGAGACTGGTAAAGAAATCACAGTATTCAACAGTCACAGGCTGGAAGAGACCACAGCGGGGTGATCTGGTCCAACCTCCTTCCTCGATCAGGATCTTCCTAGAGCACATGGCAGAGGATTGCATCCAGAAGGTACTTGAATATCTCCAGTGAGGGAGATTCAGTATTCCATGAGCTGGGACTTCCTTTCTATGTGGTGGTATTTTTAGTTGTTTCTGAACCAAACTGAAAAATTGGCAACATAACAGACATTGTATTCCAGATATTTCAGGGGCTATGTCACCTTCTGATCCTTCCCCTAATTTCTAGGCCAAATAAAAACTAATTTTGGTTCTGTAGTCAAGGGAAGTCTACAATGCAGTGGAGAATTTGAATTACACCTTTAATCAAACCAGCAGGGATAGATAACGAAAGCATCAGCAGAAAGTTTGGTGTGGGCTGGAAAGGAAAGGTTTGTTTCCACGCGCTTCTCTTGGCCATCCCGCAGCGAGGCTCGAACAGGTTGGTCTATTCCTGCTGACATTTCTCCCGCTGCCCACAGTGCAGTCATACCTTGGCAGCAGGGTGGCAGCAGCAGTTCTAAATCTGCTGATGGACAAACAGCCCACAGTGTCTACTCTGCCATCTGGGAATTGTGGCAGTCTCTAAGTGCCATCCTGCTAAACCGAGTTATGTTGTTGCAAACCCTGAACCTAGCAACAGGAAAAATAGCTATGTTTTTTTTTTTTGTCAATATAATTTACACTAAAAAACAGTTTTTTGTATGATTTTTCTTTTTGCCTAGTTTATTCAATGCAAAATGAAGGTGAAATTCTTCCTAAACATGTTTGAAATTGCACATGTTTATGAGGCTATATCTCAGAGTTTTTTATTTAATTAAAGCCCAAAGAGTCTTTGTTCAGTCTGCATTTATTTTTCAGTTGTGTGGGTGTGTATTCATGTATTTTCCTTAAATTGTATTTGTGCAATCTCATTTCTTCAGTGAAAGATTTTGAAGCAATAAAATGGTGCAAGTGTTACCATAGCAATAAAGATCTTAGAGTATCAAAAATAGTATCTTGTTAAATCCCACTGTAGGGTTGGTGCCCCTGCAGTTCCAGCATCTCTGTCTTTTACTCAGAATTTTCTGGTTTCCCTTTGAAATATGGAATGAGTGTAACATCATATGGTAGTCATATATGAAATGGAAATGACCATTAGCAAAGGCACTTCACATGAGAGCGAAATGTGACAGGTTATGAGAATAAAATAAGGCATCATTCCAAGTCCCAGGAAAGATACAGTATGTGGCAATTTTCTAATTTATGCTACAGGAATCTAAGTGTAAATATGTTAGGGCCAAATTAGTTATGTAGCTGTTAAATGAGTAGAAGAGAAAGGAGCATATTAGCAAGATCTTATGATCCCTGCATGCCAGTTATAAGTTTTAATATTAATTAAAATCTTCCAACAATTAATATACTCAAGTAGGAATCTTTGGACAAAACCATTGAACATTCAGCCATTGATATTAAATAACAAGGGGTTTGTAACACTGCAGAGATATTATGCATGTATGTATCTGAATCCTTAGCATTAGTAGTGACAGAATATTTCAGTGTGCCAGAAGTCTGTTGTGCACAATGATAAAACTTCTTTTAATAAATCAACCCTTTGTTTCAAAAACTTATTTCCAAATGTTGGACTTGAAATTTGAAATCTGTGAACTAAATTTTGCATCAGAAGTTAATTAAAGGACTCCCAGTGCTCCAAGTGAACCTGCATATGCTCAAATTTGATTTGAGGTCTTTTGTATTGTGTAGAAATCACTGTACATGAGAAGAATGCTATGCCATAGTAAAAAATATGTCATATTCACAGGAGGAAAAAATTTAATTTGCATTCTAATTTATTTTTTTTTTACTTTAAATGTTACATATTGAAAAATTTTCAGTTTCCTCAGTAGATTTTTAACTCATGCGTAAGTCTCCAAATACTGAGGTTTCTGAGACTGCCCACTGTTTTTCTTCCCTTGCAAGCCAAACCACCTTTTCTACAACAAAATGTAAATGTTTTTATGTTTAACATCAGCTTGAGGAAAAATCAGCTTCCTCAGATCTCTTCTTTCCCCGTGCCTTTCTGTCTCCAAGTGGTTTTTGAAAGTCAACCTCTTTTTATGTTTCCTCAGGTGCTTCGTAACACAACTGTGAAAGCAAGGTTGTGGTTTCATTCATAATGCATATCTCAGATGCTTTACTCTTTTCCTGTGGACAAAATTAATGATAAAAGATGTTAGATTCTGTGGCAAGGCTTGGCATGACTTACAGACCCATTTCATTTAATCTGCAGGTGTTTGCTTTGGAAGGCAATTGGGCATGTCTGTTCTTCTGAAGTTTCCCATTCATTAATATCCCTGTCTGTCTCCTTGCTCTTTTGATTTTTTAAATGTGCTTCATAACATAAAGATCAATATTGAAAAGGCAGTGGCTTCTCACATCCCTGTGGATTTGTGATGATTTATCAAATATAAATGATTAACCTAATAAAGTCTGAGAGCTAGACTAAACACTTCTCAAATTTACAATTTTTTTTTTTGCAGTTACCCTTGTGTTTAGTATTTCCTTGTGAGATAGGTGTTTATAGAGTTTATTAGAATTATTTACTACATTGACCTTTGTTAAATGACCATAATATTGGTATGTCTTTTCCTGAAAGAGCATAACTGAATTGCCTGTGCCACAGCTCCTTCCACTGTGGCAATTGGCAATGCTTTAAACCTCTCCTGAAGTCCCATTGCTTAATCAGTGGTAAGTCTAAAAGTTAATAGGTTGAAATAGCAATATTGGCTTCTGAAAAAATATTTCGGTAGGAATTACACATCTTTAGTTGTATAGCATGGTGCTACATGTCATCGCAGTAGTATCTCAGGAATAAGAGTTTATATCCAGGAAAGAGATCATAATGTATTAAATACCACTTGGTGCCTACAAAAGAAATAAATTTTCAGATATCTGGGTTACAATCATGAGTTTTTCTATTTGTCAGTAATAATGTATCATTTGCAAGTATTTATTAGCTTCTTTGTAGCTTCTTATTCAGCACAGGTGCACCATCATTATGATAAACTTATGGATGTCTTTAGAAGAGTTACTAAAGTAATCTATTATCTATGTAATTATACAAAGAACATTTTTCCAATTGAAATGAATTTTATATGAATCAGGCAATTATCTATAAATATCAGAGCTAATAATTTATCATTAGTTGCAATTAAATTACCAATGTATCAGAGCAGTGTTAGAATTTACAAACATTTCAATCAATACTTTATGAAAAAAAATCAGTTTTTCTGTTGCTGGTGCGTTGTACACTTCCTGTATAGGGTGTCACAAATCATGTGCCAATAGTTCCATTTTTATTGCTTAAATAAGAAGGAAAAAAAATACCAATGGCATAGAACACATCAATTTTGGGCAACATCTTTGTACTTTAATAGAAATTTATATTTTTACTAGTAAATCAATAGTCATTTTTGTAGTAAGATCTGATAAATAGGAGAAGGGCTGAGATCATGCATATTTATTAATTTACACATGGATTTTTTGTTTGTTTGTTTGTTTAGAAGTAGGAAAAATGCTTTAGAATTTGGATCTGTCAGCATTGCTTTTCTGTGTCACTTATTTGGCCTTTCCTGTGCCTTCTTTGGTGTCCGAATATTAGCTTGAAAAGACATGTATTGGTATATGTTCCAAGTGATCTGGTGTTCCTTTTGAATCCCATATCGATTAAGCCTGCTTACTTATTTGGAATGTAAAGTGTCTTGCTGACAGGTTATGAGAATACCTGCTGGAAAGGAAACATGATGACAATGGCACAGACTGATTGCTCTGAATTACACGGAGCACGCGAGGTTTGTTTACAAACTCTCGGAAGGAAGATACTGTGGTTTTCCCACTGCAGTCTGATATCAAAAGAACTCCGTGATGCTCCTCTTGTGCTGCGGGATATCATTTGGTTATGTTATTGGATCATTTTGTGTGTTTGATGAGAAGTGAAAGTGGAATACCAGGAACACGCAAATAACGTTGTACTTACAGTGTTTTGTAATTCTTGCTTAATTAGCTGCAGGGCAAAACCACTCTGCTTTTGAAAAAAACCCCAGAGGATTTTAATTTTGCTAAGATGATATCTAAACAATAGTTATGAGAATGGCACTGGAGATGGGGAGTATACCTCATTCACTTTACTTGTGTCGTTTCTGTTAATTTTTTAAAAAGTGCCTTTATTCAGTTGTTGCTTCTAAATAAGACTTCAAAATATGCCCTAGTGTAAGATTCTTTAATATCCAGTATATTGCACTCCAAGGATCCCAATGCAATCAAAAAGGGAGCACTCTCTATTTTAAAAAGCTGTGCCTTCATTAGGTTGTTCTCTCAAATTCTCCAGTAAACTTCCCCCTGAAACAATACGTTTTTCCATTAGGAACACTTTTTTTTTTTCCACTCCCAAAGAGATAATAGTAAGTTCAGAATTACAAGGACACTAGAAATAGAAAATCTGCAGTTCTCCAGGGATACTTCATTATAATTTTTTCATTCATTGCACTTAATCTCAGGAAAAATGTGAATTTTCAATAACTCCTCCAGATAGATATTCAATTTACTATTACATGCATATACTTGTATTGAAAGAAGAGCTGAAAATTTGCTTCTACAAAGACTTTTTGTTCATGGTAAGCAATGCACTAGGAAAGTAGGTTAAAAATATGTTGCTAGGAAACAGAAGAGGATCCTAGCAACTGCTTCTGAAAATGAAAATTGTATGCCTGTGTAAGGATGGAGCTTCAACCCACAGCAATCCAGCTAGCTAATATTGTTTCGTAAAGAGGATGAATTCGGTAGCCTCGATCTTTGCTATTTGATTAGTAAAATAATATTTCTTATTTAGAATTGTGTTCTGAGAGAAAGAAAATTATTTTTTGCCCATTATAGTATCTTACAATGTACTGGTAACATGCTCACTATTTAGCTGGACCAGAATTGTAGGCTTTTGAGATCCACATTCCTCATTTATATGCAGGACTCACCAGTTAGATGCTCATTAACCTGTGGCTTTATGCAATCAATACTCTAACAGAGTATTTGTTTTACTGAATTTTTTATTGTTATATTCAGCAATTTAACACCTCAGGGATGAAGTATGCAGTTGTGATCCCAAATTATATTTAAGAAAAGAAATAATAAGGGATTTTTGAAATATAGGTAGCCTGCTCTTCTTTCAGCACTAGTTTCGTTTCCTTCCTGGACGTTCATTTCCCCATCTTCTTTTCCCTCTTGCTGTCATTTTCCTCAATGGTTCACCTCATAGCATTTGTACCTTTGCTTTTCTGTTAAACCTTTTCTCCTTTCCTCTTGCATTTCTTACACAGTCATCCTTCCTTCTATTTTGCCAGACCTTGCCTTCTCTTCTGTTTCTTACTCCTCCCTCTTCCCTGATCCACATAGTTATGTTCATTTTCCCTAATGAACCTTTGCACTGGAAAATAGGGCATTAGTTACAGGACACTGTAACACTACAATTCGTTCTAGTGTTTCTGCCTACCTTCAAGGCAAATAGGCTTTTATTGGTGAAAGCGGCAGAGTGGTAGTGATGCCTTAGGTTTTAACTTTTATATTTTTTAAACTCTGTACTGCTTAGTGTGCAACTTTGAAGCTTCTTGTAGCCTGTTACTTTCTGCTCTCTCATGCTAGTTAGACATAACAAAGCCTCTCCAGACTGCTCTTCAAGGACACCTGGACCATCCTGAGCCCGAGGAGTGTAAACCAAGGAGCCTCTGAAGGGGAGGTAGCTAAGGAGAATTACATCATTTAACTGGAGTTTTAATTAGAGAATTAACCCTGATATGCAAATGAACCAAACTTATAAAAGTGTAGAAAACTCGTGACCTGTTGTCCATCTTGGGGTCCATCTTGGCAATAGCCTCTGGCTCCCCAGGGTGTACCTTGAAGGCCCTTCAAATAAACACCTACTTTTGTTCCTTTACTCTGTCTGGTCTCTGTGTCTAGGAGGCCTGGTAAGGCATCAGTTCAGAAAAGTCCTTTTTATCTTCAGTGTGTAGGCTAATGCTGTGCAAGCTCCGGACCACTTGATCTACATCCATGTTACTTTTCTATCTGCATATGTATAGACACTTAAATATAGTCACAGATAGCATATCATCCTAAATTTGTATGTGTATTCTTCTGCAAGTGTGTGAGAGGCTGTCCTGATCTTTCCCGCAATGTCAAGATAAATACTGATATAGGAGTACTATAAAATAGGTCAACATGCAGAGCTGGTGTAGGTTCCAGCATGAGTTATCCATCTGTATTATACACTTGAGTCAATCTTGCAGCAATAGAAAGAGTTAAATGTGTAACAAAAACCAGGCAGTTATTGTGATATGACACGCTGTACCCTTCAGTTGAAGGCCTGTTAAGGAGTAGGAAATCAGAAAGAGATCTAGATATCAAAAAGGACAGAAATAAGGGATGACAGGTGAAGAAAAGACAATCAGATGTGATTGAATTTACTCTCTGCAACTATCTCAGGTAGACTAGCTATGCATATAAGCAAATGTTGCTATGGAGTAGCTTTGGAGAAATTATGATTTATAAAGTGGGAAGCTTTTGGAGGAAGAACACGAATGAGTCAGGTCATTGTGAGGAATCAGTTGGTTTTTATAGGTATATGATGGGGAAGACTGTGGAAATTGGAAAAAAGAAATTTCAGACTTTCTTCATTGTGGTTTGGAGGATCTGAGTACCACAAAAAATAACTGATTAGAAGTACAAGGGTATAAGTTATCTTTTATGAATATGTGTGGTGGTTTAGTTTGGGCATGTCAGTGATGTATTTGTAGGAGCTGTTGTGATGCAGTTGGGCAGCTCTTCTCTCACCAGTCAGAAAGTAGCCAATCAACACCTGAACCAAAACAGCAATTTTCCTCCTATTCTTCTACTGACTCTTTTTATGTCCTCCTTCTTCAAAAGCTTAGGGAAATAACTTTTAGACTTTATTCTTTGCAAACTGAGGAAAAACACTGGACTGTCTGTGTCCTTGGAGGCAGGAGCTGGATCCAAATGTGCGGCTCCTCTCTTATTTGTTACTATGGTTTCACAGCCTGGTTGTCTTTGCTAAGATGTATCTCAGGTACAAAGACCTTGATCATTTAAAGGACTATTGTTCAGAGCAGTTAAATTCAAGTTATTCTGAACAGCAGTAGATAAAAGGTGTAGAAGTTCCAGCACTGCTTCTGCTCATAACTATGGAAGGTAATATTTACCAAATGAGCTGCCGTAACCTACGAAACAGCCACCTGTGAATTCATGTGAAGTATAGCCCTGGGAAAGAATACACTAAATCTTGGTTCTTGCCTGCTCTTGGAAGGTCCTTGCTTGTGAGATAGTCTCATAGAGTACTTAAGCTAAGAGAAATGTGGTTAATCAATATTAGTAACTGATATCTCAGTTGGGAGAGGACACACAGACGTGAGTCAATACATACACACATGCTCATGTGTACATACACTCATAAATCAACCCACAGGCAGTAAACTCATTTGGCTCTTACAAAGTTACTTTTATTACAACTAACACTTAAAAGTAATCTATTTGCCTCATACAATTGAATGCATCGCTCCTTGCTGTAATATTGACTTCTCACTCCCACTAATATTGAGGAGTATTTTTAGTGTTACTTCAGTTTCATCAAATTAATGGGTAAAAGATGATTTGTTTCAACATGCATTTTTTTTTTCTCCGTGTCTTTAACTTGGAAGCAATTTCTAGACCGTAGAGTTTGTGTATAGTTTAATATTCTTGCAGAAACTTCTGCTTTATTGAGATAGATTGAACTTGTTTCTCCCCTTTGCAATGGAAGTGGAATTGTTTCGCCATGGCTGCAGGTTAAGAAGGAAGAAACTTGTGTGGTAGGATGTTTAAATGATGTGGTCGTAAGTAAAACAGCAGAAGACAATTATGCTTAATGTGAAATGAACAAAGTTCTTCCTGGGAGTAATAATTTTTCAGATTTCTACTATGTGTGAAAGTTATCTTGAGCTACATAATCTCCTAAATCTTTCTTAAACATTTCATACTTAAAACCAAACAGAATTTGATGTGGTGTACAACCATATTTTAATAATAAAGCATATGCTAGTCTGTTTAAGGAAGAAGAGAAATGTATTGCAACTCTCTTGTATCACTCATACCTGTTCTTATGATGAAATAGGATAAAACGATTGGGTTGCCAAAAAGTAGAGGACCAAAGAGTGTGTGATACAGTTTTTTTGAGGTAATGAAGCTCTTTCAACTCTAGAACACTGAAGCTTCTACTAATCTTTAAGCTGAGTTGCTAATCAGGCAAGGATTTAAGTGACCTCTACTGTTTCCAGATTAGCAAGCAGTCAGAAATGCTGGAGTAGAAGTAATATTAACTACTTTTACATGCTTGTATAACTTAAAGATAGATATTAAGGAACTACCTACATGATTACAAAGATGGATGTGGGGAAAGATGTAAAGATTCTGTAAATCTCAGACAATAACATAAATGTCTTGCTGCAAGTTTATTTATGCAAGTTCTGTAGCATTGTAGTCTATGTACTTCTAAATACGTCTGTAATTAAAAATAAAATATTATACAGAATTGCGTGCAACTTGAGGATGCAAGATAGCTTTTAAAAGATGCAAGGAAGCACAACATAGTTTATGAAAATTAAAGTTTTTTGCATGTTTTATCTGGTAAGAAGCTTCAAAATCCCAGTAGGGTTTTAGGCATCCAAATATCACAGTAATTTACAAATTGATGCCCACTTAAGCAACATTATTTCTAAAAAATCAACATCTCCAGTCATATCCAGAACTAGTGAATTGTATGCACATTTGTACTGTAGCTTATGGGATGACATTGCTTTTAGTAAGGTCGTACATAAGTGATAACATGTGGAAGAAATCTATGTGTGTGAAAAAGCTTAAACAACTAAATGAAAACACAGGAGATGAGCTTTTTTAGGGTGTGTGAAATGGTAGAAATCACTGGAGGAAAGATAGCTATTCCTGAGCTAGGGATTGTGTCCAGGGCTACCATAGCATCCTGAGTATCTCCCTTTTAGAAGAACTTGTTTCTCTTCCATGATAATTTTATGTGTCATTGGAGAAGCAGATCCATTTTATACCTACATTTGTTTTTTTTTTTTTTATTTTAAGACTTTCTTCAACACTCCTTTCTACTGTGGCAGAACTAAAGCTATGGTATGTGCACTGTAAACATGAGAAATGTACCTGGCTTCAGGGTCCGTCAGACCAATCCACTGCCCACCTTGTGCACTATGGAGATTTTGCACGGACTCACTTAATAAAGGTTAACTCTCCCTAGAAAAAAATTATGTACAGTAGCTGGTAAGATAATCACTGGGCATTGTCCCTTTAAGGGAACAAATTTATTTTGAAGTGACTAAGAGTGCAGTCCTTGTAAACACAGTGGAAACCTCAATAAGTTAAGAAATGCTAAAGAATAATTATCCCTCTGTCAGGGTTCTTGTTTAATAAGCAATTGAATCTCTCAACCTGCTGAATATGGAGTTTAAGTTTGATGAAATTAGAACTCTGTGGTGTGAACTGATCTCCCATTTTAAGTCAAATAAAATCCCCATTGCAGGAATGAGGTGGATGATCTTACTCAGATCCTCAAAATATTTTGCTTTGCATTACTAAACCACTTAATTGTTCATCAAAAGTTGGTGAAAGTGTTGATTTACAATATATCAGTTCAGGATGAAACAGCTCTCTTAAAAAAGGTGCTAGTACAGAGTAAACTCCAAGTATGATATTCTACTTTTCTTTTGCTTAATTAAAAACAAAGACTGATCACTTTAGATTCCTCCTTGTGTATATACTCATGTATTTGAGAGCATGGGGAATGCAGTGGGGGAGGTGGATAAATCAGGAACGAGAGATGATTTGTCTGTTTTCCACTACATTTAGTTCCACATCTTGTTATTTCCTGGAGTATTCTCATTTGGCTTACTTCTGTTTGAAAGAAATACCTGGCATTTTGTATATTCAAAGGTATATTTTTTTTGAGGACCTTGACACAAAATTGGCTGTCATGAATAATTTCTCTGTGAATGTCAGTCACTTAAGTCTCTGAGCATGGCTGAACATGCAACATGTTTAATGAAACTTTAACAGACCCAAAAATTTGGTTGATGTGAACAAATGTTCATGATTAAATTAAGGATTGTTTCCAGTCCAAAGCCCAGCAAAAACAATCCTAATGGCACCAGCACACTAAGAAGGATTAAAGAAAATGAGTGCTAAAGCTGACAGTGATCACTGATCAAAACTTCAGTCTTTTTAGCCCTAAGGTAACTGGGTCAGATTTCATCATTGTAATCCTTAAGGTATAAAATAGAAATTGAACTTGCGTGGTGATGCAAGCTGGCTATGAAATTAGGAGGCCTTGGCTCACAAAATATGAAAAGTTGGCATACTCAATGGAAATGATGTTCAAAGCAGTTCACAGTAAGAATGAGAAAAACAGCTTGTGCTGCTTTGGAAGAATAAACAGCAGTTCTCTTTTTGCAGTACTCATATTTCACACATTAATAAGTATTAGGGAAAAAAAGCAAAATTAATGTCAAAGTAGGAATAAAACTAGTGATCCTTTGAAGTTTCTAAATGTTTGGAAATTGTCTATTGTGAAACTTCTGTGTGTAAAATATAAAATGTATTATTTTTGTGAAGAAATAAGCATTTAGGGAAAGATCCAAGTTGCTACATATAATAGTATATTTTCTTCCAGAAAAAAAATCTAATAAGAAAACTAGCACTTGAAAGCTATTTGGGAAAATAATGAATAAAGGCATTTTCCTTTTGATACAGGGTTTTATGGTTGCATTTGTTACTATATAAGAGAAGTTTCTTCTGAGTAGATAGGGGGACTATTTATTGTGTCTCACAAGCATAACGGTTAATGAGTTCTTTATGTTGAATCCCAGGTTTCTAACTCGGCAAGAGGATTGGAATTTGAAATGTACATCAGGAGGAAGCATTACTTGGTGAGAGTATCTGAGCTGCAAGCACACCGTGTTAGTTCTAATTTTACTTTTATTTTCAAGATAGAAGCAGAGCATTGTGTCTATAGGACTCCTCCTGAGATATGGGCAGAGATCTCTAAATAGAGTACTAGTTAAAAAAGAAGTCCGACGTCTTACCACCTTCCCCATGCTCTGGGTGTCAGCCCAGGAGTCTCAATGCTTGTCAGGAGTGTCAGCATGATCAGCTGTCACAGTTCAACAAAATACCCATCCCAACTCATTGTGCTATAGCACCTATTCAGGAGCACTGTGATCCCAGGAGCCATCATTTAATCATGCAGACAACCAGCTAAAACTCTGAGTGGTACACACTGAAGGAATAAGGCTCTCTTCAGCAATTTATGTGAAGGTGGTATTTTTATTTTTCAGGTGTTCTGCTGGGTGCTGCTAGAGGCCCTCTAAAGAGAGAGAGTGCAAAGGGTGCACGATGCACTGTTGAGTAGGTGGGCTGTGACCACCTTGTGTTTCTTCTGAACTGTTTCAATGTGATGTGAGCTTCTGCCAACTTTTTTCCCGCTCTTTATTTTTGCCTATTGATCTTTCGAGTAAAAACCAAAATTAAGACTGTATAGTTTGTTATGTGTCTCTAAAAAGGAGAAAAAGGGTGACGAAGGATGCTAATTTAGAAAGGCACAAGTGAAAAGTGATGATGAGAAGCTGCCACAAACCCAATAAGAAATAAAATATGCATTCTAAGCAGTGACTGGCCACTGAATTACTCCCATCTAAGACATCTTGAAAATAGACTGGATGCCTGGGGGAGCAGCAGGACCAGGAATGGAATATGCTGCAGTACTGGCTGCTGCAGTAGCTGGAGCCTGGTTTTTGACTGCTGTTGTGTATATACATGTGCCTTACACTACCCTGAAAGAGAAACTTCCCTTTCCTATATACCCCATGCTCTTCCACTGCTCCGAAGCTGGCAATTGCAGCAGGCTTGTATATTTAGCAGCTAAAGCATGAATAAATCCAGCCATGCCTCGTGGCTGGTCATATCTATTTAGCTGTTAAAGGTTGCATGTGGGAAGAAGGTATCAAACTGGAAATATCGGAAAGGGCTGTGATGTTAAAGCATATGAGCACATAAAAGCTGAGCTGGCAGGGGATTGGAGAACAGTCCTCCTTGGAAAGAGAAGGCAGCAGGCTGGATTCACCTGAAAAACCCTGACCAAGAATTAATCTAATTCCATGGACTTTTGATTCTGAACCTTAATGATCTGTGTTTACTTCCTATTAAAATACAATTATTTTTGGTTAAGCTTATTGTCCGCGACCTATTTTGGAAGACAGTCTCCTAACAATGCTCCATTTCTTGAAATAAATTTAGGATATTTCGAGTGCTGGAAATGTGGTTATTTCCAGGGACTTCGGCCTAGAAAAAACATCAGAATAGGACTGGAAGAACAGATCTCTCATGCACATTTTCTCTCTTTCACACACACAACATATCTCAATATTGCAGTATGCATTTACATGCCAACTCATTCAGACCCACATAAGAAATTTAGGAGGTGATTTAGGAAATAAGCAAAATGAAAAACAAACAGCTTTCATGAACAGTACTTGTACAGAATATGGGAATGTGAGATGTAATGATGAAACAGGAACAGAGCGCGAGCACTGTATTTATGGTGATGCAAACAGAAATAAAATAAGTAAGAACATTAAGATTCAACTAAAATGTATAAAGGCACTGTGAAGTAGAGGCCTGTTCAAGCAGTGGGCTGATTTCTGCTGGAAGGAGTGCTGTCACTGAAGTAAGTTCAGAATACACTGGAAATAAAATACCATTATGAGTAATCATACTTTGACAGAAGATAGCGGTAACACTGTTTCTATTTCTTTTGAGAAACAACAGGACAAAACAAAAGACAGAAAGCATGCACTTTCCTAAAAAAATTCAATACAGTACGCTGAGTCAAAAATGTGGGAAGATGATGTTACTCATCAACATTTCTATAGTTTTATTGATAATCAGAGTGTCCTGTTCTGCTTTAATACATGCATGTTTGATTAAGATAATGATTGGTTAAGTGTAACGATGATTATCTGATGCTAATTTTAAGTGGTTAAAGGTGAAGTTCACCAGTGGAAATTGTTGGTCAATCTGCAGTAACCTAGTGTAATATTAGTTACTCCATTTTCATATATTCAGGCAAGCTGTTGTGTCAAAATCACTCCTCATATTAAGGGGGAGGCAAAATTGTCAAAATAATTTTCATTTGCATAGAGTGCCTCCTCACAGTTCCTCAAGGAACACTGAGAAGCTCCAAGAAGAGTTTCAGCCTGACTTGAGGGGTGGGAGGTTGTCTTTTGCCAATGAGAAAAGGGAAAGGACAGATGAAATGCTGGCACTGAATGTCAGCCTGGGGGTCTGTTCAACTCTCTCAGGTGTCTTAACACCCTCCACCTGAGGAGCCATTTGAAGAAGTGAACAAACATGTCATGAGGTAAAACTGGGAGCTATATACAGCTGGAAGAGCCATGTGTGCTTTCATGGACCTTGCCTTCTTACCTGTCTCTGGAGTAAGATTAATTCAGTAGGAAGAGGGTGATGACTCTAGCTGGGATTTAACAAGAGGCTCTTTGGGAAGAAAAGCAGATCTGTAAAGAGTCACTACAAATCCCGTTGTGTGCTGCTCCAATATGCAAGTGGACATTAGTAGATAAATGAATTACGGTCATCATGAAACATATGGGATAATCTCACTGCTGTCTTGGAAGAGAGATCCACTGCCAGAGTTCTCAGAAGGACTTAATGCATATTTTACTGTTTAGTTGCCTATATGTGTGTCTATGTGTATTTTATTCATATTCTGAAAAAAAAATCTTAAATATAATTATATTCACAATTTTGCATGAGAAAGCCATATGAAGAAGCTGCATTTAGATTTCCCACATTTTAGCATGAATATCAGCTAGGTTTATTTATTTATTGTGAAGGGCCCTTGATGTGTTGTGTCTGGCCCTTTTCTTTTGACATTAGCCACGTGGCAAAGGGCTTTTAAAGAGTTCAGCTGAAGTTGAAGCAGTAGAACCAATGTACACAGTAGTTAATTAAATTGGCCGAAGTACTTTTGGCTCCAGCTTTGAGGAAAGGCCTTATTAATATTTTCCAATTTGCTTTCAGTGATCTGAAAATTATTAGCACCATACTATTCCAATATAGAATAAGATATTTTATCAGAAAATTTTGAGTTGACCTCTGTAAGTTTGAATTGAACTCTGTCTATGAAAAATCTATTTTCAGTTTGCTGTGACAGCAAAAACAGTGTTAAAACAATAATTTATATGATGGATCTTTAAGATTGCATACAGTTTTACTGGACATTTATGAAATTACCAGCATGTACTTTTAAAAAGAATTATAAGGCTGAACCTCATTTACACTGGGTTTTAGTGGAACAGTAAACTGCAGCAGAATTTGAAAGAGCATAAAATATGAAAATATCATATTTGTTATGCTTTCATGCTGTCAGTGCCATTATACCATCATACATTGCTTATTCTTGTTAACATTTTGGTTTCCAAATCAAGGAATTATTGAAGAGTGGACTTATATTTTAAGAAAATTATTTTTCTTAGAAATTCAAGGTGACTATTTAAATGTTCTTCATAAGTAGGATCAGTTTTAAAATGGAGGAAGAACTCAGACTTCAGTACACACAGAGGTATGTTTATAATCTGATGTTCTTTTTTCCCAAAATATACCCTAGTGTATAGTTCTAGGTCATTTGGGCAGAAATTTGAAAATAGACACCAAAGTTTGTTTGTTTCCTCCTAAGAACTCAAATCAGCAAAAGCATTTAGGCTAGACTAGATCTGTAGAACACTGGTTTTCTACCTTTGCATTTAGAGTGGTAAATCTTGCCAGCAAGCATAGTCTTCCAGTATAATTCTGGACAGAAACTTTCTGCAGTAGCTTTCTCTTCTTTGACAAATATCTGAAGAAGTTCTATACTGTATTCAGTTTTTACAGTGAAGTCTTTAAGCTTGTACTTAACTCTATGCAAAATGTTTGGGGCTTTTTTTTTTCTGATTAAAAGCTAATACTTGTTGACATTGTTCAGGCCATCCCTAGACTTTTTGTGCTTCATATTTGTATCCTGAATTTGAATCTACATTATTTTCTTTCCTAAATTTCTTTAAAATTATATGATATTGTACAAAAAGTAGGACTCAGAAATGTGAAGCCTGCTAATGAATGTGTATGTACTTGTTAGCCTGTTAGACCTTACCTTTTATCTCTACCCTATTTGTTAATATGAAATTAGCTATTGTAGGTTAATTAAAAGAAGTAATAAAATCAAGAGCTAGAAACATGACAATCTAAAAATACTTCAGAATTAAAATAGTAAATGAAAAGGCATATTAACAAAAACATCAGGATTGATAAGGAAACAAAGGATATAATGAGTTCCTTTCTTATTTATTTCCTTTAGTAAGTTTAAAAATTCTGTTTGTTAATGTTTCACTTTAATCCTGGTTCTCATCTGTTTGTGTATTGCACAGTTGTCTGTGCATGGGTTCCTAGGAATACCACAGTGCTTTAGCAACAGAGGAACTAAACAGCTCACACTGGAATGCTGGACATTATCTAGAGTTGTACAAGGCTGGCCTAGAGAAAAATATTCTGTGAGTTTTTTAGGGCTATAGCTATGACATCTGTTTTCAATCAATCTGTTCATTGATACAAGTTAAATATTGATAGCCTTACTGAAATATCAGTGGCACAATTAACAGGAATGTTGCAAATTAGGTAGGAAGTACTGCTGGAAGATGTATTTGGGAGTTATGAAACAGGAATAAAGTTAGAGCAATTCATAAACTTAGAACAATTTTTCCTTACACTTCACACGTAACTCCTTTAATTTTTTTTTTGTTTGGTTGCAGGTTTTTAATCATTTTTATAGACTAATGGTGAAGAATAAAATTCTGATGATGATAGGCTGCATGTATATTTTGCATGAGCATGCCCACAGAAAAAAAATCTTACTATCCAAGATCTCATGCCAAGTCAAAGGTATTTGAACTTGTCATCTGAGAGAAGGGCTCCGTTCTTGAGCAACTTCTTGCAGTAGAGGTCAGAGCTGCAGTAGCTTTAAAAACTGCTGAAGCCTTATATGTCTTTGTAGCAAAATTGATGTGTGAATTCAGATAGTTGCAAATTGACTTTCCAAACCCTATCTAGCCTAAGCAGGGCTATTACACACAATATTTTGATGTTCTACTAAAGTATTGCACAAGTCCATAATTTCATTTACTGCTTTCCTAATCTCAGATGGAGATCAGACTGTCATTTAGATCCTATATCTCTGCTATATCTGATTGCAACCCAAAGATTTCCGAACCTGGCTGCCTAAGCCCCAGATGAAAACTGCTGTTGATTGGCTTCATGATCATCTAGGTTTTTAGGTCTTCACCTTTGGCCATACACTTGCCTCCCAGTCTGAATTATCCTCCTGTGATTTCCCTTTCAAAATCCGTACACTTTCACAAAAAGCCTGTGTTTTGAAGAATTAGAATTTCTTGATGTTTCACCAAAAATTCCAGACAAGTTCTAACCTTTTTCCAGACCCACCCATTTTTTACTGATTATAACTTGCTTAAAATCACACTACAAATATGTGAAGGAGGACACGCCTGCACTGGCAAATAGAGGCAGGTCTGAGCTCCCTCTGCTTGTGTTAGCCTGCAAAAGGCAGGGAAAGCCTGAGCAGAGACACCTATGCAGCTTCAATTAAATTCCAGCTACCTTAGTGCAGCACCTTCAAACAGCCTAATATGACCAGCTGAGGACTTACTCTTAGCTCATTGTGTTCACAGCAGCATGTAGAACACGATAATTTTACATGTCCTCCCCACCATCGTCTGTTTATGAAGTCTGCTCCTCCCAATGAACACACCTTCAAAAGGACTCTTTTTCCCATCCATTCCGGGTAGTCACCAAACTGGTGGATATTGATGTTCTCTCTTATCTGCTGAATCTGTGTGTGGAACACTGGAAATGAGTGATTGTTTTCATTACGTGAATTTGCTTAAACTAATTCCATCCCCACTGATCTTAGCTGGTATATAAGGAGAGGTATGCTCCTGTACAGGGTAATTACACAAAACTTCTACAGTAAACCCAAAGCATGAGGGATTCTGAAACTGAATGGTGTTGATACCGGCTACAATGTCCATTCACCGTGGCACTTTGGCTGGAGCTCAGATATCAGAAATCTTGGAAAAATGCACAGCACTTTGTTGTGTTAATAATGGAGGCTAGGATTTCTTACACACTGGCTCCAGTCCCCCCAGCTATAAATCCATGTTTGACTAATGGAAAAGCAATATAACTATCAAGTGGCAAGTAGAGCTGCAGCATGAATGAAGCCCCATTTCCTATGGACGGGTGCCTTGCAGTTGTTTGGCCTTGATGGTTAAGGCACAAAAATGCTGTGGCTTTTCTTACAACTAAGTAACTGCTGGCATGCAGGTTGTCAGGTATCGTAAAAATTTTGCACTCCTTTTACAGTCTTTCCTTCAGCCACAAGCTTACAGAATCTGATCTCAATCCTCAGTTTTATATTTCTGCAAAATGCATGGAAATGTAATAATCTTTGAGATCAATGTCCTTTTGTTTCATTTCCGCTGAAATCAGACTGTGAGTTCCAAAGCTATTTAGGAAGCACACGTGGATACGTAAGAAGTGTACTGAGACAATGTTTGACAGCAGAGCAAACTATGGCAGAAACAGCACTGTATTTTTCTTAACTGTCATTAGTGAAAAGCTAGAGTGCATTTTTCATAATTCTGGATGTCTGCAGGGGAAAATTGTTGTCTTAAAAATTTCTGCTTTGACAAGTTTGGACTAAATCTTGATTTGTGCCTTAGGAAATAATGCCAAATGAACTAGCTGTCGTGGAACTTTCAAGACACAGAAATAAGGTGATGGACAATAAAGCAGGAGATTATAAGACTATAGACTTGTGAAATTTAGATTGGTTTTGAAGGTTCAATTTTGCACTAACCTGCAACCCAATTGCCTGAAGATCATAAGAAATGCTTTGCATTTCTTTTACAGTAACCTTGTCTCTTCTTTCAAACAATAAGTTGGAAGTCAGTTCTTAATATTTTATATTTTTTGTGACTTTTAAACCTTACAAAGCAAATCCAGATACCTTGGCTAACTTTTAAAGATCAAAGAAGAAAATTTTTACTGAAAAGTAATGAATATTTCTGATTGTGTTTATAACATTGATTTAGTACTGATTAAAGCAGAAAGCCTAGTTTTTCTCTGAGATAATATACTCCTGTGATGCATATAAATTATGGTTTTTAAAATATAAGTTATCAGAGGCTTTAACACCAGTAAAATATTATTCTTGGCAGACATCAGTTTCAATGAAATCTGAACCACAGTTTATGCAAAGTTCTCATAAGAAATTCATGCATTCATCCGTGTAAGGCTGAAAAAATCAGACCAGCAATGACCTGTGCAAAATATGGAGAGGTCTGGAGAATGAGCACATGGAAGTGGCACTGACTACCTGCATCTAACTGCCCGTTCACAGATGCTCATGTCTAACACAGCTCACTTTTCCTCTGCTTCGGAATGTGACCACACAACAGCCCTTTCTCCCTGCTGATGTTGTCTCATGATGCTGCTGCTCTGATTTCTGCAGATTTATGGAGAAATCTACCAAGAGAGAGCTGAGTTATGAGGCAGTATATTTATTTCTCAGGGGAGTTACCTCATTAGGAACCCTCTTTGCATTTGCCAATACAATGCATGTTTGTTCACTGGACAGCAAATAGGCACTTACACGTGTACTTACTTACACATGCACATACCCAGAGGAACAGTAGCTTTGAAACTGGGTACTAGAGGCAAAAAGATCATATTTTAAACTGAGTAGCCTCTGCATTTGTGAATTAAATGGCTGTTTTTATAGCTGAACTTAACACTGAGATATTTGCAACCCATTCACCATAATCCTGAGGTGCAGAAGAGAGAAGTGTGACTTTCTGAAGGGAGGAAGGGAATATGTACCCTGGTTGCCAGCACCAGTAGAAACAAAAGGACGTTTTTGAGAAGAAAGAAGTGTTATTTATGTCTGGGGTTTTTTTCTTTGGCAGCACGTATTATATCTGTTTTAATTTCTGACGTCCTTGCTCTTTTGATTTGATCTCCATGTTCAACTGAGCTATATTCCAAGGCTTACAATCTAATAACTATTAAAATTCAGGAGTGTAAAAGAGACATGTTAAAACTAATAATCAGAAACTAGTGATTTCCAGATTAGTATGCTACATCTGTTCTAACTTCCAGCTCTGGACAGTATTATCTTGTGGCCTTGACGAACAGCAGAGAATACTGAGGAACATGTCGAAATCAATTTGCTGTGCCATAGGGTACTTCTGGAAAGCTGCACAAACCTGTGCAGTCTCAGATGCATCCACAAACTCTATTGGTAACTTTTTTTTTCTCTTGTAGTTTTCAGACTTTATTGGAATATCTGAAATGAATTATGCTAGACTGATACTCACAGATAAGGTACTTTGTTAGTCTATATACAAAAGAACCCTTTGAAGTTCTTTAAGCATGTCCAGATGAAAACCTATAAAATATATCTGAACACTGAAGTTGTATAGTGGTCACTTTTTCTGATTTCCTTTAGAGTTGTCAAAAATAAAACACATTTTCTGTGCTGCTTCAAGATCCTGCTACTCATGTAAAAACTCTCTCAATTTATATGTTGTCTTTTCTGAATAATAGGATTTTCAAAATTATCCCAATTACTTAGATTGTAAAGCCCTTTAAATGGTTTAAAAAAAGTTATCTAAATAAATTCAATTTCCTAAGGGTGTATATGAGAAAGACCCGTAGAAACAAAACAAAAAAAGATGATCAGAGGGCTGGAACACCTCTCCTATGGAGACAGGCTGAGAGAGTTGGGGTTGTTCAGCCTGGAGAAGGCTCCAGGGTGACCTTAAAGCACCTTCCAGTACCTAAAGGGCCCTACAAGAGAGCTGGAGATTGGCTTTTTACAAGGACATATAGTGAGAGGACAAGGGGAAATGACCTTATGCCAAAATGAAAGAGGGTCTCTGGAAACATTCAAGTTCAGGTTGTCCATGGCTCTGGGCTCTGATCTAGTTGAAGATGTCCCTGCTCACTGCAGGGGGGTTGAACTAGATGAGCTTTACAAGGTCAATGACAAATCCAAAACATTCTATGACTCTGTGAATAATTTCATTAATCAACACCTGAAATTTAGTCTGAATAACACGTGATATTACATTCTTATGTCAACAATGACTGTAATGTGCTTCTGTTTGGAAAAAACTGAGTTGATACTTTCAATCAGTGTTTTCCAAAGGCTTTGATGAAGTACGTGGAAATGCTTTTAAGAATCAATATAGATGTTAATTAAGGCTAAATTTTAGCTTGGTGATTTGAAAACATTGGGATTTTGAATTTATCTTTGTTCTCTTTGTACAGTAATCAGAGTATTTAGAAACACAGAAACTGTGACATCCATGATTTAGGGGTGGAAGAAAACTCAGGGGAAGCGTATGTACTTGCTCCACTCTTCTGCTCTTCCTGGACCTCCACTTTGGAACACTGTCAGGAACAAAATATGAACTAGGCAGACCTTTGGTATGACTCATGTTCTTGTAAGTGCTTTCTGCCTTTTTTCTGTCACTTGAATTGTATTCCATTACAATGGTGAAGCCTGTAAGCTCAGGGAGTGTGCATGTTTTTTCACTCTGCCCAGCATAATGGGGCATTGAACTCTGCCACCTCTTGGTGCCCTGGAAAAATAACAATAACATGACTAATAACATATACTACATTATTTTCTGCTTCTAAATTCAAATCATAGGGAATTTAGTAATCAATTTAAGGAAATAAAAATGAACTTTCACGAAAGTAATGGGAGTGGAATTAAAGAGTAAACTCGAACACTAAATCAATGTTCAGGTGAGTATGTGATCTTTTGCAAGTTTACCGAACCTAAAATAAGATAGGACATTTGACCTTCACTATGTATACGTCTGTAACACCAACACCTGTATTCGTGTTTTAATGCTGTTATTTTAGTAATCCCAGATCCTTCAGCCAGATCATGACATGCTGGTATCCTCTGCTTAATCAGCTCTCCAGTTAATGTGGTGGTTTTTATAGCTGTGTAAATAATTTGAAAATAAATATTGCAAAGTTAACTGAAAGCAAAGCAAAATATGTGCGTCAGCAATATGATTGACAATTTAGACTGAAGTCTAAAAATATTTCTGTAAGATTATTTTGTAATGAAGTAGTCTTCTGGCTTAGGGAAATTCCTGAGGAACTGGATGGATGTGCCAATAAAGTGTTTCTACATACTCACGCCTCCCTTATGCCTTAGCTGGTGGTTGAAGATACAGGACTAGATGGACATTTGCTGTGACTCAGAAAAGCTGTTCTTTCCCTAGACTGTTACATGCCACTGATATGTGCATCTCCTCTTTCCCCCTGGTAATTTCATCAACTAAATCAAGGTTTCAGATGACATGGTCCATTGAAACTTCTGATAGATCAGTACATTATTTGAATGATTCAATATTGCTGACATGGGATTAGATGAGTTGTTTTAAGGATCAATGGAAGCGTGCGTGCGTGACCTTAAAGTCTCTCATAACAGAATAGAAATGAATTGCCATTTCTCTTGTTCATCTTGACTGTTCTTCTAGAATATACTCCATTGTTTTACTGCCATAACTCTTTGTCAACCCATGTTCTCCTTTTAAAAATAATCCTGCAAAAGAAAATAGATGTAAGGTTTTTCTCACCAGGCTCACTAATTAAGTGAAATAATTGCTTTCAGTTATGTCTTGCTGGCTGTTTTTGACAGTTAAGTGACATGTCATCAAGTGTGGCACATTGGAGTGTGTAAATTTAATTCTTTAGCAAGGACTCTTAGGACATGCCACTGCTGCCAGTAATATCCTATATATCTATGATAACTGATGAGTGTAGTTTCTTCTTGAGACTCAAAATGCAATGCTTATGTCTAATTGTAGAGCATATTCCTATTAAAGTGCTTATTTGGCAAAGAGACATTTGAATATTTCTTCCATAATGATATGAAAACATATGTTAAATATACGGGCTGTTTTTTCTTTATGGCTGAATGCGTATAAATTACGAAGCACACCAATACTTTTAAATATTCCTGATTTATATTGAATTGAATTAAAGCAAAATTTGGCACGTATTTTTTTATTATCTTAGAGCAATACTCATGCTGCAGGACAAAATATATTTCCCAAAGTTTCAGACCTTGTAGCTGGGCTTTTGAATGTTCTTTCTTGAATTCTCACATTTATTTAATCTTTTACAGTTCTCTGAGGCAGAAGAAAAGTTATTGAAAAATAATTCCATGCTATCCAGGAGACTTCTACCAGAGGGGATGCAATGCTGGATTTGATGGTCACCAAGGTAAGGGAGCAAATCGGGGACATCAAGATTGGAGGCAGCCCATCGGAGTTGGTCCTAAAGCATATGAGTCAGGTAAGGATTAAAGATTTGGCGCCTGTACTTTAGGAAAGAAAACTTCCATCTCTTTAAGGAAATAGCCAATAGGATCCCCTGGGAGGCTGCCTTCAGGGATAAGGGAGTGAAATGGAGCTGGCAGATATTTAAGAAAGTCTTCCATAGAGTTCAAGAACTCACAATTCCCAGGACCAAGAAAATGGGCAAGGAAAGCAAGAGACTAGAATGGCTGAGTGGAACTCAGGGAATGAGGGAACTGCTGGTCAAACTAAAGGGAAAGAAGCAAATGCACAGGCAGTGGACACAAGGACAGGTGACCTGGGAAGGGCATAGAGTTGATGTATGGTTGTGTACTTGGCAAAGAATAGCAGGAAGGGCTTCTACAGGTATGTAAACCAGAAGAAGAAAGTCAAAGAAGCTGTGCCATCCTGATTAATGACACTGGAAAATTGGTAAAAATGGAGAAGGCTGATATGCTCAACAACTTTTTTGACTGAGTTTTCAATGGCAGCTTCTCTTCCCACACCTTTCGAGTGGATAGATGGCAGGATGGGGGAGCAAAGTGCCTCCCACTGTAAGAAAAGATCGTGTTCATGACCACCTGAGAAACCTGAATGTACATGAGTCTACGGCATCCAAGGAGATGCATTCCAGAGTGCTGAGGAGGTTGGCTGCCATTTACCTAAGCAGTGTTAGCTGCAGATGGTGAATAAAAGCTCCCAGAATGACATACCACTTTGAATCAAAAAGATCCCTCATGACACTAAAAGGAGTGTGGTTTTTCCACCTGGCATTCCTGGTATACCTTCACAATCTCTGGACAGGCATTACAGGCTCTGAAGCAAAGCGGTCTTAAGCACAGCAATTTCAAATCCTGCCTCCTCTGATATCTGTGGCAAAAATCCCAATGGAGTCAAGATTTCACCGTGTTTATTAAAGCTCCAAGGTATTCCTTGATGTTTATGAGATTCTGTTATGCAAACGGAATACTATAAAAGTTCCTTTGACAGCAATTTCCCATCCACTGGCATAAAAGCAGATCTTGTTTGGCACAAATATTATCAGCTGGCACAAGCCAGGGTTAAACCCACAGGTCCCAAGACTAGAGAGACACAAACCTGTAACACAACCATTTTACCCCTTCTCCTGGTCCTGTCTTCCATAAAATAGATCTCAGCTGACACAGAGAACTGTGTAATTTCTTCCAAAAATTACTTCAACATTGAGACATTACTTCTCCAATATGCTGTGCACTATATAAAGAATTCACATGAATGTGAGGTGTTGTAAGGTTCTATTAGCACTCATTTAGGATGACCTTGCATTGCTCACAATTGGCAAAACCACACGTGAGTCACATGGGTTAAACCACAACACATGGTCACCCTAAATGCACACCAAGAAAGTCTGCACCAGAAAGGTCACTGAGTCATCAGTGAGGCACTTATTAAATAGTTGACAAGAGTTATCCACCTCTGGAATGTAACTCTGGCTCACTATGGCGTACCACAGAAAAAAATGACACTTGCTTTTGTTTCTATGATGTGAAGATGAAGATTTGATTTGCAGTTATTTGAGTCTAATCAGCAAACATAGGACAGGCCAGCTTAACAGACTTGTGAGCGTGGGAAAAATAAACACAACATACACTTTTTTGTGCCCTAATTTTGTGCTTATGTATCAGTCAAAATCTTCAATAAAGACTCAACTCATAGAACAACAATTTTAATAAAACAGTTAATTCTAGACTGTGGCACTTTCCAGGGTGTAGTTGACATAGCTAATATGTGAAGTTATGTGTCTTGCAATATGGTTGGCTTTGTATTCAAAAGAACAAATGGTTAAATTTGTATCCCTATAAAATTATGGAGGGGAAGACAGCTTCAACAAACATTTTGCCTTCTGCTGTCTTCCTAAATTCTGTATGCAGCTCTTCTGCTAACATCCTAAATGTGGCATACTGATCTCAAAAACAGGTATTAGAATAGTATTTTCGGTATATTTGTCTTCTTTCCTTAGTAAGTCCCTCTGTTACCAGCTTACATTTCCTGGTACACTTTGATGTCCTATTTTGAGTCATGAGTTTAGAGTCTTCCACAGTTTTGTCCCAAACAGTATAGCTGCTAATATGTAACAGAAAGACTGAAAGGGTTAGACCTGCAACTTGTTTGAGACTCAACGGAAAATAAAAGTTAAATTTATTGTATTATCTTATTGATTTACAATGACCATACAATTAATTCTGTGATAAAAAGAAATAAATTGAATGTTGTGAATTATAACTGTAACTAGATCTAGGATAACAAGAACATCCTGTAACAAAAATCTAATCTCTTTACTTCCATACCTGGTATTACTTGTGAATTTCTCTTGTTCGTCTTTCCTACGTACATAGGGTTTCTTTCTTGCTTTTTTCCATTTTCAGTTATTTCTGATTTTCTCACTTTTGCAATCTTCCCTATAAAAATTTCATATGAAAATTTTGTTCAGACTGGTAAGTTTTGTAAAAATGACAATATTTTACTCTCAATTGCAGTTTCATCCAGAATACTTCACTTCATAGACAGAAGACACTTTTCAAAAGCAGACCCTTCTGGGAATGAGAACAGGTGGCAGTATAATGATAAAAATGCCAGACAGTAGCAAAGAACAAAGCATTATTGTTAAAAAAGGCGTCATTGGGTTGTTAATATTCAAGCAAAAATTTACAAAATATTTTCTTTGTTATTTTTTTATGATACTGTCATTCTGCAAGATTTAGTCACAATTGCATTCACAACATTTAATATATTCTGCTGATGAATATTTGGAGTGGCTGAATCAGTGAGAGCATTTGAACCTCTGGTGCCAGAGAGTCTAAGCTTGCTCTGTTAGGATATCCCTTTCCTGATTTCCTTTTTGCTTTTTAATGGAGTGTCTTTTTTAGATTTACTTAGAAATTCCTGTCTCTGGTGCCAGGATATTTGGCAGCTACTGGGATGATTTACTTAGTTGTGAATTTGCTATCTTGCTTTTAATCCCAGTCAAATGATCCACCTGCCTGGTATTCACTTCCCTGACAGTTTCTCCAATAAATCTCAGAAATAGGATTGGTATACTGGTTTGTGTATTACAGTGATTTTTTTTTTCTTTAAGTCTACTAATATTGTGTATTTTTTTAGCTTTGAAATCAAATAGTTTTGTTCAAATAATATGCAAAGCCAGTCATACTCTGTCACTATAACTGTCATAGAATATGAGATATCCATAGGGTGACCAAAGAACTCACATTAGGCTGACCAAGGGAAATTTACATGTTCTGTGTTCGCAGGATGAACAGAAAGCAAATAAAAGCTACACATGGTACAATCTTATTATATGTTTACAATATTTATAAATAACTCAGTTTTCAAAATGTATCTGCTCAGCAGAAAGTTAAACATCAGTGAGTTAATGTTTAACCTGATGGGCATAAGCCCATGTTTTAGGAGGAGAGGTACCACATTCCAAATCGCAGAACATGTGCTGTGCTACAGCATTCTAGAGCAGTTAAAGCTCTGCTGATTATCAGGGCATTTGTGCACATCCATGTTTAGATAAAGATTCCCTATCCAGGATGTCAGAGATACGAAGTGAGTGTATCATTGTTCAAGGAACGAAGCAGAATACTTCAGAATGGAGCAGCATCATTTCCCTAAGAATCTTGCCTGGATATTGCCTCTGTAGCATTTATCTTAGGGTACAAGATTTTTTATAAAAATATTCATTTGAGTATGTTTTTGTTGTTCTCATAGAAACTAACATCCTGGATTAAGTAAAATTAAGTGCCTCTGAATGATATTTGTAGCAACCAGTAAGTTGGATGGACGTAGTCTAGTAGCTAAACTGGAAGTAAGATGAGATTTCTGCACCCTGGTTGCTTGGCATGTAGCTGTTGACTTTGAAGGAAATGTGAATCTATTACAGTGCTTTGGAGCTATACACTTAAGTGAACAGATTTTTTTTCACAAAAGTTCAGCAGTAGAGATATTTACTAGAATGAAGGGGATGTCGTTTCAATTACCTTCTGTTTGATTTAGAATAAGGGCTTGAAGTTACTTCTGTCACATCTTAAGAAATGGCAGGTAAAGTGGGCAGTCTGGGAGCATTATTTCCCAGCCTCTCAGACTGGAATTGCTAAATTTTGAAGAAATAAATGCTTATTTCAGGGGTACTTTAAATCTCTCTTTTCCGTGACATTGTTAAGTGTCATGGTTGTGAAACTAAAGAACCACTTTCTCATATTTGATGGTGTGGGTGTTTCTGCCTGTAAATGTCTGTCTCCTGCCATCATTCAATGACCATTTTAATTTGGGCAGAGGAGGGACAGAAAGTATTGGGTGAGCACCAAACCCCTGAATTTTTGTGTAAAATGAGAAGCAAAGCCTCTCCCAAATCTGGTTTCATTCTGAGCCTTTTTATGGAGGTCTCACTAGTGAGTGTGCTTTCAGAGCATCCTAAGGACTCAAAAGAACAGATGAGTACAAGATCTGTTGGGGCGATTCACACCAGCAGCATCAGAATTTGAGAATTGCAAGTATGTGATGACATAGGGAGGAAATACTATGTTAGACAAGTACACCCATTTTGGATCACAGGGAACCAAAGTATTTATGCTCCAGAGTACCTGTGCTTCAAACCATCTAACATGAATGAAATTTTTAAGTCAAAGGGGATAGCTTTTTCCCTGTCTTTTTCACAGATGCATTGCTGTTAGTTTAGTGGTAACAGTTTTAACCACAGTAGGTGGCTAACCTTGGACTGTTTCATGTTGTGTTATTTTCTCCAGTAGAACTTCATAAAGCAATAGAATATGGTAATTGGTAAGGAAAGAGAACGTGTCACAGTATTAGAGGAAAGAGCACTTAAAATGCAAGATGCAATTTTCAAAATATTAAAACAGTAACATTTTCACAGTTTTTATTAATATCAAGGAGATTTTTCAGCCTGTACATTAGGATTTTTTTCTTTAAGTAGAGGTCTTATTATTGCAATTAATTTCAGTTTTGGTCTCCTTTTATTCATGCATAAATAAGGTACTTGGTATCCAGAACAACCTAATGTGCAAATTAATGGGAGAAAAATGCGTCCTACAATGAGCACATACACATCTAGTCAGATGATGACAGCAGCACTTCTGTCTGTAATCCAGATTTTCTGTGCTTTTATCTTTTAACCTTTGTTCCTTTTACTTTCCTGTACTTACGACAAAGTTTCAGCGAAGTTTTTGTCTTCAAAGGAACCTCTTCAGTTTTGAAGTTCAGTCCACTCAGAAATGGATGACGCATTACTGATTTAAAGGCAGCGTTTCAAAGTTTTTTGTAATGAGAAGCTTTATTTTCAAAATATAAGCTTTTTCGGTGTGTTCAGAGAATGAAACATCTCCAGGAAAGCTGCCACATTTTTTTTCCCCTTTCTTTTTGTGGTGCTTTTAGAGACACTAAATTATTTGAGTTCTTTCTGGAGGATTTTGTGTTGAAAAGCAGCCTTTGCTGAGGACAATATCATGCTTACATAACTGCATGCCATATTTTTCCAATTTGCACCACAAGAGAAGAAATAAAGTTTATAGCATTTATCAGGCACTGGGTAGAGTGCCAAATCCCAGACAAGGTTTTTCTGAAGTTTGCACGTGCCAGGAAGGTAATGGATAATGGATTGGTAGTAAAATGTTGATGCCAGGGGAAAATACTGGCCTGCCATGAAAGTCCTGAAAGGAAAAAGGAAAGCTATAGCATAGGAAGTCTATTGCCAAAAAGCAATGAGATCAAGTAAATGAGTGCATCTGCCAAGCAGCAACATGAGTGACATTTTTATGGTTGTGAGCCTGTTTTTCTAATTCTGACCTTCCCAACTGCATAAAAACTCACTAATGTTAGTTCCTCCCATCAGGCCTACTGAGGTGCCCTCTCCCAGTGTTACTATGATCACTGAACAGGAGCCATCAGCAATGGCCCGAAGATGAGACTTCCCTCAGCAGAGCCACTCACAGGCTGGATAAAACAAAGGAGTCCTATGGAAAAGACAAAGTTTATTTTCCCTCCTTGAGTAGTTCTCTCATGGAGAGCAACATTTGTCTTCATGTTCACTCTTTACACTTCAGCTTTCATATTTCAGGTGTGCTTACCATACCACAAAACACTGCTGAGCCTGTGCTGAAGTGGAAGGTTGGAGGTAGGCTGTTGTTCTGTGACTTAAAAGAAATAATGGGTTTATGTCTGATCTGATCCATGCCCTTTCATTAAAGAAAATTGGAAAGACAGAGACTCCTAAACACTTAATATGGCAATAATTTCATATTTTTTTTAAATTCTAGTTTGGTTCCCTGTGATACGATAGTGTGTAAGGTGTGAAATTCAGTTATTTCCTGAACTGTAGAGAGACAGTATGTAACACAGCAAGCTTTAAACAGTAGTAGGAGCCAAATTTATAGGAAATTGAAAAGCTGTGAAAATTGGGAGAAATATTTTTGCAAATAGTACCTTTTTCTGGCCTTAATTTTGTATGTTTTCTAAAAGACGATAAACCATTTTAGAAACTGATTAAAATGTAGTCTTTGTTGCATTCTACATATTGCAAGCACAGAGGTGGTTTTTTGTGGGGGGGTTTTTTGTTGTTTTTTTTGCTAAAGAGAGAATTAAAAAGATGACTCACTATTTCACCAGCCAGAAAAATCAGAGAAGAAAAAGCTAATTCCATGGGTAGGACTCTATCTAAATTTAAGACACAAACTGCAGTTGCTGTGCTACTGAATACTTCCAACACATTCCTGAATATATTGCTGGGTTTCTGTTGCACTTTGGCTTGGCTCAGCAGCACTCCTGCACCTTACAGGCCATACTGAGGCAAAGCTGCAATAAAGGCTTTGGAGGGCTCAGTGCTACAGGCACAGTACAGACATCCTCTATAGAATCTTACGGGTCTGACCACGTGATAAGGAGACACCTTGCTTAGTGAACAGGTTACAAAAAAAAATGTGTCATAATCAGGTAGTGTGGGCTACAGAGCTTTTAATACTCATTAATAGCCTGCAAACAGGAGCTCAGGGTTTATAAAAATGAGTTTAATCAATTAATGATGGCCTTTGCCTGTATCTCGTTAGGTATCCCAGCTGCTATTCAAGCTGGTGCTTGCAAAGGTCCTTGGATACACAAGTGTCTCCACAACCAGAAACCAAATAACAGAGGTGATTGTATGCTGGTTTTAACAGTGAGGAGTAACAGGGTTCCTAAATTACCATAGGAAAAGACATTTTATTAATATTTAACCAGATAATGCAGTTATTCTTTGCTGTAAGGGATAGAATCTTGCATGTGCTAAAGATGCTGAGTTGAACTTTCAACGATAAGGTGTGCAGGGGTCATTTTACCTGTATCCATTACAGCTGAAGGAGCTCAGCTGCACCAATTTCTCTCCTTGACAGGCAGAAAGAAAGAAGGTTTCTTGCTTGCTGCCCCTCCTTCTCATGCCTATGCAGATGACAATTGGAAAACTATGATTAGTTTACCAGATTAAGCTACTTCTTAAAACTCTTCTGGGAACTGGTGCTGCTGTGCCTTTTTCTGAGATTTCCAAATAATAAATATTCTAACTTGGGTCTCTGGAAAGTAATTTTTCTGTTGCAGGGAGTACGTTGTAATCACTTCTGTCATCTATCTATATTTATTCCTCGTTAAGCCATAGTAGTAAAGATTTCCAGTGAATAGTTTTGTCTCTAAATATCATGATAAAATTCATGCTGTATGTTCCTTCTCTCATTGTTGCTTTTAATTACAATCTTGCTTCTTTTTTGCTTTTAGTAGATATGACTATTATCTGGGATTTTTTGGTGTATTCTAAAATGAAGAGAAAAAGCCTTTATATATTTATATATGATGATAATGTAATGCAATGTATTGATAAAATATTAATAATGTAATTTACTCCTGAGTAAGCAATAGTGGATCAAATTTTCTCTTAGAATGTATGATATTGAATTCACAGGAAAGAGAAATCCTGAACATTAATGATATATTTTTATGATAATTTGGTTATCACCACAGCCTGATCATAGCCTTAGACTACTTGAAACTGTTGCATTACCTTGGGTGTTTCCTTTGCCCAGACATCTGCTGTTTCATATTCTATGTTTATTTTTAAACTAACAAAACACTCACTACAATCTCTTTCGTTTTCTTATGAATCGTATTCCTCACAAAAGTAAAATTAAAGTATTTTTGTGTGTAAAGTCTCAATGGGAATGTGAGAGCTGTTTTTAAAGTTTATCTCTCTGAACCTGCTTAACTGCATTTTTTAGGAATGGTTAGGAACAAGAAATGGTGTAGAAAAAATACCACCGTTTAAAAAGATGTGAAAGGTTACATTGTTTTTCATTTCTCATTTTGTCTAAGCTCAGGTGCCAGAGGTTACTGGTGATTACTGCTGATTAAGGCTGCAGGCTGGGGTAGTTTTTTCCAGCCTACATCTGGGAAAGGCTTTTCTTCCCAGTCTCCTCTTTTATGTTGTTTTTTGGATTAGCAGGAGTGGAGACTTGCAGTATAGAAATGTTTGCTGTTGAAGAGTCATAAGTTTGATTTATTTATTTGTATTTGGTGGTGGTGGCAGCAGCTTGTGTTATTCCTAGCAGGCAACCGGAAAAAGGAAGTGTTGGAGAGACATCCTGAGACTCGTAATAAACATACCATACATAAGAAGAAAGGTAGATCTAGGTTATACCGAGCAGGTATGTTCTGGAGGAGGATGATTTTCTATTTAGTGTGCACAGTGCTCATGTGTTTGCAATACCGTAAAGGGTTGGAATGTGGAATTGTCTGGGAGAGAGGAATCCTGGCTTTTGTATGTATCTTCTTCTGGCTTGGAAAAACTTTCATATACTAAGCTGTTCTTATATACAAGTTCTGATCCAAATATGGCTTTTAGTTAAAATCATTAAGGGTAAAGAATGCAAATTGTGAAGGTCCATCCCCATACTAGGGACTGCTTGTTTTAACATGGAGAAATTTCTTAGTTCCTGTATGAGCTGTGTCACTGCTTACTGATATGTGTGCTATAATTATATAATTACTGAAGATTTTGCCTAGTTTGTCCTAGAGCCAAATAATTCTACACAGCATGAATATTCATCCCCTCCTCTGCTTTATTGAATATTGAACTTTCATTCACTAGTGGAACTGTACATGTGATCTTAGAATAGTATTACACCTGGTTTTTGGTTGTTTCTTTTTATTTTCTCTTGGAAAATCTAATTTTAAACGGATGAAGTAATAGGCAAAGTTGCAGCTAAAGAAAGTCTGTTAATACTGAAAACTCTACAGCAGAAAATCTTTATTATTTTACTCTCATTTTCCTCTCTTCTATAGTGTAAATCATGTGTTTCATTGGGAATTTTTCTTCTTGGTAAACCTTTAAATAAATCCTTACCAATATTAAAAAACAAAGATGAAAAATACTCTTCCTAAATCATGAGTTTATGAAATCAGTGAGTAGTTTGCTCGTTAGATTAGGCTTTTTTAAAATCTATAAAATATATAACTTCTCACTTGGTACACCTAGCCAAAAACACTGCAACACTTCCCCTCAAGATGTAACCACAGTTTTCTTAAGCCTTCTGATATAAATAGATTTCCTTTTATGTCTTTTAAGAGGCATTAAAATGGAATTATCATATTCATGGGAAGTAATGTGAAGTTAAAAAGCACAGGGAATGGTGTCTTGTAGCTTCTTTGTTTCTGTGGGCCATGGTGACCTGGCAGCATTTGAGTAGCTGGTAAGTGAAGGCACCTGCTACAAATTCACTCCATAATGTATTTTTTTTTCTTTTTTCCAAAGCTACTCTTTGGTCCTCTGCCAGGGAGCTTTCTCAGCCAGTCTGTTTTTGTTCAGTTGAGACCAGTCATGTTTATTTCACGCATTTTCCATGTTGAGGGGATGCGGCTTCGGACTGCTCACTGAAAACAGAGTGAGGCCCCAGTCATTAATGCTGGCTGAGGGGAGAACATGTTGTAGCCCAAGAATTTGGGATGGCATTTGAAATTAGTTTTTGACATCCTTCACGATTTGGTGATTTTTGGTTGTGTAAAGTAATCTGAGGGTTCTGTGGTGAGTATACACTGTTCTTGGAGATGCCATGCCATTTGTGAGTGCGAATGGCCGTGGATTGGTGGTTTTTGCTTCGGATGCCTGTTTGTTTCAGTTTTTTGTTTGTTTGTTTTTCTAGACTGCCTGACTACTTGCTGTGGGCACGTGATGAAAGATTGGACAATTGGGATTTGTTATCACTTTATGAGGCATTAAATATTAATTAGTGTTGGTGCTTTAGGTTACAGAAGGAAAAAAATAATGTCTGGTCGTGAAGAGCAATAATGAAGTTTTGGACAGTAGGGAATGTTTTTAGAGATCATGTTGGACTTAATTACTGTGCTTTTTTAGTAGTGATGGGGGAAGCACATTTTACTTGAAATAGCTCACCAAGACTTCTTTGAGTTGTTTTAATTTAAAGAATTAAAAAACTTTTAATGGGAAAGTAGTCTCTTGACAGAGAGAAAACAGTAAATTCTTTTGATTTTCTTTGTCTTGTTAAAGTATACAAAACTTCTAGAAAAGTATAGTTGTGTGTATATCTGCAAATCTTTTTCTACACACTTACATGTATATGTACACATCATAATGAATTTTACTCAGGTTGTCAAGGGTTGGTGGTCCTTCCAATAAGTGGCAGAAGTAGCACCCAAAATACAGGTGCACCACAGGGCTTATTTAGAAACTTCCAAGAACTTTCTCAAATGACTATTTTTCGTCAAATGTGGTGTATGTAGGCTTTGGTACGGAAGCGTCTTAAGAATTGTCATGCTGTTTAAATAATTGCAGCAGCATGTAAGAACGAACCAGTCACACATTTTCTTTTCAAGCTTCTAAAAGAATTTCAACAGCATGAATTGAACTGCCACAACAGTGGTAGATGTTCTTATAGAATTGAACTTTCAATAATTTTCCCTTTGTACTATTACAACATTGGACATCGCAAATCTCAGCAGGCTCAGTGAGTGAAAATGGAACATCACGAAAACTAAATTCCAGAGCTGTCAAATCAGGACACAGAAATAATATTAACTCTTGTATCACCCTACAGTGTAAAACTCTTCCGTATAACACTGAACATGGCAACAACTTTGGTGAAACTATGTCTTGGTTCATGCCTCGAAAAAGCATTTATGACAAATAACCTGAGCAGAGAGAGAGAGGGGAGTTTAGGGAACTGGATCACTTCGTTTCAGAATTACTAGTTATTATAGCAGTGATAGCTGAGATTTCCATCAAAACAATGCAGAGGGCTTTCAAGCTAAACTAAGCTTAAGTGGTCTAAGTGTCAAGGGCATTGTAACCTTCTGTTTTGTTAGGAGTTACATAGACTAATCAATTAGAAAAAATTGACAAAAATTAAGCATGTCTCTGAGTACATGCTTCATTGATCTGAGTCCTAATAATTTCTGTGCAGAATCGAAAGCAGACTTAATGTTGCAGGCCTTCCAATTTAAATTTTTAGGATCAGGCTAGATTTCCAAACAGATACACTGGTAGCCCACTCCAAGAGCAAGAAATATTCCTATTGCCCCTTGAGATGTTGTAAGGGGCCTCTAGATTTTGATCAAAATACAGACACAAACAGGGTAGAAGAACTGACTGACTATAAGGCAAAATAATAGCCTTCAGCTGAATATTCAGAGAAGCTTAAGTATCTTGGCCAGTAAGGTTTTTGACAGTCCTGTTATTCTGTTTGTCAACTTTGAATCTGTGTTGTCAAAATCTTGCAAATGGATATATTTTTCAGGCAGACTTCTTTAAAGGTAAGTAACTTTGAATTTCATGCTTGCAAACCAACCAACAAACTGCAATCATTTGCAGTTGGCATAAAAATTTATCTGAAGATTTACTATGGTAGAAAAAGTAACATAACTTTGTATTAAAGGAACATAATAAAAACATATTTGTCACATACAGTTTTAAAAGATAGATACAAGCAAAACCAATAGAACAATCATGTAAGTGCATTTCCTGTGGGCCATCTACAGCCTATATAAGATGCAAAGAAGCCAGTATAGGCCTGGCAAAATTCCATTTGCTAGACATTAAAAAGGAAGCCTTTTACTTTTAGATGAGGTATGCCCACAGTCTGGGGAGGATATCAGAAGGGTAAGCAAAAACTGCTGAAAGAAGACCAAGAAATGTGTTACACTGCTTTAGTCATTGGCCTGTCTTATTTGAAATGCTTTCGTTTCCACAGAGCCTATAAATTCTTTCTTGAAAACTCGTAAAATTATGTAGCCCTATAAACATCTGAGCTGCAAATCAGACTTTGTTCAGAAGTTTGGATCTGTGACATGAAGAAAATAATTAAAATGATTCCTTGAGAAGAAAGGGCAGACTGAATACTCTGGCAGAACCTTAGAGACTTTCATTACTGGTCTTAAGGGATGAAGGTTCCCCTTATGGTAAGTATACCTTGGGTTCTCCAGCGAAAGTTACTGACAATGAAACTTCTAAGGGAATGAGTCTGGCAAAAAAAAAAAAAGCCAACAAAAAAAAACTCCCAAAGAAAGGAAAGAAGTAGAGAACATTTGAAATGCAAGTGAAGTTCCTTGTGGATATTAAATGGCAGTGGAGGAGGTAGGGTTCTTGTTACATCTGAATCTATTTGCCTGGGAAGGGCTGGCAAAAACTATTCTGCACGTTCCTCACAGAGCTCTGATTGCTGTCACCCCACTCTCCTCACAGAGTCTGATGCTGTATTTCACATAACTTGATCTGGGACCTATAAAATCTTTTGGAGAAAAATGTTAAAATTACTTCAGCTGTGCTGGATTTGGGTTTGCTAGTTTATTCTAAGTTTTGGAGAGTAGTGTTGCTACTGTGTGTAGACACTTTTAAGTGACCTCATAGAATAAAAGACTGGAGCTGTTGTTACATTACTGTTAGAAGTTAAAAGAGAGGGAATTGCAAAGTATCATCATTAGCCATTAAGATGCTTTCTAACTTAGGAGACCTAATGTGATTTAAGGTAAAAATCCTTGCCTTGGGAAGTACTCTGCTTACTGTCGTACTGAAGAAACATCCCTTTCAGTTCTTAGCTCATCAGCAAAGAACATAAGCTCCATCACCCAGTACACTTAGATCACCTTTTATGAAGTAAACAGAGCCAAAGTGCTCTGAAAGGAAAGTGGAAAATACTGGCAGATCCTTTTGTAGAGCTACCGGTACTGAAGCCAGTAGCTGCATTTTGCTCCTACTCACACTAAGTTGTTGCCCTTGCCCTTCTACTCCTCCCCAGTCTCAGCAAAGCCATGATTAAGTGCTAGAAAGAAAGTCTGTGTTTCAGACAGCTTTGGGATGGTGGGAAAGAAGTGATTTGTGATTTAATCCAAGTGGCTCCCTGGGTGTGAATGGGTAATGCAGAGACCTCAAAGTCTGTGTAGAATAACACCAAAAAAAAAAAAAAAAAGGAAGCAGCTTCAGGCTGTAGAATTATTTGATGTTTTTGCAGACATTACATAGTTTTCTGAGTCTTGAATGTTCCATGTAGGACAATGTGTGTCTTGAATAACTCAAGGCATAGCCACAAGTGTAGTGTATTTATGCTCATGATATCTGAACTAATTATCAGGTGGAAGACATACCTATAAAATATGTGTCCCTTTGTTGGATACAGAAAGAAATCCCCTTAAGATGGGTTTTTTTCCAGATTAGCTGCTTTGGTGAATTGTACCACATCCAGGAAGTTGGAGGAACTGAAGACCTATAGAGAGATAGAGATTTGCCTTATTTCACAAGTTTGTTCCTTCCATTGTTAGTAAAAGTTATCCCAGTAGTCTTTCAGTAAAAATCCGTACATCTCTGTGTTCTGTGTGTCAACATTTTAGAATGTGATACAGAAGTTCCTGGTGTGGGTAACAAGTTAGCCTAGTAGTAAGAGTAGCACATCTCAGTGCTATGCACTATGGCTATGGTAATAAATGTTAATTTCACACTAAGAACAGAGCCTGCTAAATACCTTTTTCTTTTTTTTTCCCCCCCCTTTTTAAGTTGCTGGAAAACACCATGTTTTTCCTCCTATTTTTCAATCAGGACACAAGTGAAGAGCTGTTTGCAGGATGTGTGAAAGAAATGAACTTTGCATGTAAAAATACTTCAGTAAATACTTAGGCTTTGAGATTAAACTTGGAGCATGTTCCATCTCCCTGCACGTTGTCTTCTCTCTCACTTCCTCCTCCTCACTACTTTCTGGATTTGCTTGTCTTCAGCTGACCTGAATTATGGTACTATCCCATACAGGACTTTTGGGCAGGGCTGGTGTCACAGGCTGAGCTCCTTCAGTAAAATAATGCCTGTCATCTTTTTTTCTCTGTAGTAGCCAGCTTGACACAGATCAGAAAGTAGGGCAGTGTACTTTTTTTAAAGTCATAATAAATCTAATATGCTTATTTTATTTTTCTGCAGGTTGCTTTGTCTCAGAATAGACCTGATCTAGCCTCCACAAACATACCACCATCCAGCAACTGAAATGATTGTAAAAGAACAAATAAGGTTAAGTTGGCAGTGTAAGTATCTCTTGATGTGACTTCAGAAAAATTTATGTGACCCATAAGTACAAAATGATGAAGTCTGTTTCCAGCTGGAAAAGGCAGTCTTTTCATGTGTGAGGTGGGAGAGGAAATGGCATTGAATGTTTTTTGATCATCATTTCCTTGAAATCTTTCATATGCAACATCCCCAGAGACCATTTTGCTAAGAGGAACAAGTATTCAGTGACTTCCTAGGAACAAAAATAAGCCAATGTGTCTGTCTTTGAGAAGTTATACTGGAGTACATATGCCTTCTTTCTCTCTCCTGTGTTTTCAAAGTGCCTCCCAGGGCAGTATTATGAAAATTTAAAAACATTTTTATGCTGTCTTTAGTAAATGTGATTGCTCAAGATATTTAACTCTAAAGGATGTTATTAATCAGTAGAAATTATACATTTAAGGCCAAAGAAAATTTGTTTTTTCTTTGTGTTCACATCTTTCTCATTTGAAATGTGAGTTTTGTAGATCATCTGGGGAAAAAACTGTTTCCCACTTGAGGCCATTTAAATTAATGATCACAAAGCCCTGTTTGGGTAAATATTCTATTTTTTTCTTCACTGAAAAATAATTAAATAAAAAAGTAAAAGGGCACCAGATGCCAGAAGCTATCATGTTTTCTGCAACATTGCTAAAAGTCAAGATGGTATATCCTGATTTTGCCTACAGAAATAAGCATTTGTCTTTGGGTAAATATGTCTATAAATTCACATTCACATGTGTCATCATCAGTCTCACCAGATTCCTGCACGTCAGCCAAGGCATCAAGAGTCCTAGGGACCCAGGGTGAAAAAATGAGAGCCAACAGTTCCAGAGGCAGGGAAAATGAAATCATTATATTTGTTGAGAAGCAGTTTTTAGAGGGAATATTCCAAAGCCCCTGCTTTTGTTTTGTTTATTTTGCGTTTGGGAGCCTCATTCTGTCAGATGTGGAACTCTATTGCTTGCAAAGCCCTGCTGATGAATTTCCAAATGCAACACCCAAGTGAGGTGAGGTAGGCTGTGTCAGCTGGTGAGAGGTTTGGTGAAGCCCTAGACTGTGCAGAGGTGTCATTCTCCTGCTGCAGCTCTGTGAGGTGCACTGGTCTCTGAAATGTGCAGTTGCTCCAAACAAGGTCTGGATTTCTTGCAAGGCTGTTCCTGGAGCTGCCCAGGGGTGTGTGTCTGTGATGGGCCTGTTGCTGTGGGAACTGATGAAGTTCTAAAGTCAGCAGTAAGATTTCCTTCTGCTTTGATTCCCTGGAGAGGATGAGCAAGTCCTTTTCAAATGCAAATCTTCAGTGTGCAGCCAAAGTAGAGGGAATAAAGATGGGAAGGAGAATAAATCTGTATTAAGCTTCAGGCATTTTCAAATGGCTTGTGCTACTGGTACCCTTTTCTAACCTTTCTTTTTTTGTTTCTGCAGAGCATTACCTTGTGTAAGCTCTGTGATGCTAAAATCAGTCTGATGTTTAGGGGTGATGTTTCTTTTCTATGTGCAGGAAGTTGGTGGTTTTGGTGGGAGTCTGCATACTTCTCTCCCTGACAATGGGGAAGTAGAAAGCTTCCTGCTCCCCCAGAATGATCATGTGCAGTTTTTGACCTCTTCCAGTAATGCACATTGTGGGGTTTTTCTGTTTGTTGGTTGGTTTTTATGTAGGTTTTTTTTTTCCCCCACAAGTAAATAGAAGCACAGGATGTGGCATGAAGGGAGGAATTCTGCCAGTGTCAATTTGTAGCTCTCTTCTAACTGGTCTCAGGGAGTTACCATTGTCCTTGTTCCCTTCTTTTCCTTTGCCTGTGAGAGCCCCTACCTTATGGTTTCATCATTGCCTAATGCTGGATTGCAGAGAATTAATTTTAGATTTCCTTTTTTGACTTGCAGAAATACTTTGTTCTGCAACTTGTCATCAGTGCTAAATTACTAATTACAAAGTACATTCTTCCAGCATTCCCGAAGTAGTTATTTCCACAAAAGCCTGCAAAGTGTTCAGCACCTTTCCTGCAAGGACGTGCAGAAGCCTATAATTTGGGAACCAAACTACGTTCAGTGGATGTTTAATCAAAAGTTGAAACTAAAAGATGACTGCTGTTACTTGCAAGAAGATGTTGTCTGCTTGATGATTTTAAAGCTGCCTTCTCCATGAAAGGCTTACAATTTACATGCTTTAGGAAAACCTCTTAATGGCTAGGTCAAGATTGCTGCTGCAGTTGGAGAGAAAGTACTTCAAGTGTCGCTTCTGTGTTCCCTTAACCTGGGACTGGCTGTCCAGCGAGTTCCCTCGAGTAAATCAGCCTCTAGTTCTCTCCCTTACTGCTATCAGTGCCGCTATGGGTCCTTGAACTGCAATCATGGGTAATGCCAGAGAGGGCAGTGTTGCTGGGAGGTGTGATACCACTGAATGCTAGAGAATACAGCGCTAGGGCAGATATGGTGCTGTAACACCTCCCTGAATCACCCAAAACCTCCCTGAATCACCCCAAAAATGTCTTGTATCAGTTAAAGGTGGAACAAATATCATCTGTCTTGCAGATGGGGCAGTTGTGATGTATCTATTCAAATGAATGATCAGTGAATCAAAATACAAGTTTTCCTGGTTCAGTAATCAACACCAAGGCTATTCAGCAGTCTTAATTTGGGGGTAGTATTAGGATTTCACTGCTGTAGTTCCATTGACTTCAATGGCACGACTTCTGCTTCTCAGGGGAACAGAAAAAGTAGCTGGACTCATGTTTTCGAAGTTTCTTTTAATTCTAGTTACTAAGTAGGTCGTGACTTTTGCTTACCATGTGTTTCCCATAAAAGCCCTGGCTGCCTTGAGTGCTATATGATAAGTTGTCTGGAAGCTGCAGACAAAGTGCATGCGCTATGCTAGAGACACTTTCTGAAATATCTTGTGTACAGTAGCTGAGGCTGCCACATGCTGCTTATGCTACAGTGTCTGCATGTGGTCACAGTTAGCGTTCACACTGCAGCATTCTCCAGAAAACTATCCAGTGATGAAAGGGCTTCAGTGCATACAGGGTGATGTAAAAACAAGTTAAAAATAAATCTGTGCAACGTCTAAGGAGAGGAAAAAGAGACTGGGCAGGACAATGCAGGCCTGTGCTTTTGTGGACAGTGGCAGGGAAGGGAGAACTCAAAGCACATGTCAAAACAAATAACTTGAAGGATATAAGAAATATTCTCTCCTTCCAGATTTATCTTCTGTAACAGAAACCAAGGTTGAGACTTAAAAGAAAATTAATCTGTGTTGTGTTAATGTAGAATAGCATGGTCTGAGCTTGTAGAAGGCAAGTTAAAGGGTAATCAACCAAAGCCAGCACTTTACTGAGCTATTTTATTACATTTACTGTTTATTTGGCATGTAGCAATAGCAAACTACCAGGATTTTCATGCTGGGCAAGGTGTGTGGGAAAGGGTTGTTTTGGGGTTTATGTTGCCACTTTGCTTATGGTTATAAGCTTTCAAGTCTGGAAACTGACCATTTGTGTGTAAAAATCACCTTCATGGAAAAAAAATTAAGTTTACTAGTTTTTTTTACCTTTTTTCCTTTCTTGAAAAAATGTGTTTCTTCAACCCTGCTGAATTCAATGCAAAATCTTCCACTTTCAGTTATCGTAGGACACCATTTAATATTCACATCATCTCTCAGTCTTGTGGTTTAGGTGGCCTTGTCCCAACTACTGCGGTTTCCTTTCACAGCGCAGGTTGTGCTGTATACAAAGGGTACATCCCTTGGACAGCATAGCTGTCTTCAGTGGTATTCCAGAAGGGGCACTGATGACTTGGTAATATTTCTGGGAAGGGAAGGAGAAACGTTTGCAGAAAGCATTGCCCGCAGTGCTGTTGAGCTGTAGAGCAGACAGATGAGCTGCTGGCGTCTGGTGTGTTCTCCCCCAGCAAAGGCTCAGTGCCAGGATATGACATCATGGAATAATGGATCAGGCGGGTGCTGGTGCATCAGGACTACTGCTTCTGTCTTAAGGAACAGTTTCCTGCAAAGTCCAGAGGTAAACTTTGATGAAGGATGAGGTCTAGGCAGACAGATTTTGGGCTGAATCCTGCAATTCGCTGCTCCTCCAAAGAGCCAACTGAGTAGCCCCTAATCCTGGGCTTGAGCCTATACTGGTTAAAATTTGTGAACTTTCTGCTGAAAAAAAAAAAAAATTACCAATGCTGTTGGAATTCTTAATGGCTTTGAAAGACAAAGATTTAGAAACCAACATTCTTGTTATTAAAAAAAAAATTAAAACTGCAGAGTTAACTTCATGTACATGAGTGATCTCTTTTTGGTTACTTGTGTATGAAGTTTTAATAAATTGCTCTGTAACTTGAGAGAAGGGGAAGAACATAATCCCTGGCATGGAATAGAGAAATTCTGAATAAAGATGATGAGCATAAAATCTTCCTGTCTGTGCTCTAGTATGCTTTCACCATCTGACATACAGATATGATAACTGAGGAAACTATGTGATGTTTTAAGTGGGTTTTGGAATAGGGAGCCTTTCCTGAGCAGACAGAACCTTGAATGGATGGACCAGGGAAAAGGCAAATGTCTTGCTGAAAAATCTCTCTTCTCTGCATCTAAATGAAGTTGGGATTGTAAAGCTTTTATGAGGAAAAGCTGATGATTAAGTCTTTTGAGTGCACATAAGCACGTAATAAATCTGGATCTGAACTCTGCAATGTGACTGACTGTACAGCAGGGTGTATCTGAAAAGCTGTAACTTTGAAATCTGTGGAAAGATTTTGCAGTCCACTCTCCAGTTCTGCACCTTGAATTAATCAGTTGCAATTTGTACTTCTGTTTTGATTATGGAGCACTTGAGTAACTTACATAGCAGTACAGGAGCTAGATTTATAGTGGAAATGTATTAATCCTTGTGAGATAAATATCTAAAATCCTATTTGTAGTCTAAACAGAAGGAAAATGTGTGGGAAGGTGAGCAGGATCTGGCTGTGTATTTAGTCTTTAGTAATTGTTTAGGAGGGGTGTTCATAAATTAATAGCAGCAGTCTTCTTGGTTGCGAGGAAAATTCTCACTGAGTTGTATGAATTTCTTTGTTCTCCAGGTTTATTCTGTAGTATTATTCTGACTTATCCATTAGCAGGTTTACCCTGATTAAATGTGTTTCAGCTTGTGTTTTCTGTGAATGTTAATAAACAGTCATGCCATGGCCAGGTGTATTTGATCTGAATTCATTATGTTTGTCAAACTCACTTAGAAACTATTGTAAACCTCAGGAAACTATCTGAGAGTATAAATGGCATCTTATTTTTTAGGTGGCTGAATCTGAACTTTGATTAAGTATCATGAAAAACTTAGAAGTAAATTTGAAGGAGCTCATCTGGACTCAGAGGGGCAGAAAAAGACAGGGAAGTACGAGGGTCCTACACTGTCCAGGTGAGATTCGTGAGGTTTCATGCATCAGTCTTAAGGGGGAATGGAGAAACCAAAATGCAACCAAGTTTGCTGTTTCCTCTATGTTTAACTTGGATATATAGGATCTCTTTCCAAACATGGAGAGGGAGAGTTCAGAATTTGAAATAAAGTTATTGTTGCCAACTGGGAAATGAATGTACTTGCAGGTAGAAGGAGATGTTGGTTTAATTATTCTTGTACATCCTATCTTTTGATAGGGCCAACTCACAAAGCCCTGAGTGTGCTGTTTGTTTGATCTGCAAATCAAGATTCCTTTCCCTTGATGAGGAAGAGTAGCTACTGTAGAAACAGCGGAGCATATTGTAAGGAATATGAGGCTCTTCAAGCCTTAATTAGGGAACAGGAAAATGAAAGAGAAATGACAGTGCCGATTAACTCACTTGCAACAATCAAAAATGTTGCTTTTATTGTTGTCGAGGGCAATCAAATAAAGCTTTGCAAAAATGCTGATGCTTTTTTGCACCAGTACTTAGGTCAGAAAAGTTAGTTGCAGGTGTCATTGCAAACTGCTTTTGACTGTTTCAAAGGGTGGGGACAGCAGGTTCAGAAGACATGTTCAGTCTGTACCAGAATGGAAAAGCTTTTGATAGCCTTGTTTGGAGGGTGGTTTACTTTCTGCTTAGGGCTTTGTTGTTCTTTTCTCGTTCTATTTCTATTTCTTTGTAATTGTTCTGGTTTTGCTTTGTACTGTACCTCTATGTCAGAAGACTTAATTCAAAGGAGAGCTTGAATTTAAGACCCAAAAGAGGAAGGAAGGCAGGATGCAGTTCTGTAGAATTTTCTGTTGTTACGTAACTAGGAGAAGAGAAATGGATATTCTTTCAAAGATGAAAGGGTTTGTCTTGTTTTTCCTCTTCAAAGAGTTAGTTAGCCTCTTGCCATTGTCAATAAGTAAAAATAAAACATTTGTGTCTTACCTTGCTAAAGTGGCCCCAATTATTTATTTGTTTTTTTCTGGACTCCCTTTTAATCAGGACTCCCTTCTGGAGCACTGTCAAGAAACCTTGACTTACCTGTGATAATGTTTTCTGACAGATGTACATCATGATGTGAGGAATGATTTGACTGTACCTTTACCTGTACTAAATTTCTCTTTACTCCTCTGCCTGTGACTCAGACATTTTACCATTTCTCTGTGGAAATGGAGGCCTGTCCACAGTTGTCAAAGCTCTTAAAACTGTCCCCAGGGTATTCTCCCGTGTCACTGATGAATGTGACGGATCTGGTGTGTAGAAAAAAATGAGCAGAAGGAGACAGGAAGGGATCAGTGTGTCCCTTCCTATCTAAATTACAGCAAAATTTACCAAAAAAAATAACTTTATGGGCTAACACATTTATGCAAAACAACTATTCACGTTGTGTACCCATCTCACTGGTTCTTTTCTCAGTAAGTACAAAACATTCCCCTTCCTGCAAATTACCATGTGGAACTGAGGGGCCACAGGAGATGCAGCAGAGTGAGATGTTGTACAGCAATATCATTAGTGACCTATGAAAGCTGTTCAGAACGTTTTGTAGCTGTTCCACTTACCTTAAGGTAACTGTATAGCAAAGCTAAAATATTACTTTTTTTTCATGAGTGAGGAGGCATGCTGCTCCATCAGTCTTGATTGTACCTATTGGATTCTTGTGCACAAACACACATATGGTTGATTATGCAGTTAGGCTATATGTGCTGCATCTTATTTATCTGTTTGTCAGGATCCATTCTTTATGGTTGTATTTATGCTTTAATTTATAATTGGTTTTCAGAACTTGACATCTATCCTGAATAGATCTGTTAGCATTCTTGGGTTTGAATGTCCTTTAATTTTCTTTACTATCAAAAGAGGCTATACACAAGATAGAAATATTCCTGTCTCATTCTCTTTCCTTTTCAGTTTAGGCTGCATCAATTTTATTCCACTCATTCTTAGTAAGCCTAAGGGCCATTATATAGCTATGAATACAATTCTTTCAGCAAAAAAAATTAGCCTGAACTTTGGCTCTTTTTTTAGATAGAGGGTTTTTTTTGTGAGGCCACTCAGAAGTGGAGTACTCTGTTTTTCTCTTTCTTAATGAATTTTGGAAAAAGCAGGTTGGATACTGGGAACACACTGACCTCCTTGCCCTCACCACACAAGTTCTAAAGGATTTTTTCTCCCCAAAGTGTCTTGCTACATAAACAGATGACCTACCTGTTTACCAGACTCATTCCTGGATATGAAATAAATTCCAGTGACTCAGTGCTTCCTCTTAAGTAATATTACCAGTATTCAGAGGAAGGTGGTGGAATTTTCCATGCTTTCTGTGGCAAATTGTTTATTTCCAGCACGTCTGAAAGACTTACTGCAGATGCCTTTCTGATATCACTTCATTTTAGAAACTGAAGAGGTATTTTTGGTATCTCAGTACCAGGTAATATACAAGTATTTATACATGGATAATATTACACCAGTAATCATTTCCCCACTGTAAAATTAATGGAACAGCTACAAACAGACAGTTTTCAGATATGCTATAAGAAATGTGAACAAAACGCGAACAATTTTCTACAGTCACAACATGAAAGGCTGCTGCTACCTGTGGACCATTCTGTGGTCCATTGTTATTTTATTTAATCATAATCTTTGATCTTCTACAACACCACTCAGAAATTTTAGGTGGGGTCCTGCACTTATCTGTAAGGGATGACTTTGTTGCTGCATGACTTTGTTGCTGCCCCATGTAATTGTTGTCAAGGCTGTGTCTATATGTGGCCGTTTACATGACAAAAATGGATCTGGGCATGTAGCAAATCTTGAGCCCATGTGTTCCTCATGAGTGCATTTTTGTTTCAAAGACTAAGTAAGATGCTATTCTGTCCCTTTGTGTCTGCCTGGGTACTGCAGTATCTTTTGTCTACTTGAAAAAGAGGTCAAGAGCTCAGTGGGCAAGAAAGCCAAACTTTTAAGGTTTATTTTCCAGGGTGAAGGCAAGCATGAACATAATATTTCTATAATCACTATTGGTGAAGATTCCTCTGTGAGTCTTTCCTAAGCTGTGTGCTAAACAGTTGGGAGGGAAATGGGTATGCATGTGGTTTTTTATGCGTGTACTTACATGAACAACAATGGATATTGGGAGCCATTTCTAATATATTTTTTTCTGTTTTGATGAAAACTGTGCAGAAATCAATTCCAGATGGCCACTTCCCATGAATGCAGTTTGCAGAGGCTTCATACCTGGCTGAATGAAATGTTGGTGTAGAAAAAGAAATGCTAAATTAACTCCTTGGTTAGAAGAGCTTACATGTTAATCAAATCCCTTGATGTCAAACCAAACTACCTTTGCTTCTGGTGTGAGTTAGAACTTACCAAATGCTGAGTTGGGAGCCAGTGAAGCTGTGTGAGTTTGCCCTAGGTGAGGTATCAGAACACCCCAGTTTGCATCGCGCTGTGTCTCTTCTCACGGTAGAGTCAGTATTGTGATTGGTTTCAGTGGAAGTCATAGGTCTCCTATTGTAACTTTTCTTCTCTCCTTCAGATTGTTTTCATAGCTCCACTGAAGTGTGAAAGACAGATCTCCTACATGATCTGCAGTGTAACTTGGAGTGATTTACATGGTTGAGTCATTGATCTGACTTGCAGTGACTTGAGGCTTGATGTTTAGCTGTGGATGGAGAATAATTGAACTGAGGGCAGTGGCACTGGTATAAAAAGGGTTATGGAAGACCAGTGAAGTCCTGGAAAGCAGAATTAATTGATATCTTGAAAAAAAAAAGATAAGGCTGAACAAGTTCTTTTGGAAAACAATTCGGCTGAACTCATCCTATTAAACTCTTGTGTGGCCATAGCCAAAGAAGAGGTAATTCTTGACTTGGCTGTGAGTTTACAGTGCAGTACTTTCAATGCTAAATATAGAGAGATATATTTAGCATGCATATATAACAGTAGTTTTGAATAATGTATTGTGCTATTATTGCTAAATGTCTCACCCAACGATGAATGCACAATAGATTCTTTTTTCCTCCTCTAAAGATTTTGATTGAACGTCAAATCTATAATCAGTAAAAAAACACTTATTTGATAATTTAAAATCTGGAAAGTAGATCACGAGTGTCAGACACTGATTTTAGTGATGGGGTACAGTATCCTTAACAAATGTTACCTCTTTTCCTGTGTGTTTCCTTGTGTACACCTGATTTACTTGATCATCACCATATTTTTAACCTGTAGTTTTATGGGCATTGTCTGTGTTTCAATTAAGGGATTGGAGGGCTACGGAAGACTGTCCTCTGGAATGTTCCCTAATTTTATTTTATTACAAAGTACTTAAGTGTAATGTTTCCATATGTGTAGCATTTTGTATCTTAAATAACCCGAATGATAGGCAGGCATTATCATTATATCATTTCTTCATGACTCATTTCCTTAAAGTGAAGCAGTGACCAGTTGGTCTTTTATTTAAGGAGAAATACTGTTAATCTGTCAATTCTGTCATGCACTGAGAATGCATGAAATTCATTCTCCTTGCATCTACCTACGTACTTGCTTAGTATAATATATTTTTAAATCATGCTTGAGATGTTAGTGGATTTTTTTGGTAGCTTACATTAAAAATTCAACAAAGCTATAGGCTTTTTAAGCCCATAGTGTCTTTTAATCAGTGAGTTATGTGTATTTCAATTTACTGAGCAGTTTATTTTCTTTTAATTTATTTGTAAGGCCATCATACCTAATTTTAAAAGTAAAAATAAAGTTAATTGTATTTTCCATTGAAGGGTTGCAATTTCTTGTGAGCTGCTGCAATCTTTTTGCTCTGTTTCCAGGAAGACAACTTCAATAAATGTCAGATGTAGAATGCCATGACATATAATGACATTGCTGCAGCAAAGCTTGTAGACTTGTCACATGTGCCTTAGACTTTTGTCACCAAAACTACCTGGCAGAAAAAAAATCCAGTGTGTTTTTAATTTCTTTTTGCTTTCCTCCTCACCAGAGTGATCCTTTCCAGACACCATGCCTAATTCCTCTCTCTAATATATTAGGGTAAATGAAGACTGAAAAGATCTGTATCATACCTGTAATAGTGTTGCTCTCGTTGAAGGAGAGAGGGTTTTGCCTGAGAATTGTGATTCCATCTCAGGGAAAAAGCCTTTGGTTTCTCTAGGACTTTTAAGAAAGCTCAGCTGAAAGTTTGTTATCCATCTTTTTGAAGTGTCCAGAACAAGGCAAGACACTTTCCCCCCAACCTCCCTGAAGCTCCCGATTATTATTTATTTGCTGTTCGGTAGGACTGTGTGTACGTGTTGCAGACCTGCTCAGGTTCCAGCTGCCAACCAGGAGCTAAACTGGTATACTGTATCTGTCCTGAAAATGGATTTTTCAGGTTTCACAAAGGAGTGTGGGAGATGTTATGCACTGGCGCAGCAAAGTTCACTCACAGCCCCACCTAGAACGTGGACTGCTGTTTGAACAGTCCCTGTCCTAGAGTCCCATGCTTAATTTGTCCTCTCTTGATTTTCTCATTGGTTCTTAGGGTTTACGCCAGCAATTACAGCCAAAAGATTTTGTCTCTACTGACTGGTTTGGATTATACATTGTATTTGTCAATCAAGCACCCCATGATTACAATTTTCCTCTCTCTTGTTGCATTGCTTGCCTGCCTGCAAATGTCACAGTACCCACTTTCTTCTACTGTGGAAAAATGAGCATTATGTAAGGCTGGCTTTCCTGATCTTTTTAATCATGACTTTACATGATTTTGCTCTGTAGCGTCACCATGGTAACACTTGCCTTTTTAAAAGCTATAGTTGCATTTACAAATAGTAGCTATTTATACAGTCATTGACCTGATAGTAGAGGGGAAACTAGTGCCTTCACTACATAAAACCTTATTTGCACAATCCAGATGCTCAGTAAAACCCAATTTCCTGTATAACTAACATTCCTTGACTTTTGTAACTTTTCATTTGATTTATCCTGCTAATTTGTTAAAATTCTGTTTTTTCAACTTTTGCATCCTTGTTTCTAGAGCACCGGCAGTTTAAATGACTGTGGAAGAGTTACTGTTCTGTTTCTGCCACACAAGAGGCAGTGTCTCTTTCACCTTTTCTTTTGTGTGCATTTGCAAGTGTGTATAACTTTAAAGAACTTGCTTGCAGTGCAGTGACAACCTCATGCTTACTCAGTAGTAAAATTTTTAGCTATTAATTATTTTAATTGTAAACTTTATTTAAAAAATTAGTTGACTTTTGTTCATCAAACAAAAGGTATGCTATTCATTTCTAGCTTACTTTTAGGAATGGGTGATGCTGGAAAATGATGTAGAACAAGAATATAGAATGCAGGAATTAGTATTCTTGTCATCTCCACAAATGAATGTGAGGTTTTCAAATTGTATAAGGTGCCATGCTGGAGGGATTTTAATTCCTGATATCTATTTACTTGAGTGTCTGCATTGCGCAGCTTAGATGTCTTTTGTCCTTGGACTCTTCACATATGTGTGTATAAATATCTTCCTGCAATGTTTACAGAAACTTTGTATGGCAGCCACATTCACGTGGAGTCAGGGTGGGGTCTCTGCTGTGGATTTAATACAACTGTTTCTCAGTCCTTGAGAACTTTGTCATCCCTGCTTGACTCGTTTGTCTTGTCTTCTCTCCTCTCCCCGCCTTTAAAAGAGTTTGTTTTATTTGTTTATTTTAATCAAATATTATAAGTGCAATGTCATCAGCTCAGCTTAGAATAAAAAGAAAAGCATATCCTGGTGGGCAGAACAGAGGCAAATCTCCATTGCACATTATCAGTGATATGTGGCTTGGAATTACAAATGAGTTTATGCATCTGTTTAATATAGTTAAGTATTTTAAAGAGATGGAGATAATGCACAAATTAAAAAAAAAGGGTTCCTAGCCAACGATGATCCTGTAAGAAAAGATGGAAGTAAATATGGGTGGAGAACAGGAAAACTTAAGTAAAGAAAATGTTTTTTATAAATCTAAAGAACTGATGCTGCATCACAGGATAGTTAGGATTAGAAGGGACCTCTGGAGCTCATCTAGTCCAAATCCCCTGCCAAGGCTGGGTCTCCTCGAGCAGGTGACACAGGAACTCTTCCAGTTGGGTTTTAAACACCTCCAGAGAGAAGACTCCGTGACCTCCTGGGCAGCCTGTTCCAGTGCTCAGCCACTCTCAAAGTAAAAGAAGTTCTTCATGTTGAGCTGGAACTTCTTGTGTTTTAGTTTATGGTCATTACTCTTTGTCCAGTCTCTGGGCACCACTGAAAAGAGTCTGGCACAACTCTCTTGACACCCACCTTTGAAATATTTCAGTGAATTTGAGTTCCCCTCTCCAGCTCCTGCAGTCTCTCCTCCTAAGAGACATGCTCTAGACCACAAATCATCTTTGTGACCCTCTTTTGGACCTTGTCCAGTCTTCCTTGAATTGCAGAGACTAGAACTAGACACAGCACTCCAGTTGTGGCTTCTCTAGGGCCAAATACAATTTTGGCAGGATCAATTATTTCAACCTGCTGGCTGAACTCTTGCCAATGTTCCCAAGGATCCCGTTGGCCCTCCTGACCCCAAGGTTACCGCTGGCTCAGGGACAGCTTGTCATCCACCAGGTCTCCCAGCTCCTTCTCCACAGAACTGCTCTCTAGTAGGTCAGCCCCCAGCCTGTGCTGGTGTTTGGGGTTATTCCTCCCCAGGTGCAGGACCCTACACGTGCCCTTGTTGAACCTCGTTAGGTTTCTCTCCATCCAGCCCTCCAGCCTATCAAGGTCCTGCTGAATGGCAGCACAGCCATCAAGTGTATCAGCTTGTCCCACCTGGTTCTATCATCAGCAAATTATTCTGAATTATCCTGTAAGGCACCAAAATACCTTGATCTTGCGCCTCTGTAACAAAATATTTTGTATTTTGTCATGGAACAATAATTAAAAGCAAAATTGTGCTGAAAGTGAACAGCCAGGGGGAATTCTTTTAAACAAAGTACATGAATGAACATTTGAGCCGGAGTTGCACAACAGTGAATGCCAAGACTAACTATTGCTGTGTCTGTCAAGTTTGGGAATGTAAATGTCATGCCAAAAATGAAAGAAGCGTTCACAAAGAAGCAAGAAATTTTACTATTGCCAGAACTATACAGGAGTTCATTTAGATACTTTGCAAAATCTCACCAGGGTAATTCATGGTGAGAATTTAGAAAATGTGAGAGTTGTAACTGTTCAAAATATTGGAGAAAAATGATCATCTGAAGAGAAGTCTTTCGCTAAAGACAATCTGATGAGCAAGCAACCAAACATCAGTAAAGATTTTACCTTGAATGTTTGACATGAAGCGACTTCTTATGGTTCATTTCCCAGATAGCTAGGAGTTAAAAACGAGCTTGGAAGACAGCAGGGATGTGACTGATATGAGTTTTGCATTTGTCTGCCTCTGTGGATTTTGGGATGGTTCTTGCCTCTGCTTCTCTGCTTTTATACTTTTACCTCTGGAACCTGGAAGACTATCTTAGGATTTAGGGAGGAGGGCAGGATGGTTGTGGTAGGCTGTGTTTGATTTTTCTCCTCTAAAAGACAGACATGACTTTTGAAATTCAGAGAGAAGAAGGGCAGGGAATTTGGAAAGCTAGAACTTGAAATAACATGCAGGTAGGATTTCTGTCACATGGAACAAATTTTACTACACAGTGGGTTTAGTGTAATACGTGAAAGAAATCACCATTGCAAAATACTGTTATTGAGTTTGTTCTAGATTCTTTATGGGATTGCTCAGCCTCCTCAAATCAAGTTGTTAGTCCACAATCATACCTGTTTTGACCCTAATACAGTATATATGTGAAGTTGTATAAAGATGACAACATATGCTGGGTGTAAATACAACAGTCTAAAATACTGTGCTGTGCCTTTTAGTACCTTATAGCTGGTTTACACTGATATTGTAATATTTTTTGTTTTCCCACACCTGATTCTAGTACATTTAAATGATAATTTGGCTTAACACTGAAATCTAGCATGAGGGAGCAGGTGGAAGAGGGAGTACAAAACGTAGTAGCACATTGGCAATTACTATTTATACTTCTCAACTAATGATGAGTTTTCATTCTTCAGTGAACAGAAAGCAAGTGAACTTAAAAATTAAAAACTTTTCAACTGTTGAAAAACAGGGCTGCATCCACTAAGGAATAAGATCAAAGGAGATGCTTGGACTAGTCTGTCTCTGAAGGCTGCTCAGTCACAGCCTTGCTTTTGGAACACAGAGCTTTGAATCCCAGCTCTATTCTGGCAGCTGGCAGCAGTTCATAAGGCTGCGTTTTAACCCTCCATCTGCCTTCCCAATGCTATCTTTGGTCTGGTTCCATGGTATCTCAAGGATTAACTGTGTGCATACTCCAACAGCTTTGCATGTCTCTTGGCAATATCCGGCTTTAAACTTAATACAGTAGGAGGTCATTCTTCCCATTGCTGTGCTTCTTATTTGTTTAGATTTCATGCAGTCACTGGATCTGCCACAAGCTTTGAATTCTTGCATGCTTGGTTGGCCAGCGAGAGCACGTGTATAACTTACTGATAAGTGACACATTTTTGTCATTGTTTCCAGACTGGTGTAGTTTTTTACGCCTGCCGTTTTGTGTTCAGTGGTAATCTCTTTCAGCTGTTGTATGCTAAAGTGTCTTAATAAACTATTGCTTCAGACAAAGTACCTGAATAATTTCATTATGCTTATATAAACAATTATCTTTGTTGTTTTAACACTTATCTTTCTAAGTAGAGATGTTAAGGCACAGCTGAGATGAGAAAGCGGTAAACCAGTTTTCAGGGCTCAGAGTTGCAAAGGCTGGGTATGTGCCCACCACCTCCCTCACACCATGCCCAGTGAGGGTAATCGTACAAGAGTCACCTAAGGCAGCTCAGAGTCGACATTGCCTTAAAAATTTCAATTGTGTGAGGGTCTCTGTGAAGTTTTATTTACTTGACTTTGTACTTACTAGAAAAAAAACAGGTATTTGTCCAAAGGAAAAAAGGGAAAATATCTTCTGTGGTAACCCTAGCTGCTATAAAGAGTGGTGTAGGGCATCACCAGGAATTTTGACTGTGACCTAAGAAATAAAATAAGATATATAAGAATTGAGTAGTATTAAATAGTCTGTTCCCATTTCACTTTCCAGAAGTCCTAAGAATGTAACACCATAAAAACTGTACTGAATATTATCAAATAATTTTTGACTGGGCTGTTACTTAAGAAAAGCTCTACTCTGACTGATGTGGTACTTAATCAGAACAAAATGTGTCAAGAAGCTCTTAACTCTTACTGATGTTGCCAATTGTTTTTCTAGAGCATGATTCCTTGCTTTAAACTTGATGGCTTCTTGAAACACTCTTATGGTTTCGGTTTTACTTTGTTCACAGTTATTTTAAGCTGGACAATATCTCCCTCTAATTGGGATTTCTTCATCCTGTAACTTAACACTAAATAAATGCATTTCAGTCCTCTAACATTTAAGAATAGATTAACTAATCTTCCCTACCTTGGAACGGCAGTTTTTGGTTTAATCCCAAACATGCACAGCCACACTTTGGAAATGCCACTTACCTACTGCTGGCTCTTTCCAGAATGAAACAAGAAATTTCAGTCTGAGATTTCTGAAATCACTGGGCACTAGTCTCATGCAACTGTATAAAAAAGAAAAACCAAACAGTGCATGATTAACCAAAACAGTATGTGTTACTCAAAATTTGTAGGCATATCAATTTGAAATCCACACAGAGTTTCCCTGCTGTTTGCCTATTCCTGTGGAGAATTTCCAGCTGATGCTTGGCTGTCACAGTGGTGGCTCCTGCCCCTGGGCACAGCAGGGAGGTTGGAGGGCAGGGATCACACCGTGCTGTTCACTTTGGTGGCCACCGGGTGTCATTCTAGGAGCAGGCTTTGGCCAGCCCCGGAGCACGACTGTGGCAGCAGCGCTGGAGGCTTTGCACGGTGAATTGCTTTGCAACAAATCAGCCTCTGAAGCAACGTTTATTTACCTTCTGTATCTTTTTTTTTTTTTTTAATAATTATTCTAAAGTATGAATAGCTTTAACTTCCATCTCTGCATTCAGAATGTGAAATGCTGGGATGTAACAAAAAATACTGAGGCATTTGTGTTAAGGTGTTCTGTAAATGCTACACATGCAGCTAGGGAAAATTCTGCATCTACACATCAAATTTGCATGAGCTTTAATATAGCATTTGTGAAGATGTTAATAGATATTTTTAATGACTACTTTGTGGGCAGTTGTTTTGAATCTGTACATAACTGACATTTTACAATTAAAGTGCAGGAGAAATGAGGAGGCAGAATGACTTTTAGACAGAAAAAAATAATCTCTTTCCAGTTTGGTTTTTTTTTTCCCAGTCATGTCCAATAGAGAGGGAAATCCTAGAAAAGTTCCATAGCACCGTGTAAGGCACTAATATGGGCTTAGGTGAGTGTTATACTGAAGAAAGCATTCTGAATTCAGTGTTTAACTTATTACTGGACTTGTTTTAAATAATTTTTAGGAGGGGCTCATCTGGAAGAATGAGCAAGTGGGTGCACTGGATATCTTCAAGAACAGGAATAGTAGCATGAATAGAGCATGTGAAGAAAAGGAGATGAAAGGTTTAATGAGGTGGAGTAAGGTCTATGAGGCAATAAGGACAGATTTTGGTAGGGCAGAGATTTATGGAGCTTTAAAAGTGAAAATGTGAAACCTGAACCTAAAGCAAAAGTACACTGGAAGAAAACTGGGTTGCAAACAGGAGTAGAAGTTAGAATATTAGAGAGCACTTTCAATGTAGTGTAATGAGGAAAAAAAAGGATTGTTTTGTTTTGTCTTGTATGTCTCTGTTTATCTTCAGCTTGGCATATTTGCTTCTTTAGGTGATAAAGTACACGAAGTTGAAAGCATTGGTGTCAATCCTAATAAATAAATCTGGAGTCCCATGCAGAATGCTACTAAATTGCTGAGAAGTTTTTCAGGAAAACTGGGAATGGACTCATAGTGAGGCTTTTCAAGTAACATGTACAAGAATCTAAGGTAGTGCTGGAATTATTGCTTCAGGTTGCATATGGTCTTTAAAAAAATCAAAAAAAAACAAACTGAAAAAACCCCCCACTCCTTATGAAATGTTAGTTCCCACTTTTTCCATTTGGCATTTATCCCTCAACAAAGATACTTGGTGTTTAAATTTTAAGTGTATTTGTATATAATTATATAAAAAGTCATATATTTAAGTGCTGTTTTTCCTAGTTGGCACACAGAGACCTGTCAACTCCACCTTGACCTACAGAATTAAAACTATTGCCCCTTGTCCTGTCACTATCTGCCCATATAAAATGTCCCTCTCCTTTTCATAAAAGTCTTTTAGGTACTGGAAGGCCACATTGTGGCAATGGTATTAAATTAAAAGAGGACAGGTTTAAATGAGATATTAGGAAGAAATTCTTTACTGTGAGGGTGATGAGACACTGGAACAGGTTGCCCGGGGAAATTGTGTCTGCCTCCTCCCTGGAAGTGTTCCAGGCTGGGTTGAATGGGGCCCTGAGCAACCTGACCTAGCAAATGGCATCCCTGCTCATGACAGGGATGGGGGTGGGCTGGAATTAGGTGACCTCTAAAGCTCTTGTCCAACCCAAGCCATTCTATGATTTTATGAATGCCCAGAGGCTGTCAGAGAGCAGATATTTTTGGTCTTCTTGATAAGTTGAGAGAGAGTTTTATGGTGAGTTTATGTGATACAAGGGGTTTTGGAGTGTTAGGTAGAGAAGGGCAGACACATTTGTCTTCCCTGTGGAGGCTGATGCTCCTCCTGTCATCTTTGAGCTGAAGTAGTTCTCATACCTAGAATTCCCAAATGCAACTGGGTTGATTTAAAGATTTTTTTCTGAAGCAGTTGGACAATTTGTGATTGTCCAACAACTCGTGAGTTAAGTGAAATACAAGCTTTGGGTTTTGTTTGGATCAGGCAAAGAAACATTTAATTTTTTGTCATTTCACTACTGTTGCATTTCTAGTAGCATCAGATCTTGAAATCTTGCCTCCTTTTGAACCGATAGATGTTTTAAAGGCTGTCACATCTACAGCCAGTAAGCTTTCTTGTGAAGGTGCTTCCTCAAAGAATATGGAGTAAGGCTCTCAGAGAACTTGGTTTCATTTGAGCTGTTTTTGCATCAGAAAACTAGTCCTTTCTGAAACCCACATTTCAAAAAAGATTTGTGCCCCTGTTCTTTGTGCTTTGTGCTTTTATTGTCTGTACCAGGCTACTTGAGCATCTGCTCATATTGAGTTAATCAAGTTGACTACTCTCTCATGTGGTGCTTTTCTTTCTCTTCCTTCTTGTCTCCCAAATTTTTCTCCAGAATGAGAATCGTGTATATTATGTTCTGTAGGTATGTTTGAAAGGTCTTCCATACACAGGCTGCTGTGCAGGTGTTAAGAGATTGCAAAGCCAAAGTGGCATGTGAGTTTAGTTCAGAAGAGACATTCCTTGCAATAGTTGCTGATGTGAGGAAATGCTGATTTTAATTCAGGCCAGAATCTGCTTTCTAGGGATTTTGGACACCTTTTGTGTCAGGCTTTGGAGGATTTGAAGGAAAAAGTCAATGGACTCAAAACCAGCTGGATGGCAGCTGAAACAACTGTCGTCTCTCAAAAACTGAAAGTAGCAAAACTGACAAAAACACAAGTCAGGCAGGAGCATAATGTCAGTGAAACCTGAGGGACAAGAGGGTGAATCAGCCAGGTGTGGCTGAACGATTTAAAACTCAGTGGCACAGCACTGTGCTACCAGCTGCTCCAGAACCTTTCCCGTGCATGATAGCATATTCCTCTGCTTCAACTGGCTCGTTTTAATTAAGGTATGAAGTCATTTGAGTATTTCTTTCACAAAACCAATATGATCAGTGATTGTGAATGATCTTACTGCTGCTGTTTTCCAAGTTTTAGCACTCTATTAAAAATCACTTTGTGTCATTTCTAATCACTGCTTTAAAGATTGTCACTTCTATTGCCAATAAAGTTGCTTACTGGAAAAACACCATCAAGAAAATACAAGCTACATCCATTCAATGGCTACAGATAAGACATTGGAGGTGGATTTCAGATTTTGAAATGCATGTTGGTTTTCCAGTTCCTTCCCGGGTTCTTAACATTTTTCTGTTCTGCTGGATGCATGCTACCTGTTTGGGAGTGAAAGCATTTGTCAGCTTCGTTTTGCCAGGGGTTATAATAATACACAGTTCACCTAGAACTGTTGGTGTGTCTCTCAACCACCTTTCCTTTGCAATAGAGTATTTATTGACTTATACCTGCCTGAGGGAGCTTCCCAGAAGTTGTCACGGGCAGTACAATTCCCACCCAGACTCTTTTCAGGCTGGTCCTTTACAGGAAACACTCTTTAGCTGTTAAGGATGCTTGTAAGATGTTCTTAGGATGCTGTTAAGAACTTCAGTTTTCTTCTGATTCTTCTCTCATCTTCCTTCTCCCTGCCCTAGCTCTAGACAGGCTCAGCAGTAAAACAAAAGGATCTGTATAGCAAATGTGTACAAACAGGATTTTAGGTTACAGATTGAAAATAAAGGTATTTGTGAAAAGTTTCAAACTAGAATTTTGTTTTATAGCTCAGATTCATAGCTGCCTAGCTTGCTTAATCTACTTTCTACCCCAGCATTAGTGCTAGGAATTCGTGTGCTGTGACACCTTTTTTCACAATGGTTGCAGTTGCTTCTGAATTTTCTTCCAGTGCCTCTTTTCTGCCTTAGTGGTAAATTTTAGGAAAGGAATGAATTGCCATGAAAAAAGTGACAGCTAGAAAGAGAAAAGCTGGATATTTCACAGTTATTTCAGCTATCTCAGCTGATATGCAGTTTACTGGGACTTAAGTGAAGCACTTTTGACTGGATGGTTACCAAAGAGCTACTCATGTTTTAGCCAGTCCAAGGGATTGCACAGCAGCTGTTCACTTTGACTTAGTAGTTTCATTTAAACTAAATGTTACCACACACATAACACATATTCTATGAAGTCTGTGATTTCTAAACAAATATCAAATTTGCCTTGTGAGTACATATGATCTTATTGACACAGATAACTGATGCAGCCACGTATTGTTGGCTTAGATGTAACTATGAGATCTAGTCTTGTTTTCAAGTGTGTTCCCAGTGCGTCTTCTTAATCCTGGATTGGAGAAAAAGGTTTTGTTTTTATTTTTATATCTTTTATAGCAAGTTACGCTAAACAGTTTCGGGGGTTGCAACAGATTTAATTATACTATTGTGTTCTTAATGAGACAGAAAAATGGTATGTTGCATACAAGTAGTGATTACTGGAAGACTTAGAAGATATATTTGAAAAAAAGATCTGCTGGTAACAGCTTAAAATATTGTAGCTGCTGCAGAGTTTGCTTTTAATGTTAGGTTGGGTATATACTCATACACAATACATCTAGTTACCAAGTCTGACTTAACTAGTAGTTGTCTTGCTTATGATGTTGAACAAACAAAATGGAGAAAAAATACCACAATTTTTTTTGAGGTTTATTTTCAATCTAGGGTTTGTTCGTTTGTTTTTATCTTCTCTTAAAAGGAATAATATTATTGAAAATCTAAGAACTACAAGTTTTGAATGTGTTATCTTGAGCTGGGTACTGCTGAAGCTGAATTTCACCATCCCTCTATCCTTCTTTTTCAATGTGGAACATCTTTAGAAGACAGGGGGCGGGGGGAAAAAATCTTAATTTTACCAGAAGAGAATATTCTCCATGAATGTCTGCATATATAGAGGCACAGAGAGAAACATCTGCTGCTTCCCCAGTGATATCATACTTTTCTTGAATAGTTATGGACCACAAGTACCACAGAGAAATGGAGGGAGTTTAGGCAGGCCCCATTAAGACCTAATTTCCATGTTTGGGCACTGTTTCTTACTCAGGAGCACTGGAAAGTGAGGCTTACCTTCTAGCTCAAAAATCTTTCTTGTTTTCATTCTGGTAATGTGATTCTAATTTGAGACCCTGCATCTGTGCATTCATGGCCTGATGTCTTCCTAAAAGACAGAAGTTTTTTTGGGTTTTTTCAACAAGAGAAAACTCTGTTTGTAGTTGTTAATTTTTGCATGGGATGGGATGTTCCTGATGATCCAGTGTGGTGCGGTGTTTTGAGTATTGACCATCTTTAATTCTGCTCAAATGTATTTGAAAAAGAGAGTGTGTATTCACATTTAACTTAAGCATGAAAATTCTTGAATCCAATGGTGACCGCCTGTATCTATTTGGATAAAAAAGAATAATAAATACCAGAAAATTAGCTGTGTCCTTCTGCCCTGTTTTTTACTCTCAGGCACAAATGAGAAACTGATATCTCTTGTAGTAAGAGCTGGTATTTGAGAGAAGGTAAAACAGAATTCTTTCTCCTTCTTCTAGTTAATAAGAAAATGTTCAGGTCATGTAACTGAAGACTATATCATGGAGGTTTGCGGTTGTTGGGAAAACGGTGTTTGGTGCAAGTCTTTCTCTCCCTTCAGGTATAAATTAACTAAAAGTCAGCTAACAAACCTATGCAATAATGTTCTATTCAGATACTATATAAAATAGCTGCATTTAGTAATAAGTAATACTGTGTAAATATTCCCAACAATTAACAAAGATATGAAAATCTCTTTAGTTTAAATATTACTTTGTATGGTCTTAGTTTGCTCCAGCTCCCTCCAAGGCTTTGACTTCTATCTCCAGCAAACAGCCAGAATCAATATGCACTCTAATATCGTTGGATCTGCACTTCCAACACAGAAATTTACTGCTGGTCTGATATGATTATAGCAATAATAAGAGAACCGTGTGCTTTTTATGCCTTTTATGGTTGATTTTGCCCTAAGCCCACTAAGTGCTGTGCAATATTTGTAGAGAGTTACTGAGTGACTGGAAGGCAACAAGTTCAGTTACATGTAGCTCCATTTTGGCATTGATTTAGTTCTCTGGAGATATTAAGTGAAGCTTTTTTAAGGGTAGGACAGATCCCCTTTGAGGGTTACTTGTCTAGCAACATAGAAATTCTGAGTGGCACTCATTTTATTTTTTTTCTTTTAGATTCCAGATTCCTAATCATTTTATACCACCACCTTTTTCTGTCTCTATTGGAATAATTACTCTAGTTCATCATGCTTACAAGCACAGGATTTCATATTAGTTTCACTGATTGACTTTTCTCAAATATCTGTGAAAAATCAGACAAATTCTCTCAGCTTTGACAGCTTTCACACAATCATGGCACATCCACATGGTCAGCTGTAGTGCTTTGGAAATGAGGCCTGGAACAGTTATTTAAATTGTGTTCTAGAAGTCTACAAAAAATGTCATGTCTTCTTACCAAATGTTTTAATTAGATAAGACTTTAGAGACTGTAGTTGCAAATCATCACAATTTGCATGTCTGAGGAGTGGAGGACCTAAATCTGATTCCAGAACCAGCTGTTTTCTCCACACACTGTTTTAGGAGACCGCTGATTTTAAAACTTGAGGTACAAAGTAGTAAGGTAATATATATGAGAGTGAGGGTGAGAAGGAGAACTTGATCAAAACCTTAAGTAGAAAGGTAGCTGCAGTTTATGACACTGAAAATAGCAAACAAAATATACAATTAAATAGGGTTGATTAAGATTTATTTATTGAACCTGTTTGTTTTGGTTTTTTTTATTAAAGTCACCACTGGAACATTAGGAAAGAATTTGGGCCCATAGGTTTTAGTACGCACTGCCATTTTGGGAAGTTCTCTGAGACTTGAGTTGGAACCACACACATCTGATTTGTTTAGTTTTTACTTGGTTTTTTTGTGTTTCTTTGTTTGTTTTCCTCACTGTGATCACTTGTGACTGAGACAAAATGCGTTCTTCAACATCATTGATTGTTTTATTAAAACAATTTTAAACTAGGTATTGGTTTTATCCATCTAATTTGCATCTGTATATAATATGCTTTGTCTGGTGTAGTAGTTCATAGGGCTGCTAAAATTCTAAGTCTTTGCTAAGGAAATCCCCAAATCAATGTTTTGGGAAAATAAGGGTCAAGGAGTGGGTAGACTTAAAGATTCTTGTTGGGGGAGAGGGTAGATGCAGGGAGGGAACAGAATTATTATTCTTTATCTCTAGAAAGCTATTACATTTTCAAACAGCATGATGTATGCTTTGACGTCATATGGATGTGTTTTAGTTATTTAGAATAGAAACCCACATAGTTGTCTTTTACAATTAATTTTTGTAACTTCCCAATGAGGCCAAAACCTTATTATGTTTCTTTGTCAGGAGCTAAATAGATAATTCTGCAGATTAAACTTCTATGAGTATGTTGGAATAAAAACTGATTTTGTTTAGATGGAAGTCAATACATGTGTTTCCCCTAGTCAGTGGGGACTTGATCTTTTTCTGTAGGTGATGTAATTTGTATGACTGGTTGAAGAAACTTATGATATGACAATTTTGGTTATAGGGAAGCTGGAGTTCTGTGACTTACAACTCTCAAAGTAAAATACAGCTTTATACAGTAGTCCTCATTTCAATGCACTAAACTAGATGTGGAACACTGAATTTGTCTCTAGTTATTGCAGATATTTAGTTGATGGGATGGGTAGCTTGTTCCTGAAGACCACAGGACCAGCTGGCACCTGCAGAGTGACATTGGAACTTGTGTAGGGACAGGTAATAACATTGATTACATTTTGCACTCATACACGAATACCATACTATGCATAAAAAATTAAAAAAGCTAAAACTCTCCCCAGGTCAAGTACCATTCTCTGTTAGTTCAGCTGTGTCCTTTTACAAGCTGTCTTTAATGCTTTCATTGGTTGTGTTCTTCAAAGGCAAACACTGCTCCCTTTGGAGGCAGTTTCATAATCAATAGACTTCATTACAGGCAATGTTTTCCCTCACTTTGTTCGTTTTATTAACCCTAGATGACTCTTATAATCTCTCAGGAATCTAATCCCTAACTCTCTTTGGATCACTTCCATTCCCCAGCCCCCAACTTTATCCCACATAGTTTGGAGATACCACACAATGCCTCCTAGCAAAAACTTTCAGGAATTAACTTCTCTTTGCACTGTTGAACAAAGAGTGCACTTAATTATTCATCTGATATACTTGCCAAAACTATTGCTTTTTTTTCCGTAATGACTTTGTTTCCTATTCTCTTTTACTACCTGGTCCCACTAGGAACAAAAAAAAATATATATTTTTTTTCAAATGTTTGGGAGAACAAAATTGTTCACAGGACTAGGTTTGGAGATGCAATAAGCATACAGCTGTGAAGGATGTAAGATTTCCAATTGCCTTCCTAACCAGCACTTAAAATCTCTTTGAGATGAGAGAGATACAAAAGCTAAACTGATGCAGTGTAGTGGAACACTAATTAACCTTTTTCTTTTATATTCTTGACTTGCATAATTTGATGGAATGGGTCCTTTTACAAGGACAAGATTAACAGGAAGTGATCCAATATTGGAATGATGTGACAGATTTTGGGTTTTTTCCTCACTAGAATAGGAAATAGGGCAGGGATGCAAGGATTAGCTCAATCCAACGTGCCTCAGTTTATGAAAGATCCTTAAAGGTGAATCCTGACGTAATTTGACACAAAAATGCTGTGAGGAAGGTGAGCATTAGGCAATTTACTTTTCAATTAGAGTATATTTATTACTTACATGGGCCAAAGTATTTGTAAGAACATATTGAAACTCTTGTTCTTTCTCTAACTTGCCTTAAAAGCATATCTCGGTATAATCTTATTCACGATTTCTCATCTCTAATAGTATTTTTTCAGTTCATTTAAACCAGAAGCCAGTATATCTTTTCAGATGGTGGGAAAGAGTTCTATGGTAGAAAACAGCTAAAATCGGAAACTGAAATCTTTGAACATTCACCAAGATGGAACAAATTATTGGCCTCTCTTTATTTTGTAATTAGAATGTGAACATTGAACACTGTGAGAGATAAGAGTATGAGAAAATTCAAAAACAGATTTCTTTCATTCTACTTGTTTCTGATCAGGTCAGATAATGGCAGAGTAGGAAAAAAACCCAGTGAAAGAACGTGAAAAATTATTGATGATGTCTGAAATATTGCATAGTTTCCACGGACCTATCATGACATTTTTTCAGAAGAGGGCAAGCAGCTGCCTTATTCAGCACTGCCAGACAGGGCCACAGCCAATAAATTCTGGTGCTTAAATCAGATTCTCCAGTTTTTGACATAAAAGCAGTAGCAATTTTTGGTGACTTTGGTAACTTGTAACTCTTTATATTGTTTCAAAAGCAAAATTTAGTACTGCAGAGGAATTAAAACAAACCCTCCCTGCTCATTCTGTGTTCTGAAGTACTCATATCCCAGGACCTGAATGGATGATCAGCACAGGATTCTGCCTGTACTGTTCAGCACCCTGAGGTTATGAGTATTTATTAAGAACCAAGCCTATTTCATAATTTACTGCTTTCTAAATGAGCAGATAAAAGCCTAGGAGCATAACTAGAGTTAGTGCGATAAGGAGAATTATGACTACCAAGTTTCTGCTATACTCACAATAAACTCCCGATATTTCCTGCTCATTTCAGTTTCCCTCTTGCTTAGAAATATGGATAAGCCTTATCTTGCTCAGATATTTTCTGATTTTTTTCAATGGGCAGGAAAGTGAAAAGGTTAAGATATGCCTTTATTGTGGGATTTAATGCTTAGACCATTATTCCAAAAAGTCACTTGTGACTTTTCCTTCAAAGACCAATCTGCCCCTCAGTGACTGAATTCAAAAGGTCACTCAAGATCCTGTAGTAAGTAAGCTGTGTGCATTGATCCAGTTCATAAACTTGTATAAAATATGATTCAGCGTGCATGCTCCCATGAAATACATGATTAATTGTGTGGAAAGTCTTCAACCTGAAATTTGAACACTGCTGTGTGATGCAGGAAGGAACACTTTATCTCTCTGTGGGCTAATCATTTATTTAGATCTTAGTGAGAAATCTGTTTGAGGACAGCAGATGACCATGGCTCATCCAGCCATGGGACATTAGTGTTTCTAAAGAGGTGGAAGCAGTTTATATTCCAAAAAAGACTTCAAACTCTTCTGTGGATAAATAACTGATACCAATTTTAGGTAGGAATCTCTCTTTCTAATGTAGCCCTGGGAAGAACTTGAGCTTTTGAAATGGAGGAAAAAAGAAGTGGGGAGGTTGAGAGGAAGAAGTGTTTGTGCACAAACTGTGATTCTGCTTGCTGATAGTAAAATTAAAGACAAAGCTCTGGCAATACACGGGATTGAGTTACATGACTGAAAAACATCAGAGCAGCTTTGCAGTTCAGTACACAAAGTGAGAGACCATGGGATATGATCCCAAAAACTTAGCTTGAGTTTTTTATTCAATACCCTTGGTTTACCTGCCTTTGTAATACCTTGTGTATGTTTGGGATTGCTAATGAGTAGTTTATTCTTTTCCCAATCCCTTTATGTAAGATTTCTTCAGAGTAAGAGCAGTACACACAATTCTGTTTTACTGAATGAGATGATAAAAAAAACCAAACCAACCAACCTAAACCAAAGAAAACAAAACAAGAAAAAGAGAAATAATGGATAGTTGGAAAACGTTTATAGAGATCTAAGAAAATTCTTGTTGCTACCCCTTTGTGAAGCTGGACGTATGGGTATGGGTGTTCATAAGTACGTCTGTGTATGAGACATTTGTAGTGATCAGAAATATACCTGGCATAAAAAAAAAATAAATGGGAAGAAAAATAAAATGTTCTTTTCACATCTGAATTGCAAAAACAAGGAAAGCTTTTTTGAGGGTTTGTTTGTTTTCAACCCTCAGCTTTAGCCAGACTATTATTTTCCTAGACTATTGCCTTACAGATTAGTCTGAGTTCCAGGAGGGACAATTATGATTTATTTCTTCTTGGCCCAGGTGTTGGACTGTCACACAAGCCTTCTGGAGACTGCAGGTGATCACTTATCCAAGGTTTATATCACTTCTAAGGCTGCATTTATTATAGTCCAGAGGGAGTAAGGCACTCATCTGCAAGCTATTTCTTTAACAAGCACCTTGTCTAGACCATTTTGACAACTGGAGCATCAGCTCTGTCCTTATAGCCCACCATTATAATTGAATGCGTCACCGCCAGATGATAAATATGCTAGTTGTAATGTTACAGCACTTCTGATTGTCCTGCTTATCAGTACCTTGTTCTATTCCACCTGATAGAGGAAGAGGGAAAAAAAACTTTAAAAAGCCATGTTTACAATCAAGTCATATCAGATTAAATAAACCCTGTTTTGAAGTTTATTTAATAGTCATCATCACTGGTGACACTAGAAATGCAAACAAGTGCTCTGGCAAAGCTGATGAATGAGTCATGACTAGAAAGATATATTAGTTTGGTGGGGTTTTTTTTGAAATTATGACATATTTGTACTACCAGGACATTGTTTTAATATCTCTGTGCAGTCTGAATCCGTGGTAAACAGTCAGACTGAATTTTCAAAATATGTATTAAAGAACAAAGTGGACTACAGGTAGGAATCTTACAGACCTATATCTCATCTCTCTGCTGTTTCCATTTAACTCTCACTGTATACACTACTCCTTTCTGTGTCACGTGGTCTGTGCATAGTGTATATTTTCTTAGGAAAATAGCTGAAAATAATTCTGTAATTGCAAGCTGAGAATGTGCCATCCACCCTCTGCCTTTGCCGTGTGTGCATTATATTCCAATTTTCCCTTGACTGCCAGAGTTATTTCTGTTGTCACTATGAGCAGTGCATTAATTTCTCCCTTTAGAAGAATTACTACAGCACTCCTGCAGTAATGAGGGAAGGATATGAGTCTGTGCATCCACTAGGATTTGGGGCCCCAAGATTTATATCACCATAAGAGGGAAGAAGGTATGTTTCCATGAGAGGGCAGAGCAGCGGGAGCTGCTATATTAGTTAAAAAGAAGTATTCATAACAGTGCAAGGTATAAGAGTCAAGCCAATAAAAAGCTGAGCCCTGGCTCTGGATGCAGAGAACCTGCACCTGACACAGGAATTTCTGCCAGCAGCCCAATTTGATTTTCCTCTGTAGTCAGGAAGTTCAAGCAGCTGCATAATGATTACCTTAAATGCACACACACTAAGGTGGTGGCTACTGTTGGTTCTTTCTTTCAGGTGCATCCAAGTAGGAAAAGTCATTGTTTTGGCTCCTCTGTAGCCAAATTTGAGATCTACAACAATTTACTGTACATTTTTCTGCTTTTAAGATAAATGCTGAACCCAAGAGCGGTGTATATACTTTGGAAAGTACTTGCATAATAAGGGTAGTACTCCCTAGTGAATATTTTGTAGGCCTATGCAGTGCAGTATCTGTGATTTTTCCTTTTTTTTTTTTTTTATTTGTGGTGGATTTTTCAATTTTGTTTAGTTTTAGCAATCAAGAAATTATTCAGGCTAGTGGTTACTGCAGCTGCCAGCCCACTCTGCCCTGACAGAGAAGAATGCAGTGCTCTTGAACTTTATAGATCCAATTGCATCAAAGGAGTTCTCACTGTACACATTTGTGTAATACATGATTTTATGTATGATGTATTAAAAGAAAACAAAGTTTCTCTCCTCCTTTCTTCATACCATCACTAATTTTATCTGGTTTTATCAAGGATTAGCAAAATATGAACCTAGAAGGGATTATCTACTGCTTAGTTTTGAAAAGATTCCTCCTCAGGAGAATACCTTAGAATTTTTTCACAATCTATAAAACCTACAGAAAATCATAAATTTTCTTTGGCAATCTTTTATTCGAATCAAAGGAAAATAAAATAAAGATAATTTAAATGGAAATAAAGAAGAGAGGAAATGGTGGTCTGATGGGGTTTAATGGAGAAAGCAGACTAAAAGGTTTGCTTTGGTTTAGCTAAAATAGATTTCCTGACTGTTCTAAACAGTTGTCTACTTGTGCTCCTTTTTGAGAACTTTTTTCCTTCAAGGGTGGATATTGCATATTTAAATGACTGTTTTTAAAAATGGAGCTGATTTAGAAATTCTTACCTTGAACAAACAGTCATAATTGGTTCCATTCTCTCTCATGTGCTTACCAGCTTCTTTTTCTTTTTTTTAGCTCTTAAGGGGCTAAGCTGCCAAAAGTATGCACATAACATGTCCTAATTCTGGTTTTTTGACAGTTAAATTACACAAAGCTAATATTTCGGCAAATATTAGGTTTTTAAAATTCTGCATGCATCACCCCAGTCTAATATCTAAGTTAATTATACAAATGAAGAGAAATGGGGCACAGGGAGTAAAATCCTTTTTTTAAAATTTTCTAAGGCCATTTTATGTGTAAAAGCAATAAGCAGCTATTCAGACTTCTGGTCTCCTGGACATCTTTTATTTCAGCTTTTACTAGATTTTTAGTACATAAGTACATTAGCATTTATATTAGATTTTGACTTTTATTTCTTCCTATCTTGCAGTTCTCTTCTTCATGGCATGCTTTGGGCATCAGTTACAGTTCAGGATAAGAACTCTGGTCTATTGTGAGCATTCCTTCCACAATTATATTCTTCAGTGAAGCTGTTGAAAAAGACAACAGTCATGGCAAACAGTTTGAGGTAAAGATGCATGTTAAAATCATCGCATGTCCATTTTTTGGGGTGACCCGAAACTTTTTGTCAGATGAGGAAGATTACTTTAGAACTGCGTCTTTTTTGAAACAGCGTGAAGTCAGTGGGAAAGAAATGTTTACAGATGTTTGTATTGAAACAAAACTAAATACACAAACAGCTAAATTTGCATCTTCCCTTGTCATTACACCACCACAGGAAGTGGACCTCACACTATAAAAATGAGCAGAAAAAAACCCTCCGCTTTGAGGGGCTGTTTGTTTCCTTGTTTAAATTTTGTTTTGTTAAATGGAGGAGAAAGAGCAGAAAGAAACTGATTTTCTGGTAGATGATGATGTAGCTATGTTGACCTGTTGCTGGCAAAGCACCAAGGAGTGCAGAGGTGGCTGCTGTAGTAAATGCTTTTGCTTTTTAAACTGCCTTAAAACTACAGTTATCTGGGGGAGTTACTGCACCAGAATTGTTTGTCTTCACTCATCCTTAGAAAAGTTAGACTTTTTATCTAGAGGAGATCTGACCAACTGCATGGTCAAGTTTCTAGGAAACCTGGAAAAAGCTTTATAGACAAGCTGTTTCAAACAGCCCAACTGAAAAACTGCCCTCATTTCTTGGAGGGAAGGAAGATCATTTCTGTGGTGAAAAATTTTTAATCTTAGTTTTGAATTCAAGTTTTGTAGAGATGTAGAAGTAGTTCCAAGGTTATGTCCATGTAAAAACATTCTGCTTTTGCTTCAATTATGTTCTCTCTGTATAAATGGTTTTATATAAAATGACAATGTGAGAGTCCACAGCTCAATTTCATGTATGTAGAATTGTGTCAACAGGATTTGGCAAATACATGGATACATCCAAATACATGTTCTGTGATTGCTTTAGTCGGATAACTCTGATGAAAGAGAGTCAGCTCTGCTGTAGTAGAAAGTACAGCACTGAAATCCATAGAGATACTGCTGCAGCATTAAATAAGAACCACATCCCATAGGAACACTGTTGATAGCTCATCCTTCATCTGGAGGGTACTGGAGCATATTTTGTAGTCAGTCTAAAGAATTGCTCTGTGAGATTTGATGAGGATGCACAATTTTCCTGCTTAAAGGACCCTGTAGGACCAAACACAAACACAAAAAGTGATATTAATGTCAAGTCTTTTGGACATCGGGCACTCAGTATTAAGAAGTGCAAAAATTGAGGCAGCGTGGGAAGAGAGAGGAATAAGATTTTACAACTGTGTTTTTATATAAAAGGATATTGTTTACTGTTACATAAGAACATAGTACTAAAGGGAGTCCTAAGGCCATGCACCTGTGAAAGAGGGATCACTTTCCTCTGCGTATTTCCATAACTTTTCTGTTTCCGTATCTCTGAATATAGTAGCGTCAATTTAGCCAGTTTGCAGGTCAAAATGCATTTATTTTATTTTTTTAACTTGGTAAATGTGTTCTCTGCAGTGAGAATCTAAATCTACATGAAATAGGAAAATGAGTATACATTGTCATGTTCCAGCTAGAGTCCTAAGTACCAGGCTGTATACGTTCTTTGTTACCTTTCTTTCTGGGGAGACTCCAGCCAGCTCTGATATGTCTGGATTTGAGGAATATCCCAGTAAAACATACAGAGCACACCTCACTCACCAGTTTCACCTGGACTTTCACAGATGTGGCCTCAAAGGGGTTCAAGGTATCCTGAACTATGGGACACTAGTGGTACCTGGTCAGTTCCTCTGGGCTTAGATGGCATCTTGGAAGTGCCCTCGTCTTCCTTGAAGGTCTGTGGTGCCTGCATGGTAGAATCAGATCCCATGAGACAGAAGTAGGTAACATCTGCTGAGGACCTGGGCCTTGACATCTATTTAAGAATAGTGCTGCGGCAGGGAAAGCTGTATGTGTGTTCTGATACAGATTACCTGGTAAAATTGACTGAAGTCTTCTGACAAACATGTTAGGGTGGATTCATTGTATGCTTCAATTCTACTGGAAAACGTTAATGAATCTCGCCAAGACATGCATCTGTTAGATTCCCTTCCTGTTTTGAAGCTTTGAATTATTCATGTTACTGCAATCTGGATTTCCACTGATGCTACCTTGTAAGCAAGTAATTCCCAAAAGGTAAACTGCAGGGGTGAATGAAGGTTGAAAGACATAATCTATATAAACATGAGCTCTTCAGCAAGTGACTGACAGGAAAATTCAAATCTAGTCCTTGATGTGAATTGAGAACTCTTTCTGTTGAAGCTGATGAGGGACTGATGCCATATTCTCCATTGTTAACTTTGAGAAGAATCAGCAGCATGAGTGAAAAATAGTGCTTCGAGGATCTTTAGTAAAGATGTTGCTATATATCAGGGCACTAGAGCTCAATTACTGTTTATGATACGGTATTTTGTAAGTTAGGTTTTGAACTGCTGTGACTAGAGACTCTTTCACCAGAAAATTGTATTGGAGATTTTACAACAGTTTTGAAGTTGTTAAAATGTTTTTCAAAATGGAAAATCAGTTAGACTTTGTTTCAAAACAGGAGCATAAGAAAAAAAGACCTGTTTAAACAGTCTCTGCTATAAGCACTTCCTGTGACTGTGAAGGGCTGTATAGACCCTGGAACTGAGAGAGGAAAAGGGCAAGCTTGAAAGGTGGAAGATTCCACCTCTCAAGTGGATGGACTGTATTTCATGGTTCTTGGAGTCACTGTAGTAGGGAAGTCTGTTTTTGAAAAGGAAGATGAGACATGGAAAAGCAGGGCAGGCAAGTCAGCTTCTTGTAAAAGAAATCTCAGCAGTAAAGGAAGAACAACTGACATCAATATTGCACTTGGAAAAAGCCAACAAGCTTGGAGTCTACTGTGTAAAGACTTCTGGAACTATGGTAAAAATGTGTTTCCCCTCACCTGATGTCTCAGTAAAGACAAAAAAAGCTTTTAATCCCTGAAGAATGATTGGCAATACAAGCTCATTTTCTTTCCTCTGTTTTTAGACCTGGCAAGTATAGTCCAGAATCCTGTGTATCAACTAGCTAAAGCTGAAACTGAAAGGGGTGGGAAAGGGAGAGATCATCTTTTTTGTTTATGTTTCTAAGGCAACTTTCAATGAATGAATAAGATTATTTTTCAAGATGTCTTCTTTTATTACAAAAGTCTCATGCTTGCTTTTCAGAAAAAAAACCCAACAAATTATGTGCCTGGTGCAAGGAACCTTCCCTGTGGGGTGAAGGACTTAAATATTTTGGGTCCCATAAAATAATGTAAAGCAAAGCACAGAATGTTAGTAATAAGGAGAGCTGGCAAAATCCTTCCTTTGGATCACAGACTGTGTTCTGTGTTACTGAATGTGCTTGCAGAGTGCTACCTAAATCATCACCCCGTCTTGCCAAGCCCCATGTTATTAAGTAGCAGCTGCAGTACTAGAAATGAAAGAAAAAGTCATTAAGGTTCTGTAAGGGTGAGAAATGCAGGCTCCATGCCGCAGCAGCTGCCAACTGCTGCAGTCTTGTAGGACAGTGGTTGTAGGGGTGACATTTCTGATCAGGTTATCATTAGGAGAGGGTGCTATGGATGGATTTGAGTGCGCTATGTCATATCTTCAGATTTGCAGCGTGACAAGTTCTAAATGAAATATGGTCACTATAGGAGAACTAATATTTTTTACATATCTTTGTAATGTACTGCAAGACTCCTTTCTTTTATCAGCAAAGATAACCATAGTAGTGCTAAAGATTGTGAATATGAGTAAGGAAAGTTAATTTACCAGGCATTTTGAAAAGAAAGGAAATGATGGTGGGTGATGCAGACTTCTGCAGGGTGCTACAGCGTAAGTTATGCATTTTGCAAAAACCCAAATGCAGAGAATTTCTTTGGTGTCCCTAATGTTAAAAGATTTAAAGAAAGATTAAAACTGATGAGCTGCAGTACTTCTGCATAGTTAGCTCTGGATATAGGCTGCAATTTCCTCAAGCCAATATACAAACCCACAGTTTTAATCTTATACCTTTAGGCCTTGTGTCGGAACAGGAGCTGGCAAAGTCAGTTTTTCCAAGTCTGATTCAGCATCTTCATTTGGAAAGTCTGCCTTGTTCATCATCTGAGTACATTATGGTTACATCATATACTATGCCAGTGTCTGTTTTTGTCAGTTCAGTAACATAATGTACCAGCATTGATCTGTGTAGTTGAGGATGAGGATCCTCAGGCAGGGTAGAGGCCTGAGAGGTAGGCTTTTTTCTGCATATTATTGCATATGCCACTCCATGCCCCACAACACACATAATTGTATTCTTCTGGAAAGAAGGTAGTAGAAGAAAATGTCTAAATCTGCATTTAAATTTACGATTGCATAAGAGATATATATCTCAGAGATGTTTATTAGCAGTAACCAGTTCTTGCTCAGCTTTTTAAATCTAAGCTCTGCAATCTCTGAAGTCAGTTTGCTCTTCCCCCTGCTTCCCTCCCTGGTGCCTAGCTACCTGTCCCAGTCTTGCTTGGGACAAATTTCTCTGCTGGATTTGCAACTTCAACCACTTCCACTGAATTTGGACATAGCAGGGAGTGGGTTTTTCTCAAATCCCACTGCTTTCCATTCTGTGGAGGGTACTTGTCATCTGGAGTGAGACACAAAAGCCATAGCAGTTGGCTGCTGGATGTGTAGCCAAAAGAAAAGGAATTTGTTAGTAATTGTACCTGAAATCTCTTACTTGGAGACAATAAATGGATAATGAAGAATACAGAAAGGTAAGTGATTGTTGAAGCTTGTAAATGTATAGGAAATGTTAAGTAATATAACATGAACGTAGCACTGAAGGAGAAGCTGTAGAAGTAGATCTCATTTGAGAAGCTTTATACCTTTAGCCACTCACAGAAATAAGAATAATTTTGTGTAGAGTACAAAAAATGCTCCAGAGCTCTCCACTTATGCTGCACAATTCAGTCAAACCTGAATTCTGCTTGACACGGTTCAATCATGGAGACCTAATACTTGGTGTTCCTAAGTCGTGAAGCACATTGCAGATCTGTAGAGGAACAGCTGTTTAGCAAAATGAAAAATGTAGATAACACAGGTCTAGAAAAGTATTTTATTCTCTTCTTAATATTTTGGTGATCATCAGATAAAAGGCTTTTTAGTCAGAAATGTTAGATTGTATTACTTTTATCTACTTAAAAATGGAGAGAAAACAAATAACAAAATAACCTATTGTTATGTAACATCATGCAAGTAAGTTAGAAATTGACAAAAGTAATTGCTACAAAAGATGTGACTAAGCATGGTCTGTATGAGTCCTGTCCTAGCTACCTTATCTAACTCATAAAACACAAATTTAACCATGGAATTGATTATTTACTGCACATTTAGGTAACATTTACACAGTAATTGGTCATGAAAATTCCTTTTGCTAATGCATTGTATGTCACTTGATGTAGCTGTGTCTGTATATTAATATGCCTTGTGCTTTAGGACATCCTGGATGTACCAAAGAAATGCTGACAAATCAGATCATTCAGCTGTGAAGTTCTCCTTGTGATCCCTGCTTCTCCATTATGGCTTACATTATCACAGTACTTCTAATTCAAGCTCTCACATTTTTATAGAGGTGAGTAAGAAATATTGCTTAAATTACATAGCCCAAGGAAAGCAGGCAAGGAAAATTTGCATGGGATAAAGCAGGATCTAAGGCACACCATCACAACAGCTTATTGTTTCTATATAAATAGCAGCGAGGCATGGGTTAAGGTAGACCTCACATGGTAACTGTGAGGACAGCTACTTAATTGTTGTTAAATGCATCAAAGATTTTGAAAGTAAAGAAATATTTGAAAAAGTCCAACAACTTTTTTTTTTCCCCTCCCTTCCCTGCTCCAACCTCTTTCAGGTAAGAGGAAAAAGAAGGATAACATCCAAGTAAAATAGCCCCATGATATCTGTAATAAAAAGAGAGAAGAGAGGATTTTTATAGTTTTCCATTTTAAAGCATTTTTAAGGATTAGAGTACCAGCAGGTCTCTCGTTAGCTGTGTTTTGTGCCAAAAGCTTATAGAGTCAGTACCAAATAACTAACAGAATATAATTTCAGTGTGTGCTATTAGATGTGAATAAGTGTGTATTGAGGGCAGCTCAAAACTAAATTTCACTAATGTTAATAGGAGCTTATAGAATATAGAAATAGAAACAACACTAGAAAAAGGAACATTTTCCTAGGATAAGAAGGTTTGTAAAGAGTCAGTGCTGGAGATGCAGTATTTTCCTCTTCTTTCACTGATCTGACAAAAGGATTGGATGTGGTAAGTTGCTGTGGTCTTTGCAGCCTCACAGAAAATCCTTATCTGTTTAAGTAATTTGTGGTGGACTTCAGAACTGCTTCATATGACTACCAAATGAAGTTCAACAGACTGATACTTTCCGTAAGATAACTCAAAGAGTCCATCTTGTAACTAGTCTTGTTCATGCTGTTCAGTACAGTGAGGTACATGATCACCGTGACCTTCAAATGAGTGTCACTTATTCTCTCCAAATAGTCTAAAAAAGCTAAATGGACAAGTTAAGAATTCTTGATTATAGCCACACACAGGTTATCCACTCCAATTTCTGATTTATAAGTGCTGGAACAGAAATTTATTCTTCTCCAGACAGCTTTTAATTTGGCTGTCAGATGAAAAATTAGGGCTGCTAGAGGGAACAACAAAAAAGAGTGTCTGTTGACCCTCTAAACTGAACTCCTTGTCTGAAAGCTGCTCGTTTTTTGGTATTTGCTGAGTAATAATGCATGCCTACTGAGAAATGGACCCAGTAATAAAGGCATTATTGACAGGCACTTTCCAGAAAAGAGTAGTCTGGCATCAGGCTCTCCACAAGGCGTATTAAAGTTTTGAGCTTCTTTTGTCATGCAGAATAGCTCTTTGGGAGCTGGACAGAAGATAAATCTGTGGACTGGAGTTCTCCTGTGGAAACACCAGCTTTCCCCTCTCTGGAGGACACCGTGCAATGAGGTGATCAGTGGCAATGTTCAGACTTTATGCTCACCAAGGTGTCACTGACTAAATTCCAGCTGTGAGAGACCACCGAAATTGTCCATTTGAACTAAATGCAAGTGCTCAGTTCCTGTGCAGTGAGATTGAATGAGTTAACAGGAAGCACAATTACTGCCAGAGGGGCTTCTGAAGCTGTAAACGTGCTCCTGACTGCTTGCAACACAGCACGAGACTCCAAGATCCCAGCCACATGTAATGCTAGCACTGCAAGCAGCCTGGCATTTTGAGGGAACACACAGGTCTATCCAAACTCTTTGACTGGAAAATCATTCAAGTCAAAGGATGCACCCAGCAGCAGGAGTGCCCTGGCCCACACACTGAATGGCAGCATAGATTATTTAATGCCTGTGTACTCACCAACCCTTGATTCACCTATGCCTCAAAGTGCTGTCATCCTCAGCTTTGAAAATTTTCCTCTAGTAATATCAAGAATTATGTTAGCTATTACATTGTCCTTAATTTTAAACTTGCATCAAATTGTAAATAATAAACTTCTGACTACTTGAGTCAGAGGTAAACCTATCAAAACCACATTTGCTTACAGTCTAACTAGGATTAAAATTTTGTGCTTCCTCATGAATCTCCACACAAATTTCAGAGTTGGGAGGGAAATGTGAAAATTAAATATGAAATTACCCAAGGTTCTCTGGTAGATGTATGTGTGGCTTTTTGTGAGAGTTTAGTGACTTGAATTGCCTTTTTTTTTTCCCTTCAGATCAGGATAACACTGCACATGCTTATTTCCATACCGCAATTGGCAACATAAATAATAGACTGACAGTGAATGTAAATGTGTGCTAAGATTAACCTATGTTAGACAGAAGGGGTTTTTTTTGTGGGTAGTTGTCTGCAGCAAAGGGACAGTACGAGGTGATTCAATAACATCAGTGTTTTGAAGTGTTACAGCCAAATCTACCAAAACTACTTCTGTCTGAGACCTAGGTCTCATAAATATTAATTTGTGTAAGTCCTGAGATAGGACTTTCATACCCTAAACTTTTTTTCCTGTGTTTACAGCTAAAACCAACTTGAGTTTTGCAGAGCTCTCTATCTAATAGAATGAGACTAAAATTCTCTTATTACGCGTTAATTAATATCTTGTATTATGAGCATGAAAGATGCCCACCATTGTTCAAACAGAGAAAAAGACTTTGTACCTTCAAGTGCTTACAATCTTTGGACCTCTTCCCTCCTGAAGCAGAGTTCTACAGTTGCCTGTAAAAGGTGCAGGACTTGATTCTAAATCATCCTACAAAACATTTAGGCTCTATTAAATAAATGTACTTTTGCTAAGGAGCTGAAGAAAAAGCCACCAGTATAACTTATTCCATATAACCAAGAGGGTGATTAAATGTTCCAAATATGCAGAAGTCAAATGTCCCATTTCTGCTTTAAATCTTTTCCTTTTATAGGCTGTGGGTTATACTCCCTGCTTTGAAAACCTGTGCTGTTTAGGAACAAGAATTTATTTACAGTTTTAAAAACTTGCAACTAATCTTGGATGAATAGTCTGAATTAACCTTTGGCAGAGAAGCTGTAATTTCTAAGCCAGCGCATAACTGTATTTTGCATTAGTTTAGGAATATTGGGTACTTTGAAGGGTTAAGAATGAAATATTTTCCATGATTCATATCTCTTTTAGCTTGAAAAGTCAACAACTTGATTCCAGTGTAGCCAAAAGGGGTTTTCAGTCCAAAATGTCTCATTGCTTGCAATTAATTTGGGCTCTTGCAATTAGGGTTTTGTATCCCAATGCATTAATGCATGAAAGCAGCTGCACAATGAGTAGTGCCACATGTCTGAACTAAAAATAGTCTGTGTGTATTGTTGCTGCGCAAACAGTTGTACATTTTGGTCACTGAAGATAATCTCTGTGTTAGAACAGCAGAGACACTTACGCGACGCAAATTGTACAACTGTGAGGGGACAATTGTGTGTGCCTGCTTGTGCCACTTCCCCACTCCTTTTTGTCTTAGCAAATATGCTGAATCCTGTTATTTAAATCCATGTAAAAGTACAACAAAACTTTTTGTAGTAAACATACTTAGGCAAATGGAAAAAACTTTATTTTTCATGAAGTAAGGATTTTGGAGCTTAGACAACTGACATGGTGCTTCAGGGAGGGGGGAAAAAGGCTGTGCTAGTTTAGAATGAATTCTGTCTTGCAGATGTATCTATGAGAGAGGGTAAAAAACCTTACAATGAAAATGGCATGCTTTCCAACTTTCCGAGCTCAATCCTTCTTCCACTGTGCTGGTTTTGGCTGGGGTAGAGTTAATTTTCTTCACAGTGGCTAGTACAGGACTGTGTTTTGGATTTGTGCTGAACATAGGGTTGACAATATAGAGATATTTTTGTTATTGCTGAGCAGGGCTTACACAGAGCCACAGCCTTTTCTGCTTTCTGTACTGCCATGCTGGCAAAGACATTGGGGGTGCATCAGAGGTTGGGAGGGGACACAGCCAGGACAGGTGACCCCAACACACCAAAGAGGTATTCTACACCATATAACATCATGTTCAGTACGCAAAGTGAAAGGAAGAAGGAGGAAGGGGGGACATTTGGAGTGATGGTATTTGTCTTCCCAAGTAACTACTACACGTGATGGTGCCCTGCTGTCCTGGAGATGGCTGAACACCTGCCAGACAGCTGGAAGCAGTGGATTAATTCCTTCTTTTGCTTTGCTTGTATGTGCTGCTTTTGCTTTCCCTATTAAACTCTCTTTATCTTAACCTACTAGTTCTCTGGCTTTCACCCTTTCTATTCCCTCCCCAATCCTGCTGGTTGGGGAGTGAGTGAGTGGCTGGGTGGTGCCTGATTGCTGACTGGGGCTAAACCACAACATCTGCTTACAGGTCAGTGTTTTGTGGCACCATTGAAGAGTCTTTGCCTTTCAAGAAACTCCAGAAAATTTATTCTGGTCCCCAGCCTGTTAACATTCATGAGTGACTGGGTGACTACTTTATCCAAACTTAGAGTAACCTTTGGGTCTCAAAGGCACTTTTTCTGCTTCCAGCCTTGCACCTTAATCTCTGGTCCCCATTCCAGAGTAAATTATACAGAGGAAAAGATTATGTCTAAGATTTTTTTCTTTTGTTTCTGTTCTGTGTCCTACATCTTACACTATGTACACTGGTGTCTCTCCAGTGCAATACTGCACTAGACCAGAGCCTGAGTATTCGCGCATGCTGGGAACTGCTGCCAAAGTGCAACATAATGAAGGAGACTGTACCATGTTCCATTAGAAGATAGCAGGATGGCCAGCTATCACTGCTTTGTAGGTACCAACATCCTAGGCAAGTTGTCTGTCTTTATTTTCCAAGCTTCGGTACAGTGCAATGTGCTTGACTGCCAGCAGCCATAATGGACAGACTTTGGCTGCTGCCTTTCAGCATGGACCCCTGTCTCCAGTCAAACAGCTTGGATTATAAATTTCCAGTGGAAATTATGAAACTCCATTCCTGCAAGTAAGTTATGGTCATATTTGATGGGATGCAGTTGCAGGTGGCTGTTGATTACCAAATGAAAACTGAACAGTCTGTGTGTGCCCTGTCTGAGCACAACAGAATGGCAATATTGGTGAAAAATCATGCACAGTTATAGTACTAGCACATAATTTTTAACAGAGGATGTTATAATTATGGTCTATAAACTAGGTGCTTATGACAATTTACCTGTCATTAGATAAATATCTAATGTTTTCAATAGTTCTCTTATATCTGTTAAGTTAGATAGGTTAATGGCAATATATTATCAAGCTGATACATGCACTTTCTGGTTGTCTTTCTTCCAAAAATGCAGCATCAATTGAATCCTGACAGTGGAGAAAGAGGGGCTGGGATCCTGAAGCTGAGCACACAAGAAAGGCAGGATAGAGTCAGAGAAGTGTTTAGTTTCCCATTCAGAAGGAGTCAAGAAAGGAAGTTTTTAAGTCCAAAGTGTTAGCTATAAAGAGACTTTGATTTGTGATTAAAGAAGCTGACTGCTGTTGCATCTCTTCCTAAGAAAATGGGAAACAAAGACGGATATATATCCTCTAATTAGGATTACAGCTAAACCTGGTTATTAACTACTTCTAAAGGTGAAAAACTTGACTATTTAAGTCAGAGTGACGGTTTTTGAGTACTTCTTTCTCTTATTTCAGACATTGTCTCTGCTTTTAGCTCTGTGTTCATTTGTCCTTTTTTTTTTTCTTTTTTTCCCCTTTTGAGAGTGATACAAGAGTAATATGTGCCCATGGAAGAACTTGCATTGTACAAGGGTTTCCACTCCGTGTTGCCGGACAAATAGATGCGGTTCTGGCATCTCATTTGTGCTCATTTGGGTTTGTTTACTGACAGTAAAACAACAAATAAACAGAAGCTGTGAGACAGCAAATTTTTTTATTTGTACTTTTGCCAAGATGTACTTCTGTGCTCTCTCTGTGCCAGGATTTTCAGTAACGATGGTGTTAAACTGTCCCCTTTTCTCCCTCTGGTCATAACTAGTAAGCTCATTTGTTTTTATTTAAATCGGCTACTTTAGAAATGCTGTTATCAGTTAAACCAGCTTCTCTTTTCCAGAATAATATCATGGTTGTGTGATTAAGTCAAAAGTTCAGACTGCAAAAAAGACCTTGTAATGTAGAGCTAGAGAAAAGGATGTATTAATTTCAAAGTGTATCAAAGATTTCTGTGTTTCTCCTTCTCTTTACCATAGTAGTTTGTTAGGACAAATTTTAATGCACTGGTTTGGCCCTAGGAATTTCAAGGTTCTGAATTCTGGATTTTCTCTTTTCTGGAGAGTCTTAAAGACCCTATACAACCAGCATCCCTTTACCTAAGTTTCATTCTCAAACTTTTATTTATAGACCATGAATGAAGAAACTAAAATATTTGTAAACACAGATAAAAGAATTAGGATTCTTCAAGAATATCTAGAATTGCGGGTTGTGTGCCTTCCAAAAAATAAGTGGTAGATATTGACCTGTGTGAATTTCTCTGTGGATTTAGATAAAAGTTTTGAGAACCAGCCCTAGGCTTCAAAGCCTACCTTCAAGACCATGTACACCGTGCAGGGTACTTGGGAAAGTTTCATGACTAAAATGGAATCCAAACATTTGGGTTTCAAAACAGGCACCTAAATGTGTCCAGTTAATAAACTGTCAGCATTATTTTTTTGCATCTAATCTGTCTCTTCACTTAGGTCTTGGTGTCTATTTTTCATCAGAATCTACATCCTAGAACCCTCTCTTTGTAGATTGTGGAAGGAATGGAAATCTCTTTTGAGTATAGAAGCGTCCTTGACTAGGCTGCCTGTCCAGCATGTCCAGCATACAGGGGAATTTCCTTCTCTGCTTGAAGAGATATGGAAACAGAAGGATGCAGGATATCTTGGAAACTGGGCTCTCTGCCCCTCTTCCCCCATCTTTTTGTTTTTCAGAAGCTGCACCAGCCTGAAGTGTGGGGATAAAAATGCATTGTCCAGTAAATCAGAGGATGATAATAAGAAGGTATGCGACAATTTATTAGCTTATTGTTCATCATCTGTCTGGGATGGAGAATACCCCAAGTATATCAGCATCTGATACTGAATAATAGCTGAAGAAATAATATATTCAGTGTTGAGAGCGGGAACTGAAAAGTAGTGCTCCCACCACTACCTTTCCTGGACCACAATTCGTCACTGTTTCCTTTGCTTACTGTTCCTCAGGCTGTGGGCATCTAACCTTCACTGCTGCAGAGACACTCTGTCTCAACAGCAGAAACAGAATGTCCTCCCCCATCCTCATTTTTGCACAGAAATATCCATGGTTTGACCAAAGTCAAACTTTCAGGATCTTAGATTCAGGGAAAACTTGTTTGTGAATCCCAAGCCCCCTTGTAGGTGGTATAACCAAGAGAGATTGCAGCTCAGTCCATGTATCAATGCTTTTGGCTATGCTCAGTTATGGGATAGTTTTAGTCTTCATTTTAGGTTTGCTAGTAAATAAATAAAGGTGTGTGTTGACTCATAGTTGCTTAAACAAATGAGCTGCTGTTGTTACATCTCCACTGTTTTTACTGCCTTGTGCTTCAATGCCTATATGCTACCATCTAATTTGCCTTTTTTTTTTCCCCCATATCCTTGGAAAATTCAGCCTTGAGGAAAATTGGATGCATCTGGAAACATTCAAAAAGTGAAGATTCCGACACAAACTTTGAAGAGGAGGGCTACGTGCTAAGACATTTCAGGTTGCAGGATAAAGCAAGTAATACAGGGGTTTGAAAAATTTCGGTTTTGGATTCCAACACCTAAATTCCATTTCATGCCCACATTAGGCACCTAAGTCTTGCTTTTTCCATATATTCCAAACAAACAATAAGGGGGTTCTAGCAAGTATTCTTTATAGATATACTCCAGTTCCTGATATTGTAGTTCTCTGTAAAATTGAACGCATTTACTTTTAAAGTAAAGAAATGTTTAAGAAAGGAAAAACCTCTTTTTAGGAAAGCATCAAAATGCCAAAATAAAATCTAGACCCCCAAAAAATCTTAATATCTATAGTTTCTGGTGCATGGAGAACTGGACCCACTTAACTAGTGGTTCATTTAGACTTTCAGAAAGCTGTAGTATTCCAATAAAAATATGCACGTTGCTCGTAGTGACTTGCACTAAGATGGTGTTCATGTAGCCCAACTTCTGCATGAGAGACATTTCTCTGCCCTAAGAAAATGTAGACACCTAAATCCAGAACAGAGGATGAAACTTGGCAGCTACAGACTAGCACTTATTCCCCTCAGGGGAAGGGGAAATGCATCAGAAAAGTATTAGCTAACTTCTAACTTTCCGAATATGAGCTGCGGCAAGAAGCAGAGGTGTGAGAAATCACAGGATGACAGTGGAAATCTTTGGCCGAATCCCACAACAGAGGAGACTGAATGATCAAAGAGGAGCTCTCAGAAATCTGCGAGTACAGTCCTGCATTCTGTGCTGAACAGGAACACTGAGGCAGTGTGCTGCAAGCTCCTGGTGAATTAAAACAAGTGGTATTGGAACAAGAGACACAAATAATGCAGATATCCAAGTAAGCAACTCTGCTGTGTACCGCACTATTAAAATGTGATGCAAGTAATGGAAGACTGTTCAAGCCTGTGTATCAGGGTCAGAACTACTTGCACCTATCCCACTTCAGGAACGTGGGAGAGAAAAGAAAGGAAAACAGCAGTAAGGAAAGATTTAAAATGAAGGGTTTAAAATGCATACAGCTATTTAAGTTTTTTTTTCACTGAAAAAGTTTAATAAAAAGTGGGGCACTATCTAATCAACCTGTGACTGAGCTGAAGCTCTTACCTACATTTTAGATAAGCCATGCTATAAAAAAGAAGTTAAAGTACTTTGTCTGAACCACCTCAAAATACTGCTTAGAAGTATAAATTTGACCAAGAATTAGGAAAATAAGTCTTGTAAACCATGAAGTCTCCCTAGGTGAAATAAGGCACTAAAGGCACTTGATTTCCAATGGCAGATAACTATTTGATGAGTAGTATAGAGGGCTATTGATAGCCAATAAAAAAAAATCTATTTTTGTTTGTTTGTTCAAGTGAAATTAATTATTTACAGGCAATGGTTTTGCAGTAAATAAATTTATTTCTATGTAAATGTAAAGAGCAACTCTTTACATTTTACGTTTACATTATATTTACATTTTACATTTACAGTTGCTGCATTGCAGCAACTCTTCACAGAGCATAGTTTGGTGGGGCCTGTTTTGCTTGTGGGTTGTTTTGTTTTTTTTGACTGGGAAACCCAAAGGAGTCTAAATATAGATAATGTGGATCTGAATCAAAAATTGTTTCCTTTCTGTTTGGTGAATTGACAAGCTGAAAACAATTTATGAAAGAAAACAGGCAATTTAACTGTAAAATGTGAACTAGTCAATCCAGTGAGACCTGATTGAAAGAAGGATGAAAACAAGCATGGAGTTCCATTAGTAACAGTAACGCACATTATGGGGGAAGAACACAATGCTGCTACGCTGATTAGAAAAATAGTATGTACCATTTCTTTATAATAATGCTAGAGTATTAAGAGGTTGTTTACTTTAAAACTTGCAAATATTAGTGCTTTGTACAAACGTGCTGGTGGCTTTCTCCTGCAACACCTTGTTGCCTGAGGATGGTTCCAGTCAGCCTCGATTGTGCAATCCCTTCCAGGGGGCTGGCAGCCTGGACTGCTCTTTTCCTTCCTCATGCTCTCAACAAGTCGTGCTTCTGAACTCCAGACTGACAGGTTCAAATGCTGTGTCACCAGGCAAGCAGGACAAAGGGTCTGCTTGTTCCTTTTTGTATTTGGAAAAGCAAATAAAGAAAATAAATAGTTTTATTAAGAAGGCAAAAATAAATGACCCTTTCCCACCAAAGCAAAGTAATGAGAGTGAGTTGGAATGAAAAACAGGAGCTGGAAAGAAATGTTTTCCCTCTTTGGCCAGTCTTCTCACATGCAAGTCCTTTCCCTAAAGAAATATTGCTGGATTTCTCCATTTTTTCCATTCCCAGAGAATCTCTTTTAGAGAGAGGAGACCTACTCTCTGTGCAGTATAATGTCACGGCCTAAGGTTACTGTAGATTATGGTTCAGGGTGCTCTGGTGCTATAAAATACTGAGAGACAAAACCCTACATAAATCCTGGGAAACTTATTACTGGCTTCCTTATCATATCCAGACTCAGTAATGGGCCACAAAAGAATAATAATCCCAGTGATTACTGTGCAGTAGAAGCTAGACTAGCCCTTTTACAAAAACAAAGCATTATTTTTGGGGCAATAATTGCTCAGATTTGCTTGTGCTTGAGCAGTATAGTTTATGGCATCTTTTTTCAACTTTATACTATTTCAGCTTTTATTATTATTGTTATTATTATTATTTTTAATCTCCGACCATAACAACCAGGGATAACCTACTGTCTGCAGAAATTATCTGGATGTGAACAGTGACATATAGCCTAGAGAAACAGGAATTTGGGTGGGGGCAGGGCAGGAAAGAAGGGTCTAGATGCAGTACTTAGAAACCAGCCTTCTAAATTTTATTAGCTTTATTATGAGATGATATAGAGGCTGCCAATACTTGTTGAAGTTTTTCGATGAACCCTTCATCTTCTACAGGGTTTTTTTCCGTTTTTTTTCACCACAGATTTAACCTCCCTTCTGTCTTACCTTTGTTGCTGCTCTTCACTTACATAGCTTTTTTCAGCCGTAGACTAGCTGAGAAGTGTGAAAAAATGAATATTTACACGTGGCACAAAATATTCAGAGGTCTGCCAGCTTTTTTTATTGTACTAGCTGTACAGATAGGAACAAAGTATATGTTGAGTAAACCCTCTAATTTCTGAAAGTTATCAAGGAAGACTTGTACCGTACCAGGAAGAATTTCTTCGTAGAATGGGTTGTCAAGCCCTGGAACAGGCTGCCCAGGGAGATGGTGGAGTCACTATCCCTGGAAGTATTCAAGGAATGACTGGCTGTGGCACTTAGTGCTCTGGTTTAGTTGACATGGTGCTGTTCAGTCAAAGGCTGGACTTGATGATCTTGGAGGTCTTTTCCAACCTTAATGATTCTATGATATGAAAAGCAAGAGCAAGGAATACAATCCTCTGTTCAGTCGGTAGCTGTCCTAGAGTACTGTGCCCTGTAGCTAATTCTTGGGCTTAAATACATCAGGCAAGTCTCTGGTGCTGCAATGGTTACCCAGGGTTTAGTGACAGAGCAGTATCAAACAGCTGCCCTTCCTCAAGAAGGTCATACTAGCATTAGTGACATGACTATTTGGAATGATAAATGAGCACACAGGGGATGGGGCACCGACTTAAAGACGACAAGTAGGAATGGAACGGAACTTGCCCAGAGCAGATCCTAAGTCTTCTTCCCAGGAAAAAAATTTGTCCTGTGCTTTTTTGGCCATATATATAGTAGATAAAATTATGCCATTTCTGATACTTCTACCAAATAATTTCTTAACAATAATATCTGTTTTGAATAACTTTGGAAATTACCAAAGTTATTAAAAAATACAACTTATTGTAATGTTTTAAATTAAAATAATTGCAATCTCTTAGAGAGAGTCTGTAGTTGATTTGGTTGGGTTTTTTCCCAAACAAAATTATTGCTCTTCCTCTTTTCTATTTCAATATTATGTAGTAAAAAAAGAAAATGGGAAAGTCAAATTTAACAACACTGCCACAATTACTAATGACCCAGTTTCATTGCAAGATGCAAAAATATCTGGAAAGTCTATTTTTGTTCAATATGGCTTCTGTCATTCTTAGAAGATGCAGCCATATCTGATAAAAATATTGTATTTAAAACTTAAGTCGGCTTGTTCCAGTTCCACTAATGGAATCTGCAAAGCTAGGAAAAAGTAAAAAGGACCAAGTTAACACGAAAAATTACTGACCTGACAGAAATTAATAGTTTTGTAGTGTGACAGGTTACCAATGCTTTGAGCCATTGGCAGTAACTGGTGTTTTCAAAGATGATGTAAATGAATCCTTCTCCAAGTTTAGAAATCAGTATAATGCATGTCAGGTGCAGATTTCTGCTGTCTGTTTCCTCATCACCCTACAAAGAGAAGGGCAGGGGTTTGAGTAAGTCTGTTAAGGCAATGTTCTATTGGCCAGGACTCCTCAGTTGCTACCATGTATTGCTCCAGGTAAACATACCTGAGAAGTCAGCTACTTGTGAATACTAAAGTCAGCATCTAATGTGCTTTTTGGAAAAAAACATCTATGGTGAAACTGCTATTACATGGTTTTAAATTAATTTCTATTTTGCTTAGGAAAAATTAGGTGGCTGAGAAATGCAGTTTTGTTGTCAAAAAGCTAGGTGAGCACAGAATAATTCTCCATCATAGATACAACCTTTCTGTGTACTAAATTGCTAGTAAAAAATGTGGTAATTAAACATTAAAATTCTAAATGCTATCTAGCTTACAAATTTAGGTTTGGCAAATGGGTTTGGAAGAGAAAAGGCAACACATATCTACAGCCCCAGTACAGGCTGCTCCATCCCAGGCTTCACTTTGTCCCCTGTGGCATGGTAGGCTTGGCTGTGTGGGTATTCTTAATATTCTGTTTAGCTATCCACAGCCAATGCAAAGGAACAAGCTTACATTTTATTCTGAAGTCCCTGTTAGAAATACAGCTAATCAATTCCTAGTATTAATGATAGATACATAACTATACCATGAATATATGCATTATTTCATATTAGCTCCATTCCCAATATCGTACTGAGCAATGTGAAAATGAAGATAGGTCATAGTTCATTGAAAAGATAAAATAGGAGCAGTTTCGAGAGAGTGTAATTATTGTAACTAACAGGAATTGCCTTTTTTTTTTTTTTCTTTAATATCCATGCTGGCATTGAAATACAAAGCTCAGCTTATTCAAATGAGAGTAAAGGGACTAAAGGTAGGTGATGCTGACCCTTTAGGGATGGTAGTTAAAATGAAGTACCAAAAGAAATTATCACATAAAGATTTGGTGTGTAACTCTTGCTACAGACTGATATTTCAGTCCTTTGCGTGCGCCATCCTTTCAAACAGTATTTGTCTTGGCACTTCATTGTCCTTTCCCACACAGCCTCACTAGGGTTTTTGGGAACTGATGGTATTTGGGAGGATCCTTTTCTTTAAATATCTTCCTTTGTAACAAAGCTCATAACATAGGGGAAGGCCAAACCAAGAAAACTAATACAGTTAGGAAAGAAAGGAGGGTAGCCACAGCCAGTACACACTGGCTGTGGTAAGGGAGCCACTTTTCCATTTGAGAGGTTTTGTGGATTTGAGCAGACCAAGTGGAACAACCTTCTATTTTGGGACTGTGAAAAAAACGTAGAAAACCCTTCTGGTATACCTTTCTCAACACTAAGTGTTCAACCATCAGAGGGAAAGTATAAAGAAGAGTTTAAAAAAATCATTTTGACTATGCACATTAAACAGACAGGGAATATTAGACCGAAGAAAACCTTGACCCCAAGGAAATCACTAAATAAATGTTTCCTTCACAGGGAAATGTCTTCTACTTATCGCTTTCAGCATTAGATCTTTTTTCAAATCCAGCTTTTATTCTGGTTACAAAGGGGAAAAAAAATTAATATTGAAAGGTTTATCCATCAAGAAACTGCCAGTGATATCACTACTACTCTGTCATCCTCAGCAGAATTATTTTCATTATGTTCTTTGCAAGCATGGAGAACAAATTATAAGAAGACCATCTGTTACTGTGTAGTACTACACCTGCTTAGTTGTCTTCTGGTGTACAGTCTAAAATATTAAATGTCATCATTGGTATTGCATCTGCCACAGTAAAAATAACAAAAATCTGAAATGAAAGCTTGTGCCAAAGCTTAATACACATGCAAACCACAAAATTTTCTTCTGCGAACTGATGGGGAAATTTTCTCAGCTGGAGACCTCAGATCTTGCTCTAAAACCTCTAGCCATTCAAATAACTCCTGCTCTGGTGGCAAGTGAGTTCTTTTGTTGTAATGCTACAGAGTAAATAATAATGGTTTCATTTTTGAAGTATTGTATTGTCTAAAACAGTATTTATAGGAAATCAAAAATGAAGTAGTAGCATTGAACATCTGCCATATCAAAGCATATCACCTAAGATGAGCATCTCAGCATTGCTAACTTGCAATGAGGTGCTCTCAATCTGTAGCTTCCTCCACCCCAAACTTCATTAAAAATGGCTGAAAAGAGTCACTGTTCCTTCTAAATTCAGTCAGAAAGCCACACAATGAGAAAGGGCTGCTCCTTGTCACACTGAGAACATCCTACATTGCATCAGTATGGCGCCCATGACAAGTGAAGATCTGGAGACCATGCACATAGGAAATTAGCCTATGGGAAAATAATGACCTTTCTGAGAAAGTATGTGAAAATAGTAGAAATGTCTACAATCTGGCAGAAATCAATAACATAATAATTTTCACATATGCTACATTTACAGTCAATTTTAATTTATCTTTTAGCAACCCAACACAAAGTAATGATAAGATGTGAGGTGTAAGAACAAAATTTAATGATAGACATTTTTTCCTAATATTGTTATGTGTAGGGATAGTGCTTCTGTCATTAGAATATACATACACAGAACTGTTTCACATGCTAGCAGACAGATTCAAAAAATATACCTACTCCCCGACAAACTTTCTACAAGTGTTAATCACCTCTGTCTTTCATCTTCATAGACAGAAAAATACCTTCCCACTATGTGAACATGTGTCAGATAGGATTATAAATGTTCCATTACTACTCTCACAGTAAAATATTGCACTAAAAAATACTAGCTTTTAACAGTGTTCCCTTTTGCCTGTTCTTTCCTTGGCCATTTCCTACCTCATTTGTTGGTTTTGGCTACAAATGCAAACCTGAACTTTTATTTCACCACATACAACAGGACAGATTTTGGTGACAGAAGCCTCCTGAGTTCCCAGAATGAAATTACAAACTACATTTGGCATGAAACTGTTAAGTCTTTGTTTTAGAGCTGGGTAATGCCACAACGCCCAAGGAAGGATGTCAATGTAGTGTCTTCCTTCCCAGTCCTCCTTGATGGCAGAAAAGAAGATTTGCTACCAGCAGCCTTAGGGGCTTCCTCTTATAGAGTAACCCCTGGTCAGGCAGGTGTGAGCAGGCAAGTAACAGTGACTGTCAGGGCTGGAAAGAGATTCAAGAGTGGCACAGTGAGTGCATTCAGTGCCAGACACATCCAGGCAGGAAAAATGGAAGCACATCAAATGAAGCCTTATACCTCACCCACACAAACAGCTTTTGCTCAGGTCCTTATGATTTTGAATTACTGGATTCTTACTCAGTCTTTGAATTCACACTTAACTTTCTGAAAGACTGAATTAGTTCCATGGGAAGTCGTTCTTCTGGGAGGTATAGGCATAGGCTAGAACAGACCAGTTCACTGCTCCTGAGGCATTAAGAATGCTCTGCATGCACATACAAATCCCAAGATCCATTTCCCTCATCACTAAAAAAATACTGAAGGAGGAAAAAAGCGCGTAAATACTGAAAAAAAAAAGATAATGCAAAGGGTTTAGTCTCACACCACAAATATGACAAAGATGACATTGTTTCCCTGATGTGAAAGGTCTTGAGAGGAGTGAAGCTGCCACATCTTACCTTTAACATTGTGCCCCTTGGTGTAAGCAAAGGAGGCCGAACAAGCTCCCCATTTAATACACATAAGACTTATTGCCAGATGCATTTTCTAAAACCTAGAATGGCAAGTTAGATAATCCATTTGGATTTTATGCTGATCCTGCCGAAATGCTTTGTTAGATCTCAGTTGAGCTTCTGCATTCCATTGTGGCTCCAGCCAAAAAGAACCTCTAGTTTTGCAAAATTCTTGATTTTGGTATAACTTCTTTCCTATTAAGAATCAGTCGACCAACAGAAAATTAAGTAAATCTACTGGGTGTTGATGAGACTGTCCCTTGCTCCATAGCCACGAAGGGCCTTTACACCATGAATGAAAAACAAATTCATAGAATGCTTTGATATCCTTCCAATAAAGCCTCACCACATTCAAAGTCTCATAAATTCTGTTGCTTGAAAAGCAGCAGAACGTACTCATATGGCTTTCAGCAGAGGAGCTGCTGGAAAGGGCTTTCTTGTTTCAAGAACCTTTGTAGAATGCGTTATAAAAACAACGGTAAATCTTCCCTGCACATCCATTAAACACCAGAGTACAAACCACTATTATCTGATTTCTGTCCATGCAATACTATTGAATTTCCAGTGAAGATGGTGAAATCAACAAGGTAGTAGGAAAAAAGAAATATGACTCTCCTGAACAACCCTGAATGCAGAAACATTCAAAAATTGAGGTTTTACAGAATCATAGAATCACTAAGTTTGGAGAAGACATCCAAGGTTGTCAACTCCAACCTTTGACAGAATACCACCATGCTAACTAAACTGTAGTGCTAAGTGCCACATGTAGTCATTTCTTGAACACTTACAGGGATGATGACTCCCCCACTTCACTGAAAGGGTAGTTAAGCATTGGAACAGGCTGCTCAGGGAAGAAATTCTTCCTGATGTCCAACCTGAGCCTTCCCCAGCACAACCTGAGGCCATTTCCTCTTGTCCTGTTGCTGGTTGCCTGGGAGGAGAGACTGACCCCCCCCTTGCTGCAAGTTCCTTTCAAGTAGGTGTAGAGCATGATAAGGAGGGTCTCTCCTGAGCCTCCTTTTTACCAGGCTGATTCTGAACTAAAAACAATATGGGGAGCTGTTTAGAATGCTGCTCACATCCTGCTCCCCACTTTAGCAAGGAATTCTCATTCTCTGTACCTGAGTCCTTTTTTCATTTACCCGACTGAGAACTTGGTATCCCTGTGCTGCTACCTGACAGCCTGTTGTTACCTGTGGATAACAGGAAGTGTATTACAACTTTGTTTTCCACTGTATTTTATATTCACTGAAAAAACTGCTACATCTTTTGGGGTATAGAAAACCTTAAAGAAAAGTGAACTCCACTACTTAAAGTAACATTTGAAAAACAATAATCAAAGCAACCTAAAAGCTTCACAAACCCAGAAGCATGTGAACTTCCTTACATAATTCTACTGGTATATCTTATGACACAGCCAATACACAAAGCTATTTTAATGGGACCTATAATAGGTTTTTAATATTAATACTCCTATAATACACTTTTTTCTAACCATCACTTTTAGAGGCTTTTGTAGCTAGATGCATAAGATGAAAAGCAATTCAGAGTGTCTTTTTCAGCTTTAAATATCAAACAAACTACTAGGGAGGTAGATTTACCTTCTGAACCAGGACACAAGAGAAATAGATATAAAAGAGAATTGATAGCAGAAGGATCTTCAAGAAGTCGTAAATAGAAATTTTTGTTTTCTCTACATCTTTCACTGCTTTCTTTTCTGGACAGACTCCCAGACTTGGGGGCTTGCTAGTGTATCACCCCTGCACTTCAGGCAAATTGAAAGCTTTCATTCACGAAGAAATTAATGCCTGGTGATACTCATCAGCTTTTGCTCATAAACTCCATAAATCAAGGTTCACTAAAAAAATAAATATCTTTCTAACATTACAAACATTACCTATACTTGATACATTTGTGCTCATCCACAGGTGCACAAGACAAAATGAAGTCTAGCACTTCTAGCAATTTTTAGTGTTGGAATGAACATCAAGAAGTCTGTTTCCATAATATATTTTGTAAAACATTATTAAATAGTAGCCACTTAAATCTTTTCATAAGAGGACAGAAAGTTTTCTGAGATCTAACCATATATTCACTCTGCATAAGTTGGGGAGACACTTAATGATTTCTCATGTGCAGACAGTTAGTCTGCCTTTATACAGAAATATATATGTCAACATACCGCACCTACAGCTGAGCATATCACCTACAGCTCAACAGCAGCACCTCCATGATGTGTTTACAACCCATTGCTCATATAGTTTATACCACTGGAGATCTAAGACAAGCCTTGAAAAAAAGCATTTTAAAAAGAAAATAAAATAATAAATGTAAGATTGGGGAAAAAAAAAAAAAAGAAGGGAACAGCTTCTCTTGCTGCCTGGGGTTACTTAACTTGATTGCAATATTCATGAGTGACACAGTAAAGGGGCAATGGTTCTTAACATGGCAAAACCAAAACCATTTGAATTTTCTCAGCTCAACCACCATTTGGGGCGGCAGTGTACCAGAAACACAGGCAGAATCCCAAGTTCCACTTCTGACACAGAATTTCACCTGATTGATGGCACCCTGACTGCTAACTTGATACTTGTCTGAGGTAAAAATCACTTTTCAGGCCTGCCCTACTCTGGTTCACATACTTCAAGGGTCCCTGTAGACCATATTTTATGCAGTGGGCCTTTATGTAGTTTTGTGTAAGCTTCCAAGGACATGGTTATAAGAATTTTTTCTTTTCTTCTTAAATTTATTATGTTCAGGTTAATCTTTAAAGTTTACTTTGCTCCAAAGCGTCTGTAAGGATGAATGTTTGATTGTAATGTCTGAAAGCTCTTAACCATTTCCTTATTTGCACAGTAGAAGAAAGAAAAAAAGAAAAAAGTTTCTTTTAATGAGACATTCCCCATGATGAGAATATTTTGAAGAGCTGCAAACATTACTGTAACAGTGGCATAAGTCAAACCATTCACTAAATGCTTTACAAGTTGTAGTTTCCTTTGCTAAGCATAATACCTTATTCTGTCTGGAGTTCAAAACACTTTTCTAAGATGTTAAGCCACTTCCCACAAACTTCACTCTCAGGAAGTTTGAATTGGCTGTTTTTCCAAAGAGGCTTGAAGGATGCCAGTGTTCTCAGCTTTGTAAACTCAAAATGAACTTGTATTCATGTTTCAGATCAAATGAATGGCTTGAGTTTTATGTTTTATTTTTTAATCACCGTGGTGGCACTTTGGAATCCAAATATCCAGTTCTCTTTTTCTCTTTTTTTTTCTTTGTGAGCATTCGCTCTCATATTTTGCCTAGTCTGTTTGACAGAACCATTAGCTTCAGACTTTTCACAGCAAAAATATGCAAACACAGATATTGCATTTCTAAATCAGAGGCTGAGGGGGAACTCAAAAAGGCTCCATAACAATAAATAAAAGAAATGATAATCAAATGAAATAAATGATACATAGTGGTCTCAACATACCTGAACAGATCCACTGAAAACTGTCTCAAATTTATTTTCTTTTTTTTAATCATACTTATTAGATTTATAAGCCTTAGACATTTTTATTTAAATAATGAACTAAGTAGCAGTGATAACAGCACTAGCAGCAATATACTTTGCTTAGCTCTGGAGGAAAACAAACTGAACCAACCAAATAAAAGAAACGAAACAAAACAACTCAGTAGTTAGCCCAAGGACTTCAAGAGCAGTATCAGGTCAAAAGCAAATACAGCTGCTCATGGATATAACACAAGAGAATTTTTATGTGTACCCCGTGTGAACAGTGAGCAAAAAAGAAACTAATAATACCAAAAAACCCACACTTGAAAATTTGAGGCATAAAAAAACCCCACACTTGAAAATTTGAGGCATAAAAGTCTTAGGTCAAAATTCTAGCACAGCCTTATGGACTACTACTCTGTATGTAGAGTTGAGACAGGGTTGTCTCAAGGCCCAGCCAAGGACAATCTATTCTGAAGGTATTCAGGCTTGTCAGCCAAGGGGCCATTGTCTGCACAGAAATAATGTGAAGCAGTCATAGTTCCTATTTTCAGCCATGAACTAATGGAAGACAAGGGTATTTACTGTCTCTAAGCCCTTCCTGAATTGCATTGCACTAGTTTACTCTTCCACAAGAGCAGCGTCCTGAATTTCCCCCCTCTTTCAGATCTTCTGTCCCACTTATGAGTGTTCTCACTTTGTGAAACAAAAGCCGGAATGACTCAACTGTCAGGTGTGGATTTAAGAGACTACAGGATTTCCATTCAGTCACTAGATAGGATTATTTGAAACAGGGGGTGGAAAATAGAATGAAAAGAGCACAGGGAGGCAGTGCTGCTGCCTATTCATTGTCATCTGGTGCACACAGTCCATTACACTTTTCGAGACAGCCTAACAAACTCCTCTTAGTGACTGGAAGGATGTGCAGCTAAGCTGAATATATTGCTTTTACCTTCATACCTTATGTGCATCAGACACCACCCTGACATAGATAGAGACTGGGTCCCTCTGAAACATATTTGGATTCATCAAATTTATTACAGTTAATAGCAACAACTGTCAATAACTAGAAATCAGACAGAAAGCTTTCCAGAAGCTCAAAGTATCTCCCAAATTATTGAAAGAACTGTAAAGGTTAATGTTTTTACACATTTTCTATGTTTATTCATTTGAAGGGTTGGATGTTTGAGTGGTTTAAAAAAAAAAAAGCTTTAGAAAAAATCAAAAGGAAACCCTAGAAGTCTTCAAAGAAACACAGCTACTACCAAACATAAACCAGCACTATAAAACAGTCACAATCACATCATTTAAAAATTGTTTTTCATGTAACTGAGCTACACTACAATAAATATTCTGGACAGTAGATGTCCTAATTGTAACTTGGCAACATCTTTTGTCTGCACCAGCATATTCAAATAAAGTGTCACACAGTTATTGGGTAAAATCCACCTTATATGGCAAAGAAAATACTTCAATTTGAGATATGCAATAAGCAACAAACACATAATATTAGGTTTTGTTTTGGAGATAAAATAAACATACAAAATGTGAATCTGATAAATGTTCCACAGCTGTCGGGTTAAGTTTTATTTTAAGAAAATATTTGTGACATTTTCCTTGTCTTAATGACATGGACAGGTAGAAAGATCCCTGAACTGTCAATGTGATATTCCCAGCCAGGGAATTTATCATTAAAGCTGGTGAATTTATTCACAAGACAAAAGTAACAAGACCGTTAGGAAGATCAAAGATAACCTCCACAGCCAATCAGTGTTGGAAAGGCAAGTCCATCACACCGTGTTAACACAAAGGTCAGATAAGCCCTTTTTCATATAAACAATAGGCAAAAGTGCTCTGAGACTCTGAGAGCCCATAAACCTGAGACAATATCTAAAAATGGATTCAAATTTTCTCCAGGTACCATCCAGCCTACTAACCAGTCCTCTCCAGACACAAGTTTTGTTGGCCAAATAAATGCAAATGACAACTTTATTTACTCTATTGCAAGGAAGGAAGAGGTAGAGCATGAGGAAATGCTACAAGTCACAGTATAAGAAGTATAAATAGCTTTAGGTTTTAGAAAATATAAGCCAGGGAACTGAGCATTTCTGGATAACAAACACAAGGGCTCGTTTTAGACAAATGCATGCAGAAACTCTTAAAATAACTGACAGTTTTACTTTGAGGTTCTACTTCACTGTTTTTCCAAGCTATTTTGGAAACTTTTGAAATCTGTCTTTTCTGGGGAGAATAAATTTCAGTTGCAAGAAAAATTTTATTCCACCATTGTCTTTTAATAACAAGAGACAAGCTGCAGTATATTAAGAGTACCAGCTTATCATTTTCTACAATTATCCAATACATCCAAGAGAATTTAAGTGGGTCAAAAATATCACAGAACTAAACAATCACTCAAAGTTTGAGAACTTCTTGCTTCTGGAAAATACCAGAGACGCCAAAACAGCTTACACAGGTCAGAAGGAAAAATTCAATGAATTTTTTCTTGATACAGACACTGTAACAAAGAAAGAGTCAGATTTCTTGGCTGATGGATTCCAGAAATACAGGGAAAGAAAAGGTATTTGAATACAGATCATTAAATTATATTTAAAAATCAATTAAAATATATGTCAGTGTTGGTTCTAGACTTCAGACAAAGATTTGAGGGTGAGGAAAAGAGAGAGGGTAAGACATACCGTGTGTTTATCTGAACCTAACATGCAAAGTAGATTCACATCTGATATTTCCAGCTACTAATACAACTTCAGTCTAAATCTCACAGCAAATGCACAGTAGTCACCACATGTTAAATGAAAATGTTTCTTCTCTGTTCATTGAACTGACTACATCCCTCCACCCAAATACCTGCAAGTGTCATTAACTAAAGCAAAGCATGCCCTGAAAAAGGAATTACTGTTACTAGATCTGAGCAAGGCCACTGGGAACTTTTGTTTCCAATCAAACCTAAATTAAACCACACAAGTGGACCGTATTATGATGTTCATTTCAAATACCTACAGATTCTAGATTTTAATTCAGAATACAATCCATTATATAAGAAGATAGTAAAACATGCAGCTTTTGGACCATACATGCTTTGATTGCCAGGTTACACTCAGTATTTCAAGCTGGTAAACACTATCAGCTGAGATAAACAGGATCAGGGGGACTGGTGGGAAAAGGAAACTTTTCCCTTCCTATCCTTTCTGGTCATGTCTTTGCAGCTAAACAGTTCTCTCTTTCAGTAAGTCACATGACAGATGTTAGCTGTTAACCCAATTTAAACTATTTTTCTTTCCATTCCAGTACATTCCAATCAGCAGCATGAACCACAAAGAGAGCCCAGCCACTGGTGAGTGGTACATGCCCGAATACCACGTTTTTCATCTCCTTTCAATATCCTTGACTCATGCATCCTGTCTGAGCTAATGTTAGTTTCCTGATTGCAGTGTGTCTGTACCCTTGGACTCTAAACAAGGACCTGAACCATCCCAGAAAGTTCACTATTCCTTGCTAGACTTCAGCTACACTGTGTTTTAGTGACCGTCTCTCAAAACTACCTTGTTTTTCCAATTCACATCTGTAATTTCTAAGTTTGCGTTGATATAGCAGTCCATTTCTTTTCCTCTAATTTTAAAGTAATTCTAAATCATCATCTAAAAAAATACTATTCAGTTCTGACTTTATTTGACCTCTAGGAAGAAAATGAACTGCCACCACCAGTTATACTCACCACACTCCCATTATTACATTATCACATTCTTCCACTTGAACAAAATGCCCCCAAAACAGATCTGAACCAGAAAAAAACATTCCTTGTTTGCAATGTACTTGTACCTTTATTTGACCAATACCCTGAAGTTCTCCTCGCCAAGTTACTATCATTTTCTAGATACTGTAGCAGTGATTTCACACAACTTAAGACCATTTAATATTTCTATGGGTATGAAGATGAAGTGCAATGATGCCTAGTCCAATGACCTGAGTTTTAAAGTAAAAAGGTGCCTGCTAGAACAGAAGGCAAAATGGAAAAAAAGGAAAAAAAAAAGACAAGAAAAAATGTAGCTTTATTTTTATCTCTGATTCAGGTGTATCAGCCGGGAACAGAAAGAAAAGAAAAGAAGAGAGTTGCCGAGTACCAATTTTTCTTAAGTACCCTAGCTGTAATTAAAATACAAAGAGTTACAGTTCTGTAGCAAACTCATTAATAGCATTAACTAAGGGTACAAACCAATTGTCTTTTTTCATCCTTTTATGCCACACAGTTAATACAAAACTCGAATTAGGGTCATTGCCTTTATTTTTACATGCTACAGCAGCAGGCCATATAAATTGTCTGACAGAGTTGGACAAAAGCTTTGTTAAGCTACTAATTTCAAACTTCAGCTGCATACACTTCCATGTTCAGTTATTTACCATGGAGTCCTTTTTCTTTCACATTAAAACTTCTCACTATTTCCTTAACATTAAAAATATTTCCCCCACACCTTGTGACAGGGAAATACTCTTACCTCTATTTTACAGAAGGAACCAAGGTACAAGGACCATACAGAAAGTCTGTGGCCCAGCCAAGACTCCAGATTTCCCGAGACTCAGTCCAACACTTTATCCTCTGTAGCCTTTTGATCTTTTCTTTCCTTCATGAATGACTAAGCTATAAAAGATCTCTGTCTAAAGAATAGGCTTTAAGAACAAATACACACTTTACATTATTTAAAAAAACTGATCAAACAAGCTTTTTAAACAAGACTTGAGTCTTACCCAATTCCAACTAGGTATTCAGCACGTGCAAGCTTACATGAAACTATAGGCACCTAATGTTGCAAACATGTTCAGAAGTTCAGCAAATATGAATTTGTGGCCAATGTATTGTGCTCAAACAGCTTACAAAAAAGCACATAGCCATCTTTAGTTCTCAAAAGATCAGTGCATGTACATTATTTGGGCAATGAGAAAACATACAAGGCCAAAGCCTGCAGGGTTCCAATTCAAATGTATTTACTCAAGAACATTTAAGCAGTAATTACCTCAATAATTAGTGGGTGGAGGACAGTGTCTCACCTTAAACTATGACAATAAAGGAAGAAATAGTAATAACAGCAGCAGCTGCATAATCTGCCACTTTGATCAGAAACAGATTTGTTTGGTCAGTTGTGGTTTTAAAATCAAGAATAATGCTACCATCCCAAGGTGCTGTCCACCCAAAAGAAACAAACTCAAAAGATGAGGAAAGTGAAGGATAAATGTGAAGGCAGGAAGTGGCAAAGCATATTTTGCAAGGTATAACATCATACCTTACTTCTTCATAGACTTCTGGTTGGGAAAGAAATTTATCATATTTTCCTTTTTCTGCTGATTACTCACAGTGTTTATTCTCCCTACCAAGTGGCTGTGAAGGCATTAGCCACTTTACCACCAGGCAGAGTGGTCACACACAGAGCAGAATCCCACTGCAGAATTGTGGTTGAACAAGACTCTCTTCTGCACCAAAATAATCCAGTAGCAATGCTACTGTTAAGACATTCAAAATCATCTCCTAGTGATGCTATGATGACCATGAAAAGTAGCTTTTCCTCATTTCTGTTTTAAAGCAATGGACACTCTCCTTTATTTGTGAAAACAAACAAGCACGCAACCAACCCAAGCCCAACTTTCAAACAATGGCATTTGTTTCTGAATGCACTACCTTTATAAAATAATACAAAATTACTGATGACACAGTTCAGCTTACGATAATGCAGTTCAACACTGAAGAAATGTTGAGCAGAGTAAGGTGGTAAGTATCACAGGTTCACCCCAAGAAACTGTATAGGTTGTGCAATGCACAGCATATTTCTATCATGATTTTCAAACTCTGTTGATAAAAAAGCGAAAAAACCAAATGAGTGATTTTCATTCTGATTTAAAATTGTTCAGAAAAGTCTATACTGGAATCCATCCTGTGAATCTGCATTATTCAGATGGCACTTAATTGCTCAATTTGTGGAAGGAAATGATAGCTCATAGCCCTTTTGATAGCTGCAAGGAAGCTACCAAAGATGCAGGAGAAGGAACTCATTATATTCCTCACAGTATTTTTAGACTTCTCTATTCTTGAACCAAAGCATAGACTGCTCTTGATTATCTGTTCAGCCCATTTATAATGCATATTGTGCACATTAAGACAAGAAATCTCTTCTTCCCGGCTGTGCAAGCATTGATCACAATAGCAGTCCCTCAGACCCATAATTTTCAGCCTCATTCACCAGTTCTTTCCAAGCTGTATTTACAGATCTCATAGTTATGCACATCAGAAGTTGATTCTCTGCCCTCTGAAGTGAGCACAGCATGGGAGTGGTGTGCAGGCAGGGAAGAAGTCTTCCTAAAATAAGCATTTAAAAAAATAAAAGGAATTTTACCTTAACTGAGAAGTAACTATATGGTTAAGTTTATAAAAAGTGCTTTAACATCAGTGTCTACATATCTTATTGTATAGGTTTATCATGATAGGTGTCATACCAAAATGGATACAAAACCTATAGAAATTAATTATCTTGCCCGCTTTTGGGGGTTTTTGTTTGTTTGTTTTGTTTTTGGGGGTGTTTTTTGGTATGGGTGTGTGGAGCTGGTTTGGTTGGTTCACTTTTGCCTTTACTGACTGTAATCCTTTTTAAACTATTGCTATACTACCTTGACAAACCTTTGCTGAAGACGCCCTTTGGATGTAGAAGTGTTTTGAACAAGGTGTAAGAATTAAGTGATTAGAAACATCACAATTTTAGTTCTTGGACGTATTTGGCAATCATATTTCTTCAAATCAAAGGTCAATAGTTTCTTCTTGGAAGCTGTTTATAGTCCAGTGCAGAGTTTGCCAGGAACTGAGTTGCACTGATATTATACAGATATTTCTCCAGTATTCAATATGACTTACTAAGAACCCAATTAAGTATTCTGCAGTTGCAAATGCGAAATGACAGAAGGTGACAGAAGTGTGACATTTCACATAAGCTGAACTCACAGCAAGAAATTATTCTGAATTTCTCACATCTGAAATTATTCTGAAACAGTCTGAATGTTAGAACTGACCACAGTTATTTGTATTACTGCTAGCTTTTTAAGATATATTTTATCTTGCACATATCAGGGAATGCACACGTACAAAGATACAGAATGCCCACATTCATGATATTCCAAGAGCTTAGAGGATATCTTTCTGTGGGTGGTTATGAAATATTTGTATGTTGCACACACAGCTGATCTGGTTGTTGCTAGCTAGTTGTATTGATGAAGTCACGGCAGACTGGTGGATGTAGCACGTCAGACTGAGAAAAGCTTACTGGCCATGTATTCACATGGTACTGTATGCAGCACTAATTTAACGAGAAGTAGCCCAAGCAGGCCTGAATATAAACTACTGTTTTCAACTGAGTCCCAAGAATGTCAAGAATTTAATTTTTAAGATTTATACCTTGTTCTTGTCCACAGGGAGCAGGAGCCCTAACCGTCTATTGCTCTGGATTCCAAGATTCCTCTCATATCATCTTATTAATAAAACTGTCACTCACAAGGCTGACTTACATTTTGTTGTAGATTTCTTTCTTTTACTATGGCAAGAAGCTCACAAAGACTATTAATTGCTTTTAATTGACCACCTACTCTATTAAAATGAAACTATATCTGTCTAAGGGAAAAGTACATTTAAAATCAAGATATATTTTAAAATGCTGCATGGAAAAATCTTGAAGTGGTTTGAGACAATGAAAGTTGTCTTGTCACTCTCAAAGCACATGGAAGACTAATCTGTGGCTGGTATCTGATATACATTCTTCACTGCTTATAACCAAATTCAGAAGAACTCCTTCTAAAAATGAAAGTCGCCATGTGAACTTCAGTAAAGTCATACCAATAATTATCTTTTGGAGGAACAAATTAAAGGTTTGTTCACCATTCTATAACAAAGGGGATTTCTTTGGCAAATGGAGTCAGGCAAATCTCTCAGACACATGATATGATCCTTGGGGCTGTCCTGTGCAAGGTTAGCAGTTGGTTGCTTCCAACTCAGGATAATCTATGATTCTATGAAATCTTAAAAAAAAAAAAAAAAGGAGGGAATATTCATTTGCTATTATATCAACATTTCAAGGCAGACAAGGGAGGACTGCAAATTCAAGTGACTTAGTCACATCACATTTTACTAAAGCTGTACCCTGGCTGATCATGTATGAACACTGTGCAGCAGTAGTTAAAAGTCTAAACTAAACATCCTGTCACAGTGCCTTCAATTTTATTTATATCAGCAGAGTTAGCATTCCCTCTCTGGTTGTTGTTCTGTAGGACAATGGTGATCTCTCCTGATCTGCTGGAAGGTTTTGTAACACTGGTGGTGAGCTCAGTTCAGGCTTATTTTTACCAGCATAATTAAAAATATTTTCTGGCAGACTCAGGTTTGCTTGCCAGCATTTTTGTTTTGAGCAGTCTTCCCACTAGACTTGAGAATCTACTCCAGTAAAGCCCCAAATCTGTACAGATATCTCCTTTTTTTTTTTCTGTTTTGCATAGACTCACTGAATTTGAAGAAACCTAAATTTCTGCTGTTATTGCCACATTCTCTCACCTCAGATATTTTATAACCAATTCACCCATCATTTTATTTTCTTCAAAACAACATTCATGAACTTCTAATTGGGCTAAGTAAAATCAATTGGTATAGACAACAGCACAGTAAGCCTAAGACATTTATTATGGCAAGAAAAGCATTAAAGAAAGTAATAGTATATACCCATTTTTAAAACTGTCCAAGTACTTCAACTAGGTTAAGTCAGCAAGGTATCCAAATTTTAATATAGGAACAAACTTATAGGCAATAATGGGCATTTGTTACCTATGTCATCCCTCTTACACGACTGGCACATAGACTTAAAAGTGTAACAGCAGATTTGAATCCAAATAGGACAACAGTTATCTATTCTCAATGTTCTGAGCTATCTTGTCTTCCACATCTTCTACCCACAAGATTTACAAATGACTCCATCAGAACTTGCCTCATTTTGGGGGGGGAAGGGGAGGAGCAAGGGGGAGGATGAGGAAGATGTTTAAGAAGTTGTCACTGTGTGAATTAGCTGTATCTCGCATGATTTGCTCGTGAATTTGGCTGGTGAAACTGAAATGACTCCTGCTCCCCCCTCCCCACACAGGAGTGATTGCCTCCTTTCCTTACTCTGTGTGTGTATGCAGAGTTTCACAGCTGAAGCCCCAAATGCCCTTTGTACACAACCCAGCCGAGGTTCACAGCTTCAAGGCTTCAGCGATATCCACTGAATAGTCCAAAATCCAGAAGTACATGCAACTATCATTCAGCTACTGTGAGGAAGAGACAGAAGATTCAATTCACCATAATTTATGAGTTTTTCAAGACAACATGATGAAGCCACATAGACATCTTGGACTGATTTCATTGGGGGTGAATGCAGAACTTCCTTAGAAAGGGGTAGGCACATTCTTAGGGATTGGGAATTACCTGCTGGATTGGCCCTATACCTATTCTTTCAAGAAGAAAACCTTTTTTTTTTTTTGCATGTGTGGATGAGCACAGAGATCTAAGCACATTTAGAAGCTTACCCCCAATAATCCAAGATTTGTTCTGAGTACTGGTTATCTACCGGTTTTTTTTATGAGAAGAAATAGCATCATTACATATGATGAGGAAAGGAAATCTACCTACCTTAAAAATAGTTTTTAACCCAATAGGTACATGAAAACATTCTGTAGATGTGATTAGGAAACATGTCCTGACTCGTTATTTATCCCTGCTGGACTTAAGTCATACTTTTTTCCTTTCAAGCCTTAAAGACAGCATCGATGTTTTTGTTGCTTAAGAAAGAATTAAACCATTTACTCCCTAAATAATACATTTCTACTATTCTGAAGAAACTGAATTTTAACTTGAAACCAACTTTGAATGCTGGGGGTTTTTTTCCATCTAGTGCTGACACAAGCAATTAATCCATTCGTGTTCTTTTTTATTTCCATTCTCACCAAAGCTCCCAAGCTCCTGACTATAGACTCGGAGTAATTTGTTATTGAAAAACTGCTTCTTATGCTGTTCCTGTGACTTCTGTGAGAAAGCCACATTAGGAGTTTCTGGGCAAGTACTGATTCTAAAAGCAGTGTCTATTCTAATTCTTAAAGTGGGCTGCACCAGCATTATCAGAATCTGTCTAACAACAAAGTCCAAACATACCTTCAAGGGAATAATATAATTATACCAAAAATGGCTACAACATTTTCTGTGGAGCTGCCAAATTATAATCCTAGTAAGACATGTCTACAACACTTGCTAAATCTTCCAATTATCATCATATTGGGGTTTTTTTGTTGTTGTCTTGTGTGCTTTTGCAACCATATGTTTTTTATTTGCAGGTGAAACTATAAAGGCATTTACATATAAAGTGCAGATTATCGGCAAGTAATAGAGACCATGAATTCCATTGAAGAAATATCCATGAGAAAGGATTCTGTCCTCTTAGCTCAGCCTACATACTGTAACTGAATTCAGAATATAACACAATTTGAAACAATGGAGGTTTTATATACTATCTTCTCCTAAAATGTTGCCAGCCTGAAATATTCCTTATAACAAATGCAATGATTCCTATGCTATTCCTTTTTATATGCTTTAATTTTGAGCTCTAAACATTAATGTTTTCAGCTGGTTTGCAGTTCCTTGCCGTCCTTTTTGCTGCACATAATATGCATCTTTAAAGTCTCAAGCCTTCACCCACAACACATCATCAAAACTAGCAAGACTACTGTTGGTCCCACACATCTGGAAACCATAGCTTCAGGACAAAAAACAAAACACAACAAAACCCAAACAAAACGAAACAAACAAAAAACCACACAAAATGCCACCCCACCAAAACCAACCAGAAATTCCCACTGCTAATTTTATTTGGTCATACACAACATATGTTTAAGTAGTTTTATATATCAGGATTGCACAGCTAACTATGCAGTTCATTTACATTATTTATATAGCATGCATAATACTGATTTAAACTGTCTCTCTATTAAGCAATCTAAAAAAATGCAATCTTCCATCAGAAAAAAGAGTTTTCTGCAAGTAAAATGGACTTTAACTTATGATAAGAATTATGATTTTTAGTGATTCTGTACAAACTAACTTTTTGTAAAAATAGGTATTTTCACTTAACTTATAAACAACAGAGAAGAAATGAACTCAGACAGTTCCCATACTCTTTTTTGGCATTGTTTCGGAGTATGTTATATTCCTAGACTCTAAGATCAGGATGGGAAGAATATTTTGATTTCCATTATTAAATAATGCAATTATTTGTGATAGTAAATGCTATCACTGAAGACGAAGGGCACTGATCATCAGAGGAAAGACTTGCTTGTACTCCTGCAGCATTCTGCATTGCGTGTCCACACTCCACTGGTCAAATGGCTGTAGCAATATGGATTTGATTAAGTACATTTCTGTGGAGTATTTTGATATGCATGGTGTGAAGGATGCTTGTGAACGGCCTAGCAAGTGCTGGCTCATAAATAACTCTAAAACAGAGATGTGTCCAGAAAATAGACACAAGCAGATATTTCTGTATTTTGTACTAAATAAACAAGCAGTTGGTTGGCTCCTGACACCCCAGTGCTTGGTAGAAATACACACAGAATTAGTCTCTTCTACCAAAAACCAAATATATATATAAAATCCATTTATCCAAGATGTAAAACATGGATGGATGCATATAGGTACATTCCCTGCTGGCTATCATCCAAGGTTATAATGTGGGGCAGTAGCCAACCTTCAGAGCTAGTCGGCTCCCCCTCACTGTATTTATTCAGGAACATCAGCCCAGTGTTTGAGCTGGGAGCCTCTGCTGTGGCAGCACCCATGAATCCTTAAATAAGTCAGGCAAGGTTAATTACCAGTGTGTTTATGTATAAAGATGATCTGTGACAAGAAAGATTAAATACAGGTAAAACACCAGGTTGCTTGTTTAAGCTTTTCATTGCTGTAGAAGTAATTTTCTATCTCGTGATCACAGCTATCAGAGCACAGCTCTTTATTTTATTTGAAAAGCCGATTCCCGCAATGTTACTTTATTTGATCAAAAATCAGCATCCATACAGCACATATTTCCCCCCTCACAGGCCATCTATGTTGCTAGGTTGGGCAGTAACTGAACAGCTCTCACATGCAGACGTACTGCAGACCTATAAAACGTTACCACAATTTACTGAGCCTGGCGAGGATGCTTTTGTTACAGCTTTTGTTTTAAATCCAGTACTGTGTCTGCCTCCTAGGGCCATAAAGTAAGTCTCTTTAAAAAGAGCTAGAGATTTATTCTTCCACTTTGAATAAGTGAAAGTGTGTTTTGTTGAAACCTCCTGTGAATAAATGGATTTCCTATAGAATCCCCTTTTGTTTATGACTTTGATGAAAGCATTTGGCACTTGATGGTTCCCAGGCTATCCCCAGTTTAAAAAAGAAGAAATCAAGTGGGCTGAGTGTTAAAATGTTTTCAACTAACCTCAAAGCAAGTGTAATATAAAGACTTGCATCAGGTGTCAAATTAGTATGGAAGGGTGATGCCTCCTGTCTTGCCTCCTCAATATTTACACTCAGTATACTGTCCAATTTTATTCTTAAAGGGGAGCTGAGGGCTGAACCTATTCAGGCAGCCACCTGAAATCCAAACCTTTTCCTCTCAGTTTTATCATCTACTACTTCTTCCATTTCAACTTCTTCACAAAACTGTGCAAAAATTGTTGAGATTACAGACAGGTGCTAACTCCCCACAACCAGCCCTACAACAGAAAGAACTGCAGAGTGAATAAGATTGAAACTTCTTTGAACACAATGAACTTCCGTTAAACTCCTCATAAGAGATTATGTTCCACTAGCAAAGTGGGGCAGAATAAAATTTCTAACAGAGAGCTATTGACACTATAAATACACAGAGGACACAATAAATTGGCACTTCTAAAAGCCTTTGTGTAGGATTGGTTAACAGCAATTTTGGTGAGCTTTTGGTGAGCAAACATTTTTTACACTGAAGCAGAGAAATATTAAACAAATCTACATAAACTTTTGGGACAATACTAATTATTCATAATAAATTACCATGAATTAGCAAGATCTTTAGCACATAATTCATCACGTGCAAATCTCAGAACTACCTATTCCCATTTGGAATAGTCAGGACTTTTTCCATTAATTATTTTGAGAAAACAAATACTTATAATTCTAATCTAATTCATTGTAATTATAACATTGAACTTAGCTTGTCTCTTGTTTCATTGCACTTTTTGTTACAGTTCTTTAAAACAGATATGACGCAGTCATGGTAAATCCATCTTAACTAGCAAATATCCACCTGATTGAATCAACTGTCTCTGACTGGTCTAAAAAGCATAGTTCAAAGTCATTGGTTTTAGAGTCAATTGTAAAAATGCCACAAGCTTATGATCTCTTGTTTGAGGCAAGTTCCTATACTTCAGTTATCCCCTGCTCTATGTCTAAAATAACTTCACCTTTCATGTGCTTTGAAAAACAGCAACAAAACTGAGCTCATAATGATTTCTACACTTCAAGAAACAAGCAAATTAAGCATCGTTTCTAGTCCATGTGATCTCGTTTCACCCTCATATCTCCTATGATACAGTTTAAACCTCCTGCCCAGAGAGCACTATCAGCCCCCAACTTAGGTGTAAGGGATGAGCAAAAAATAATCATGGCCGCAGTTTTTCAGGCCAGTCGACAATCAAAAGGACTTCATCCTTCCCTTTAGAGGGCTTGGGTTCCCATTGCTTCCTTCTGTGAATCACTAAGTCAGATTTTGTATAAAATAACTATTTCTTCAGCTTAGTTTCCTGTAGTAGCAAGCAGCATCAGCTCACGGGAAGGGCCTATATCCCAACACAGGCGAGTGATGCAAGTAGCACTTCTTATTTACAGTACAGTGAAAACAGTCCATAGCATAATTCTGCAAGATGCAGAAAGAGAAGGAAAGCAAACCAGCATCTTAAAGGTACAGTGAATAACTCTATGAAGATATCAGGTCAGTGTAAACACACCTACATTTTCATTTTGAAGCACAAGTACAAGAGTATGAAGAGAGTAGTAGAATTAGTAAGTGATAAAGTGACCACAAAAAGGGTTTTCAGTATTTGTTTTCACACAAGAAATTACTAAATCAATTGTTTTCATCCTGGCAAGGATAAAATGGAAGGGTAATGTGGCAGAGGCTCATAAAACCTCCTGTACTGTGACAAAATGAGGGGGAAAAAAAGTTCACTGCCTGTTTTAAAATAAGGGTTAAAGAAAGGCAAGACTAGGATCAGAGCAGTCAAAACAAACCAAAATGAGGCTTCTTAAAATACAGTGTATAGTTAAGCTTGATGCCACCAAACTAACATGTACGTTTGTTATTCTGCTTTATTGCTTGGTTTTTGTTTGGTGATTTTTTGTGGGTTTTTGTTTGTATGGGCTGGGTTTTTTCCTACATTCATCTGTGCAAGAAAATGAATTAAACCCAAAACCACTCCCTCTGCTTTGGGTAGTCCCTGAACCATGTATTTGTCTAATCTGTAAGAGTATTCAGAGAAATATCACCTCCACCACCACTGTGCTCTGCCCTGATACTTTTTCATAGTAACATTTTTAGGGACAGAAGAATAAGCTTAGCACAGTTCTCATAGGTCTGAAACACTGCTCACTATTGGCAGGCCTATGCAGAAACAAGAGCACTTTTACTGGAGGACATCCCCAAATCTGAAAATCAACAAGCTGAAAGTTACTTACTGAAGCAAAGCTCTCATGGAACATTAATTATTTGCATCATCTTAACAAACACTTATTAATAATGGTTCATTTTTTCTTCTTTGTTTTCTCCTACCATACTCTCTTAATTATCAAAAAAAGATTGCTCTTCCTACTGCAAGTTGAAATAAGGGGCATACTACATGCCCCTCATTGAATAAGGAGCACACTAGATGCCTAGATTACATTTCTCACTTCAATGTTTGGAATCTATTTTATATGCTTGCAGACAACACTTCTCTCCTGCTCCCTTCCCACTATAATTTAATCCAAACTGGGGACAATCCAGAGATTTGCTCCAAAAGCACATCCCTGGCTTGAAATGCTAGTGCAATCCAATGCGCCAACAGCATCAGGAACATTATAAGATAAGACTGTAAGAAAATAAGGAAAGAATTTAGAGAGTACAGAATTGGACTTTTTAAATAACAATTGGACTTTAAATAAAAATTGGACTTTTAAATAACAGCTTAGATACCCAAGAAAACCCTGTCAGTTCTGTTCTGTTGCCTCATTCTTGTATTTTATGTTCAAACAGTCATGAAACAGAACTAGGAGCAGGCATATTCTGTGGATGCATGAAAATATCTCAGCAAACAAAGCTGGGCATTTAAGCACTGCCCTTTTAGGAATCCTCTTACCTGTGGTAGCAAAGGAGTGCAAGTAGGTAGCTGCCTCTCACTCTCTCACTTGTCCCAATGTCACAGAGGACAAAGACAAGCATAAACACAAGGTGAACTTTTCAGTTCATCTATTCTTTTATGTTTTGCATTAAGGTTAATGTTTTAAAGAAAATTGAATGGAAATGTTTTTCCTGCACTTTAAGCCAGTACTGAGTAATGTTTCAATCTGTACACCTGCTTAACCATGGTCTGAAAGTATCTGTCAGTATCACTTTAAACAATGTTTAACAAATATTGCCTTCATGAATTAGGCTCGTAGCCAGAATATTTTATCTAGTGCTGACTAAAATTGGATATTTCTGAGGAAGGTACAAACCGGATACTTACAAAATAGCATGTTCAGAAGACAACTTTCCCTGGGCCCCATTAACTTTTCATCACTTAAAATTTAATCCATTTCTGTTCTGCGCCCCTTGCCAAGTACCTCTGGCACTTTCATACTTGAGTATAAGCTAAAGAAAAGCTACGGGCTACTTTCTGGATTGTGTTTCCAGTCTCTAAGGAAAATGCAAGGGAAAAAACTGCGAGAAATGCTTGCAAACAACTCTTAGTGTGCTGCACTAACAGTACATCTGCTTGGGGACCAGCAGCCATCAGACCCCACATTAGCCTTTTTTGGCATCCCATCTCTTCTGCCTCCTTTTTGCCATTGCTTTTTCCCACCTAAGAAGAATGCCATATCAGCCTAAATTAAAAAATTAAATCCCATTGTATCTTCTTGCTCTTTATGCTGTTCCTGTCTCCTCTTTCTCCATTTGGTTCTGGATATCAACATGACAAAGCAGCAGCTGTATACATTAGCTGAAAACATTTCAGTTGTAATTGATCTGAGACATAATAACTATATTAATGTTCTCATTTGCAGTGCTCTCATCAGAGCTTCAGCTACAAAAAGATTTTTGCAATTTTACAGATGAATTCCCTTCAATCTTGGTGTAACTTTCCAAGTGGCTTCTGAGAAGTCAGTCTGTACATTCGCTGAGGTAAGTCCTAGTACATAGCATTAGTCAGTAGTCATATGGGAAGGAGAAACATCAGAACAAAGACAGGAACAAAGTAAACACAGATATCCCATATGGCAGGAATTCTCCTTTCCAATACAGTCACGGACAAAGCACGATATCCGCAAGTTTTAACAGTCCCAAAATGTAAATTGCTGTTCGTAATCAATTTCCTGCTCACTGCTTTCCAGGCAGTTTTTAGTTTTTGATTGTCATCCTGGGCCTACTGCATGTGTAAGACATATTAAAGCAATTTTCTCCTAAAATCACTCCAGTGACTTTAAATTTAATACATTCTTTATTTTGTTACATTTATCAATAAGCACAGGTACTGTTCATCCTGTATGGGCACTTACCCTCTTAAAATATTATAGCTACAAGCTAATTACCAGACTACTTCTGGATCACTCAAGTCTGCAGTCATTACACACAGTTTTCATGGCAGAACAAGTTCAAGACATAAAATGTGAAGGTATTCATGTTCACCTCTACCAGGATACAGAGTCCAGCCAACAGAAATGCCTGCAGTTTTGGGAAATTATAAAGGGAGTAGGAAGATCTCCTCTCATGCTCAAGAGTGGCAGCAAAGCTCCTATTTTCTCTGTTTTAAAGGACTCCCCCCTCTCCTTCTGACTGTGCCCATCACAATCCTACCTGAACACACTAACAGGATGGCCAGGGACAGCCCCAGTGATGAAGACATTCATTTCAGCAACACTGAATCCGTTCCTCTGTCAAAGAAAATGGACCGGGTTCACTCTCAGAAAACCTACACCAGTGCCCAGGCCTCCTTGTCCAGACATGAAAGAGAAGTGCCACAGCTGGTTAAATAATTCTGCTCAGAAGGTTAAGTACGTAAGGCAGGCTGTCATGCTTCCCGTTGTCCTGATAGCCATGCACTTTACAAAAGATGCCAAGAGCTATTGCAAACACAGTTTGTACTTCCATGACAGTAAGTGCTTCTCTGTGTCTTTTCATTGCCACAGACCAGTGCTTTTGATCCATCAGCAGTTCTCAGGGCACATTCCCAAGGGAAATTCTTTGAAACGTACCTTCATTTTGATCACTGACCTCAAGCTGGTCTGCACCGTAAGCACTAGTGCAAAGAGCTGCAGTTGCTTTGTGCACAACTTTATCTGATTACCAGATTTCAAAGAAGCTAAACCCAGGCTAATCCACCACATAAAAGAGTCAAACTATTTTTAATGCACGTTCTCTCTTTTAAACCTAACAAGCGACCTAAAATTCAGACCACAATTTAGCACAGGTTTTTTTTTGTCCCAGAGCCAGTGTGCTACGGTTTACCACAGAAGATTATGCTGTATTAAGAATATTACTCTAGAGATAATAGAGCTTTAGAAATACTTAGGAAAATCAAACATACATACATACAGATCCAAGAAATAAACCCCCATGAACACATAAAGAAGATGAAAATGTAACAGCTTAATCCATTCATAAACAATTAGCTGTTATTACTTTATTCTGATATTCCTAATATATCTTGCGAAGACATATATTTTGCTCAAATTAATGACTACAAATACTTCATGTAAAGACTAATTCATTTGTCTACGACATTTGTCCCAGAAGTTGCTTCATAGTAAGTTGTGTGGATTTTTTTACACATAACATCTGCAACACTTTAAAAAAAATATAAATGCTTATAATATATTGACAGGCCCAGCTGTTGTGTGAATGAAGAAATACTAACGATATCAGAAAGCAGGAATTATATTTCATTCACCCTTTTTGCCGTGGTGAAAAGTCAGTCAACGTGGTCCAGATGTTTGTTCTGGGTGTTAGAGAGTGTCTATGTGGTAATTATTGTGTGAGACGAGAGCTTTTTCTTTATAGTGCTGAAATAATTGATTTAACCCAGAAGTAAAGAATTCAGAAATGCAGCAGCCCTCTTCCATTATTTTTCAGAGTGGAGGACATAGTTTAACATTTTTTTCACATTTTGATACTTAACATGAAATCTCATGAAATTTTCCAGTGCCCAAACAAATCAAAAGGATAATGTTATAAGTAAATAATGAAGTATTAGAATGGCAAGTTAGGTTTCCTAACAAGTTGAATGAAATCCTAGTTTTTGGTAATATATGCCATTTGTCACTGAAGTCACAACTTTTTTTGTAATTCTTTTCAGTTCTATATGAGAATGATTCTATTTTTTCTACTGGGGGGAAAAATTGAAGTTTAGCTATTGAAAGCACACTGCTCCTCTAGACCAGCTTAGACTTTTGGAAATTCACCAAACCGACTCAGAGATTTAAATCAGCCATTAGTATTTACATTTATGCTGACATTACAAAAGAGCCTTAGCACCGCTACTCCCAGAAGCATCCGGTGAAGTGACAACTATTCCTGTGTACCAGAAAAGAGAGGAGCAGTAAATAGCTATACTTGCATACAAGTTTCCATCATTACATTATAATAGACTGGAACAGTGTATGTTTACATCACATCCCCTTTCTTAATCTGTTTTACAATTCCAGCTGTGAGAAAAAAAATTAAAGAAAAAAAAATCACATAGCATTTTCCATTGATTTCCCCAGCTGATGATCAATGCTTCTGTGAAAGACAATCATCACGTTGCACAGCCTATGTCAACATCAGCATGAAAACAATTATGCTTGCAAAATTATTGGAGCTCTTGAGGCAGGAGAAAATGCCGTATTTTTACAACAGGTCTGTTTCCTCTTGACAGGCTTAGGATAAAATGGAATGTATCCAACTGCAGGAGCCAGAGAGATCTACTAAGAGAAGCACACAGGGAATGCTCTGGCCTTGCTTCTTTTCGCTTTAATCTCCTTGCTGTTACCTTAACATCACAGGCATAAATTAAATGCCTTTTTATTATTATTTATTCAAATGAAGGTGGCAATGATAACTACAAAATATCCTCCCCCCCCCCCCATAGTGGACAATCAACTGTGATGTCTATAAAGTGTTCTCTGCTGTAGCATAGTGACAATACAGTGCAAATAATTAACACAACCCACCAGGGTGATGCCAATCTTATGTGCAACACCTGACTTCAAAGACTACACCAGTTGGAGAAAAGTAATGTGAGCCATAAAATGAAGAAATTTACAGCTGCAGTTAACTGAGTATTTATTGACAAATACTATTTGCTCCTTGTGCACCTGTGTTATGCACTAGATAGCAATTAGTCAGAAATTCTGGTCTTCAGATGCTACTTAAGTGAACAAGTTTGGATGAGCTATTTATTTTGTGATGCATAATTTATTGCCAAATGCTTCAGATCCAAAAAAGCTGCTATGGTGTTTGCTCACATCCAACTTACAGTATTGGAATTAAACACACTTCTACAAAGCCAGACACAAACCTGGATTCCTCTGGAAAGAGGTAGCATACATGGCACAAAACTTAAAAGCCTCTCAAACAGGTCCTTCTGAAACTTCCTTGAGGTGATCAGGAAACTATAAACTTACAGTGAAGATTTAATCTCTATCACACATCACAGTCATGTATTAGCAATGAAAGGAGCTCTCCTAGGAAGATGGACAATGTCTGACCTCTTTTTTGGTACCAAAAATCTGTAACACCACACTGAAGTTTGACTGGGGGCAGGGTAGGAATGAACCCAAAATACTGACACCACATTCAGAAATCTGGCTGGAGATTCACAACTCAACTAAGATGCAGAACATTTCAGGAAAGTAGCTAAAACATAGATGAAATTCAAGCAATAAATTTCACTAAGAAGTAGGAACAACAATATTCTTTGCAAAAAAAGGTCTTGAATAAACTTCCAAAAAAGAAAGGCAAATGAAACACATTAGAGTTAAGCATTATTAATTTTTGAAGTGTCCCTTGACTAGTGATTTCTTCAGAGCTTCTTAGATGAGGAAAATTTTGGGTTAAATCTCTTGTTGTTTACACTAAAAAAAAAATTAAAATCTGGTCTGCAACAGCCTTTGCATATGTATAAGATAAAGAATTTAGAGAAAAAAACCAAGAAGAATGCAAACAAAACCCAATACTAAGATAACTTAAACTACTAAATTGCCCAGATTATTCTAAACATTTCTAATATCTTTATGGAGAATGGAAACAACAAGAACATGCCAGTTGGCTAGAAGAGTGAAATTTCTAAAAAAATTGTTTATGTAAACACTCTACTTCCAGTGGTAGCGGTTAACGTATCATGACAGTTTTCTGTCTTGATAAAATACCAATTTTATACTTATTTATTTATTTAAGTGTTAAAGTAGCAGTGAAGGACCCTGGGTGGCTAAAATTATGTCACTAAATGTACCAGTCTAGTTTTGAAATAATCTCTTTATAGACAATAGAAAGAAATATTTCTGGGTAATTTTTTTTTTTTTTTTTTGCCATGAAGAAGGCATCTGGAACAGGTCAGAAGAATCACACCCTAAAGTTTTCTCTTTCTTTTCAAAGATTTTTGCAAGATCTTGATGAGAAGCTAAGGGATAGGCATCTACATCAGGAAACTCCTATGCCCTGTTTCTGACAAAGCCTCTAGGGTTAGAGTCACCCCAGCTCTTAGGTGCACGGTTTACACCATTATAATTTTGGGATTTTTTTTTTCCCCCCATTATGAATGCAAAACATTTTAGTGCCACTATAAACACCTTGTATCCTGTTTCTCTCACCAGAAGTGGAAAGAACAAAAAGCTCAAAAAGTAGAGCATGACAAGTTTGCTCAGAGGACATTGCAACAAAATGAAAAATTCCCAGAAAAAGAGGACTCTGTCATATTGTTTCCTCCGTGTTAAAAGATCCATAGTAACCTCCAACTATTCTGTCATAATAGTTATCTGGACGTTTAGAGAACTGTACTTGTTGCAAAATGGAGATTGTGTTTCAGCACATAAAACCATCTCTGGAATGAAAGAGGTTAAGGATCTACTTATGTTAATGAAATTCCCCAAACGAATATTTACAAGAGTGAAGATAAGTCTTCATATATGTTTAGCTTTGCAGGAGCCTGGGGAAAGACAAAAGTATGATTTTTGCCAAACTAAAAACATCACATTGTGTTTTTGTGGAAATCTTCCCCCAGATTCCCCATCCTGACTCCTAATATAGGTCCTACATATCTTGGCGGGAAGAGAAGTCAGGAAAAGAAAGTGACATTTAGGTTCAAAGTGCAGCAAGTTCCTTTTTCACTTCAATGGAACTGAAATTCATCAGGATCAATATTCTTGTGTCTCATACTCTTGAGGCTACCAACAGACAAACCACATTTTCCTTGTTTAATTGTTCAGCATCTTCTACAGACCAGCAGGCACACGCGACAGTCGGGGAACCTACATGGTCACAGTGAGCTGAGTCCTTGTGAATACAGAGCTGATATTTTATTTTGCATAGTTGTGAAGGCCATGTACCACAGCCTGACAGTTCAGAGCATGCAAACCACCATCCTAGCCCTTCATTATAAATACCACAGTTATCAAATATAGCCAGCACCGAAGTTCACAACAGACCACAAAATGATAGTTTCTGCAAAAGTCATAGTGGTCCTCCATTCCCACTCACACCTGGTTTTGATCAAAATATTTGCATGGATTTTTGGCTACTTGAAGCCATGTACTGGAGATGATACTATACACAGCTCACAATCCTGGAACAGGGGACCACAGAAGCAGCAGCCCTGCCAGCACTGCCCTCCCCAACTACTTTGCCACACTCCTAGCTTTGTGCTGTTACACAGGATTTTTTCCTCTGCTCATTCATATAGGTCAAGACAAGGAATTCTGCATTTAAAATCCAAGGTATACTTGGTCATGGTAACTAGTCAACTATCAAAGACAGTATGATGCAGGTTATTATTAAAAATCAATTAACAAAGGAAGTGTTATCACCAGGAAAGAAATACTAAAGGAAAAGAAAGGGAAATAAGCTGAGGTCAAATAAGTCAACTCACTAAAATCTAAACATGTTTGCTACAAATATATTTTAACATGGCTTTATGTTTTTGCTGTGCACAGATAGATCTTTCAGGGGGATTCATTCAAAAAAGGTGCATCTTAGTTCTTACAAAACGTGGTTGTAACATAGATGGCACCAGAGGTGGTGTAAGAAAAAGAGGAGAAGGAGAAAGGAGGGAGGCAAAACTCTGAACTTCTACTGAAGTCAGGAGAAGTCTCCACTGCCAGCATATCTTAGGTCAAACAGCAAAGGGTTCTTCAGTTGCTGACACAGGAGAAGCTTGAGGCCAATGTGATATAAATGTCAAGGTTACCCCAGGCCCGTAACCACCTTCTCATGGTTGTTGACTAATTACAGGACCCTGGCAACCTCTGTCCTGCCAGGGAAATGGTTCTTTTCCCACCTAATGTTCTGGTTGGTCTAGAGCTTCATGGGTGACCATAGGTCTTGTTGTGACTTAGTCACACAGAAAAATAATCTGCATTTTCACCCATATCCATCCACTGTTTATAGGTTTAGTGGGCAGTGCCAAATGCTTACATTTAGGAGAGGACAGCATTTGACACATTAGTTGACCTCAACTTTTAAAAGTTAGGAGTTTAGTAGTGTTTTCTCTCTTATGCATTTTGACACTTCCTAACTGAAGGAAGGCAAAAATAAGTAAAAAGAAATTGAAACCACCTCTGGTGGTTTTCAAACTGTGTGTTATTTTACCGTTGCAAAAGCTTTTGAAGTTTGATTGCCAATTACATACATCACTGACTCCTACAAGACTTTGTGAAAGAAGACAATAAATTTCCCTTTTCCAAGACTAATAAAAATTGTAACAGTGTCACATAGGATCACAGATGACTTTTTACAAATTATTGGAATGCTGATTTTGGCTCCATAGAATGTATAGCTATATCATTATAGTTTACTAGAGCATGGAGGTGGAGGGCAAATCATACCCCACTTCATCACCCTACTGTTTCAAGGGGTTAAACATTTTTTTAAACACCTTGGGTAGGAAAAGCAATAGAAGGCAAATATAAAAGCATCTCTCTATAAAAGAGGGGAGCTGCTTGCTTAGGAAGCAGATTGAACAAGCTTAGTTTTTCTATTCTTCTCAGTAAAATAGCCATATATGCACCTACTTTGCAGCTGACGTTAAAAACAGGAAAAAATAAAATCCCTAGTTCTGAACCTAATTGAACCACATTAAAAGGGAAAAACATCCCAGGCAATTACAATCTTACTAATGTACAGGTCAGTTGAAGTGATAGTGAGAAGTACTAACTCAGCCAAACTCAATGCTCTCTCTATTTACTTAGAAATAGGTGTTATCTTTATTGCCTATCATTAAAAAAACAAAAACAAAAATGCCTTATGAATTGACAATTTATAATTTAAGTTTGAAGTGTTGTCTTTAAATGTTTAAAACAAAATATTTCTCCCAACTTTGATAATAAACAATCAAAACATTTTCTTCAGTAAAACCTTTTTTTTTGCCAATTTATTTGTCTCATTTAAATAGTATTAAAGTAATGCTTGTAAATAGTTTTTCTTGGCGTCCTTGTCATACAGCTACGGTGTCCAAAATGTAATGACATTTTGCAGCCTTAAAAGAGAGGAATTTATTTTGCCTAATCTGTGAGTCAGTAGATAAATCTGAAGACAATGATTGAAATGGCTAAACTTGAATACAAAATCATTTGCAGTTTCAACTGTGATTTATTGCTTTCTTCTGAAATACTGTCAGACAAACCATTCCAAGTACCTGATGCTGTACATAACATGACACATCAAATCTGTGGAGGTAGAAATACTTTCCCTGCAGGTGTAGCTTAGAAATATTCATGCATTTAACAGGCTCCAAACCATTATGCTTGTTCCTATGCTTAACCAGTAACTGACATGAAAAATCGCTGTTGAGGTGTAAAAGGCTCCTGACAATAGTAAAGGAGCAAAGGTTTGCAGAAACACTGTTTTACTCACCCACTTCTATGCATTTACCTCATTTTAGAAAGCCACAGTTTGTGGTATCAGTTTAGAAGCAGCACGAAGGTATTCAGGCAACTTGACCACACCAGCCTGAAAGTTTCATACTCAGAGATCTCATTTGGCTCCTACCTTCCTCTGTGATACCCATATTTCTTGAAGGGGTTAAAGAGGTGGCTGACATTCTTTCTGCACAAAGAGAAAGATATTCTGGGCTTGCCCGTAACTGCCCAAACCTTGGCAAAGCTAAACAAAGAGCGTAGACCCAAGCCCTGCCAAGACCTCTGAAGGTGATCCCCTTCTTTGCCAGGTTTTCTCAGCCCATGATTGTTCTTTTTTTCTTATCATTCTCATTTGTGTTCTTCAAAAAAACCCCCCACCAATTCTCTAGCTAAATCCCACGTATCTGGAGAGAAAGGAGGGGCATTCTCTACACTGGAAGCACCCTTACTGGAACACCTGGCCAAGGAACAAAACATGGCTTTAAATTCCCATCTCTACTGAAGGTGATAGAACATGAAAACTAAACTCTACAGGTTTACAGGGCTCTCTGGCATCTTTCTCCACAGAAGTAGCTCTTGTGTGGGAAAAGTACTTCACTGAAAGTGAAAAAGAAAGATATTGTAAGCCATTTTATACTCAATGACTCAATGTCAGAAAATTGGGTCCACAGAGAGCGAATGTACTGGCACAACCTAAGAACTGGAACATTTATTCAGGATAGGGATAGCTGGACAACCACACTTTGTATTTTATATTACATATGCCATTATTTAAATGGCTAATTGAACAATTCCACAAGCAAAACTGAGAGGGCTTCATCACAGAATACTTTTCCACTCCGTGGCTTAAAGCATTCCCACTGGAGACAGTTAAGTAGGGGTCAAACCTTGCCATTAAAGAAGGAATTTCAGCCTTAGCTTTCCAGAACCTGATAAAATATTTCAGCTTCTACCTACATTTTTAGTTTCTTTTTAAAGGGTTACTGTTCCAACAATGTTTTCTTTCTGAGAAGCTTATTAAGGGTACAAGCCACTGATGGGGTGGATATACTGCAGTCACATTTTGTGGGAACAATTAGTCCGTTCTTTTAAAACAACCATCTGTGGTTTTTGTCTTGGGAACAGAGCTGAATTTAAACACAGCTTAGTATCCTACTAAGTATCTGATTGGCTGTACTTCCCAGATTACCACGTTCACTGACATTGGATTTATTAAATTTGATGAAATGAAATAAAGGAGATTGGAAAAGGAGTGCCAGAAAACAGTACCTATCTGTGTCTTACAGTGCTTCTTCCTTAAGGGCAACCGGAGGTTGCTGCAGTTTCAAAATTGCCATTTCAAAACCTTCTGGATCTTGGCCACACAACATTCTTTTCAAAATTGCCACAGACACAGATCACTCAGATATGGGACACACAGAGACAAAACAAAAAGCCAGAGAGATACAGAGCCACACACAAGCAGCTGCTGACTTTTGATACAGGGCACAGGTGGACTGCCCATAGGCCTAACAATAACATTCCTTGCCCCTCTTCCCCCATTAGACATAAAAACTACAAAAACATTAAATAATCTCGTCACTTTCTCAAAGGTGACTTTTAAATACTTTAAAACATTTATATTCTACTGGGGGCTTTTTCCCCTAGCCTTCTCAAACTGCAGATTTTCTTAATTCAAAGTCATAATGAAGACATTGTCACAATCATTTGTGACAATGAAGATCCCAGTTCAGCAACTTGTTTCTTCAAAACAAGAATCCCTCCCTGCCACAGAAAGGCAAAGGAGAAGAGGAATTCAAACTTCTCAGTGCTGCATCTGCTGGAAGATCTTTGTGCTGGTGCAAGGACAGAAAAATGCAATGCCAAGGGCTTTGCAGGAGCAGGAAGCACAACAGGTGTTTGCAACTTCTATCAGCTGAAGAGCAGCAGCAAAATGAAATTGCACCCAACAGCTAAATAACTCCTCCAGAACTTCCACCTGCCTCTGTCCGACTGCGTTTAAAAAAGCAGGCCTCCAAAAATGATATTCCAGCAAACAGGGGGAGAGGGGAGCATAGGGAGGGAGAGAGGGAGCATCAATGCCTTGTCTTTCTAGATTAGTATATTAATTACTATTACACAAGGTGGTCACCAGTTCTAGCATCAATTTTGTTTTAAAACTAACCAAAAAAAGGGCATATATGTCCTCCTAAGCTGAGATTTTGTCAGTACCTGCAGGCAGTCCCCATGTGTGTGTGCAACAGGTCAGCAGGATTGCCAGGAGCTGTGTATCCAATGCCCAGATTGCAGAGAAGCTGAAAATGCCTTGCTAGAATCCCCCAGACAAGGTCAGCCCAGCCAGGCATAGAAATTAACTGCGGGGCCCTAAGAAACACCTGGGGGGAGCATGCAGGTGTTGCAAATTTGAGTTTAGGTACCAAAAAAAGAGGATTTCTTAACATTTTGATAAATATTTTTAACATCTTATATACTTCTAAGGTGTCCTCTGGAGTGGACCACAATTAGAAAACTTTACATCACTTTATTTGTTTTCCAATTGATATAAGTAAAGGGAAATATGAACTGCAGAAAATAAATATACAAACATTCTTACCTGTCACAGATGTGATAGGAAATATCCATGACACTTTTTTACTACACAGAAAACTAAATTATTTGCACAATACTTGCAATTTTTTTATCTTGCAAATCCTGACAGTGTAACAAGCAATTCCTAGAATTAGATTTGAGAAAGAGGGAATTCTGCTTCACAAGTAAATTATTGACAGAAATACGAATATTTCATATAATGCTGTTACGTTCTATTTCATAAACTTTTAGGGAACAACATTCCTATCTATATCTGTCCTCCAATTTCAGATCATTTACATGATCCATGTGTCTTTATGTATGGCCACTAGGTATGCCTGTTTTAAGAGTCTAATGAAATCTTCAGCCATTCATGTATTAGAAAATGTCAGACTGCCAACTTTTAGGAAATGAACATATCTATGGCTTAATATTAGAGTACTTCAAATAGTGATGAGTTTCAGATCCATCAAGTCTTATATCATATGCCAACTAGAAATTGTAAAGCAAATAGGTGAGTTTTCAGCTTAGAAGTGCTGGAATTCATAACTATGAGTTTCACAAGTGCTGAGAAGTGCAGAAGATGCATATTTTTGTGACAAATTCATGACAATGATTGATGGCTCAATTTTCCATTTGAAAAATATAGTTGCTGAAATTTAGTTAAAACTATACTATTCTGCATCTTCAAAATTTGGCAAATTAACCTGCTTTGTTACTATTATGAAAACTGTAAGCTCACACAATTTTGCAAACTGAAACATCTGATACAGGAAAATTTCAACTTCTTCACAATGAAACAGTAAAACAAAACAATAAAACTGATTTTCAATAATAATTTAAAAAATAATAAGTGTGTATAAACATTACTTGTACTAACTTTTAAAAGTACTGATGCAAGAAGCAAAAATTAAAACCCAGAAATTTTACTGTATACTGTAAGTGTATTTCACATTGTTACTGTAGGTTGCCAGGAGGAACAAGAGATGAATTTGGTTGATTTTTTTTTTTACAATCATTTCTATGATTTTAAGAACATGGGAAGTTTTTAACTTTTACCTTAGATTTTCAATTTTTTTTTAAATCTTACTCTAGCACAAATAAGCAGCAGGATTTAATTTTGATCACAGGATCTTGACCTTTTCTCAGCTCTTATTCAATAAGCCAAACTGAACATATAGAAAATCATGTGCTGAACAGAGTCGTGCATTTCTGAAATCCTTCTTCTATAAGCAAGTGGAGTAAACCCAGCCAGTAGTGTAATTATTTTCAAAGATGATGGGAAAAAATCTGGAGATATTGGGTGAATGGAAATTTATTCACCTTTGTAATAGGCCTGTAACCAAATTCAGAAAGACAACACAGAATCTTGCAGAACCAAACAGAAGACCTGAGTAGCCTGTAAAGCATGGCAATGGCAGTGTCAAGGTTTATCAAGGAAAAATTTGAGATCAACACCTGATCCACAGCTCAGGAAGTACTGTTTTTTGAGGAAAACATTATTTTAGAAATCTCTGTTGTCATCATAGCTCTTTGAGAGCCATTGAATTAGAAATTAATCTTACTAGTTGGAGTTGTAATATGTGTCCTCTCTGAACAGGAAGTGGGTCAACACAAACTGGTGGCTTTTGCATTCTCTGCTGCAAGAACAAGATATTAGTATTACTTTGAGACTGTATACCTTGCTGTACAGTATCCCAAAAAATGAAGGCAAATTTATTTTTAAAGCAATCTTAAACTCACACCACTACTTCTTAGATGAATAATCACACTTTTCTGAAAAAACAGAGTAAACAAATCGAGTCTATTTTTAGCTTTGTAATTCTTCATTTTTAAATTTGTGTGATGCTCTCTTTCAATCGTCAAAGCATTAGGAAGTCAAGTAGAAAGTTCAGTTGTCGTTTCTGATAAAGCGTTTGTCTGGTTTTTTTTGGATGGCATCCTGAAAGAGAAAGCTTGCATTTCTGAAACACACAAAGACACGCACCATCCTTGCCTCTGAAAATGCTTAACTGGTTTTCTGAAGAATCAAAAATACCATCCATTAAAATACTAGTTCACCAGATGTCTTGTAGGAGCTAGAAAAAAAAGCATGAAGCAGCAGAAAAATATAAATTACAGTTTATGTGTTGATTCAAGAAAAAAATGGAAAATGTGAAAAATAGAATGCCCATTTACATGCAAAAGAGTGGGAGCATCTTACTCCAGAGATAGTGGCTGGCAGCAGATGGAACTGTTCCAGAGAGTAAAATTGCTGCTGAAGTAAATTAAGACTATTTTGAGCGACAGACAAACCAATCCTGCCCGTTAGGGTAGCATAGGTAGAAACGTGGCCTGACATGGTGGCGAGGGACGCAGTGTGACACACAGACTTCTACACATTCGCTGTCGTCTCTCCTACAGCTCCCTGCTGTGGTCAGTGGGGGACATGGATGGACCACCAGGGCCACTCTTGCTGGCTCCTGTGTCAGCACACGCAGAGCACTGCTTGTGTAAAGGCACGGACAGCGTGCAAGGAGGGACCTCCGCCTCTGCCAGGGATCCTGTTACAGCCTAAAGCACCAAGTTCAGCTCCCCTCACCCAGCCACATTCGTTCTTTGCAAGACACTTTGTACAAATGAATACAAAGGAGTAAACAGTGAAATACCCACTCTGTGCTACCAAGAAGAATTTGAATGAGTTTTCCTAACACGAAATCTGTTACCTGACATGTCTTGCACGGCACTTGATTAAACTCAATCAGCTTGGGGGCAGGTTCTTAGTTGCAATGTGGCTGGGTTTTGCCACCCTGCACTGCTGCTCTTCTCGCCAATGACTGCAATCAAGGAGAATTTTAAACAAGCCTAAATCAGGGCAGTCCTCAGGTTGTTTTATGGCTTGTGGAAGGCAGCCCAGTCTGCAGGGGACCACACAGCTGGAGAAATACAGGAAGTGAAAAAATAGGCCAGTGTTAAAAAAAATTGGCGATTCTGAGCATGTACGAGAGTAACTGCAAACTGCCTTAACCTGGAGCCATCTATCTTCACTTATCCATTTGAAGAATCAAGGAATTTAAGGCATCTTTCAAAGCAAGGAAGAACTTGACTCTTTTCTCCCTGGGCCTTCACAGTGAGTAGCTCTGATGATGGGACTTACATTCCTTCACACTTGGGGTGGTACAAGTAAGGAAGCAATGGAAGCTGGCTTCCTGCCCCTTTTTATTTGCATTCCAGAAACCATTTTTGCACCATCTGTGATCCTGTTGCAATATCTATATGGGAATAAATATTTCCTTCAGACTTCGTTGTAGATAAGACCACACATGGCAGAAGGCATGAAGAACAAGCTCCCTGGGGCCTTATTCACAGATGTGGCTAAGTCTCCTCCTCTCACAGGTAACTAGCTGATCAGCTGCTGTAAGGGCAGCTCCCCCAATTCCTCCTTCCCACATAACTGGGGACAGCAGGGATGTGCTTATTTTCCCTACTGAGAAAGGAGCTTTTTATGGTCAGCCTTCTGTAATACACGAGTAGCCTTCCACACTCCCAGAAGAGAGATAAATTGGCTATACAGCCATTTTGCACCAGACCAGAACAACACAATAAATCAGCAATGCTTTGTCAGGGATGGGGATGTGAACTGTGGTGCCTGGTTCAGGTGTTTCTCAGCAGCTCTCAATATAATCTGTAAAGAAAATGCTTGCCTGGAGTTGCCTCTACAAAGCCATTCAGTTCATTGCCCATGGGAAGCACGTACTTCTCGCGTCACCCTTCTTCCCCTCACAGTGCTTTGATTTCAGTAGTATGGCAAAACACCAGACCTATCTATATTCAGGCACAGCTTTTGCATGGAAGTCTCTGTACAGCGGGCAGCTTTCTGGCTTGTTTTCCATCACAAATCTTACAGGAGAAGAGCAGCAGTTTCAAAGACTTTTACAAGGAAGCCTCAGGGCTTCTTTGCCAGACTTCAATGGGTATGTTTAGAGCATGGTATATGGAGGTTGAACTGCCTGAGTCTCATTAACATTAATAGAGTCAGAAGGCTAAATGCCTGCGCACCATTCTGGTGACGTACCCGCAGCATCTGGCAAGTAGCCTGCTGCCATTTCTAAGTCCTTCTGGATATGATGTTTCCTTCTTGGGTATCAGGGTGGCAAAGTAAAACAGAGAGGGACAGCCTACTTTCCTTCAGATAAGATATTCTGAAAAGTAAAATAATTGTGAGGGTTCTGCCTGAATTTTAACATAGAACCTTCCACTTGCATATGAACTTACATGAACTAGCAGCCTTACAAAAACTAAATTTAAAATCCCATATCAAACAGACAACAAACCGCTGTCCACGTATTTGTTTAATACAAAAGAGTAGGCTAGCAGTTACACAGGATTCATGGTCTCACAAAAATTCTAGGATGTTTGGATTATATGTGCTCTTTGAAAATTATAGATAAAGGAGGTATTTTTCAAACACGAGGCTGTTGCACAGCTGAAGCAAGTAGCTAATTTAAAATTTAACCTGTATTAATATAAAAAGTCCTTCATTCCCTGTTTATGAACACCTGCAGTTTTTATCACACACATTTTCACTGGAAACAATCTGTTAAAACTGTAAAATTATTATAGTGTAGTCCCATAGTATGTCACACTGGCAGTACCTTTGATCTCAGCCCCTGGGAAACATTTTTCCATGTGGGCAGCAGCAGCAGCTGTAAATACAATGTTAATACTGTTGAAGTATTAAATTTCTCTTTTATTTTGCAGGATGAAGTCTGAGTGCTTATGCAGTACTACACTTCCCATATAACAGGCTTTCAAGTTTCTGAAGTTTCAAGATAATCTAGTGTCCGAGATAATGGACTGTCTTAGATACTTTCATAATGGTGTTACAAGTGAAACAAAAGGACGTCTCAGTTTCTTTAAAATCTGGGAAAATATACTTTGGTGATAAATCCTAATCTCTCAACATCTTGATCCCCTCCTTAGCTGCAGGACAATTCCCAGCTTTTCTGCTTCAACCTGATTAGAAACAACCTGTTGGCTAAATTACTCTCTTACAACCTACAGATAGATTACTGCATGTTTTTTCGCACATGTGTAGTCCTACTTTAACAAAAAAGGTCTCTTTTTACAATGTTCTCCACATCTCTGGTGATTGTCTTATCACAACACTAAAATTCTGGATTGTGTACCAACTTTGCCAAACACAAAGAGGACAAGGATCCACCCTTATCAGCCACCACACACTCATCCCAACTATTCCTGAAGCCAATGGTATAAAGACTGGATAATGCCCTGAGCAGTGTGAAAAATAGCTTCAGCTAGATGGGTGCTACTCAAAACCCTACAATTCTATCCTGGTGGAGTTTCTTTGCAATAATATCTTACTCATTCAAGTTTTATACAGTGAAAATTATAAAGATTGGGTACGTCTTTTATTGTTCGTATACTGAGTGCACACCTTCAGTAAGAATATTTCTTAAATGACATTTTAATAAAGCAAACAGCACACACATTCTGTAAGTTAAAATGTACATTTATATACATATCAGTGTTTTAAGTGCTTTTTGCCTTTCAAGGGCAACTGCATCAAAATGTCTTAGGAAAAGCAATTCTACCAAATAACATGCAAATAATCTTAAGTGTCAAAATTATCTTGATTTAGCCTCCTCTATTGACTGCTTTTGATTCTGAATGAGCACACAAGCCACAAGGCCTGTTCTACTTTGTATGCTCTGTACACACTGCCATCAAATGTGCATAATAACGTACATTTTTGTTCATTTTCAAATACCACTGTAATAGTCAGTTGTGTGCACACAAAGCTTTTTAAATGCATACACTGGGGTTTTGTGCCTTAAGGCAAATCTCATTTCATGCTCCTTGGTATCAGTATAGCTTGGGAATGCAAGGACTGAAGCCTATATTCAGGGTCTAAATCCAGAAAATGTATAAAAGACCTGGTAGAAGGAGGTGGGGATGGAGGGAGGGTGGGAGAAAGAGGAGCAAGCAGGAGAGTACACTTCCTACCAAGGCAGGTACGTCTTTCTTCTTCAACCTGTGAGTAGAATTAGGCATCCATTTGAGACTTAGAATAGCCAGGAGGCTAATGTTCATGATTTTTTTCGTTAATCAGGCATCAGGTAAAGCTTTTAAATAACCACTTGCAAGGACTGGAAGTCAGCCTTCCCCTTTTCCCAGGAAAGAGCTCTAACTCTCCCAGGATACCTAAATAACATGGCTATTTTGGCACAAATTCTGTGCACACTCTCCCCCACCTCCTTCCACTAATGAAAATAAGTATTCCTTTTATTCCTACATATTCCTTTTAAATGTGGAGCTTTTCACAGAGGAAAGCCATATTAGAATAGCTTTTACATGGAAGACTGGGGTGAAAGATGGACCTAAACCCCTTCTACCAGGCAGAGATTGAACCCACATTGCACACTCCTACTCCTGAATGAATGGAGACTCCCACCACCTTCTGCTGCTGCTGTGCTTCATGCACAGCGTGCACCATTAGTCATGCCAGGAGGATGCCAGCTGGATAGAGCCCCTCAGGTGAAGCAGACTGAGGAATGCCTTGCTTATGAATTCAAATTAGGCTTCAATGTAAATTATGGCTGGGTCACTCCACACTAAGCTATTTCGGGGATGCCCAGGAAAAAAGAATTCAAAGCCTTCAGGAAATACAGGGATTTTGACATGAACGGGTGGCTAAAGACAGGTTCAGTCTGCACTCCCTCCAACCCAGCTCCAGCTAAGCCGCCTCCATTTGAGAACCTGGGCAGCCATGTCAGTGTGAAGGCTCAGAAAAATGCATGACAACTAAAGAATTCAGATGGCTCCAAATTTACATGGCCCCTTTATGACTTCAAGGAGTCATAAACACTGCCGTTTGGAACACAGAGTCTTAAAGCAAATATTAGGCAACTTGGTTCTTTCAGATTCATCCTGTCTTGTTTTTCTTCAGATTATTTCTATGGTGTAAAATCCTAGTAAAAGAAGTTCAAAATTTTAGGGAGGAAAATTTCACAAGACTTTAAATGCCTTGATGGAATGAATTACACAACCACACTGCAAAAGATGGTCGTGTGTAAGAGAACAACCTGTCAGAAGTGAGCCAAGAATGGAAAAGAAGGACAGCCTACATGACTTAGGTATGCAGGTACCAGCTCCCGTTTGAGGGGGAGGGTTCCAGTCACGTAACATAAGGGGTCAGTACAACTGCATCACAGCCTCCAGTGGCCTAAATCTATTTGTCTGCCCTGACGAAACTGGTTCTTGGGCTGCTCTTTGCAGCCAGGTTTTGGGTCACAACTGCAAGTGCCTTTAACTGTGGTGGCAAAGAAAATTGTGCAAGGATGGAGATGCGTCCTGAAATCAAACAGGAGCACGCATCTGTGCATTCTTGACACCAAATCAGTTAGGGATGGCACCCATCAAGGAGTTAGGGAGGAGAAAAATCTCTTTATAGCTTGGAAAACCCATCTTGCCTCATATCAAATATTCTAAGGCTCCCACCTCAAAAACTGCTAAGATATCTCCCAAGCAAAAACTCCTATTCCGTGACCACTTTTGTTTTGCACACACCTATACAGTTTCACAGACTACTAGAGGAATGAAATAAATATATTTTAATAGAAATCATTCTCAAAAACGCTGTGATCAGTGACAGGATGATGCATTTCTTATGGTAGGTTTAAACTATGATAAGAACTTGTTCTTTAAATAGTTCTGATATTTCTCACTCATGTTGCTATGCTAGATAGAGAAGAAACAGTATTCTATTTACTGTATAGAAATCAACAGACTGTATTATACACAATGTGCAAAACATAAAACTACTTTTGTCAGAGTAAATATTTATAGAACTATGACTTTCAAATATTGCAGTGTTGTTCAGTAAAGAACTTTTCCTGCAGTTTAGAAATACAAATTCTGGTCAAAAAAATATCTGAAGGTACCTTTTCCTTTCCCACAGCATCCTGATATCCAAATTGGAACATTATGGGTGGTGGGTCTGGATGGGTGGCCTACTAGATGGGTGAAAACCTGCCTGGGCCCTGAGGCCAAAAGGGTGGGTGGTTAATGGCACATGCTCTACTTGGAGGCCAGTTGTGATTTTTTCAAGACCTCTCTTGTCTAACACCTTTTTTTCAGCGACCTGAAGGAGAGGTCAGAGTTCATCTGTACTGAACTTTCAGGGGACACCTAGTTGGTGCATGCAGCCAATCTGCTTGAAGCCATGGCCACCATCCAGGAGCACCAGGCAGGCTTGGAGGGATGGGCTGGCAAGAGCCCTAAGTAACAAAGCAAGGACAACTGCAAAGTTGTACCCCTTGAACACATGAAACACTTGCAGTGGTACAAGCTGTGGAGCAGCTCTGTAGCGAAGACATTGGTGGACTATCATCTAAAGATGAACACGCTCTGGCAGTAAGGAAGGGTAGCACTGTTTGGGCCCGTATAATCAGGAACACACACAGTGGCAAGGGAGAAGTCTGTGCCCTTTAATTTCACCTGTTAACCCTATCTAGGAGGCTGTGTCTGGTTTGAGGTCTCTTGAGCAGTAAAGGAAGGCATTGTTAATGCAGCAAGTTCCGTGGAGGACTGCCAAGGTGGCTGGGGCTGGAGCAGGAGCACGGGCATCCTGCAAGGAGACGCTGAGGCTTGTTCATCTGGGGGAAGGAATGGTGCTTCAGGGGACCCAACGGAGCCCCCAGTGCTTATGGTAAATTTAGCACGGAGACACGGCCACAACAGTCCATGTCAGCAGGGTGACAGACAACAGACATGAACAGAAACGGGGGAGGTCCCACTGAAAACAGGAGAATTCTCTTTTAGTCATGGCAGTCCAGCAGTGGAACAGGCTGCCCAAGGAGGCTGTGCAGCCTTCAGCCTTGGAGGCTTTCAAGACTCAACTGGATCAAACCCTGAGCAGCCTGAGCTGACCTCAGGACTGATTCTGCTTTGAGTGGCAAGTTGGACTAGAGATCTTCTGGGGCCTTTTCCAGCCTGGATTAATCTGACTCATTACACATTTTAAGACCTTTCCTGGAGCTTCCTGATCACTACCTTCTTTAACTTTCTTTTGCTTTGGCATGAAAATCTTCTAAACTATTTCTAAAAGTACATCTAAAAGAACATCCTTCAAAATAACTGTTCTATTTTAGGTAAGTACTGTCATTATATATATAGATATATATAGATATTCGAGTTCTGAATACTGCAGCTTATTTTGAAAGGCTCTTCATGAAATAATGAAAGCAAGGGCAAGCTTTTAAAAATTTAATCTAGATGAGCTATATAGGAATGAATTAATGCCTAAGGATATGCTGTCATATTTAAATGTAGAAAGGTATAATTACAAGTGCTACAAGTACGAAACAGAGCTTCTTAGAGAAATTAAGACTTCTTTAAGAAAAATAAAAGGAATTGCAAATGTCTGTGTGGCTTAAGTTTTCTTCTTTTGTTACTATGGCTACAATAAAGAATTACCAAAGGAGAGAATTGGACTGGTACAGTATTTAAGATTTGGAGTGCTAATTAGTATTCTCCTTCTATTACTCTGATAGCCACATAATCCAGAGCCATTTATTCTAAATCACTTAACTCCGAACGCTTTTTAGCATTGTTTTGAAAGTAAATGCCAACTTTATTTATTACACGTTTGTCTGTATTTAAAAAAAGACTCGGTTCAATTAACATATTTTTGAAGTCTAGACTTCTTCATTTTTTAAATACTCCAGACAGCCATTTATTGTCAACTTTTAGGCATATTATTTTCTTTCACACAACTGTATTACACAGTATATTTCCTTTGACATATAGTCATTTATGTGGTGCCTCTACACTTTTGGCCACACAAAACTGTAGGTGTATTTGAACATAAGCTTTCTCTATCCCAAAAATAGCTCTTTTAAACTGAAACACATTCAGATTTTATACCATTTTAATTGAACATTCTTATATTTTTCTAACATCATAGAAATATCTTTAAAGCCAAGCTGTCTATTGTGTACTTGAAAACTTCCACGCTGCTTTTTTAATCTGAATACTTACATTCCTGTCTTATTTTGTAATCTAAGTTTGCATGATGTATATACACAAATTAAACCAAAAGCATATAAAGCTTTTTGCAAAAAAAAATAAAGGAGAGAAAGAAATAAGGTACTTTTTGTGGGCGCAGTTCAAATGTTAAACCAGTTAATGAAAAAGACCGCTAAATGGAAAACTCAAGAAGAGTGTAAGGCACTGATCTTGATTCAGATTTTGATTCATTCTTCGCTCTGTTTCAGACTTGATAAGGGACAAGCTATCTAATCTCTTTCCTGCCTGAGGTGGTGGATCCTGAAGCTGATCTGCCTGCTGACTGCTGTAGTCCTGCCATCCTCCCTGTCTCAGCTCTGACCCTGGCTAAGCCATTTCAGTATGAAAAGCTGTATGAAAGGGTTTTGTTCTCCCCTCCCTCCTTTCCCCTGCTTTTCATAGCTTTAAGGCACAGAATCAGCCAAAATCAAGGCTGGACAAACATTAGAGTTAGTGTGAACAGAAGATTGCTGGTTTGCCAGAAAAGTAAATGAGACTTAGTTACACTGCATGGCATACCAGCTTCAGTTTCTCGGTCTGTAACATTGGTTTAGTGTTGGTTCCCTCTTTATTTTCTCCTTATTTATCCTAATTTGTTACCTGTAACCTTTTTTTTTAGCAGTGAGACATATTTTGGAACACTTATTAGCTATACATAAAGAACAGATGCGTAAAAGTTCTAAAGGAAAGATGTTGAAAGCAGCAAAAGGAAGCAACAAATGGATTTCTGCCAATAATGTGTTATAATTAAAGGCTTCTGGGAAAGTGTTTCAGCAGATGTGTAAGAATATGATAAATATTTGAAAGCACTGGAGGACATTTATACTCTTTATCATTACTATTAATAGCTATTTCAATAGATGAATTAATAGCACAATGTGCAATAATAAGATCAAGCAAACCACAGGGCCTTCCTTGAAAAACCTTACTGACCCAAAGACAGAACAAGGGGTCACCAATGCTTGACCACATTTTCATCACAAAGTAATTTTTTCACTGTTATGGCTGGTCTGGAAAAAATATTCTGCTCCAGGCATGGTAAATTGGACAAGATTACTGCCTACTATTTGACCAGTCAATGATTTTGTCTGTGTAGGTGACAGTAATTTTTTTTTCCAAGGCAAAAGGAACAATTGAAGGCTTGACTGGAAGTAGGGCAAGACTGTCTTAGAATAAGCTAAGAGCTAGAAAACTGAAGGAGGGGAAAGAACTGGAAAATATTTAAATCTGAACAAAATCTCACTGGTTCCCAAGAAAAAAATGGGACAGAAGATACTCTTATTTTTCTTTTTTTTGAACGGTCCGGGAACACCAGGTATGAGGTGGGACAGTGCTATTGATCATGTGTGTTAGCACAATGCTAGCTTTTTAATACAAGGTGGATAGGTGCAGTTGCCTAGAAATCCCAAACCTACGGACAGGGAAGTCCATAGTATGTGTGACCTGAGCATAGTTCTTAACCAAGCCCATCCGCCTTGCAGAGCTCACAGAAATATCTCGACAGCGAGGAGGCACAACTCACTCATCTGCACGAGTGGACGAGACAAAGATGGGTGAGAAGGAGCACACAGATAACCCAGGGCTCTGTGCACCTTCCAGGAAGCAACATGAGCCAGATAATCTCCCCCACTTTCCAGCAACTTGGAAAGTTCAATGCTGTGTATAAAAACATGTGTATTTAAAGATTTTTTAAGTAACCTTCTTCAAAAGCTCATACAGGTGCTTCACGCCCATTAAGAGGTCTCATTGACTGCAGTAGGACTAGTTATGTATGTTAAACTGAGCCCATCTCTAAGCCTTTGTAGAGGAACGCCCTTGGCAAGTACATGAAATGTGCCAGTGACAATGAGCTGCTGACAGTGAAGTTCTTTAAGAAGCTCAGATCAAAACTGAGCTTTAGGAGGAATTCACTGGGGAAAGGACTGGATCAAATGCCACACCACCCAGCTGCTACCAACAGATGGGTAGCAGCCCTGGCACACTGAGCAGCTCTTACAACGGTATAGTGACAACTGGGCAGGAAAGGAAGCAAGGTGGCTGGAGAGGTTGCTATGATTTTTTGCATAAACAGCAATGACCTCATATGAGAGATGTTTTTTCATTCCTTCACAATTTTCTAGGAGCTAACAGACACAGAAAAAGCTAATGCTTGGTACAAAACATAGGTCTTTGGCAGCTCCTTTTGTAGTATCAATCACTCGGCATGCAGACTGAAGTATCAAAAGAGAAGGACACAGAGTAGACAACCCTATAAATATATTCTTCCATTAATAATTTGTACAGTCAACACAGCTGCAAGAATTCTGCAATATTAAAAGATTCACCAAAACCAATACATAATCCTTATAAGGAGGTTAAAATAGACCTGGGAAGTTTGATGTCTGGCAACTTTGAATCTCCTCCACGTCGGGATAAGCTGATACAAAATCTTTGAAGAAAACCAATAAATATATTAGTAAAGCACTAGAACTGAGATCCGTAGGGAGACTATACAACAAAGCAAGGTGGATTCATTGTCATTAGCACCATTATCAATGTTCTTGTGTGCAGGGGATGAAGCACAGCCTCTGTCAGAAGACAACAGGCAGATCTAGACTTGATCTCTTTTGGAAACATGTCACAGCCTTGTTTGAACAAGCCTTGCCAATATCAGCGATGTTCACAGTTATAATACTACATGTAATACCACCATGTGACAACCCTGCCTCCCTGCCCTATGAAAAGAAAGAAAATGTAAAAAGTAACATTCTGGAACTGTCAAAATATTTGAATTATTTTAAGGTCCACATTAGACTTTCCTATTAATTTTGTGTGCAGGATACTCAAGTATTAGAGGGATTATCTACAATGAAAAATGCAACAGTCACGTATAAACTTAATTTCAGTAATTTACAAAAAACCTAACACAAATAATACTAATAAATTTCAAAGTAGAAAATAGATGTAAAGGAACAAGGATGTTATGACTCACCCAATGACACATCACATCTTAAAGGGATATGAATAATTGTTACTTCAACAATCAAGCATTCAGTCTTAATTTGATGCTATTGTTGGGAATGAAATGATACACAAGAAGAAGCATAGTAATTGTTATGTGGCATTAATTATTTATACCACATATTGATGTTCCCTACAATAGAATTTCAAGAAACTGCAGTGCAGGTCCTGTGCTTTCCATCCAATTTCCTCAAGCCCATGTAAATCTGAAAATTCTTCACTGCAGGGTGAAGTATTCACATCTAAGGCGTGCTGTTCACGGTTATGAATGAGTCAAGAATTCTCCTAAGTCTTTGGTGTAGGTGGGATTGTCGGTGCCTGGGTTGCATATTGAAACACTGCAGTGGGAAGAAATCTGTTGCCTCTGTTATAATCACTTTGACAGGAAAAAGGCATTGGCATGGCACTGATGTATCATGTAGTGGCAGCAGAATCTAATTATAAATCAGAATGATTAAAGCATCTTTTCACTCCTGAAGCTAGAACTTTTTATAATTAGGATTTTCTGTTCTCTAAATGTATTTTCTCCCAAGAAGTGACAAAAGCAAGTGTGAGAAGAACAGAAAAAGATCCATCATAAATTCTTACCAAATTCATGTTTGCAAATATAGTTTTCATAATTCCAATCTCTTCACAACATAATTGAATTAATATTGACTCATAAAAAAAATAAAATAAAAACCACAATTTCCTCCATTTCCCTTGAGTAACTTTTCCATTTTAGAGAGAGAAAAATGTGTTACATATATTAATACACAAATGAATGTTAAATGTGAATAAATAGAATATAAATACTAAAATCTTTATTTTATTATCATAATTACAACATAAATAATGTGCATGATTTTCAGTACTGGTCTATTCTGATTTCTTACAATATGAATTTCACTTTTTTAGACATAATTTTATGCATGATAGAAACTTCTAGAGATCACATTCACATGCATGTTTACCTAAATAATCTACTCAGCTATTAAATTACTGAATATCTCTTAAAAAAATCCTAAATTTTCACTGATTATGTAAGTTATTAATATATAATATACATGCATACAATTTTTCCTATATATTTTACTGTCATTTAACCTTTCTCTCAGTTTCCCTAGAGGTATCAATCTCCCCTGTCCCTTCAACTCATTATTTTCTGTTCCAAATAAAGCAAACATAAATAGAAAGAGAATCTGACATATGCACTATTCAGTCAGCTTCCTGTGTTACTTTTCCCTTGAAGTGGTTCACTGAAATATGCTCCACAGGGCATATGAAGGTTATAGCACGTAGTCAAAGGAAATACATTTCATAATAACTATTATTTCTTTCCTGAACTTCCCACTGAGACCTTTCTTCACCTGAAATAGTTTGCATTTCCAGAGTCTATCTTTTTAGTCTGACTGCCTACAAATTTCCTGAAATACAGACAGGTGAACAATCAGTCTTAAGAAATCTGACAGTATAGCACTTGGACAGAACACAGACACAAGACATCAATGACAGTCTGAAGAGGCTGGTCTTCAGTAGCTTGAAGGGTACCATTATAATATCCCTCTATTTATTAACAAACTGAATACACTAATTGAAAACACTGCATGACCATCATGCTTTAGCACATGTTAAACCAAGACTCTGCATATTTTACTACTGTTCCCTGAAATTTCAGGACTATAATAGTTGAAACAGGGAATGTGCACAAGTGCCCATGGAAATACCCTTACTGGATATTCTGAGGGTTATTACCTCTTCACAGTGCAGTCACACCATCCGTGTTACTTATGGTGAACTTCCATTGTTCAGTTAGTGTGCCTGCGCACATAAATGGGAAAGGGATGTGTATTATGGAATGGTGAAAGGAACACTGTACTTGCCAAGTCGAACAAATACAAGAGCTACTCAGTGAGCTAAAGATGGCCCGCATGTACCACTCGTAAATTGTCAGCTGTCTGTTCCTAATTAAATACAGCCAGCTCTTACAGCTTGGAGTTGAAGGCTTGACCTGCTTCAGTATCAGACCAGTAATCTAAACATCTACACCTTCTTCCCTCTTCTTTCCATCCTAAGTGTAAAAGAATATTATTTATAGCTCAGGACTTCCTAAGTCGTTTCCTAGAATAACTGCTAAAAAGGGGATGCGGGGAATTAAAAGCAGCAAGAAAGGACACTGCTCCCATCTCCCTTCTTTGTACAAACTTAATAATCCCATGTGATGAACAGCCATAAAAAAATTCTCAGAATTCTCATTGAAGAGAGAAACTTACTATTATGGTCTTAATCAATATAGCAACCTGTTCCACTATCACCCAGTGCTGCATTTAGCATCATACCCTCCCCTTGGTCTTCTGATAAGGTCATCACCATGGCCGTAACATACTTTTAGTTCCATTAAAGAACATCCAAACAATTCCTCAGACTTAATACCTTGTCTTGTCCAGCTGATGTACCTGATTCCATGTAGATGTTCAAATAACTTCAAGGACACCCAACACTTACAGAAGAGTTGGAGTTTTTGTGATGCATTCATCTCAAATTCACAGTTTCTCAACAGAAATTTCATACGTGACTAAATACCCATACAAGAACATTAAATCCTGTCCACCTGAATCTTTCTGCTAGTATTTGTGAGATGCCTGAGAGTTTTTTCACTTTTTCTTGTGAAGATTCAGGCTATTTTATAGAAATATGTATATATGCAATATGGCACAACACAACACAATACAATACAACCTCTCCTCCAGACTGCGCCAGTCTGACAACCAAAATGAATCTACAGAAAAATATGGGGGAATCAAAATATTCTGTTCAGTCTCTTTTCTGTAATGTGAAATACATCATATGTTTTATATGCTAATTAATGTCTCCTATGATTTTCTGAAACTACAGACAAGATAAGAATAAGAAATACTTCTAGCAGTGACTGATACAAAACACAAGGAATTAAAGCTGTACATGGGGCTAATGTGTGGGAGTTGCTTTTACACATAGTGAAATTCTTGGTGGGTGAAAATGCATATGAACCCTTCAACAAGGTGGTGCACCATGCTTTATGTAAGAAAGACAGCTCACACATCTCACCTATTGGATTCAGAAAATAATAAAATATTAGAAATATCACACATTTGTGAGATGGATCAAAAGGTGCTATTCAGACAAGGCTTTCGTATCTTTTTTTTCCCCTGAAAACTAACAATAAGATTATGTCAAATTGATTTTCTTTTCCAAAAAGAGACAACTTCAAACAAATCAAGTTTTACTGAAGTCCCACTGTCTGGAGAAAAGGAAAATATTCCTGGAAAAAATAAGTAACACTCCAAACCATATGCTACTTTTAAGTAATAACTGTGAGGAGCTTCTGTGATAGTCTAGTAATTCTTTACTTCATTTGCTTTCCAGAGACTCCATAGTCTATAAAAGGACTGGAAATTCTTATAATGAATACTATAATAGAATTTATTATGCCAGCAGAATGAAGCCTGTGTCAACACTTCCAATTTAAAAATCTTGGTTTTAAGAGTTCATAACTTATCTCTATAAATACCACATGCCCCACTGTATTAGTCAAACTATTATTTTCCCACAGCATAAAATTATTGCAATGATATCACTGATTTTAACTGAACAAAGGCCTTGATTAACAAAGATGAAAAGATGTAATAACCTTATTGCTTTATCAATAAAGTGTTTATTTTTGCAACAGTGTGTCTGAATTTTAAAACATTCAACACTGGTTCATAATTGGGGTAATTAGACTGGGGATAGGAAGAAGCTTTCCTGTTGTCACTGAGTGTAAGTGTAAAATACGCAGCACTGAAGACATTTCTTTCTCTGTAATTTGCACTCTTTACAGCTCATTCTTTTGTCAATATTATGGGTTTTTGTTTTCAGGAAACTGCCAACATTATAGGGAGATAGCATAGCAAATTACTAAAAATATGTGTATAACACAAGAATGTACGGTAAGAAGACAAAGCTAATTTCATATAAAAGGTAAGAGCTGAAACAGACACACGTCCAACCAGGGATGTTTTCACTCTAAATGTAAAGTCTAGCCTATGAATGCACAAATAAGGAAATACACACACACACATATATATATATATATATATATATCTATATATATAAAAAAATATCACTTTTAATTTTGAAACATTAATACTATACTCCAGAGATTTTCAACAATCCAGTGCCAATCTGGAGCCGCATGTTATATTTAAGCTCCATAGTTTTAGGTCTTTTTTTAAAGTACATTAATTCAGATATTCAGCCTCAAATTTTATATTCTTCCCGATAAGTTTTTATATTTGTAGCTGCCAAAAGAAATATAAATTTGGATTTCTTTCAATAGAAAGAGTGAGAAAGAAGAAAAAGATCTTCAGAAAATCGTTTGAATACTGTAAGATGTTTTAGGTTAGAGAGAAGCATTTGCTATATTTATAAAGAAGACGAAGAGGTGTGAAGTTCTCCCAGTTACTTCAGAAATGGTCCCTAAAACAGGAATAAATACCATTAGCAAATTCACCCAGAAATTAAAATGACTGTTAGTGACATATTGAACACAGATTTTTAATATATTACATACACAGTATAGTGGAGAAAAGGCATCTGACCTAATGAAAACCAATTTATTTCAATCCCATTAATGCTCAGATTTCCAAGTAATCCATAGAAAGTAAAGTGATTTCCATATTATCCTTCAAGCTATAGGTGGTAAGAAAAAGCTTCAAGGACGACAGGAACACTGAAAAAACAACTATTCCTGAACTCCTGGCTTTTCAGGTAATTCACACATTAATTAAATTTAATTTGCTGGGCTATTGTTGTGTCTGAAGCAGTGCAGACACATATCAACCCAAAAGCTGGAATCCATTGCAACATTTAAATGGTGCAACATTAGTTCTGCTGATTTGGGAAGAAACTTGCACTAATGAAGATGTGCTAAAAAAATCCAATCGAAACAAAAAGGTACCACACTTCTATTTTAACAGGTTACTGTGAGAAAGCAGAAGTTTCAAAATTAGGAATGCTGCATGCAGCATCTCAGCACTTTGTGAAATAATTACCCGGGGAAGTCACTGTCCGCCCCTTATGCAGCAATTCAATTACATGACAAAAATTTCTGCAGTTCCATTTCTTTTTCATTCTGTATATTCCTGGGTTCATCTACGTGGTATTATTCCAAACCAGCTTATAACAAATAAAGTTGCATTTAGCATGGCAATTCCATATTCAGAATTCAAAGTGCCTTGCACTACATCCAACAGGGTAAATTGAGGAAGCGAGAGGGACTTGCTCAGCAATTCACCAGGCATCAGTGGCAGCACCAAGAATATAATGCTGATTTCCAGTCTGAAACATTACCAGTTTGCAGGCAGAGGAGAAAAAGACGTTATTACATTAAACCTGGAAGCACAGACCTTGCTTATAAAAGCACAGAATCTGTAGTTCAGACTCACAGTCTCAATTTCTCTGTTTTCTTGTAGTGCATGAAATGTTTAGCATTCTGCTCTGGCAAAAAGATAAACTTTCCCACGCAAACTGAAAGGGCCGTTCATTACTATGTAATCTGCCAGCTCATTAAAGGTGTTTATGGAATATCACAAGAGAGAAAATAGGCACACAACTTAGAATGTGTCTTTGTCATCAAAGAAAATTTGATTTTAAAATCACTTGGAGCTCATAACAATCCAGCTCAAACCTTGGCAGAGAATACATTAAGCAAAAATCAGTATTAATTTGGACAATTTTTCCAAAATCATAAAAACTAAAAGAAAATATTACCATTAAGAGGATCTCTCTGTGACAAATATCCAAACTAGTAGCCTTCCAGCGTTTGTGCACATTCATTTGTGAAGCAGCTATACAGGTGTACGGTGTGATCTGCTGCACACAACCTGTGTGTTTAGGCATTTGCATGCATTCCTTCTTCAAAAGTGCACTCCTGCTCTAAACACTGTGCAGACACATCCACAGAAGACCATGTGGAAAACAGGGCAGCTGACAGACTGCTTGATGGGCCCCCATCCACTTCTTAAAAAGAGTAGAAAATAAGATGATTTCAATACCTCCATGCTAGGAAAAATATCAACATAAAGAGACAGTAAAAGCATTAAAAATGGAGAAGAGAGGTCTCCAGCCCAGCTCTCCCCAGCTGAAGGAGTGCATGGTAATAGCACTAAAATTTCCCTTTGCTTCACACTTGTCATGCATCAGAGGTGAGGAGGTACATGGGGCAGGCAGCTCTGCAGAACACACAGCCCTGCCCTCAGAGGCTCCCCAATGTGCCTTTGTGCCTGCTCAGCAGGAAAGAGGGTCTGTTTGTGTTTGTTATTGGGCAAATGAATCCATACTCAGATGTCTGATACAACTAAATTGACAGTCACTAAATTGACAGGCAAGATACTTGGAAATAGTCTTAAGCTCTCAGTTTCTTCTGAAAGGACAAACACATCAGCAAAAAAAAAGTGCATGTCAAAAAGTTTTCTAACTTTATGTAGAAAGCTGAACATTCCACTGCAAATGAAAAAAAATACTTTAAAAAATCTCTCGTAGAGTGAATTCATCCTGTTATCTTCCCATTCTTCCCACATGAAGCAATTTATTTCACCCATGGGAAATTCAGGAAAATATACTTCACAGTATGTACCTCTGGTAAACAATTTTGCTGGAGCTCCAGTAAAAAGAAAAGTTTTAAATAATAGAAAATTAAACATAATACCTCTGATTACTGAAAATACTGCACCTACAGTAAAAATGAAATCAAGCACAACAGGCTGAGGGAACACCAAGGAACTTAACACAGCAAAGAGAAGACTAAACTTTCAAAATAAAGATATTCTTGATTGCATAGTGGGAGAAAATTTCTAAAAGATGTATCCAAGCTAGTATTTTTTTTTTTAATTAATTTCCCACTTGCTAGATTTGAGTCTCAAAGTACTCGTGTCACATAAATGGAAATTGCAGCAGCTCATTCCAGCTGCAAAGGTTCAGGATTTGCTGAATTAAATGGTAATAGACTGAAGCTGAAGATGACATGCCCCAATAACTAGGAAATAGCCAATACATTTAAACATTTCTTTTTTCTCTTTAGAACTAAATATTAGCCAGTTGCTCAGTCACAGTAAACTTAAATCATAGGTCTGATCCTAAGTTTTTATGTATATTGTATGTTTTAATCAAATGCTCAGCTTCTTGAAGTCTTCCTCAGCCATGTGCAACCACAACCAAGCTCTTGCCATTACAGTCTTGAATGGCTTTTCAGCAGACAGCAGACAACCTCCTCAAATCCCTGCTTCTCCTTGCAATCTTTCCCTCTATGCTTTGCATAACCCTAACCCTAACGCGAAATAGGAACAGCTGAGTATTTGGCTCATTGAATTTAAACACAATGCGTGTCTCCTTTCGACCTATTAAATGCACATTCCGCAGTCAATGTGTTGGCCAGGCCTTCAAGAATCACAGCCTGCCCTCGCCAGAGTAAATTTGCTTGCGCAGGACAAAATGTTTCTGCTCAGAGGCTGCAAAAGTTTTACGCCTCTAGACATCCTGAACTTCTCTACCTCCCCATCCATAACAGCACCAGTGATAAGACCCATGGATAAAACAACATTGCTATAATTATAGAAAGGTTAACTTTTTAATTTACTAGGTCAAAAGTGAGGTGCAGCAACCAAACATCAAATAATAAATTTAATGTATAATTCTACTATATAATTCCAGAGCAAGAAATTTGCATTACATGACAAAATTAAGTATTTTAAAGTATTTGGGTGGCAGTAAATCCCACTATTGCATTTCTTTAAGATGGAAGTAACCATCCACCATTTCATGGACGGGGTGACAACCCCAGGCTGTAGTCTTCCCCTCCATGCCCTCTCCTCAGTCCAAACTTGCTCACTGATGTCTCTGAGCCACAAACTTTGGCATTCAACTCCAAAAGCAATTGCCTTCCTGACAGCTCTCTGAACTTTCCCTCACCATAAGAAGCACACCACAGCTTAGTTTCACTGATGCCCCACTTCATTTCACTGTCTCAAGAGCTCAGTCCCCCTGTATCCCAGCTTGCAATTGCCAGCACTCTCTGCACTGCCTGCTCTTCCTCCCGCACTCTCTTCACACTACCTTTGAAAACAATCAGGTTTTGACTACTGATCAAATTACTGAGGGACTAAATAGTAGCAGTCAACTGAATTAGAATGGACCCTGAAAAGCACTGGCTCGAGGTACAGCCACAGCTGAGGCTCTCACCACTGAGAACTGCAGCTCAAACCAAAGACATACTCTTTCTTATGGCAGAATGGCAAAGAGAGCAAAACATTCAATGAAAAGAAGGAAAGGACAGGAAAATATTCTGACAAAACTTTCATCTTTTATGACTTCACAAAGTAATGACAAACCAGACAGAACCTTGGGAAATGAGTTTCCCTCTACAGCCTGAGAGAAGCTATAGCTCACAACACATCCAAAGAAACATCCCCCAGAACAACACATTTGGTACCCAGGCGTGAAGGTGTGGACACTGAAAAGCTGTAGCAGAGAGATTTTCCGGCTTTCTGCAGCATTTTGCGAGAGTTCTGTCTTTCCCATGCAAGTAAAACAAAACAATGTTACCATTTTGTAAACTTCTTGCAGCTGCAGATTGTTTTAGTAAAATTGTTATAGTTCTAAGTAAAAAAACACTCAGAGATGTGTGTCTTAGAACTTAACCAATCCCCTTAAAAAGTAAATAGCAAAAACCAATTACCTTATGCCACTTAATACACTTTGCAAACTAACATATAAAAGTCTTCTAAGAATTCATTAAATCATCCTCCATTTATCCCTAAACCTAGACTTTGTGTCGTTTCTCTCCTTGTCCGTGGGGAAAACAGCGACATGAAGGCATGGCAGATCTCTCCCAGTACAGCATACCCTCTGCCTAGATCCCCTCTGTTCCTGATGGCATACCCTTGCAAGGCAGTCAGGAATGCTCCTCCCTTTGTGGCCTTTGAGAAGACTTCTACACAGGCACCAGTGAGATCCCTTCAGCCTGCCGGAGTCAAGGTGCCCATTAACAGGTCTCTGCCATGCTTGTTTTTGGCATCCTACACTGTCAGGCAGAATCAGAGCAGTGTAAAACACAACTCATCTTCCTGCAATTGAGATGCACACCCTATCCCTTCAGAGCTCCCCAAACAGTGAACACCACCAGTTCCCAAACACGACCAGCTTCCTTTGCAAACACCACCCTTTGCCTTGTGCTTAGTTTCTTCAGTCTTGCTACATCCCAGTCCCTTTTCAAAGACTAGTTTCTGATGCCATTTTTCTTCTGCTCAAAGGGGAGATTTTTAAAGGCAGTAATAAAGTCAAGTCCTACAGCCCACTGGCTCTCAAGACGTGCTTACCTTATTCTTGTGTCTGTAAAGACTTCCTCTGGCTCTTCCATGTTTCATCTGTAGAGACATTGAACTTTATATTTTTTTAGCATGTACTAGCTGCTCTTCCCCACTTACTAATGCTATTTCTTAACTACACTAACACTGATCTGAAACATCCAAAAAAAGACCGTTTCTACTTTCTGAGGCCCGTTAGCACAGCTTGAAGGCAGGAGGAATATGCTGAGGCTCAGGCAGTCCTGATGCACTGTTTGCAATGCAGAAGAATGTGCACAAAAAGAATATATGTAAACTAATAAAGTTAAATATTTGATTACAGGAGTTTTATTTTAATCTTTTTACATTTTCCTATTAGAGGGAAGTTTAAGTTTGAAGAGACAAAACAATCCTAGCTCAGGAATTGTAGTCCCCTTTCTGCCAACTAGGAGTGGCGTCACTAGCCATCTTCCTGAAACCTAAAAATAAATCTCCACCTGACCTCTTTGCTTGCATTTAAATAAGATTGCTGTCATGATCTCAGTGTTTAAAACTGTCCCAAAGGTCACAAAGAAACTTTTCACTGCAGGCATCACTCAGAGTGACCTCCGAGGATTCTGCGAGGCAGCCAAAATTCTAAAATCCATTAAGATTACTTAAAATAGTTGTGAACTATGCTACCGTATTTCAGGCAACAATTTTAACCCACCACACAAAGTGCTTTGACATGGTTGGTTGTGGTTAGTATGGCAGTGATATGTTAATTCAGGTACTTTTATACAGTAAATTATTTATATAGAGAACCCTGTTCACTGCTTTCACACTGGAAAGAATGCTGCCTTTACTGATCTAAATGCCACCTTGAGCATGGGCAAGGGCAACTGCAGCATTGCTTAAATGCTCTATTGTTTTTCCACATTCCCATGGGGCAAAAAGTTTTTAAGTATTAGGATAGTTCAACAAGTCCTTATTTTTTTTTCTTTTTCGAGGAAGACTAGGATGATGTCATTTGCCTTCATATATTCTCTCAAAGAAAATGAAGGACAAGTCAGCTTTGAAGAAGAGCATCCTTTCCACAGTTGACTCCCAGGGGTGCTGGTCCCCAGCCGTGCATCCTGTGGGTATTTACATAGTGGCCTAACTGTGAGTGGATGGTTATCATCATCCTGTGTGGCACCATTCCTGGCATTGCTGCCCCTGGACAACATGCCATAAAATTGCTCTGATGTCATTTCCCAAATGACTAGAAACACACAGTCTCTATTTGCTCCTATGAGGGACCTTTTGTCAGGGCAAAGTACTGCTAGCAAGTACGAGGGGAAAATGTCTGTGTTTTTATGTGCTACATAAAGCAAGACTAAAACACAGAGAGACTGTTAAGTAAGAAATTTGGTAAGAGTTCAAAGGCTATCTCTTATACAAGAAACTTGACCTTACTTGAAAAATAAAGGTGTGATTTCACACAGGATATTGGCCCAGATATAGGCCATTTCCTATCGCATAAAATACTGTTATTTCACATCCTTATCTTCAGTTTTTATCTTGAAAGCAATGATTAACAAAGCAGATACAAACCCTTAGAAGCTTTTTATGGGAGAAACTCAAGAATTTATCAGAACATAAACATTACAAGGCAATTTGATGCCTAGGTATATCCTTTATAGCATAATACTTGACTCTGTGCTTATTAATTCTTTGTTCTATGATGATTTGAAAATCTCGGTGTTAAGACAAAGACTTAATGTTTGTGGAAATTAGATGTGTGCTACTCACAGAAAGGCTGAGGTTGGAAGGGATCCCTGGAACTCATCTGGTTCAAGTCCTTTACTCAAACAGGGCCACCTCCAGCCAGCTGACCACATACATGTCCAGATGGCTTTTGAATATCTACAAGCAGGGAGACTTCAAAACCTCTTTGTGAAAATTCTGCCAGTGTTTTGTCACTTTCGCAGTGACAAAGCCTTTCCTGATGTTCAGAGGGAAATTCCTGCTTTTCAGTTTGTGTCCATTGCCTCTGGTCCCATCAATCACTGGGCAACACTGAAGAGAACCTGACTCCATCCTCTTTGCACTTTCCTTTCAGGTATTTGTACAAATTGATGAGATCCTCCTTGAGCCTTCTCTTTTTCAGGCTGCCCAATTACATTTCTCTTAGCCTTTTTTTCACACAAGAGGTTCTCCAGTCCCTTATTTAACTTAGTGGACTTCTGCTGCACTCTCCCCAGTACATCCATGTCTCTCTTGTACTGGGGAGCCCAGAACCGGACACGGCACTTCAGGTGTGCCCTCAGCAGTGCTGAGCAGAGAGAAAGGCTTGGCTCCCTTGCCCTGCTGACAACACTCTTCCTAATGCAGCCCATGACACCATTAGCCTTCTTTGTCACAGATGCACGTTGCTGGCTCACGTTCAACTTGGTACCCACCAGGAAGGACCTTCAGATCCTTTTCTTCAAAGCTGCTTTACAGCCAGTTGGCCCCCGGCATGTACTGGTGCCTAGGGTTGTTCCTCTCCAGATGCAGGACTTTGCACTTCACTTTGCTGAACTTCATGGGGTTCCTGTAACCTCTTTCTCCAGCCTGTCAAAGTCCCTCTGTGTAGCAGCACAACCGTCTGGTGTATCAATCACTCCTCCCATTTTGGTGTAATCTAAATTTGCTGAGGGTGTACTCACTCTGCCCCAACATCCAGAGCATCGATAAAGATACTGAACAGGGTTGGACCCACTACTGACCCTGGGTCACTACTACTGACCCACATACTGCTCTCCCACTGGAGTTTCTTCTGGGTTGACCGTCGTCCAGTTTTCAATCCATCTCACTGCCAGCTCATCCAGCCCACACTTCATTAATTTCTCTAATATAGTGGCCTAGTTTAGTTTCATTAATTGCATGGAATAAATCCTTTTTTTTACAAGTAGAAAACAAGCTACATTACTTTGGCATTAATGTGCCACACTGCTAAACTACTGGAAATGTGCAATTGCCAAGGTGACTGAAAGGAATTCTTCACAGTCACAGATTTCCATTGTGGTTTAGGCCATAATTTTGTCTCTTTTATTTGAGATGTTTACACATCATCTCTGTTTAGCAATGGCTATGCTTTAAATTTTGCCTTCAATACTTCTTGAACTATTGGTAGCAATAGTCAAAATTTCAGCACCAAAAAAATGCTAATACTTTAATTTATCTGAAAGTGATGGGAAAAAAAGAATATGCCAAATGTATAAGAAAAGATCGTTCAGCTTGACTGATGCCTTGGGTATAATGAAATGTACAGAAGGAAATACATATGCTAACAATGCTTTGTAAAAGAACAATTAGTAACTTTTTTCTATCCTTCCTGAAATTAATTAGTCTTTATGACACTTTTATTACTTTTATTTTACACTTCCTAGTGCACGCAAGAAGTGTGTTGCTTCTCCTGTGTAAAAGTTACTTCATGATCCCCCTGTCTTTTTGGTAGTGAACCAGCTGATCTGCTCATTTTGAACCTGTTCAGCTCAGGTGTGGCAAAGGAAATCAAGTTTAAGACCCTTATGATAACCATCTTTCTGTGAGGCAGAACCTGTGCTGAATTTCAGCACTCTGTGATCATGTCATGCAGAAGACATTCATTTATTTAAATGGGCTGTGTTCTACAGCTGCTGCTGAGGATGTCACTGGCTGTAATTCAAACTCTGGCTAAAGGAGTCCTAAACTGCTGATTTATGGAATATGAAAAGCATAACATACTTGCATGCTTTCATCAATGATCACTACGAATAGAGACAAGAACGCTGAACTAGATGAGCGCTTGGTCTAAGGCAACACAGGCCTTTTGCTTGTTTTCTTATTCATAAGACTCCTAATTCTTCATAATCAATAACCAGTTTTCTAAGCGGAAGCCAGCCTGTCTCCAAGGACTATAAGCAAACCACATCTCACATATATGTACAGACTGCTTCCCGAAGAGCTAGATGCCATAGAATTGTCAGGAAAGGACGCCCTCTCACCCTGCTCCCCAGCCAAGAGGAGATTGTTTCTGACTGCATCAGTTTTTGCTTAAGCTCCGAGATTTAACTACACAACATAACACAGAGTAAAATTGTTGTTATAGTTTGTTGCTTAAGGCTCTGGATGAAAAAGCTTTTTATAGCTCAGATATGCTTTGTCTTTCAACACTTACTTTCAACATGAGACACAAAAACTACCTAAATAGGTAAACAGATTTATTTTTGAGGCTTTGCATGTGGGGCTCATCCTTTCTGGAGAACAGTGGTGGAATTTCGTTAATTTGAATTCCATGGACCCTTCAGCTAGTCTACTGTGACTTTGCAATTATGCGAAGGCACCAAAAAAGCCAATTCCTGCTTGGCACCTCCACTCTGCAAGTGTACCAAAAGTCTGCATATCCTGCAAGCATAAACATGCAATATGGTACACAGGTCACTGATTTCTCCTCACTGAAAAGTATATAAGTCACAATAAAAGAGATGTCACCCTGAAGGCTGAAAGAATCAGGGGATCTAGCCTTTTAAAACCTGAGGAAATAGAGACCTATGTGTTTACTTCACTGTTTTTGAGGGTAATCACTCAATTTATGACAAAAGGATACAGAATAAAAAACTATCCATGAGGGTGAAAAGCAGCCTCTCTTCTGAAATTGTGGAAAACCTCTAAAAGAGTGAAATCAAAGTTTAAACATTTTCTTCTTCTCAGTCTCTAAATGAAGCCTTTTGAACAAAGTAGTGGTTAATTTTAATGCCTTTTGAATCTCAAAGTTGATAATTGTTCTGATCACTGTGTGATGCTGTTTTTCAAAAAAGAACCCGAAACATTATGGCCTTCACTGGCCTTCTCTCTTAAATAAGTTTCAGTTTCAGATGCTGAGACGAGATCCACTCCACAGATATGAGCAAAGCAGGACAAAGACAGATAAACAAGTTTTCTTCCCAACCTTGCTAATTTAGTGAGATTCTGCACAGTGAAAGGAAAGCAAGTCTACTGAGATGTGGTTTATCACCCACCCTAAACAGGAGAGACACCAGTCCCAAGTTGGCTTGGATCTGTCTTCAGTGCAGCAGAATCTGAAGAAGGCAACAAGGGCTTGAGTCAAAGTGGCACTTCCGTCTTTACTTCATTAGGCAAAAAAAGGCTGGCCAAATCAGTCATCTGGAAAGCCATTCCATACTCCAGAACTCCTTAAGAGTTTTTTTTTACTTTGAGAAAGCAATGTTTTGTTCAGAAAATAGGCCTGTATATGGGGTATTCCCATTGATGAACCTTACGCACCTACACAGAGCTGCCTCACCTGGGAGGGCCAGACTTTGCCTCTATACTTGACGAAGACAGACCAGCTCAATGAAGGCTGACATGGAGCAAGATGCAGAGCAAGAATATAACTTATGGGCTACCACAATTGCAAAAAAAAAAGCTGTCATCTTTCTCCCATGACTGAGCTGTGAACTTATTTTTCTCTCAACAATCTAGAAGAATTCCAGTGAGGCAACAGACAAACTGTCTTCTCTGAAAAGTTTGCCCAATTTATGCTGAAATAAGGAGCCATATTTTTACACTGTGATTTTGGCAGACAAACAAAACCACTGTTCCTGGGTTTAAAAGGTGCATGAAAGGGCTCTCAAAGGCAAGTTGATAAAGCATCCCATGCAAAAAGTGATATAAAGAGCAATCTTGCTGAAAGTAATTTAAATATCATATGACAAACAGAATCAGAAAAGTTGGTCTACTTAGCTTCAGCTAAACCAGCTTCCTGGTTTGAACAGGAATCTTGCAACCATGATTCTTTAGCATTTCTGCATGAGGTTTCATGAGAGAGCTTTGAACAGTAGCATTACTATTGTATCTTCAGAAGTCAAACAGAAAGTAAGTGTTTACAATTTTTATTTTCAGAGTTTGGAGTAATCAAAATGAGACTATTTAAGGAGCTAGCATCTGAATTGCAAATTTTTAAGAGTTTCAACACAGTTCTTTGTTAGAAAGGAAATCAGGTAACAGCTTGCATTAGCTAATAAAAACCAAATCTTTGTGCTTCTATCTTTTTTCTCCACACACTCTGTTGTATCATCCACATTTTTTTTTCTCCTCTTCTGCTGAAAAGGAGCTGTAAGCCTGTTCAACCAGGCAGACATAGAGCAAAAACACTTAAACTCATTTAAGAGCCAAGAGATCTGCAGTTAACGCCCTGAGTGAGTAAAGATTTGGTGCTTCTCCACATGACTCCCATGCTGGCCACAGCTGACAGGAGGGTTCCAGGAATGTGAGTATCTACACAATCCATAAAAACAAGGCTCAACATCAGTCGTCAGCTCCCCCACTTATTCCTCTGGGGGGAACAATTACTTTTAACTGAAGACATTTATTGGGCATAGGATAAAACCTACAAAATCCAGACTATGCTATTTGGATTTTGTCTGTTTACAGGAGCTACTTCATTCTACTCGATTGTTTCCACTGTTTAGACCCATTAGAAACAGCCATTATTGCCAAACACTGATGCTTACATTAATGCAATTCAGGAATTCATGGCTTAAAATAGACAACAACACTTTAAAAAATCTCCACTAAGATGTAAAATCAAAACTTGCAACTTCTATTCCACATTAGAAAAATCACAGGCTTACTACCCACTTTTGTCAATCTTTTTCCCCATATCCATGCATTCAGCTGCCATTTCCTGTAGCTGTGAAAGGCACCATTAGTTGCTTGTTAGTAATCAATGATTAATATCTTCAGTCAGTTTTTACCACACCTTTTGCTCACAAGTCACCCACAGCCAGGGGCAGCTGCTCTGCCCGGCAGGACCCAGGATGCGGCACCAAGCAGGAGAACTGCACCCTTCACTGCTCCCCTCAACTGGTGCCTTTCCCACACCCCCTCCTGCAGCAGAAATGAGCCTGTCCAGACTCTTTCAGCTAGGGAGGAGGTGGAGTGCCAAATCTCCTGAATGTCTGAGGAGAGGGTGAAAAACAAAGCCCAGGCAGAAGCAGTGAGAAGACAAATCTTGAGCATGGAGCCGAGGGGGAGGCACAGAGCTCAATGGTGCGCGGCAAGAGGGTGGCAAACAGAAGGGATGCTGATTTTGGGTCAGATGAGAGACAGCCCTGTGAAGGGGGATACAAGGAGCAAAGGGGCAAGGAGCTCAGATGCACGTCCATAGCAAGCAGTTGAGAAGGAAACTGGTTCAAGAAAGTGGCAAGAAAGAAAGTGAGCCAGAGGAGGGCAACAGAAAAAAACTATTTGTGACATTTGGAAAACATTACTCTCCATAATCTCACATGGTTCCAGAAACTCCCCATTACTCTGCTGCCACCAAATATCTACCCCAAAATTCGTGACTGGCCTTCTTCTCCTAGCAAGTCTACAGAGAGGATAAGACCTCCTGCATTTCCCTCAGCATAAATTTCTGTAATGGAATCACATTTTTTGATTCTTCTGCTGAATTATGATTCCAGAGGCTATGATTTCTGTCTTTACCTTGACTTGCTGTTCAAAAACTTTTTAAATCAAAAAAAAAAAAAAGGGACAACATTAATGCAAAAACATCCCCAACATCCCTGCAACGCACTCCTGGTCGAAGACTCAGAACTCAAGTAAACCAGGTTTCTTCTGTGACCATAATTCTGCATTCTGATACAGGGTTAATATTCAGACTAGATAATTATGTGTCACATTTACACCAGATATTTTTCTTATCGAGTAGGAGTTTGAGGGTGGGGACAAAATAAGAAGCCACCTGAGTACTTTCCAGAACTGGTATCAGAAAGTCATACCAACTTGCAGAAAACCGAATTTTCATCAGAATTCATTTTCGCTATGGAAACAATAACAGAAAACGTTATTTCAATCTGATGGCTTCACATCCACACAATTTTGAACATTTTGAATGTTTATACAAATAACATCACATTAATTCCTTTCCTTTTTCTTCTTGTGGATTTACAGTAATGAAGAATTAACAAAGCAACAGAATAAAGTCTTGGCAACAGAAAACTTCTGTTTCAAGAGCTGACTTTCAAAACGGTAAGGAGAAAATCACCATCCTAACTTTTCCCATTAGATTGTATATTGACAGGTACAAATATGCAACCACACTGAAACACTTCTTCTCCCAAAATTAGCATTATTACTTTATTTTGTGATTCATTACAATCTGAAAATCCAATAGTCAAAAAAATAAACTAGGCATAATATTAAAGCATTTTACAAGCAAAATACTTTATTGTTTCCGTTTCAATTTGCATAGGGTGGGATAAGTGTATCGGTTAAAGAATATAACATACAGAAGAACAATACCATAGTTCATCAAACTGCGCTGCAGAGTGTTACGTTCCTGTGAGTGAACAGTACTTAAACAGCTATTTCTGCCAATGGAAAACCATACACTTCAACACTGACAAGGCTGCCTTCCCATGACCATGATGCATCATGACGGCTGCAAGCCACTGCATTCTTGTCTTACATTGTAGGTCATTCTACTTTAAAGAAATTAAAGAGTTAAACAAGCCAGAATGCATCTATCTATGCTCATTTCTTTTCTACCTGAACGAAGGCCAGAATGGAGAGAGGGAATTTTTAAAGTCAGCTTCTGAAACTGGTTATAGTAACCTCTGTCTCTCGTATTTTTAGTCTCATGGAGCTTGCAAGCTTAGAGCTTCATCCACACATCTCTGTCTACTGTTACTGTGCATCCAGGTAAAAAACTGTACTTTTCACTACGTAGAAACAAACTGCAAAGAGATCACGCTTCTTTCCCACTGTAACCACATCTCTGTTCCTCCAGCTGTATAAATCTGGCTTTAAAGTCTCACAAAACTAAAAAATAGTTGATCTAGGTTGTAATAAAAAAAAAAAAGAATATTAAATACCTTTGGTAAAAATAGATATATTTAACAAGTTTAGAAAAGCAAATAGTTATATTGTCAAAAGGAGAGTATAAAAATGTACACAATAAAAAATAACAAACACACAAACAAAAAATCACCAGCCATAGTAGTAAGAATGAAGGCGCTGTTCTTTTCAATGTTTGCTTCCTTAGCTCACGTTATTGTCCAGTCTTCCTTCTAAAAGGCAGGAGCTTTACTAGAGCATATGGAAAAATCCAGTCCTTCCTACCAGCATTAGACAAATTAAATTTAATTCGGAAAAAGACAGTCTGTTTTAACCCAAGTTTATACAACAGAGAACACTTTGATTTAGAGTACGTAGGAGTAGCTGAACACAGAAAGATTTCAGGTGTTTTCAACCAGAGGCCAGATGTACTCAAGCGGCAGAAATGAGACAGCCAGCAGGATCAAGTCTCCATGATGTCAGCCTTCTAACTCTATTTTTTACTCCTAAATTATAAATCCATGTATTGCCAAGAAAATTGTGGGGAACAACAACAATACATATATTTTAAATCCCTCATTGATGCCTTTCTCCCATCCTTTCACTGGGCCTCCAAACAGAGCTGTCATACAACATATAATCCCAGTTTGGCTTCTCCTCTTTTTAGAGCTCACTGTAAATCTTCAAGATGGAAGATCCCCAAAGCAAACAACTGAGATTACAGAAGGAGATAATGCACAAGCCCCATAATAGAATCAGCCATCGATTGAATGTGCTTTGAAAGAAAACAGCACAATTAAATCATGTTTATCCTTCAGTATTCCCTTTGCACACACAGTCACACTCCTCATGGTGTTCCAAGGGTACATCTGTCAACGATTTATGCAATCCTCGGACACCAATCCTTGGCTTCAGCTGAAGAACCTGAAGGAGAAGAAAGAAGCCAAGCATTAAGAAAACAGCAAGTGCTTCATCACACACCTGGACTATGAGCTAGATTGCACTGGAAACACACAGGATGACAGGAAGAGTATTAAAACTGAATTTCTTCATTTATTCCACCCACTCGTTACTATTTCTGCTTTTACCTCAAGCTGTTTACAAAATTGATTAAATCATGTTGAACATGATTAAATCATGTTGCTTTACCAAAGAAGGGTCCTGCAGTTTCAGATTTTCACTTAATTTTGTTTAAGAGCAAACAGTAGAGTTAACCCAATTAATAATTCTATAATAAATAATTTCAGCTATCAATTTACAGCAAAGGAAATGAAAAAATATTTTTTTCTTCAAAAAGTTGATACCTACCACTACAGAAAGAAGAACAAAAGGTATGGTTGTGATGTGTCTGAACTGAATCAGTAAATACCTCAGAAATGAATTAATAGTTGCACAGAAAAGTATATTAACAAGGAATATTTTAATTTTTTCAATGCAGTACCTAATTAAAATGCTAAAAAAGTATTTACTAAAAGTGCAATACATAAAATATTAAAATATTAATACTGGTGCATTCATTTTATTAAGAATAAACTCCTTAATTTGCTTTCAGTATTTCCAAACGCGCAAATGTAAAAGCAGCGCATACCTCATGGTATTTTTTGGTGACTTTTGTTGGCACACATTGGCACTCATTGCAGCTCTGTTGACAACAGGCACAGTTTCCACCACAGCGTTTCACCAGCAGGCACAGCGGCCAGAAGATGGTGTCAGTTCTCTTCAGCTCCTCCCTCAGGGACACGGAGAAGTTGCGAGGAGTGCAACTGTACAGCCGCGCCTCCTCCTTCAGGAGGTTCAGATCCACCACTGCAAAGAGACAGAGGAAACCGTGCTGTCCTGATTTGCAGTCCAAGTTCATTTGTGGTTCAGCAGTGCAGAACCCATGAGGAAGGTTCACTTTTGTGCAGGTGGTCCAGGTTCAGCACAAAAGTATAATACTGCAGTTGCGTGAACACCAGGAAACTTAAATGGAATGATTGCTGCATAGTAATATTCACCAATTATTTTAAAACTCTGGCAAAGTTGGTTCAAATTAAAGCAAGATTTGACTACTATGTTCCAGTATGTGTTTTATCAAATCAACGCTAATGGAATTCACTTTGTTCACACTAATACTATGAGCTCCACTGTCGCTATACTACAGTCATTTTGGATTGGAGAAACACACAAAGAGCAATTAAGAATCCTGCAAAATTTCAACAACATTTTTAATTCACTTGCATAAAGCATTCAAACTTCTTCCTCGTTAAAATGTCAACTATTGCTTCTTTGCTAGAGCACTGTCAAATATAAGAAAGAATAAAACCATTCATATCTAAGCAGAAGTCACTTCTATGGACTAAGAACTTCAAGAAGTTGTCATCATCAGAGAGTTCTGCACAGAATAAATAAGTGCACAAGATTGTATGTCTACATAACTATTTGTAGGCTCCATTTTCTCCTCCCTCTTCACAGCAGCATATATATGAATTTCTGTTGCTTCTCTAGGTTTCATTTTCTCTTGATGTGTCTGCAACAAAAGTTCCTCCTTGTAAGCACCTAACTTGAAATGCAAGTTAAAGATATTAATATTTGGCACTGGTTTCCCTATAAACTGTTTCCACTGTATCATACTGAAGTTTCACTATTGCCAATGGTTGAACAGCAAGCTCATGAAAAGATCTGAAAGAGGACAAGCTCCTTTAGGTTCATCTTAGCAGCATAGTCAAGAAATAACAAGCCTTGAGAGACACAGTTTAAATTGAAAAAAAAAAAAAGAAAAATACCGGGAAAAAAAGTGAAAAACGATGTAAATTGAATGTATTTCAGAAAAGTCCAACTATTATGATCATGATCTAGGATCTTTTGTCTGAATTGTTTTTCTCCACACCTACCATTAAGGAACAGAAGTGATGTCTAATTCACAGGAATACTACTCTCTCTAGTAACAAAAAAAAAGAGAAAGAGAAAAAGAAAACCCTTGTGATAAGGTCCTATTGAGATGACTAAAATAGAGGCCCCGAACAAAGTGGCAAAGATCTTTAACCAACTGGTTTTAAGCTAAATCAAGAAAAAACTAGGGGAAAAGATATCCCAGTGCATTAATATTCCTCAAAAAAATTCTTGTTATCCATTCATGAATAAAAAGACATACAATAAAGCTAAAATAAGTTTCTGATCTGAATCACCCTCTAGAGAAATACCTTTTTTTTTTCCCTCTCTACTATGTAAAGAGCCTCAAGAGATCATCAAGGAGAACTTCAGCCTATCAAGGCAAGATAATACCTCTTAATTCTATTTAAACACATAAGACATAAAAAAATCTCGATGCTGCATTTCTTTAGCACAATTGCTCACTGGTGCTCTCCCAGGAGCAGATCTTTGGGAAGGAATTTCAATCCATGTTCCTTCAAACGTTTCTTTTGCAGGCCATATCCATATACTGGCATCCATAAGTAAGGATTTATGGTTGTGAAAGGTCAGTTAAACACACTGAAGCCTTTTCTTTGCTTGCACTCACAGTGAATGCCAAGCTGGGGCACTTCATTCCATCACTATCGGGTTAACATAGGGTCCTAAATAAACAAACTGAATTTTAAGAGGAAAGAGTGTGTAATAACTCCAATAAAGTTACTGATAGGACACCAGCCTGCCTCCCACACTGCAACAGCATTCCTTGGAGAAAGTTGAGAAGGGAGCAGAGGAAAAGAGAGACAAAACTTCCGGGGGAGAGATTCAGTGTGAGAAATCAGAAATTATTTAAGCCCTTCTGATCAGCTAATAGCTCTAGGCTGAGTCACTTAAAGGGTGGACGTGTCTACCTCCATTAATCAAGGACTGTGGACAGGAATGGAGTACTTCTTTCTTCTGTTACATTTTCAAACATGTAATAAGTGAACTGTCTAAATGAGGATAAAATGTCTGCAGTACACTGTGAGAAGTGCTAGTTCTGCTAATACTTTCTACTGGAAGATTGTTTCTGCAGAGACTGATATGCTTGGTGCAGTGAGTTTGAAGAAGCTTATGTGCAGCTCAGCCCTTCACCGCGAGATATTGAAAGTGGAAGGTGGGCACTGACACCTCTTCCAGCAGGCCCACGGAGCAGTGGGAGAGAGATTCTTGTGTGGTGATGTCCTTTTCCACTGCCTCCTGCCTTCTGGCAGCAGTAGAGAAATGCATCAATTTCCATACCTACAACTAGCTGTAGTTATAGAGAAAAGGGCAATGCACTAAAACAAGCAGCATGTTACATATTTTGTCACAAGAAAGGAATTAATTTGAACTCAACACCTCAGACTTGCAGACATTAATTTTAAAAGGGTTCTGTTGGAGAACACACAGCCACCTTTTAGCAGATATCTTCCAGTGTGCTGTACTGTTACAAGAGGCTTCAGGAGAGATGAACAAATGTCATGTCTGATTTCCATGCTTTAAAATGTACTAAGGTATATTGCTATGATACCTCACAATGAACCCTTGCCCTACCTTATGTAATTCAATTTCATTAAAAGGTCTGTGGCAAATTTATCTAGTGCTTATATAATCACTTCTTTGAAGTGTGTGAATGAAGCTGTTATTTTTTCAAAGAGTAGCTGTCTGCTCAAAATTTATTTTAACACACTGTGGGCATGAAGCTGGATGAGAGAATGTATATATTCCCCTAAAAGTGTTTACTTAACCACAATAAAAGGTTATGTGGATTTCCCAAGTGCACTGAGTTACAGTACCTGTTATAATGTGAACATTTAAACACTTCTTCAACTTGGCTTCCACTCATGTATCATGTTTGACACAACAGTCAGGGTTCTTTTGTCTAGCACTAGCTCAGGAGGAGTGAAAGGCTCTGCAGTAGCACATAAATGGAAAACACTAAAATAAAAACAAGAGAAGGAGAAAAAGGGAGAAAAAATGTAGACGCAGGTATGCCTACAGTAAAGTGTATTTCAAGAATGTGCCTTCACTGGCACATGCAACTGAACTAATCCATGTTCACACGAGCCTGAAATTAATTGTGTTATGCAACTGGCAATGCAATTTTCTGGCATCTTCTGGGATGTGTATGGAGTACCACAGGGAAACGTCTTTCCCAAAACATTTTTCCAGCTGGATATTGCTCTCAAAGTCAATGAAACAAATTAAATTCTGGTTGGGGCACTTGTGTATGAGCGCAGATAGCAGCAGAATGGTTTTCATTCCTAAGCACTTTGGAGATTTTCCTGGGAATGTAAGTTTCTTCCTGGCTTCTACAATAGGAGCTGTTACAAAATCTCAAGCAAGAAGTGGGGTATAAAAAAAACACGTAACTGTATGAAAAACACAACTGCTAAAGACTATGCTTTGATTGTGACTATTTTTTTCCTCCTTAAGGAGATTTCAGAATATGATCTAATGATTATACATAGATTCCAGTGGGAAGTGATGGGATAATTTTTTTTGCACTGCAAAATATATTTTATTTTTAAGCATGTTTAATAGCATAAGAGAATTTAGGACTATATTTAGACATCAAAGCCTCTGAACTTGGTGTTTCTTCTTTCCTGACTAGTAGTTTTTGGAAGCATTTTATCCAGAGAAAACATCAGAGACAGAAGTTCTCTGGAATTTAGGTTGTCTAAATATAGTCTCTTCCATACAAATTATTAAGTAGGAGTAGAGGACAGTTCTCTACATAAAGTAAGATACACTTTTAATAACATGTTTATGAAAGCAGGACAGTAATTCAGCTTTTACACTGAAACACTGTAAAAATGAAACTGATCTAATCACAAAATCAAAGAGTTTGAATAAAACCAAAAATTCTAGGACATGCACTTCTCACAAACATTTCTTAAAAAGGTTTTGAAATACAGCAAACATGCTGCTTGAGAGAATAACATGGGGAAAAAAAAGAAAAAAGAAGAAAAAGGTTTTGCTTTCCTATCTATTGAATAGCCCTGTGGCATTTGAACTGGACATATTTTCTACCTCAGGCTATTATATTACAGACTCAGTAATGCAGTCTGAGGGTGGTCCCTCTAAGACAAGTGTGGCAATACCATGATATGTTTATTCAGTGGAAAAATCTATTTCAGCATCTAATTAGAAGTCTTTAAAAGATTTACTCTGATAGTTTCTTTCTAAGATGTGTCTTGCAGGGAGCTGCTTTTGTCTGTATAGATGTTATCCAACACTTGCGTTTTGTTTTTCTCCCACTTACTGTGTGCCTATGGCATGCATTTGGCAAATACTGAATCTAATTAAGGAACTGTTAAATGACTACCTGAGAGCTTTTAAAGATATTTTTTCCTCTCTGGCTCCTAGTTTAGCTGCTCTATTCACAGCTATAGCAATACAGATAGGGTACAAAGGATGATTTTTTGGCTCTGATCTAAGAATTAACTGTCAAACCCTTAAATTTGAGCTATGGAAGGTTCATACTTCCTCTCTTTTCTTGCTGATCAGATGATAACCTAGTTTACACCACCAACAGGGAAGTCTGTTCAGTTATGCTCATAGGTTTTCCCTCTCATGCTGTATGGTGGGGCAAGGAAGGTGGTATTGCCTCCATGCTATTCATCCACGTGGAGCCCATAAACACGAAATAGTGGGTGGTATCTGGATAGGATGCGGCAGGAAATTCATGAGTGTCAAATGTAGATGGAACAAAATGACTTGCTGATCGATAGATCTACAAATTTTGAAAACACAATCTACTTTACTTCTGTTTATGTTGACAACTGCATGATCAACCCAGACATGGACACATGGTATTTCCTATGGTGTCATCAAAGAGAAACATTTAGATAATCGCTCTCAATTCATTTCGTGTAGAGACTGGAAAAATTCTAGGGAAATAAACAATTGTTCCCATGATATAATAAGTGTAAGACATTACCTACTCCAAAAAAAAATAAAGTTTTTGCTCTCCATAAAAAAAAAGAAACCCACAAAATTCAAATATGTTACCCCATCAAGATGCCCTGCTACTCTATGGAAATAAAGATCTCCCAGGTTCCCTGCAGGAAACTACTGTGTTTGCTCCATTTTTTTTTCCCCCTTTTCTGCCTTGTCCTTCTAAGTTCCTTTGAGTTTTGAGTTTAGCTATTATCCTTTTTTAAATAATACAATGGTGAGAACAGCTAACAACAACGATATGTGCTCTCTATCTAACATATTCCTTTCTTGGAACCAAAACTCAAGGTGAAGAAGGCTCTTAATTCTTTGTCAAGAAATCATACCCGTAGAAAGCTGCAAAGCCAGACAGAAGAGTAAATTACCTCTTGATTTCCTCCCATGAATATATGCTTTCCCAAGAAGTTGCCACGTTGGCCTGTACAAATCCTCCAAATCCAGTTGCCACCGATCTGGTTCAAGGTACCGGATAAGGTCTTCCACAGTGCTAAATCCAGCAACGGCATTGTTTAATACATCCAAGGGCAAGGCTGATGGGGGCAGCAATGATGGGCTGGGTGCTTCTGTGTGGTGCTGCAATCAAAGCCAAGAGAAGGGCACCAGTCAGAAAGTTAATGGATCTGCTTTGACAAAGTGCTGTACTTTACCAAGTTACATAGCTGGGAAAGTTTATAAGTGGATAGCTTGTTTCCAAAGTACAGTTTACCTAAAAAGACAAATGACAAGAGTCAAAAAGTACCTAATTATTCTTTAGCCATAATTGTAAACAAACTTCCACTACACAGTTTTCCTGCTTCTTACATTTCCAGCCTTGCAGCCAGCATGCCATTACACCTGTCCTTTGAAGATGTTCACTGAGTGACGGATGGGACTTTAGAAATAGAACAAAGGGTGGTTTAAAAGTCTGGCCCCATTACAGGCATTTCCCGTACCCCTCTAGGAATCTGAAACATTTCACATTCTGCCTTTCCTCAGAAAACGTAGCCACAACCTTTGTCTTCTTGTCCTTCAATGCAAAATATTAGCATACCCCAGTATAAAGACAGCAAATATTCTTGCTCTCATCTATAGATTAAAAAAAAGCACCAGTTGTGTTTCATACAGTACTAAGAAATATGTTTCTGGTTAAACAATAATGAACAGAATAATAACAACATCTGGCATAACTAAAATTATTTCTCCGTTACGAAGAGAAAAAATGTTTCAAATGAAATCAAAAGTATTTAAATGTTGAAATTGAGTCCTGAGAAAGTACTTTACCACAGCACAAATCTCACTGACAAACTCACTGGACAGGACTACTTAGTCACACACAATTCAAGCAAAGTGAGGCATCTGTTTTTGTTCACTCTACAGTCTGTTTCAAAACTATGCATTGATTTGTATTTTCAAAAGAATTAAAAAAGGCAGGAAGGGAAGCCTAAATAGGAAGCTGTTTCTGCAGCACTGTAAGTTTTTTTAGGCTTGTCTGTATGCAGACATCACTACAGACATTAATGTCCACAGTACTGCACCAGAGCAATACATCCAGATCACGTAAGACAGATGAAGAAAAATTTGAATATGCTGCCAGTTTAGAGGATGGGAAGGACAAGAACACGTGTTTATATAGATATCTATATTTAAAAATTCTCATACCACTCAGTGTCAAAATGGCACTCTCAGCACTGTAATGTGAAGTGTATATATACTGTAATTATTTCAATCTATAATCTCAGATCAATGGTAGGTAGTCATTTACCTTCACAAAATGATCAGAGAAATTGATGAGAAATGTAACTGTTATGCCGGAAAAAAAAGATTTAGTAAAATAATTCTTGCAACATTACTCACTCAGCAGAAGTTTTCTAAAATATATATGCCTGTGGGTAGCTGTATTCCATACCAATAATAATGTTTTATTTTCTGTCCTCTAAATTCTATTAAATATGCAGTTTTGGTTTCAGCTAAATGTGTGGTTGAAAGAGCAGCAAATGGAAGTAACCACCATGGCCTTCCTATTTTTTGCTTCAAGGCTTTCCCTCTCTACAACTTCAAGAAACGCAGCCACCAGAATGATTTGTGCTGCTTTTTAACTGGAAGTCTTGCAAAAATAATACAAAACATAGCTTAAGTATGCTGCTACTGTTAACTTTACCATATTTTCATCTTGCTAATCTTTTCCAACAGAGTTGGTGAAACAGCTGTTTTCCTCCCATTTGGATGAATGTGGTTTTCAAAATATTAAAATATTTTTTTTTCTCTTTTCTCCATTGCCCGCATTAAAAATAGCAACATGTTGATCCATCTATTATGTTATGATAATAAAGCAACAGATTCTGGTCTCTAATTTAAATAGTTGCTCTTAGCAAAATACACTACTCAGCAAGCTTCAGAACAGTGCTGTGACTCTGTAATTCAGATGGTCAAAAAAATAAACATTCCAAAATTTTTCTTCCTGTTTTTCTCCACGGTGATGTAACAGTCACATTTCCTGGTTTGAAGGTGCAGGGTTTTACAAACATGAAAAAACAAAATCAATGGTAGAACTAATAACTGAAGCAAAAAAAAAATCCTCTATTTTGTTTCCAGCTGAAGAATTTACTTGAGTGTCTTACTTCTGCTGGGATTTTTGTTGCCAGAAAAACAGGTGGATTCTAGAAGAAAATGCATTGGTCTAGAATCTATTTCCATATTTACAACTTACAACGTGCACACTAAACAATACATTTGTAGCAAGTAATCACTCAGTTTATGGTATTCTGGGTTCAATAGGCATTTGCCTGAGTTAAAATGTTTTGAGGATATGGTGAATCATTGCACTTAATGGTGACACAATTAAAATTGCCCTCACTTTCTAGTCATTCAAATGGCAGCCCAAAACAGAAAAAAAAAGTAATTGAAACAGCAAAATTATACAACTTTGAAGATGAATGTTTTAGAATAAAGTCATTAGAATCTCAAGATTAGGAACATTTTTTCCAATAATCTTTAAAGTTAGTCAATTTATATGACAGTTAAAACGTACCAAAGATTAAAGATAATTGATATCATAAAGCTATAAATGCTGTAAATTGTATTCATGACATAATAACCTTTATGAAATCTCAATTCAAGAAACTGTTCAATATAAATGGTACTTCTAATTATACTTTACATTGTTTTTATTTGCTAGTAGGTACTACTTATTTTATAATTTAAATCTCTTGGACAGAACATCCAGGGCAGCATAAGTGGTACTCCTTCCAGTGACTAAAATCATACATTGGAATTCTATACAATTTATGATTTCACTTGACTTTCTCGAAGTTTGTCATCTAGAGGCAGAGTTTACACATGTAGTAAGGTTTTACTCTCAGAATGGAAAGCAGAAATGACTTGATGCAAGAAATTAAAACTGGACTTCATTGATGGCACGCACCTTTTAGAACAACCAATACAGAACTTCAGCATAACTCTGAAACCTAACATCATAGCTGCAACTTAGAAATGCTGAAATGCTTCTTACCTGAAGCTTTCATTCACTTTATAGTAAGTCCATCACTCCTATTGTAATATAATCTACATCTCTCTAAGCAATCCTACTCGGATGCCTCACTCCACCTGTGTGCCTGACACACACTGGTGCTTTCAAGGCACTCTCTGTGCTGTGCTATGACATCAGTACTCAGTGGGTGTCAGAGAGAGCTGCCATTTCACTGCAGAATGGTCATGTGAAAGCCTCCCAGGAGGACCACTGATAATCTCTAGCTGTGTGGCTGCACAACTTTGATGGAGATAATGGTCTTATAATGAAGATGATCTTATAACAAAGCAGCCATCTGTCAACTGCACATCTATTCTATAGACGGCATCACCTAATTTAGTCCAAAGAACTTTGTCATGTTGCTAGCAGGTCAGCTAGAAAATAATCAGCCTTTGATTTAACAGATTTATTTATCTGTCAGGGGAGATATAACCCAAGACAAAAGACACTTCTGCTGTCCAAATATAGCAGCTATCCAAAATATCTTTCCTGATGGAAACCATTTTCTGGGAAGTGATGTTCTCCAAGCTCTGCTATAATAAATACTAATTGACAGTAAACACTTTTTCTGTCATAGCAACACATTCTCAACTCATACCAATGTTTTAGGTTTGAGATCACCTTCCTTATTTTTTTTTCACTGAGCATGAATAATTTCTGTCAAGATAGGTTTGACAAAAACATGAAGTTCTCTATGGGATTCCTCTATTAAAAAAACACTCTGTGGTTTGTTTCTGTTTTCCTGCCCAGGAAACAATTTCAAATTACTTTAATAAGCATAAATATGCTTAAAACCAAGATAGAGACAAACAATTGCATCTTTACTGTTGGTTAAAATGATTCAGGATGAAGACCAGAGCAGAAAACACTGAGCTTCTGCTGGCCTGTAGAACAGCCAAGAATGACAATTAGTGTTGGATCAAACAGAATTTTCGTCAGGTTTGCTTATATTGTATTTCTGTACGTGCACTTTGCTCTGTCAAAACAAATACCATACAGAAATCCCCTAAGTTGTTTACAAACATACAAGACAGGCCAATAGACAAAATTTAGGCAACAGTTTAAGATATGGGCTTGGAAAAAAGGACAGAAATAATACAGACTAATGTCACAAGGCTATACGGCCCTGAACATAACACATAACAACAGCACCCCAGAAAAAAATTTAGGGACTAAAATGCATCTTATGGTGCTTACAATGTTAGTTGTGCCCTATTAAAGGAATCAAAACTACTCCATCTAGCCTCTTTCTCAAAGGGAAAAGAGTAGGACACTACTGTAAGCAGAATCAGAAGCCAACCCTCACTAAAGCAGCAGATCTGAACAAAAACTTCAACAAACAGATTTAAAATCATCTAGTTGAAGTTCAAGTCTAAAGTATTATTTAGTATGTAGCCTAACTTGAAGGACTATGATTAATTTCTTGTTTTGACACGTACTTCTTGTGTTATCCTGAGCACAGTATTTAGGCCAAACCTTCATAATGTAAATCATCAGGAAGCAGTATCTCCTTGCTATGCCAGCATGATTGTGTATGTGGCTGCATTATAAACAAGAGGTAAACTTCTGAAAAAGAAGCATAGATCTGCAACAGCTAAATCATCACAACTGAAAGCACAGCAGCTGCTAACACAAATACAGTTTTAGATTCACTCTGGCACCAGGAATTTCACAGCATACAGGTTTGTAACACAGCCTATTCAAATCTGTAAAATGAGCATGAAGGCAATTCCTTGATCTCACAAGTCCTGTGAGAGAATGAATACAACCAATTTTTATCAGATATTCATTATTGGTTTACCTTGAAGAATCTAGAAGTGTGTTAGACAGATACCAGGTATAAATGTGGATATGAGACTGGATATAATAAACTTTTCTGTTTGCTGCTCCAAGGATAAACAATTCAGAACATAACAGCACTGACCTACAATCTACACAGGATCAGCTTTTGAGCACTATCATGACCTAAGAAAAGCCTTTATTTTGCTCCTGTTCCTTAGGATAGGACTGTCAAGGTACTAACACTACCCTCTTCCAGTTAAAGGACAGGCAAGAAATAGCATTGCTGGGTTGCTGCCACCAGGAGTAAGGAATTTCATGTTTAATAACACAAGAGCTAAGTTAAGGCTAGAAAAACAAAAACAAGTGAGTCAAATACTTGGCATGACAGGACACTTACAAGCACTGAATAATATGTCTAAAATAATTACTGCCCCACAGAAGAAATCCCCACTTTTTTTTTTTTCATTTCTTGTCTTGAAGAAAACATTGTCAGTTTCTGAGTGATGACCCATTCATCGGTTGGCACAGAGAAACTAATAAACATCAGTGTAGTTTACTCAAACTAGAAGGCACTCTATAAGAAACCTCAAAGGAACCTACTCTCCTCTGAAACCCAACTAGGATCAGTAATTTGAAAGAAATACCATATTTCTTTTAATGAAATATCCTTAGAGCTTTTTTAATTATTCTAAAAGAACACTTCAAGTCCTGCTTAGATTTAAAGATATGCTTTGGAAACTTATAGTACATGCACATTCTTGTAACATGCACAATAAAGAGCCTGTCTGCTTCCTTCATAATCACAGGTAACCCTCCTACTAGTATCATTAGAAGCTATGAGAGAAAGCAGGTATCTAACTCTTCCGAGTTTGCCCTGAGGACAAAAATTTCTCCGCAAAACAATAGCTCTTTGTTTTCTCCCATAAGTACAGGCAGTAATAGGTGTGAAAAGCCTCTAGAAATCCTGACCTACCTGAAAAAGCACACACTTTTACTTGCTTGCATCTATGCAATACAAAAAAAAAGCACTTGTGAAAGTCTCTCATTTATAAAGACGTCTCTGTACAACATTAACCTGCAGCACTGCTACGAAATTATTAGTCCTGTTAAGTTGTAAGGCAGAAGGAAGTGCGGTGATCTGTAGCTGGGCAAGTTCCAGGCAAAACCAGGAAGAAGGCAAGGATGTTTACTGCACATGGCAGAGATGGAAGTCAGGAAGGCTGCCACAGCTCCCATCCACTGCAGCACTTTTTACTGCTTTATCTGAACTTACTGTCACAGCAGCAAGGATGGTTGCATGAGAGCCACATCACTCTGGGGGTGCTGAGTAGGTAGATCTGGTGAAATAAGCTCCAGTGGCACTGAATTAAACGTCCCTCTCCTTCAGCTGGCCTCGCTTCAGGGGTGCAACTTCTGCCAGCCAAATGACACACAGGTAGGGGTACCAGCCCTCCTCAATTTAATCAGCTTCTGCAAATGAGAACCAGACTGCAGGATGACAGCACCCCTCTTTCCTGGGCCTCCAGCCCTCTGCCTTTCACAGGCTCCCTAAATTTTCTGTTCCTATAGTGTGCTACAGCCTCTTACCAAAAGCTTGTTCAGGCTCTCTTCATGTGCGTGCAGGGTTTTCCTTTTATCTCACTGAGGACCTAATTTGCTGAGAATCCATGCATGCCCTTGCACCAATTTACATCTTAAAGCCAGAGATGGCCTTCCAAACTCTACATCCATATATTTGTTACTGCAGTTTGAGGATTGCTTTCCGAATAGTGTGTAATTTCTACTCTCCGTAACAGGAGAAAGATCACAGAGATCACAAGGGAAAATGAACACATCCATGCCTTTCTGGTTTTGCCTGTCACAGGCGAGAACAAAAGAATAAAGACGTGCAAAAGCAGCATTGGATAAGAGTCTTACAGCTTAACTAACAGCATAACATTTCCTCAGGCTGAACTTTTGAGATAAAATATTTTTTGAAAATGTTTAAATATTCCCCTAAATAGAGTTTCTGTGCAGTTCACAGAGAAGGCCTGGAATTCTAATTGTGCTGGAAACAACTGCAAGGTGCTCCCAAGGAAGCTAGCAGCATGGAAATAGCACAGGATGTCACTAATCATCAGTGTTCCTCTGGCAAATTGCAGCTTTCTGCCTGAAGTCTATGCATACTGACACCTTTTGAAATAGACAGTACAGGTGTGAGAGACACTCTGTGAAGACAGAGATGACACATCTAGAGCTAGTTCATTAACTCTCAAAGGATGCCATCAATAGCAATTATCTCTGGAAGCCGTTTTCAAAACACTTTAGTGACTGGTTAGTTATCATAAATTTCTATAATTATGTATGTATACATAAATAGTCGTGTTTATATTTGCATAAAAATACATTTTGATTTTTCCTGTGATCACATGTATCAGTAACACACCACACTAATTCATTTTAAAGGCAAAAAGAAGAAAACTAATGCTCAGCACTGTATCTATGGGAGATCTTACTGTCAATACACTTCATCATGACAGCTTTAGAGGTTTCTATTCCTAGGAATTATATATACAGAGACAACCATCTTTCTTGCATGCAGTTGCATGTTATTGATTTTTTCAGGGCATCTGGTAAGTCTCTCTGAAGCAGCATGTGCTACTTCATGAGTATTTCATAAGCACTACAAAATTACCTGCTTCTCCTTTATTGGAAGTATTAGTTATTCTACACAATGATCCAGTGATTCTTGTATTCTTTTGGATAAGAGCTTTCATTCGCTGATTTATTCTTTCAGCTAATTAAGGAGAGAAGAACTGTATAAACAACTCTGCTTGAAAGCTGTGTTGCCAGCATCTTTGGCAACTGCAGTGATCTCAAACTATGAAGTAAATAAACCCTGCAAACCCCAGAATCCAGGCAGCTTGCAGTTTCAACCAGATACTTGCAGTGGAAGTCAAATTCTGAGGCCTTTTTTCTACCTTTGTTATGGGTTTTTAATTATATTTGCTCGCACTAGGAATTTCTGGACATGGTAGTGAATAGGATTCTAGATAGAAGACTCAAAGAAATGCAAGAAATCTCATGACTTGGACACATTTTGACTCAGTAGGCAAAGACTCAGCCTTACTATTCTGAAAGCAGGACCTGATGAAGTTGAACTTCACTGGGTTGAACAGGAAGCATTTAAAAGCAAATACTTAGCCTGTGATAACAGTATAGAACAAGTTATGGCATAGATTATCTCCAAGACAAGAAGCTTCAAAGTCGAATCAGTATGTCAGTTTTAATCTCAAGTTACTTCCTGAAATAATTTGTCTTTTTTATCATTTTCAAATTACTGTAGATATACAAGCTATTTTAGGTTTATTATCCCAGAGACTGGGTTCCTATTAAGTATACTTGTGGCAGAGTAACATTTAAACCATAACTACTTCCAAAATCTTAATTATTAGTGACCACTCCCTCCTCTTTTATACATTTCTCTCTTCTAAATGAGACTTTAAACAAAATTTAGAGTGAGCTCTCCCCACTCCTTATAACTATATATATATTTGCCATAAGAAAAAGTCTACCTTTTGTACCCTAGTAACAACTGCAAAATATTTTGATTTCTGAACTTCAGAGTACCTTTCATTACAACATTTTCAAACCAAATTTATGAAATACATTTAAAACTATCTGGCTGTTCCTGTCTCATGCATGAGCACATGGGAGGACCACAACTGCAACTTAAAAAAGCTAAACCCCAGTAGATAATGTCTTGTACAATTTAAATGCTTAATAAATATATTTAGTCTAATTCAGACCATGGGCAATACTAACATGTATATAGACATTTTAAAGGGTATGAAGTGTGTTTGTGTGTTTGTACAGATAAAGTACCTGCTGAAAATGACTGAAAGTAGACTGTGTATAGGCAAAATGAAGTACAAAAACAATTTACTGAAGTACAGTTTCTCTGGTCACAATCTCATAAAATCTTTCTTTGGAGAAAGATCTTGTCTTGTGCTTGCAGCAAGGTGCTAAAACAGGCAAATCCCCCAATGTCCAAGAAATCATAACCTTCATGTCTGATAGCATTTTCTTTTTTATACTCACAGGACTTTCCTAAACAAATTAACAGCTGCAGTGAATCCTTACAAAGTGTGGAACGTGTGAGGGAACGTGCACCTTCTGTAAGTGCTTGCTACAAGTTCGGCCAAGTGACCTGCAGATGTCAGATGTTGGCTGCAGTCTCCTGCCTCGACAAACCTCTGTGCAGGACAGGTGGTTAATATTCACATCTCGTGGGATTGCTGCGGATTCCTGCAGGTTAATTTCTGGAAACATGAAACACTTTCCGAAGTAGTAACTCTGTCCTCCCTGTCTTAGCGCCTTCCTTTCAACTCTTCCTTATTAACTACTCATCACAGTATTTAAGGACATTTAAAGTTTATTCCCTGCTCAGTCTAGCTCATTGTTAAGAAGTCATTGCAGTCTTGTACCCATTTTCAGGGCAGAACTCCATATTGATTACTTGCTGAATTTTCCAATAAATGTGATATTTTCTCCTCATACTGCTCTCACTGAGGTGTTAAAGTAGAATACAGAGACCCTTCTAAAACCACATCAACATTTCATTGCTTTATGACTTTCTGAATATACCCAGAATTACCTTTTTATGTTTCAAACATAAGCTCTTTTTGTTTTGCGCTTGAGCTGTCCTTGTGATTTAAGCAGTAGGGTATTTAATGACTGTTTTAAATAGCAGTGACATCACTTTGCACTAAGATATTCTTTCATGGACATTCAATTGCATGAGTTGACAGCAAAGTAAGAAGTGTTTTTTCAAATGCTGTTATAAATAAACCCTTTACCTTCATTTCGTGAATATAAACTTAAATGTAATTTTCTAGGTTGTCCTATTTTGATGAATGTTGTATTATACCTGCAATTCCCTTCTAGACGGGAAATTTTATAAAGATTTATATATCAAATACTAAGAGCAAGAAAGAGAATCTCTCTTCTCAATATTTATAATGATACCCTAATATTTTTTTTTGCAGTTTATATTTAGTGTGCAGAGACCCTGGCTCCAAGACTTAGCTGAACTTCAGCAGAGCAGGATTCCACCACAGCTTAGCTTCTTTCCCCGAAACTTTGATACTATGTAAGTCCAGTATACATACTTGTTGCAGGCTGAAATACGGAACACTTTTTACTTCAGTCAGGACAACAGGACAACCTGAATTTTGCTTAAAATGTGAAATTATCATCTAAAAGGAGGAATAACATTGTAGTTGAACTAACAGTAAATTAAGAGCCTCAGTGCCCAAATGACTCAATGCAGAAAGAGATTCCCACAATCAGACTGCAGTGGGCACATAGATGTAGTCTTATGAATGTTTGCTCAGATCTTGTTGCAAATGGGGTTACTGTGATTATTAATCACTGCATCTATAGACACACTTAAAATTCAAGCAGGAAACGCTTGTGTCTGTCACATCTATGATTTACAGAAGCCTTTTTAAAAATTTTCTGTACACAAAGCTCTAGGTCTTACTTGACTGACAGTAGCCGACAAGGAATAAACAGTCAACATAAGTGCAGCTGTTCTGAATAGAAAAAAGTTTTTGTACATTCTTCTATGGCAGGGGATATGGCCAGCCATAGTTAGAGGACATCATGTCTGCAGACCTTTTTTAAAATTTCTCATTTTACTCAAAACACACACAAAACAACAGTAAGTGTTGGAGTCAGGGAATGAACTGCTCTTTAAGTTCCCTCTAGGAAGTTGCCCACTGGAAATGGGTAGGTGTTCTTAAGAAAATGTTTACTTATCCCAGTACATTCACAGGAGGTTCATCAAACATTAAACACTAGGAATAACCGTTTATTACAACTGCAAAGTGTATTTGTGAAGAACAATGAAAATTACTTCGACAGTGAACACTGCTTTAATTTGATCCTTCAGTATACATGTTAAATTGCATTCCACAACAGCTTTCTGTTCATTTCATATCACAATAAAATGAACACACCCAACATTCCTGTACAGCAGACACTGCAAATCAGAGCTTGTCCTGCCTTGAAGGTAAAAAGTCCTTGAACAAAGCATTACTTTACAGGGAAGGAACCTCATCTCTGTCCTCAAGTATCCATTCTTAGTGTCATCAAACCCCTTGGAAATGTAAAATATTTTAAGATTTATGAAGGAAAATGTTTTGCCTTGTGTACTTATCATATTTACCTTTGTTTTATATATAGCACACACATCAGAACCCAAAAAGCATGGTAGAGACTAGGGCTACATTGCCCACATAAAGATTCTCACACCATTCAACATGCCACATTTATAACTTGTGAGCTTGCTTTTGTTGTCCTATACTGCTAACCATAATGTTGTCCTGACATACACTTAATTTCCAGCTGTATCACTTCTACCTATATATTTTCTACTATCTATATTTCTTAAATCTCATTTCATGTTACCTCATTATACTTTGATATATATTATGCACACAAGTAGAGTAATGTGATTACACAACAAGTAAAAGGCAAAATTAATTGGGAAAGTATGCTTAATAAGAAAAATTTAGGTAAAATATTTTTAAATCCCTTGCATTTAGGAGTAAAATATTAAAAGCATAAATACAAAATCATAAGTAGAGTCTGAAGCAGAATGAACTGTTACAGGGGACCAAAACCTGAATAAGAGACAATGGGATCCTGTTCAAAAAAAAACCAAATCTCATTCAGGTATTTTCAGAACAACCTCATAAAAACAGATATTGAGCTGCTAGAGAGGTCTCAGCTGAAATATAGTGTTCAGATTTATTTCCAGCACTTGTTAGATACAGGCAGAGAGAAACAGGATATTCACATGAAAGAGCAAGATGAAAACAAAAGAATGAACCATGACAAAAGATTGAGTGATACAACTTTCTTTCATCTCGGCAAGACCAGGCTGACAGGTAAAAGAGCATCAGATGATCAGCTGTTCCCTAGTCCATCAATGACAGGAATTATTTATGTTAAGTGTTAGAAAAAAATTTCATACAATGTAAAAGAGTGCAACAGATGACCGGGGAAATCTCTGAAATCTTCATTCCTGGAGTTCAGGAACAGCACTAGAATCTAGCAGGAGTGAGTTTAGTGTATCTACTCCCTGCTTAGAGCAGGACAATAGCTCAGAAAATGTCCCACTGATTTCCCTTCGACCCTTGCATCTCTGTGATTGCATTACAAAGCATCGACCTGGTAAACTCGATGCTTCTAGAAGATCTGTTAAATTATGCTGAGGGACATGCTGAATTTTAGAAACAAATTGATTCTAAATAATTTTAAAGACTGTGTTGACTAACTATGACAGAAGCTCTTCTGGATGTGTAACCAAACACTTTTTTCCTCAGTAACTATTTGTCCATTTTAACCCTTTGGATTTGGTAAACTAATGGTGTAATAAAAATCAATAACTGCATGCCACTATACCTAAATACAGAATAGCTGGTGGAAAAACAAGTTTTGTTTTTTAGTTGCATGTCAAACTAAACTAAACTTAACTAAAATGAGAATAGGAAAATGAATTAAACTAGTCCAATTTTGGATTTTAATTTAGCTGCTTTCTCTTGAAGAAATTTAGGGAGTCACAGGTTTTTTATTAAAAGTTAGCCAACTTGGGAGTAGCAGAAATTCCTTTGACAGTATCATTTACAATTTCTTTGAAACCTCAAAAGAGTACGTAATATAACACACTTGAGAAGATGGCTTTAGCATCAGCTATAAAATAAGAGTAGATGCATTTCTGCCATGCTCTACTTTTTCAAAGCTATTTAAAGTTGATCCATCAAAGATGGTTTGAAAGCAGACTGCTCCGCTCTATTTCTAATAGTCTCCCATGAAATTTGGTGCTGCTTACAGCATGAACAAATCTATTAAAATAGAACAGGTTGAATTTTAAGGTACCACTATAAACAACTGCCTCAGCCAGATGCTTGGTATTATTAAAAATGAAATAAATCTTTGAAACAGTCTAATGACTTTTACTATAATGAATAAATATACATTTTCCTTTGTACATGCAATTCCTTTTCAGCCCTTTCCTTGACACACATTAAAAAAAAAGAAAAGAAAGAAAGATGGTATTTGCCAAGTAATGAACCCATATTATTAACAAATCCAATATTTTGCAGAGAAAATACCATTCTCCTGAGGACTGCTGGTTAATCAGTTGTCTTCCATTAAAGCTGATATCTTCAGTTATAACAATGTCACTGTCCACAGATGTGAACAAATTATCTCTAATTAGTCTGATGGTCAACTAGCTCAAGTATCTTGAGATAGATAGATAGATATTGATAGATAGATTAGACAGATAAATAATTACATTCATTTGGGCTTGCTAGCATAGTATGGATATGGGTACTCTTTTTAACAGAAATGATAGAAAATTATGCTGCCTTATGTTCTCAACCATGCCATTATTCTTCCTTGTAACATTTTAAACAAACCTATTCAGGCACCAGTTATGGCCCCAACCCTGCCACCAGAACTGCCAGCAGTCACACTGACTTAAAGGGATGTCCCCATGTGCACAGACCCTCGTCTCCTTTCACACTCCTCTGGTTTCACTCTGCTGGAAAGCTACAAAGTCAAAACACCTGCACAAGAAAGGAAGTGCTGCACACTAACACTGCACTAATCACAACCCATTTACAAACTGCTGCCCTCTGCTATACCTTACTGTTACTTTTAAAAGAGCTGAGGGTTTTCTTTAATTTTGTGTTTCAAAAGCATAATTTTAAAAGAGTTGCAAAGCGCTTTAAAGAGGCACCTCTCATTCTACTCCCCTCATGTACCCTTTTTTAGCACCCTTTTGAAAAATTAATATTTACACTCAAATATACCTTTCTGCGTATATATATACTTAAAATATCCCTCTGTCTCTTATTTTCCTGTTCACTGATTCAGCAATACTGCCAGTTTCTGATGATTTAATGTAGACTATATGGAGCTAATTACAGAACACAAGACATCAAAAAGTGTGGTTTTCTAAACTTTAATTAATTGTGGTTTCACAGGCTGCTATTCACTGCAATCTAGGAAGTGGTTAGATGTGAGGCTCATTATCAGTTTATGTAAAAAGCCAAAGTGTGAGGCATTGGTAGCACCTGAATTTTCCAGCCCACAAGAAATATGACTTTCTGTGAACTGCAGACATCGTGTAAAATGGAGTTCAACAGAGAGAAAACAAAGTGATTTTTTGCCTTAGCCTACTGGACTGAAAGATACTGGCTAACCACAAATTTATCCTTTGACCAAGTCAGAAAGTGTTCTTCACAGCCATGTCATTAAAAATGCTCATTTGCATCGCCACCAAAGCACTATCTCAGAAATAAGCCAAATAAGAAGGTAAATTAAGATGATACTAAGAAGACATTTTTTACAAACATGTATGACTGAACATATATCATGGTACGTTTTTTCCAGGACATAATGGACCGACACTGCAAGAAGAGGGCAAAAAAAAAGAGGGGGTAGCAGAAGGGAGGGAAGGGATTTTGCAAGGAAACACTGGTCAAGAATCCTCATTGAAGAGATCTGCATGGCTAATTGTGGTGAGATTTCTCCCACCTGCCCTACACAGTGAAGCACCATGAGATGATCTGTCTGTTTAAATAAGACTAGAAACCCATTCTGAAGGTTCTCAATACCAAAAATGAAACATAATTGAGAGGTTCTTCATGAAATACACTTATGAAGCAACATTAAACAAGCTGGGTAAAGTGACTGTGGTGACTACCATGCTTTGCTGAAGGAAGACTCAGTCTTTTATTTGGAGAAAATGTTTTCTGCTTTTGTAAATGTTTATACATTGGAGATACCTAATTGCCAAGAAGATGGCATTATCATGCTCTTAGACTACTTTCATTATTTACTATTTAATTTGAAGCTACTTTGCATCTTTCAGATTATCTGTGCTGTCCCAGTGGACAAACAAGGATCTGAATGAACAAATTAGGATGCGTGAGCACTAATCACTTGGGGAATGGGAGGGAAGACAAATTGTCATTTCAGCTACATCACCATAAATTTAATGTAAATAGCCTGAATTTAGATGAGTATAAATTCCCTTTTAAGGTTATATTTCAGCTAAGAAGTCAGAAGAGGACATTTTGCTATTTAACAATTCAGGTTATATTCTCTTCTCAAACAATATACCAGTATTAGATATGGGTTACCTTAGCAACTATTATGTTCTCAAAGAGAATTCTGAGAAAAAAGGATGCTTTAGTAAGCAACTAAAACATTGACAACTCTTTTCTTTTTTTTTCCCTACAATTCAACTTCTCCCACAGAAAATTAAACCATGTTTTTGGGATAACCACTGATTGTAATCTCAGAATGAGAGCATCAATACTGTTTTTAACCTGATTTGCATCAAAGTTTAATTCTTCCAAGCAATCTTTACTTCATTACTGAATCTGGTCGATGATATATAATTCACTTAATTAGGAGATGAGAGGAATAGGTAGCAGCTGGGCAGAACATTAATCTCATTGTAATAAATACATATAGGGAAACAATTTTTTGTCAATTAATTTATTAATATTTTTTTTTAAAAAATACCCCCCCCACCACCAAAATCTATTTAAGTTTGAATAATGTGACCATTATTTTGATGATATGGTCACTGTTTTTCAGACTCACAATACCTAATTTTTCATGTTGAAGGCAATGGGAATGCTAGTTTAAAAATCTGTCATCAATCACACTGTACACGACAAAAGAACTAGAATCCAATCTTCCGAAGATTTCAAGCCTATAAATTGGAAAGTATATGATTATTATTGCAATTTCAGTAGTGTGGTATGTGAATAGAAATAACATTAAAATTGCACGCAATAATAAATTCAAGTTGGTGCCTTGTTAAAGTAACTTTAAAATACAATTATTCACCCGACAAAGCCCACAGGAACACCATTTGTAAACAAAATGATCTAACTGCGACAATTTGGCACTACAGCACTTGCCAGTTATCACCCCTTGGGTAACTTGACTATTATTTTCTCTTTCTCCTCTGAACCTCAATACTTGGCAGAAAAGAGCTGTCATCCTCGTCCTGCAGAAAGAAAAATAGTGGAAGTTGCCACACTGCAAGAAGCCATGACCTATGGCAAATGGTAAGTGGGGACAGAACACTGTACATGACAAAGTCAGAGCAGGGTATAAAAGATCTAAACCAAAAAGTTTGCATGCTGTGCCCCATGCAAGATGTGTTGCTTCCTAATTCTCCTTGGGGATTCTCTAATTGCTCGATTAGGAGATTACCTTTTGTAAGTATTTAACTAAGGAGAGGACAATGGAGAAGTCTTTCAAAAGTAATTGTACTCTCATAATTTATTACGGAATCAGATTTAGAGAAAAATTAAAGTAATGGTGTTATTAAGATCACTTTTCTCTGGTTTCAGATTTTCATGATGACTACACCTTAATAGTTTGCCACTCTTTCAAATATGAAACAGAAAATTTAGGCCAGTTCCATCTATAAAGTATCCCTTGGCATTTTTGTATAGCACCGGTTTTGTAAATTGTGGCTTTGTATAAACTTGTTTAATGATGCTCCTTAGATGGGCGTGTTTTTAAATTATCATCAACTTTTTTGAAATGGCCTGCAAAGAAAAGTTGGTTCTGTTCACACTTTGATAGCTTTTAATGCGTTGATTTTCCAAATTCCCTTGTCATTTGTAAACAGTTTCAGGTAATGCAATATCAAGCTTTATAATGGAAACGTGAAAGATTTTTTTTCCTCTTTAACAACAAGTATCTTTTCCAATTTAAAGAACTGAAAACCTTTCTGAAAAATTTTAGTTGTCTTTTTACAGTTGATTTGACCACTTATCTTTGATTTTTGGTGAAAAGCTGAGCTATACTCTGAAGTTTTTATACCAGAAAACAGTTTCAAAAAACTCTTATGAACCTTAATTCTACATTAATTTTGAATCAAAGATATATTGCTATTTTAGGCACCTAATCACAAAGGGGTTTCTTCCTACATGAAAGTTGCCTATGACTTTCTTAAGCAGAAAGGCAATTAAATAAAGTAAATACAGCATTTAAAGTTATATATATTGACAGAGTGCAAACAAGAGAAGATCAATGACAGAATTTACTTAAACTAAAAGACAAGAATTCCAAGCCAAAAAGGCATTACACAGATGACTTAAGAACAGGAAGTATTTTATTATTAACTTTTGATTACCCAGAACGCCCCACACTGAAAATCCCAAAGACAAATATGCACACACAAATCAGAAGAGTTCAGCAAATCAGAATGATTTTCAGAAGATAACCAAGGGCAACCCTATTAACAGCTTACATATTAAAAGCTTACATATATGTGGCTAACTGTCCTTCCAGTTAGAAAGTTAAAAATTATTTGGCATTTGATCCTTTCCCCTCAAGAAATATAGATGATGACTGAGAGGGTTAGATAATATGGCTTAACTCAGTTATCTTACTCCCCTTGGCTACCTAGTCATTTATGTTGAGTCAGTCAGCAGGGAAGTTCAGAGTTGGTTGCATGGAGTTAGCAAAAATTTGTTTTCAACTAAATGTTAAATTTTAGGGTTTATCAAGTTTCAAAAACGGTGGCCTTTTTAACACTCACAAGCAGGCACAGTAAGAAAAATAGTGAAAATAAAACATTTGAAAATTCAAATTCAGGAATTGCATTTACTATGCCAACCATTCACTAAACTATGAAGATACTGATTTCTAACAAAATTACCTCAGAACAGCATCTGTCTTTTTAAAGATGGTGCTTGTCACACTCTTAGGCAAATATTTAGAATAAGGGATGTGTACCGAGGAACTCTGAGGCTACCAAAAGACACCAGAGCTAGATATTGAACAATAAATCACCATATTGATTTAATTATCTACACCACTGCACTGAAAATCCCCTATCCTCCTAACACGATGACTCAGATGAGACCAAGAACTGCTGTAAGTGATGTCAGGGTAGAGTTATGATAGAGTTCCCTCAAGAAACCCTTTCACAGCTGAAAAGGAAAGGCTACTAGGATCCACCAACCTCCACAGTGCCTGTAGGATTATATGCAAAATTTCTTGGAAAGGCTGTGTCATCTACTTTTACACCTCCACCTTTCAAGAGTCTCTAAACCTGGTCTGTCATGTATAAAAACACACCTTTCAATAAGAAGCCAGCATTCTACTTCTCCTTGTATATGATCTTTACTATTTTTCTTCCTGTGATTTATTGCTCAGCTCAAAAGAAGAGTGAAACGAATAGTCAGGACTCTGGAAATGTCTTTTGCCAAACTGCCTTCCATTTCCACATGCAAGGTTTTTTTTTTTTTAATTTCATTTTGTTTTTAAACAGTTCTTCAACAACATTAGCTAGCTAGGAACAAACATGGAAGCGGCTTTCCTGAATTCCTTTTCTACTACCCTAGCCTGAGATAATTGCAGGAACAGATGTGACAGCTTTGTGATTTTCTAGACTTTCCCATGAAAACAAAACTGAAAGCTTTTCAACAACAATCCTGGCTATTTCAGCCAAACCTTTCATCATCATCATTAAAAAGGTTTTGAGCACTTATAGAAGCTAACAAATGACAGCTCATAATCCCCATCTGTAACACCAGAGGCCAGGTACTGCAAAGACAAGACAGGTGCAAATTTTGGTATTCCCATAGTGCTTATTATCTATCCCTTTTTAGAAACCAAAGGATTTGTCTTAACACCACTACCAATATCCCACATTAATCTTCCCATGAGAAAACACTTACCCTGAAGCTACTATACAGCGTTATTACTCTGTCAAGAATTTTTCTCCTCAATTTAAAGAGGTGCTTCCACCAACCTGTGGAGCTAGACTGCGCTGTAACTCACCTACAGAAGCTGCTCCACAGCTGAGTTCATCTCAAATGTCTAGAGCTACCCCCATCAGAGATGTACTGTGTGAAAAATAAATTTAAAAAAAAATTGAAAAGTTGCACCTTTCTATCCCAACTTCTTTCATTTCATTTCTGCTTTTGCCTTTTCCTACCAGAGTCATAGTAAGAAAATTTAGCACAGTACACACCACTCTAATTAGTTACTGCCCTAGTTACACACCACTCTTACTAGTTTTGCTGGGGTGAGGCAATGGATAGTATTGTGGCATGACCAAGACACTAATGATGGATAGGGACAGAACAGGAACGCACCTAAATGGCAAAACTGAAAACAGTGGTGGTGCCTGAAACCTAGTATATCAAATGTACATTTGCTTACCTTTTTTTTTTCAGCTAGCAACCATGTCAGACACAACATCTCAGTATTTGAAAGAAAAAAAAAATAGGACAGTGCCAGTTACATAGGGGATTACTTTGAGAATGGGATAGAATTCATTTGCTTTGGAACTTGTAGAGAAGCCATCAGCATGCTTTCTCAAAAACGTTGATTCTGAAATTTGGAAAAGGGATAGTGAACTAGATGATTCTGTAGTAGTTAAAGCATAAAATACACGGGTTGCTAAAAAAACTTTGGAGAAGAGGAAGGTGATGTTGGGAGTTTTTTGGGGTTTTTGTTCGGGGTTTTTTGTGGGATTTTTGTGTGTGAACGTTTTGTTGCCTTTTTTTTTGGTTCGGTTTTTTGGGGGGAGGGTGGTTTGGGTTTTTTAAACCAAACACATGAAGTGAAAAGTAGCTTATAAAATATGTAGCAAAGGATTAAATAAAAAACTGCACACAAATAATTGAGACACTGCATTCTTTAGGATAGATATGATCAACTAGATTGAACAAATAAATTTGAACCATGACTATAGAATAATTTTGAAAGACTAAAGGACCATTTGAACATCATTGTGAAATACTTCTGCTGAAGTAGCATCCAAAGCTCCAATTACATGACATCATTGAGTTTACAGCTGAGGAGCGGTGTTTTTATATGCACACAGATTGCTCTTAAGTCACAGCTTTGGTTGAAGGGTTTCTTTTGTTTGAGGAGCCTCGTAGAAAACCTTTAAATTTTTGAAAACAGCAGAGCACACAACATTAAAATTTACATTAGAACTCTACAATCAAGTAAATGATAGAGCATGTAAAACTCATTTCCAAGTTAAAGATGCATACATGAACTTCTATGCTGAAATGCAATGAGACACACTAACAAAGTTTCCACATACTAAAAAAGAGTCCCTGATAATATAAATCTTCATTACTAAATGGAAATCTAATAAAAGCCTTTGGGTAATTTACAGAAAATGAAGAAAAGAGATTGTCTCATGTATTTGAAATGCTTTTCCAATATGCTTTCTAAACTTTTTCACTTTTTAGGGCTTTTCAAGTGTTTAAACACTGTTTCCACAGAATCATTCTAGGGTCTGCATTCATGTGGGAGGAGAGGGTTAATATGTGATCAAAAACAATGTGGGACAAGGAGCAATAAAGGTTGCCTGCTTTTTCGTGACAGTTGCAGTACCCCATCTATTGCTTATGGCAATAATTTCTGCTTGAAACAAGTTGACACAGAGTGATCTAACTTGGACATAATGCTCTGGACAACTAAAAGGAGAATAGTTTCCACGAGCTCTTGTCCATTTCATTTGTTGTGATTGCCCCTCAATACTTTCTTTCGAAAAAAAACCAACCCCAAACCCAAAAGTAAAAGAGTTTTAAGACTTATGTAAATGTTCCATAGAAAAACCCACTTTGATACTTGTTGAACTCTGCTGAATTTTTCAGGAAGAAAAGTTGTACAGAACTTTTTGAATAGAATAAAAAACACCAAAGCATGACATTTAAATGCAATTGTATTTAGTTTTGAAATTACTGCTACTTATTTACAAATAAGAAAATTAGCTGGTTTTTTATGTCTTGCCTCAGTGACACTGGATATTCAAAATACTTCCCAAATCAATGAATTTAAATCTTAGTCAAATACATGATAAATTTGTAAAAAAAATTTCATCCAAGGAAACAAAATTAATTTTTTCCACAAACAGTCAATGAAACAATTTGTGATTCTTTTCAGCCTGAGCCACTGCAAGACTAACATCACAGAAAAATACAAAAGAAATTGTTTATACTACATGTACCACATGAAAAACTGCATTCAGATTTTGGCCAAAGGAAGAGGAACCTTGTCTTTCAAAGTACAAAACTTGCTATCAGGTAAGTATGCTCGTTCCTTTTAAGAACTAAATGAAAACACTAAAATGGTTCAAAATGTCACTCTTCCTTTAAGAGTCTAAGAAAATCCTCACTGACATCTCAGGTTGTGGAGATTAAAGATACACTTCCACGGACTTCCTGTGCAGGCCCATAATTTTGCTAGATTCCTGCCTAACCTTGTTTCTCCGTGAGTCTGCTTCGCACACACAGATCTTTAAACTTTTTATTATGTCCATGGGACAGAATGATATATGGTCACAGGAAAAAAAGACATGATTTCATTAGAAAGTATACTTCAGAGGTTCTTTCACCTCAAAGGTTTCTTTTCCCCACCACTCATTTTAGTCCCATGGATAATAGCCACTCTCAGTTCATACTGAGCATTTTTTTTGCTAACAGAAGCATTTCACTCCTATCTATGTATTTTGAGGTAATATTTAATGTCTCATTGAAGAAATTATCTCATCTAAGACGTTAAGCACAAATTTAATGTAAAATTGGATGTAAAATGAATTTAATGTAAATGATAATTTAATGTAAAATGAATTTTTACCACACAAAAGAAAATTAACAGATGGAATTTGTACACTGGAGCATCTTTAGTAATCTGTTTAATTATCTAGACTAAGGTTTCACTGTACCTAATCAGTGGACACTGAACACAGAGATTTTGTTTTAGAGTCCTTCCCACCACCTGAAGGGTTTTCACAGTTCTTTTTCACTTCATGTAGCATTGCAAAGTGCTACATAAAACTCCTCCACTCTCCTGATTCTTCACAGCACCTTGGCTTAAACAACCCTGAAATCGTTTTATTTCTAAAACCTTTTGACCACTTCTAAAGAGAGTGTAGAAAAACCCTTGTTTAGGAGATCCGTAATGTCCTTTAGGATGTTTCTGGATGGATTTCCAGTTATTGCAGACATAGTTAAGCACCTCTTGGGCTTCAGTACAAACATGTGAGAAACACACCTGATAGCTGTGAAATCTGTAGACTTGTGGAAGGAAGGGAAAGCAGGGTGTGAGATTTCCTCTCTCTGTTCTAGTTTTATGCACTTTTTCTATTAGTATTTACATTCTATTTGCCTGTTTCAATCAAAAAGCTCAATTAAAAGTAACATGCTCAATCCTCAAAGAGCAAAACTTAGCCAATTTGGATGAAATAAAGGAATTATTAGATAGTCCTAAATATCTATTTAACTTTCATTACTGTCAAAAGCAAGGGCGATACTAACAAAATCTCTGCATCGAAAGGGGAAAAAAGAAAAACTAAACCAAACCAAACCACTCTCTTGGATTGAAACCCAGGAAGTCAAACAGGTACTGCACCAAAATCCCAAACCACCTGCTAAGTCACTTTTAAAGCAGGTCAGTCTTTAAGCAGCTTCTTGGAGTTTCATCTTTGCTTGCATAAAAGAGGGTTAAGTCTGTTCTTTACAAAGATATTTGGCATGATCTTTGACGACAAATGACATGCTACCATATGCCAAAAAAGAAGGGGAATACAGTCACCCCCAGCTTCAACTTTAACTGGAGCTGCTTTGTTCTGAGTGCCCTGAATAATTAATAACTACTTTGGCAATCAGTCATGCATTCCTTAATGGCACCTCAGGCATCAAGTATCCCATTCACCGGCTCCCCAACTAACAATGGACTTTATTACATCAAGTTTTCTCTGCCAAACTTGTAACTGACATAGTTTAAACTAAACAAGTCACCAGGAAGACTGAGGCCCAAATGTATATTATAAGAGTTTATAAGATTTCCCTCAATATCATGTGGCTATTATAGGGGGCAAGCGGGAAGAAGGGGAAAAGAAATGAAACATGGATTTTTTTTTTTGCAATATCATTCTAGGAGGGTTTAGGTGGCACAGTGCTGCCAAAATCTTGAGTTTTAATAACTGGATAGCTGGTCAAAAATGAGAACCATCACTAGGCAGCCCTTACAGAATAAAGCAGCCCACCAGTAAGCACAGAGTAAGTGACAGGGCAGAGCATGAAAGAATGACTAACAGCTGTGCTGAAAGGAGCATAATAATTTTGGAATAACACAAACTATGTCTGCTTTATAGGAATAAGCTTTTTCAACACTTGCTTCCACTTTATTGTATTGCAGACAAAATGAACTTGCAGCTATAAAATAGAGGAAAGAAAGTGGGAGTAAGACCAGAATTACAGAAAGTTCCAGATGCAGCCAGGGTACTCAACTTAAAATGGAAGAAATTCAAATTATTAAGCTCTAATTAGTTAGAGACTGAAGACAAGCATCATGTGTTTCTTGGGGAGCATTCTGCTTGTACACAGTATGTGCACTGCTTTTATACAGTGCCTTCCAATTGCACAGTAAACCTTTCCAGAGAATGATGTTGCATCCACTGACATTGGAATGGCAGTGAGTCCTTTCTTTAGAGTGACTAAATCCTAGAAGTAAAGTAATCGGATCAATAGCCATTCGCCTACTACTTATCGTGTGAAAAGTTGGTTTGAAATAAAATATACACAGTAAAAAAAACCCAAAACCCTAAAAAAAAAACCCCTAAAAAAATATATATATATATATATCTATGTATATATGTACACATGTACATATATGATAAATTACAGCAGATCTAAACAAAGGTATTTCTCTTGCTCTTTAAAAGACCTGAAATGTGTCCGGTGCCCCTCTCTGTGTGTGGCCTCCAAATACAGAAACAAGCTTGCACTGTTTTATTTCAGTTTTGCTTCATTTCTCCCCAAACAATCTCTCACTGCTAGTCTACCAGGCATCTCCCCCTCCCCACTACTTGTCAAAAAAAAAAAAGAGGAAAAAAAAAATTAACTGTTTAGGACCAATTCATTGAACTGAATGTCTTAGTTAATCAGTTATGACTTTGCAAGCATTATCTAAAATTTAAGCTCATTCCTATAGCTGACATCTTTTTTTTGTGGGGATGTGGGAGAGCGGCTGTAAATTTTATTTTCTCTTGAAAAGCTGGATAAGATAACTTTATAGTTGTAAAGAAAACTACTTTTTTTGGCATCAGTTTTCAATTGCTTTAGGTACCAGAAGCAGGTTTAATCCTGGAACTAAACAATATATATTTAATTTACAATCTGCTGTCTGAAATGTGTAATTGTATTCTGCATGACTTATTAGGACACATTTTTTGTTGAAAAATATCACGGCCCTTTTAAAGGGAGATTTAGAAATTAACTGATAAGCAGTTTCTATACTGAACATTTTGGGACTCATTCCAAATTCTTATGACAGCAAGTGGGCTGCTCTTGTCTCTTGCATATGTTAGCTGTAAGTATTTTGAACATGAAGCCATTGTTTTGAGAGTGCTGGTAATTTCAATTTTATAACCAGTTTTCCCCATCAAATATTAAGGAATAAACTCAGTCCATTTTTACAGCACAACATAAAAATAATTAAACACATACTCTTATTTTCAGGTGCCTTTGTTTAATCAGTTCCACAGAAATGGGATCACACATAAGTTAGATAGACATGTAGCAGGTAGGGTGTAATACTAGAGCTGCGACAACGGAAGTTTGGCACCAGCCCCACAAATACATGTATTTAGTGATTTTCTTTTACCATTTTCTAAAAGTAAACATACTTATTACATTCTGCCCTCGGGTGTACCAAAGTTTAAACCTGGCCTTATTTCAAGTTTGGAGACTGAAATTTTATTTAATTTTAAAATTTACCATTATCAGGTCATAGTGTTCTACTAAACAAAAGTTATTCTAACTTACAAAAGAGTCAATTATGCAGATCAAACCTTTAGTCACTTTAGGAGTAGTTCTTCCTTAGGCATAAGTATTTAAAAATATTTATAGGAAAACAACACACATAAATATATATACACAAACATCCCACCCCCACTACACCACACTGACATCATCATCAGCATGCTAAATGTATTATTCTCAATAACTGAAATTTTGCCAGTGGGGAGAAGGAGCAAAAATGGCAAAAAAATAAAGCCAGCCACGTGCATTCTGAGTGAAGCGCATGTCAGTGGGGTTACAACGTGGATTCTTTTCATCAATTTTTTATTGAGCTTGGAGATATTTTCCACCAACCAAATACCACAGACCATGAGACTACTTAGGAGATTCAACGTGAATTACGAGGAATTTAACAAAAAGTACTACTTACTCTCTTTAAAATGGAATACCTATTCTAAAACAAGTCAACTCCTGTTTTCCTCCATTCTAATGTTTCAGGATATTATCTCATCCTTAAAATTCCATAACCCGTTTTTTGATATCACAGATCTTTCATTTCATGAAAAAAGTAACAGAAAACTGTTGACAGGGAAATTAGGCACATTTCAGACAATGACTAGTTTAATACCTGTGACTTACAAGCTTCAAGCAATATTCAAGAGAGGCCTAAAGTGCAGTTTACAGGGAAAATGCAGTGGAAAATGAGTATTATGGATTGTCTGCTTTGTCTCTATAATAAAACTATCCAGAATCATAAGAACTCTTCTGTTTGGGAACTAGGTATAATCATCAGGTTGAGCATGTCTAACAGCTGACTAATAAAAACATTAATTTCTTCAGTTTCGTTCTTGTAACTTCCCAATCCTCTTTCAACATCCCACTGCTGATTCATAAACTGATTTGTCTATGTCTCAAAGCTGGAATTCTTTTTTTTCCACAGTACAGTATTAGGAATGCAAACATTTTACTGAAGTTTCCACACAAACAACCAAGCCCACAACTTCCTAGTCCAAAGCCATCCAAAAAGAACCACAGGAACACTCAGTTGAAAAACAGAAACAAAATGTACAATTCAGGAAGACAGATTGCGCACTATTATTATTATTAAGAAATAAACAGTAATTAATCTTAAACTATTAAAAGATTCTTTTGAGCTACCACTTCAAAGATTTTTGTATCCTGAAATGTTTCGATCTGTAACATGTTACTTACTGGCATAAGAAGTGTATAATGGATGCAGAATCCAGGTTCAGAAGGAAAATATTCATCAGACACAAATCTTATTCTGATCTGGTTTCCTTTGGAGATCTGTCTGCTTGGCACAGTACTGGAACCACACCAGCGCCCTAAAACAGTGCCATCACTAGGCTCTTCAACTTCTACAAAGTCATACCTGAGCAGAAAAGAAAATAAAATGTTTATTTACTGACAAAAATTCTATAAACTTCCTAATTTAACCAATATACTGATGCTGCAATTTTTTATTTTTTTAAACGCTAAACGTATGCTGCCAAAGCCAGCTATTTTAAACTTAGCTCCCAAGTTGCTACTGACTTACATACATAATAAAATCATGCAGTGAGGTTAGAAAAATAAAAGCAGAGTTAGCATTTTGAAGAGACCCAAGTGTATGGTTTTGCTTCTTGTGCAGAAAGCAATTACCACATGTGTGACAGGGCAGAATAAAGTCAGAGGAAAAAAAGGCTGTAATTGCCTGAGTGGCACAGTAATTTGTACTGCAATGTACACTGCATGCCACCAGTGAAAGTTCAGGGGCTTTTTGGTATGGAAAACTGGCTTTCCTGTAATGCCAGCAGTGAATAACTTCCTAAAGGTTAAGGCAGCTTAGGGAAACTTGGAAGGAGTTTATGTATATCCCGACAAGACATTTGTTGAGCAAAGACCTAGATCTCACTGCGTGTCAGAAAGAACCTGATATTTTAGAAATATGGACAAGACACATATGGGCTGGGAACTTTGAGAGAATGAAACATATTAAGTTTGATTTTATTGTTTTTCATTGTTTTTAACATGTGGTCTGGGTACCTCTGGGAATCTGTGAACAACTTCAATTACATCCATGAAAGGTAACTAAGACATGCCAGTCAATCATCAATAAGCTTCGGTCTGGCATGCAAAGGTCCTCATTTTCACTGGAAATATTTAGTGGGTTCCCAAGTCATAAAAACATGGAAAGCCACCGCTCTAGAAGGTACATCTGGTTTCAGTGCTTTAACCTGCTTCATGTCAGCTCCCCAGCTGCCCTCTGACAGAATAACCACTAAGCATTTCAGCTGCATTTTCCCTGCTTCAGCTTGAAACCCCCAGAGCCCCAGTGGCAGCACAGCCCAGTGGTTTGGGAAGGTGAGTGTGTGCTGGTTAAAGCAGGGCAAGCTCTTGGCTGTTTTCAGCTGCAGCTTCCCGAGCCAAGTTTTTGCTTTCAAACCACAATTTGTAGCCTAAGCAGGAGAATAACAAACCTCTGAGAAAGTTTTGAGGTTTCTGATATTTTTATGTTCTCTTGCATGTGCAGTCATATATTAAATACATCTCACATAAATCTAAATTCGTAAATAGCCGAGTCCTTTTCAAGGGTACAAACAGTCCTACCTCTGATGATAGCAAAGGCTCATATTTTAAAAAACATGCACACACACACACACTCTACCAAATATGCCAAACTATATTTAATGTGAAAATTATTACCTCATAAACATTTTCTACTAAAGCTTTTTCTGGATTTTTTTTCAGTAAATCTAATCTTTATAATGATTCCCAGTTCCCTAGTTAGACAGCAGGCAATAAATTCTTGTGTTGCATGTTTGTGCAAGACTGACTTGCACATTTATTATCTCCATTTAAAGGACCACTATTTTTTCCACTTAATTAAAAATGAATGCAATGAATATGCTCATTAACTGTGTTCAAAATCCATTACTGCCATGTAACACAGTTTTAAATCTTTGTTGAACTTATGATACTAATTACTTTATCATTATCTTTTTTCCCCCAAACACTAACTAATTCCTTTAACAGATGCACCAGTGTTTTTACTTTATGATCAGGTAAACAACTTATTACAAAGGCAATGTGTACATTAATTGTGCTAAGGCCTCAGGGCTCAACACATTTATCAAATTTATTTGGAGCACTGAGCTTTTTCTCTTTTCAAGATCAGCTTATGAAGCTTCTAAAGATAACCTTTTTTATTTTTTTAGTTAAGAATATGAAATAATTACCTACCTTTCTGATTTTTAAAGAGTGAAATAAGCTAATATTTACATTTATTGACTTAGGTTTAAGATGCTAAGGGGAGTCAGGGGGCTTAGTGCTTCTACCTAACTTGCAGTATTTTTTTATTGCACCCTTTGGTCTGGTACACCTGAAGTAAAAGAGAAACTCAGATTCCACAGTTTAAATCCTAGACCCTTCAAATAAAAGCTAATTAATTCCATTAGTAGAGAGGTAAACTTGAGGGAAATAAGTACTCTGAAAAACTGAATAAAATTCAGCTTGGATAATGACATTTTTAGCCAGTAACTTTATTCCTGTCAATTATCTAGGCTAAATGTGCTACAAGAGCCTGCCAAAAGAGCTGCATGTGCAACTAAAATTCCTCTCATCACACATCTGGACTGATGTCTGAACTTTCTGTAAAAGTAACAAAACAAAGTGGTTCAGAAGCTTTAGCATTTACATTATTGTGCTACATAATTTTGCAGCTGATATCACCGGGCTAAGGAGCGGCAGGGACAATAGTATACCCACAGAAAATAATTTCCCCATCAAGAGAAGCTTGTACTTGAAACACAAGAGAACTAGGATAGATAACCAAGGACTGAGAAGCCATTTTACAACTGCAATGGAGTAAAAAAATGTTAAAATGCATGTTAACAACACAGAAGCCTTCTCTTCTTTGCAGTGTGCAAAGGAGCAAACACAATCCTCTTTGACAATGACTAAAGAAATGCTCTGGTGCTGTATCCGTAATATTTTTTAAATATACCTAAATAAAATTTATGCCAAAAAGGCAGTCCAGTCTCCTTTCCTGGGTGAAAGATGCTCTTGCCCTTAAGCATGATGCCCACAATGCCTTCTGTTATACCTGTTGCAGAACATGTACTCCCCTCCCCTAAGTGTGGCCTAGGTGCCTGGGAACATGGATTGAATTAACAACCTGAACAAAGACAATTTACTGGAAAGGAGCAAGGAAGCAACATAAGCAGCTCAAAGCTTCAACAGCTTTCCAACCAGGAAATGTATTTTCCAAGGGTATATGTTTTCCTCTCCTTTCTATATGTTTTTCTGTGGTTTACAGTGTCATTTCCTAAACATATTCTGACAGGCTGTTTATCTTGGCTTGCAGCTTCGTGACCTTTCTATGGCTTCCCTCTGCCTCCAGAATTCCACAAATGTATCAAAAAATGTAAGATGCAAAAATCCACCAGGTAAAACCCTTCATCATGTCAGTGGTGCTGGATCTTTCCATCTGTATACAGATGCATGCTAGACAAAAATCTAGGAAGCCCATTAAAACAGTTTGTGACAGGTGAAATTTATTCTTCCTTCCCCTTTTGATAAAACCATGTTTCTTTTTTTAAATTAAGAAATAAGTTGTTAACAATCCCTATCAAATCTTTTACAGCATTTTGTGGGGCCATGTAATATTTCTGTTCCAACTTGTTTTAAAGCACATAGAATTCCGAGGCTTTCCTGGTGTTGGCATAGGACACCCACCTGCAGACCCAAAACATCCAAGGTCCTCTGGCAGTTCAGGAGACAAACTGTTGCAAAATAGTACTGAGATGGTTTGGACAGTTTGGGTGGTTTTGATTTTGGAAACACTGGAAATTACTAAAAACTGTCATCATGAAAATATAATTTTGATATTTTACTAATCAGAATTTTAACACCATCATTCTAAAGGAAACTTTGCTTCCCTCTTCCACCTCTATTTGAAATAATTTTTATTTCTGCTGTTGAAATATTTATATTTCCTATGGAGCAAAAATTCTTGGTTTCCATCATTTGACGTAACTGTGCATTTGTATAGACAAAAGTGTGAGGTGCTGGTGACACCTTACATATTCTTCACTTCTCAGACCACTTTTAAATCACATCTGTAAACAATAATATCGGTCTTTGTAAAATAAACATATTTGCTTATAGAGGGAAGTAAGGCCAAACATTTAGCTTGAAGACATTTTTTTCAAAGCTTGGCAGATTCACATTTATCTGAGTGGAAAAGGGAACACTGTAGCATGACAGAGGCACTCAAATCCATGGTATCTAACAGCAGCTTTGTTATTCCCTGCAGGCCAATGCACAGCAAAAATATGTGATAGGACAAGAGGAATGCTGGGTTTATGACAAAGGGCAGGGGGAAAATGGGAGGACCCCAAGAAGAAAGAAAAGGACAGAGTGGCATGCTGAATTAGAGAAAAAGTATTTCAGGCAAGCAACAAGCCTACAGACATAGCAGTACAGCGGTAAAAAGAAAAGCATACTCCATCATTCTTTCAGTAGTTGGAGAACTTTCTTTTCTCTTACCAATACTGCCCCTCTCAATGAGACAAAATTAAGGTTTCCTCAAAGACAAAGGCACAGACACAGAAGATACATCACGTGAGAAGAAAATCAAAATGACACAAAATTTAAGTCATCAGTAATAATGAAACTGCAGGTACTTGTGCACTACTTTTCAGTTTACATAAGAGGAAATTTAACTTCGAGTATTATTTTTTTTCTTTACAATGTGCCCAGGACAGGCAGTACAACCACCTGTAGCCCAAGTCTACAAGCTTCAAAGAGCTGTTTAATTAATTCCATTGCCTTTCAAATGCATTAATTTACACCACACTGTTTTGCATTTGTTGCCAGGCAGAAATACCTATATGAACGTCAGACTGGGAAAGACTGGCCCATTCAGTCCAGTCCCCATTCAGCCCAGTCGATACAAGGTTCCTGAAACTGCAAACCACTAGCAGTGCACAGCAATAAAAGTCACCTATTAATAACGTCACTTGCCACATAGGCAGCAGAGAAAAGAACTGAGAAAGCAGATTTCCTAGAGGTACAGAAGGGACATGACACCTTGACTGAAATGGTGGCTCTGTGACAGCACCAGCAAATACTCCATATGGGGTAAAAGGTCAATAAAAATTATTCTGCTCAACATCATCAGAAATATTTAACTGGGCTACTTGGAGAGACGGTAAAGTCAGGATACTGGAAGAAAACATTTTTCAAAAACTAGCCAATATAAACATTTTAACTATTTAAAATATTCCCTTTGTATTTTGTCTTTCCAATATGAATTTCTGAACAAAGTTACCCAGAGTCATTCAAGTGCAGTTCCTGAGGCTCACGACATGGGTAATTTAGCCCTAGGACTCAACCTCTTTAGAAGGATTTGGCAGTGCCTTCCCCTGTAAGAGGAAACTCCTTCGGATATCATTACAGATTATCCAACAATTGAGAAAAGAGTTACGTTCTATGATTTCCGTCATGAAATCATCATGCTTGATGTTTTAACATATAAACAGAGAAAAGATGATGGAACAGCAGTGAATTGATGAGAAATAAATTTCCATAGTAGTTTCTGTATTTGCTGATCTTATGCACATCGTGTCGTAGCAGTCACTGGAAAGAAACAGCAAGCCCAGATATAATCCAAACAAATAACTGATGAGGTCAGTTTTTGTACTCAGAAAATTATGTTTAATTATACACAAACATCACTTCTAGCAGTAGACATCACTTCCAGCCAACAAATGAGCTTAAAATCCCCAAGTATCCTGCCGTGTCTACATTTTCCATGAAATAAAGACACTCAAGGTATAAACAGAGAACATTTCTAACTGCCATTCCCCAAATATGGATTGCAGTTTCTGTGCCAACCTACTTTGAATACGTCTATTTTAGAATCTGCAGTACTGTACATTAGGAGCTGCCTTATGGAAACACAGATTCATTCAAAAATGTTACGTGGTTGCCATGGTTCTCCCTGTTTAACCTTTCCTCGTACTGATTAGCAACAGCCTGAGGCTTCTAACACAGCCGCACAGCTCTCTCTGTATCCCTACCTTGTTATTTAGGATACATGGAAAAAAAAAAAAGTTTAATCCTTAGACTTAAATTCTCTTCCCTTTCATTCACCGTAAGCCATTTTGATCATAAATATACACTTACCACACTACAAGCGGGAAGGAAAAACAAGACAGAGTTCAAACCCCCAAATTCTACTCTTCAAACTTTCAAACCGATTTTGTGAAAAGGATGCACTGGTTGTTTGATTTGGAGAAATTAACAGCTGCATTAGCCCGCTCCAGTCTACTGGAAAATATATTTCCATTTTCTGTGAATCTGTATCATGTGAAACTGAGAAATATACATTTTGCAAAGCAGCTTTTGTCCCTTGGTGAATGCATTTTGGCACTGCACGCAACAATAAGAAACCCAAAGAAATGTGTCTCTTTTCCCCAAAACTCCCATTTGTATAAAAAGTTTACTTCAGTGCCAGTTAATAAACTGTGTATTGCTGAAAACATCTCATTTCCCTGATGACTAGGAAGTTGGCACACAAGCTCCTCTAGGAAATAAGCCCTCATGACTGGTATCTAGGTGCGCTGATAAACACTTCTCTACCTCCACCATAAGCACATGAATATCCCGTAGCCTCTGAAAGGGACATCTGCCTCGTGGGGATGAAGAGACATTAACTTTTCCACAAGAACGAGAAATTGCAAACTAGATACATTGGTAAATGTACTTCAGGCTCTGAAACAGAACAATTTTACGTTCAGACAGCAAGCTTGCAACTATTTAAGCATGTATTAAACTACTGATATGGATTAAGCACATAAAAAAGTATTTTCAGGAATGCAGAACCACAGAATTCAGCTACAAACTATTTTATACCTGTACAACTTCTATTGATACAGCATTTTGAACACTTGAATAAGAATATTATAGAAAGAGACAGTATAATCCTGCAGATCAGAATTTGAGGTAAGGAAAGAAGATGGTTTCCCAAACTCTTCCTTTTAAAAGACCAACTGTCAAATTTCTTAGAAGCTCCCTCTACTTATCTTCCTTGTATTTCAGAATGACAGTATTCCCAATGCCAGTCAGAATAAGAAATATTTTTATCTCTTTGAAAATACGGATTAAATTTGGTCCAAAAATGGCATGTTATGAGTAGAACACAGATATAAACCAAAAAAGTACATTGCATTTCATACTGTCACTACTATTACTATATATCAAAGATGAATTTGGGAAAATTGGAGACCTAGGAAAAAATGTACACATACAAATCAGCCTGCAAATGATGTCCCAGTCCATGTACTTACTTTGGCCTTTATCTTAAAACACAAAAAAATTAAGTTCTGTGGAAATGAAGGCTCCAAAGATTTCTGATGCTCACAGTTAATATGCTACACTTACCTTTTTCCTGTTTAACTACAGATTCTCCTGTAGTTATATAAAATACAGTAAATAAAAAAGATTTTACACAAAATTAGAAGTTACTTGGAAAGGTTATTTTTCAAGGACTAAAAAATGGGTAATATTTACATGAAACCCTTTCTTGTACTGTTTCACCCCCTATTGTCTACTTTGTGCTATTCACTGCATATGTGGACCACAGATCTCCTCAGTATTCTGCACACGTCATGAATTAAATAATAACGCACGTAACAAAAAATGGTAATAGGACAAAGTATTCTTACTGTTTTGTGCAGTAGCACTCCTATTACTTGTCCTTTTCTTCTGCCATGCAAAGTATTATCTTGTTGGGGTCACTGGGCCATATTACTATTATTATTATTGTTATTATTACCTTACAATAAAACATCATGTGGAAATGACCACCAAAATTCAGGGTCCTGCTGCACTGGACACTGCACTCTCCAAAGCACTTTTGCCTTCATAAAGATGCAGCTGCTGTCTCTCCTCAGACAGTGAATCAACTCAGTAAGTATCCTGCACTGTACAGTACTACACATTCCAGATTTTGGAGAACTAAATGCCTCACCAACTTTTTCCCAGGACTCCTCTGTAAAGTCGAGTATATTTTATCTTGGGAATTACAGTGCTCATAATAAATCACATGTTCCTACTGTACAGATCAACATTTTGTAGAAAACCAAAACCTCTAATGGACCTTAGAGTTCACATTTACAGCCGAGGCTGTAAAGCACTCTTTCTAACCCACTACAAAATTTCTTCCTCTGCTCACACTGTTCAGAGTGGTCAGTGTATCTGTTCCAGCTTCTGTGATTCCACAATCACATTTTTTACCATTGTTTTTCAAGCAGCATTAGAAATACTTATTCTAGTATCCCAAAGAGTAACTTCTTTATGCACTCTCCAAGATATTCCAGGATATAAATCCTGGAATGCAGCAGTGGCTCCAGCCAATGACGTGCAAACTACTGGCTAAGCAATTTCCTAACAATATTCAAAAGTATAGTTTTGGGTGAAAAAAACCCATAAGGAGCACAGGGGGCATTTTCAGCAATGCAAAGATTCTCCCAGGGCAGTGCAAGCAGCTTCCCTTCCCCTGAAGCAGCCTCTGATGTTAGAACACTATTACTACCTGGATAAGTTTCTCATCTTCCCTTCCCTCCATCCTGCCTACTTCAATGGAGGCTGGGGCTCTATCCATGTTTATTTTAATGAAAACACCTTTTTTTTTTTTTTAGCTGAGCAATACAATAACATGTGGCCTCTTGGCAGCTACACCTGCACACAGGATTTACCAATGCAGGACAGACCAGTTGTCACGAAGTCTAATTTTCTGCTTCAGGACAGGCTAGTAATTGCTACTCAAACAGAAAGTGAAAAAAACCCTATAATGTAACTGAACAGTTTGCATGAGCCAGAAAAAAAATGTATTCCCAATCTTAGCAGGAGATCATTTTTCATCTAAGGAGTGTAAGAAGTTTCCTCTCACTTCTGTTTTACTAGTTATAAATTGATGGTCATTAAATTAAGCAAATCTATTTTTAGTCCAGCCTCAGTATATGAGTCAAAGGCTAGTCTTGGTAGAGACACGTCTTAATAATTGGTGCTACAGTGCTGGTCTCCCTCTTCACATGCTGCTTTCAGAAAATGAGATGTTCTATTAATTTTACCTTATAAAACCTCTATGATGCTCCCACATGACCATCTAATATTTTTTATAATAATGCATCTTTCTTATTGCAGTTTCTGATGCACATGCATCTTCTCAGACGTCCTGATATCAGCTGAGAACAGATTAACATAAATTGCATGATATTTTACTTCTACTTTATCCTAATGGAGCAGCATCAAGCAAGACTGGATTGTTACTAACTTGTCTGACTGACAAAACTTACTGGTAATGCTGTCTAACTACAATTGCACATGAGAAACATACTTTGTTAAAATGTTGATGATACACTTCAAGAAGCATCCACAGCGTCTTGTGAGAGGGAGAGAAGAAAGGAAGAGGACAAGTGGAGAAAGATCAAAAAGAAAAGCTGCATAACAGGCGAAGGAACACACTGTCCATCCAGGAACAGGACAGGTGGAACATCTGCTATTCCTGTTTAATCCTGCTTATATACCTGATGGTGAGCCTAACATTATAACTGTACTTAGGCTTTCAGTAACCAGAAAATACCAGGAAGGGAGCATATGCTATATTTGAACTGGCATATTTACTGGCATACTACATGGGGTAACTTTAGATTATGATGCTGGGCCTGACTCTGCAGCTTGCATTTGTCTTGACATCAGGACCAAAATTGAGCCACACCAGAAACTAGAGGTGGCTACAGGGTCTGTATCCCTGAGGTCAGGTGATGATGGCTTACAGTACGTTTTTCTGCCCCTGAAAGTAGAGATTTACTTCTCTATTTTAATAAGTGGTGGGGTGGGAGCAGGGGAACTCCATCAATAACAATTGTTCCCAGAGCACCCTAGAAAGAAGCAAGACCCAGCAGTTCCACATTCACTTTCAAAGAAAATAACGTCAGTCTCCACCATTAGAAACACTGCCAACTGCAGTAACACTAAGCAATTTTAGAAGCAATAAATTAGGATTAGGACAGTTTACAAAAATATTTTGATAGTGAGGACACAGTTTACTTTGTTCAAACAGCTTGCTTGAGATCGAGAGGACCAGAAAGAAATTTTAAGGAGCCTAAATTTTTTTTTGTCAATGACAGTAGTCTCTGGTGTGAAAAAGTAGTAAGAGATTATGTCAACTGCCCACTCATCAGCAATCACTCTCCTACACACTCATCTGGGCTGTGAAAAGAGGTTTCAAATTACTTCCAAAATAATATCTATTATAGTGTCCTCTGGCAACAGTGGATAATAAAAATGAATGCTGCATTTACTGAAATTGAGGGAAAAGTGGGTGGGCAAGAATGCAGTCTCTCAGTCTGTGCAGTGTGTCCTTCTGATCACATCACCTGTGCTCTGCTATCCTCCCTTTCTGCTCAGAGAAGCATCTCCTTCGCTTTTCCTTTCTTATGCTTCATTCTGATTTGCTTAGAGAATAGAGTTTTGCAGCTATAACCCCTTCCTGTACAATAGAAGAGTTTACTCTTCTTGAACCTTAGGAAATGTGTGTTACAGAGTAGCCTCAGTTATAATCACACTGAGCTTTTATTTTCTGATTTATCTTCTTTTATTGCCTGCGATGTCTGCTTTGCCACACTTATAAATATCCTATCATGAGAATAGTATAAAGCAACTTTTAATAAGCAGTATAGACCCCAAAAGAAAGGATATACTTCTGGATATAGTACACACCTCTCTCACAGTGTGAACAGTGGACAGCAGCTCAACCAATAGGATGGGACCAGCTGAAAGATGAGTTAATGTTTGAATTATGTGGCAATCAAAGAACAGTGTTTTTTTCTGGAATCATGCAATATCCAAAAGAAAAATATTTCTAAAAAAACCCCAAATAAACCAAACCACCAAAACCCAACAACAAAACAAAAAAATCCCACTGCAGTTTTTTTTCAAGAGAAGAAACATATCCAGATATTTCTTTTAATGCAAAAAACCCACTCATTTTTTCTTCAAAACACTAAGAAAGCAGGAAGCATAAGTCTATTGGATTCTTCCTTAGAATTCCATTCATTAAATTAAAATAATATTGTTACATTTCAACTCACATGAGAGATATAACCTTTGTAGCATAAAACTTTTTTCTTTATATATAAAAGAAAAATTTTTAGACAATCAGAGGACTTCTTACGAATTTTGATCCCCATTCCCTACTCTCATCCTCCATTTATAGCCATTTCGCATTCAAACCTCTCTCGTTCTGGCACTAGTTTTCAGTTGTCTTGCAAATGGATCGAACAACTAAAAATCAAAACCATAAAAAACCACTTCACAAACACCAGAAGAAATTACTCCATCAGCCTGTATTAACACAAGTTTTATGTAATTTTCTACACACTGTTCCTAAAATGCCACTTTTCTGCCACTGATAAAACATCAATGCTGCTACAAAGGACTTCAGATTAAATTAGGTACTTCATACTAATTCTCTGCCATCAGTATTTCAATTAAACCAAGGCACTTGAATGCTGGAACTCCTCCCAACCATTTAAATTATATATCCCCCTTCCAGACTTAGAATAAAAATGATTAACAAGTAATTTATGTGTTGGGAAAAAATTAAATATTTTGTATTGAGGAATGAGAGTCCATATGCTTTTTATAACCCTGTATATTAATGAATCATTCCTTTTCAAATGGATCTGAGTCACAGAACAGAGCTATAATAAATTTTAACTCAGTTACGGTTTCATTTTTTGCAGAAGAAGTTACAGCCAATTATGAGACACTTCAGTATCACTGATGTGTAGAGTTGCCTAAACAGAGCCCTGCCCACCCAGGTGTCAAATCTCACAGAATATTCTGAGTTGGAAGGGACCCACAAAGATCATCGAGTCCAACTCCAGGCCCTGCACAGGACAGCTCCAAGAATCACACTAAGTGCCTGAGAGCATTGTCCAAACGCTTCTTGAGCTCTGTAAAGCTTCGTGCCGTGACCACTTCACTGAGGAGCTGTTCCAGTGCCTGAACACCCTTGGGGTGAAGAACCTTTTCCTGATATCCAACCTAAACCTCTCCTGACACAGCTTCAGACCATTCCCTCAGTCCTGTCACTACAGAGAAGAGATCAGTGCCTGCCCCTCCTCTTCCACTCATGAGGAAGCTGTAACTGCAGTGAGGTCTCTCCTCAGTCTCCTCTCCTCCAGGCTGAACAGACCAAGTGACCTCAGCTGCTCCTCACACAGCTTCCCCTCCTGGCCCTTCACCATCCTTGTCTCTCCCCTTTGGACACTCTCTAACAGCTCAATGTTTTTCTTATACTGTGGCACCCAAAGCTGCCCCCAGCACTCGAGGTGAGGCCGCCCCAGTGCAGAGCAGAGGGGACGATCCCCTCCCTTGCCCGGCTGGCGATGCTGTGCCTGATGCACCCCAGGACATGGTTGGCCCTCCTGGCTGCCAGGGCACTGCTTGCATACAACTTGCCATGGACCAGGGCCCCCAGCTCCCTTTCTGCAGCACTGGTCTCCATCCCCTTGTTCCCCAGTCTGTCTGTACATCCAGGGTTGCCCCATCTCAGGTGCAGAATCCAGCACTTTCCCTTGTTGAACATCATATCATTGGTGATTAGCTCATAAAAAACCAGGTGGTTAAAAGTGAACACGCTGATATTCCAAGGCAACAGCTGTTAGAAAAGAGTTTTAGGGATTAGTCTTCACTATAACTTTCATCTCTGCTTTCAAGCCTCTGTGGGTTTTGGTACTCAATGTTTTGGGGGTTTCCAGTTTGAAGCCTTAAAATTTTTGGGGACTCTTTTCTGAATTCTCAAATAAAGGTGGCAGCAGCAACCCCTTCATCTTCAGAAGTACGTGAAGAAGCAGTAAAAATCCCAGCAGCCCAGCTACTTAGCAGCATGAGTCACCATGAACATTGTCTGCACCAATTCCACTTTAAATACAGAGTTCACTTAAAGGTCTTTACCCAGTTATTCAAAGCCAACTTGAACTTTGTACTTACTCAGGAGATAACTTCACCCTCTGTAACCACAGTCAATGAGAAGCATCTAACACTGTCTGATAGTAAAGACAGCCCATCAGTTGTGTCCAGAAAACAATTTTCTTGGGAACTAGACCTTGATAAGGAACTTGTTGTCCTCAAAAGCCCCAGAATTAATATTTACTTTATATGAAGAGTTATATTTCTTTCACGAATCTATGCTTGATATTAGTGTGGTCTTCACATATGTACCAACATTGACTCTATAATGCACCCAAGGTAAAACAAGAAAAATAAACTTTTTTCTTCCCTAGGGAGGAGGGCGTGGAATGGAATTTCTTCTGTCTAGAAGAAAATGATGCTGACATTATCCTATCATGCATGCACTCTCTTGATGTTGCAAGGTGCTTCCACAAAAAGGAGCAAAACAGAAGCAAAATTTCTGTTGTCTTTTTTACTGAGGTATTAGAGAATCACTGTTATGCATCCATATTTTACTCCACGTACTAGATATTCAGATTTGTAATAATAACAAGAAAGGAAGCTCCACATGGTGCAAGTAACTCATTGTGTCTTATATTACACAGAAAAGTCTCTTTGGAAAATTACGTAACAAAATGTTTAGTCTTTTTATTGTGTTTACTATAAATTATCACTGTCTAGCACTCATTTGAAACAAATTATGTAAAAAAAAAAAAAAGACTGCTAAGTAAATATTTTCCTTCTTCATAGCCACAGACGAAAGACAGTGCCTGTATGCTTCCTCTTTAATACACTTTTTTCATTGTTATCAGATTAAGCCAAATCTTCTAATTTTTTAATTCTTATCAACAATTTCCTAACAGCACGTTCATGAGGAACACATATGACTGGATTACAGCTTCTACCACAGAATCTCAATATTCCACAAATGGAGGGCAACAGCTCAGTCACAACATATCTGAAGTGAAGGCAAGTAGCCTAAGGAAACACGGAGAGGGGAGGTAGTGAATGAATTTAATGCATGTGGCACCGAATAATAAAGCATCATGCTAAGAATCCTCAGAGGAAGAACATTCCCAGGATTAAAAATTAAGTATTGAATTTGACATAAAGAGGAAAAACAAGTTGCACAGATTTTACCCTAATTTAGTACTGACAGCTGCCTTCAGCTTAACTAATTTTCTGCAGAAAAAAGTTCTACATATTACAAATATCAAGTAGACAAGCTTTTAAACTTCGTTCAAGACATTACAGATTAATGCTTTACTTATACATGTAAATGAACAGATTCACATCTGCACCTGCTGAAAACCTCCCTCCTCCCAAAACAAACAAACAAACAAACAAATTATAGTTGATAATTTAAATTATTAGAGGACTAAAGAGAGTTGGAAATTAGTGTAACCATCCTAATATGAAGATGTTGGTAAAATGGTATTTGTTATTCTACTATCAGTTAGTTTCACAGCCTTTTACTCATGTATTTTATCCTTATCACCTTATCTACAGTAATTGCACTTTGGATTTGTGACACATTTCTGTGTTTTATTATACATAATAAAAGCCAGACTGTAATCATCTGATGATTAGAAAGAGCAGCTGCAACCACTACTAAGTTGAACAGCTAGAGCCACTCCATCACAGGGAGAAAGCAAGTTTGGCACAGGCTACCAACGTAAGAAAGATTCTTTCCTTTTCCTTTCCTATTGCAGCCTTCCGCTGTAATGCTCCGATGTACAACCAACTCACATTGTCAGACTTGTCTTTAAGGGCAACTGTAGCATCCATGTTCTTCCTGGAAGAAAGCTAAATGTGTGCCTTCCTGTCACAGAGGAGTTCATCATAAAGCTGTTATCACTTCATGTTCTTATCGACAGAAAACAACAAATTCGAACAACAAGCAGGAGCTGAGCAAAAATCAGTTTTTGGTCAAGAAGAGTTATGGCAGCTCCCTGGCGATAGGAGCTGTCTGGCACAGAAGTCTAATGGTTTTATGATTAAAACAGGATTGAGGGGCTAGCATCATGAAAATAATGACCTGTCACATCAGCTACCGCATCAACAGCAGAAAAACTGCACTTTTATTTCATCAGAAAGGGCAGGCGTACACAATCCAAATCCTCAGTGCCTCTGTTTGCTAGAAATTCACTGCCACTTCTATCACATAAACAGTGCTGCACAAAGCACCCAGGAGCTACATACTTCTCCTTTTTGTTTGGTTGGTTTGCAGGCAGATTATTTTGTTGTAACATTTTTCTTTTGCAAGTCACAACTGAAATCAAACAAAGCGTATGAAACTGAAATCACTGCAATATTGCAGAGATTTATAAATCTCTACTGCCAACCAAATAACCTAAATCTCTTCTAGAAATCTGCATGGATCTATTTGCCAAAAAATGTCGAGTTTGTGTTTATTTTGGAAAGGACGCAGTGGGATTCTTAAAATTTGTCCATAGGAAGGATCAAGTACAGATGAAGTTGAACTATTGTTAAAAAAAAAAAATCATTGACTGTCTTCAAAGGAATGCAAACATGATCTGCATGACTTTCAAGTACATCAACATTGTAAAACAAAGATTAAAATCACCTGGTGAAATACAGGCAAAATACCAGAATTTTATTCTAAAAATCTATAATTTAAACTTACACAGCAATCATGCTTAAGACTGTTGCGAGTTAGCACAACATGCACGCTAATGCTAACAGGTGAGGCTGAGTCAGGAGGGCTGGCCTAAACACAGAATTTGTTATAATGCAAATTTGCTACATTAGTAAATACTGTAAGCTGAACGGCAAATAAAAACAGAGCGAAAAAAAGCCTTGCAGGATCACTTTGATTTGCATTTGGGAAAATATTTGAAGTAGAGCCTAGACTGGTACCTGCAATATATCTGTAAAATGTGGTATTTGCTCTAGATGAAAAGACTTCACTGAACAGCTTGAAATGTCAGGACTGGCTTTGAAGATATCCGAACGTGGAGGTCAGCGAGATACAGGAGAAAACTTGCCATAGCTTCAGGATACTTCTATGACATTTTTTAGTCACCACTACTATTGTATTCCTGTTACAGAACTATGTTAAACAAAAAACACTTGTACAACTGGGTATGTTCGAGTTTTATTTTACTCCAAAGTAAGAGCAATATTTGAATTACTATGAGATTTAGAAACTGCTAATTATCTTAAGCTGATGTACTCCAGCACATTATCTCATCAGCTCTATGAGCTGACACTGCAGGGCACCACAGTCTACAGTGATGATGGAGAAAGCTCTGGCATACCCAGAATGAGCAGCTTAAGAAACAGGTGGAGGAACTGAAAACTGTGACAATGACCGCGGCAGATAACCTGTGAGGTTGTCTCATACACTACAGAAGGGAGACAGTGATATCCTGATACACACTGTGCACTGTTGCATAGAAAGTCTAATGTTTCCTGGATGCAGTTTTTACTTAGTTTCAGTCACATGTCAGAACTAAAGGTATAGAGTCATAACAGATTAAACTTCATGTGATACTTCGTTCTGTCTTTTGTCATATAAACTTGCTTTTGGAGAAATCGTTGAGCACTCTTCAGCAACAATACTGATTTGTGTGTTTAAAGATGGCAGAAACACAGTGAAGTAATAAATACTGTGGGATGTAGTCAATAAAAAAATGCTTAATTTTTCTACAGAGAGTATTGGAAGAAGTATAAATAATTTTATTAGGAACTCTAGGAGGTAAGAAATGCAAGACATAACTCATAAAGAGATATTACTATGGTAACTGTTCACTTACTTGACCTTTGTAGAATTATTTTACACATTTAATCTCTCTGTGTTTTACCTATTTCCTCAACTTGTTATTTATTTATACTCCCTTCACATCAAACAAGGTGCAATTTCTCTTCCTTTGTTGAACTTGTTGCTGAGATTAAAGTCCAGAGGAATCCTAGCTATGCTTTTTTCTTTTGGTTAAAATCAAAAATATAAATCTTTTCCAGAGAGAAATATAACTCTCTTTCTATTCTTCCCAGCTGAAAAGCCCAGTATTTTCTCAGTAGGACACATATCAGGAATCGCATTCATACAACTTCCTGGTATCCCTGCACAAATACGAGCACGGTAAGATTACAACTGAGCGAAGATTGAGTGATTTATTACTGTTTTTTAATTTGTCAGTACTTTTGTATTTAGCACATTGTTTACTTCAAATAAATGTACTCCAATTAAAATACTATTCTAGATATAATATTATTAAATATTTTAACTTATCTTACTTCTCTTTTTGCAAGTGGATGCATGAGTCACCCTACCTGGATTTTCTTTCACTTGCCACTTCACTCTGCCATATGCAAAGAAAAGAAAAAGCAAGCTAAGTTTTCACTTAAAGAATTATTGTGCAAAGGGAGTACACTCATTTAAGCAAACATGTATTTATAGCAGTTAGTACAATACTGACATGGCCTTGGTAATTACTCCCTTTAGAATTATGAAAGAAAGATATTTATCCATCTGTTATAAACACCTTCTCCCAAATTAAGCACAAGTGTAAAAATAACCTCTAAAAATTCAAATTTGTTACAAAAAGTTGATACAAGATGTAAAACAAATGGAATATCAGTTAATTAGAAAAACTGAAAGCAAGAATCAAGTCAAATGTGTATATGAGGTACGAAAAAATAAAGCTCAAATCAGAAAAACAAAACAAACAAACAAAAAATCACTTTGAAACAAAAATCTTGTGTGAAGTACCTCTCCAGGAAGGCATCAAAGGAGAATATGCCATTTAAAAGACATATTTTATCTGCTACTTAATTTACCAAAGAGTCCAGACAATGCATCACTATTCACACATCAGTATTTTTTATGACGTGTTGCTGCGATGACAGACAGATACAGGATACAAGAGTTTAGGATCTCTCCTCTTCCACCCTCCCACAGGAAATATATATGTCAGTCCTACTGCCTCACAAAACACCCAAAACATGATCAACCACATGGCTTGCTCCAGAACTACATCTGTCCTGATGCCTCTCACTTCATGATTGTTTCTCTCCCAAATTACAAAGCCTTCAGCTGAGAATTAGGGAAGAAAACAGAGATTCCACCAGTCCTACGGAAACCTTTGCCAGTGACTGAGCAAGCAGATACTTACTGAAGTCAGGGAAAAAACAGGACCAATAAAGAATGTCAATTAGCACAGTACTTTAAGCGCTATTTTTCATAGACAACTTGACAATTTAAGGCCATTGAAATATTGTAGAGTAGAGCGTGGGGGTGTCTTGAACAGGGACGTAGTACTTTGTGTCACGACCTGAATTCTGCTTCAGGTAACTTACTCACCAAAATTTTCTCTGTAAAAATTAGACATTCATAATTCTAACATTGTGTCAAGAATATTTTCCCAGATGTCAAAACTTTTACTTGAAAGGGAGATTAAATATACCACATTTTTGTGTTGTAGTATGTCTATGGCCTAGATATTGAATGCAGAAGTAAAAATGGGAGCACCCCAGAGATTTCAAGCATGAAAGCCTCCTCTACCACTATAAAAAACCCCCATAAACCAATACTTTAAAAGATGCATTTTATAAATAAATTACCACGCAAGTATCAATTTTTGCAAAACTCAAGCAATATTTTTTTTTCATACCCCAACACCTCCTTTCAGAATTTCCTAAGTGAAAGGGAAAGTAACTTACTTGCAAATGTCATCTTCTGGGTCCTCAAGCCCAAATCTTTCATCAAAAGTAAGCTGTATCCATACGTTTTCATCAAGTGCTACTAATCTCCACACTAGCACAGTGTTGCGTGGGTATGTGTGTGGAAACTTGGGGCTGTGAATGCTTCCATTAGTAGTCACAGTTATTATCTTCTCATGGTGAGGATCCTGCACACCTACAGTAAGGACAGAAAACAGAGGCATCAATACTCATTCCTTGTGCTTCTCCTGAAGTGTTTGTATAAGTATGCACAGATAGAGACACTTTTGTTTTGTTTTCTTTTCTTCATCTTGCAAGAATTTCTCCTTGAAAAGTCCATACAGAAACAACAACACAAGAGTCGTAAATATTACTTTGCCGGCAAAAAGTTACTCAAACCCAAGTTCCAACTGCTCTTTAGAAAGCAGAACGGAAGTTCAAGCAGAGATAAGAGAAATGTGACTGCAAAGTCCCGACTGCAAGACTGGACTTCTCAAGTCCACCAGCCCAAGGGCTACGTCATGCAGCCTGCTGATGGCTTCAGTTCTTTATTACTGGAGATTGCAGAGATCTCACAAGGCTACAGGGAGAGGTCTGCTCACACCTATGACAAAAGGGATGGTTCAAATTTGTCTTTTGTTAATGGAGACTGTCCAACATTTATTTGGTCCAGTGATAAGGGTTTTGATGAGTGCCTCCTTCCTGAGGACTGTATCAGAGCAAAGTTGTCCCTACAGAGGAACGAAAGTGGGACGTGCTTGAGAAATTTGGGAAAGTCACCAAGCATAAGAAATAGGCCATTTACAGACAAGTCTCAATCAAGGGCATTCTTCAAAATTGTTCACAACATTGTTAGATTAAATACATGTAAAATTAAACGAATGTTTCACAACATGTCAGGAAATTAACTCAAAAGAAATAAAGCAAATATGTTTGATTTTTAAAGCCCATGGTAACAATGGAACTACTGAAAAAACCCCTACAGGTTATGAATTCATAACTGTGAGGAGTTAACCAAAGGAAAATGACTCTGATGAGAAGCAGCCATGCCTTTCAGAGTCCCAAGAATTATCTTCACAGTGACTCAAGAAACCTTATTCTCTAAAGCATCCAATATTCACAAGAATGCAAATTCAGCTGCTGGAATCAGCTCATATTGGGTATTTAGCAGTAAAAAAAAAAAAAGGTATTGATCTAATCTTGATACATTTTAACACTGTGACATATGATGATGAGACTGCTAAACAATGAAAATTTATTTCCATAAGCATATCAAATGAAAAATCTCTTTTTTGCTATAGCACACAACTTTTATTATTTTCATCTTTTTCTAAAACCTGCATATCGTCACATTGATATTTCACTCACTAAATTATAGGAATTCTCAGAGGAACCTATTAATAACTTTTGTAACAAAATAAGGTTGTGGTTTTGTACTGGAGAGTTAACTTTCTTTTCAGCTACTCATTGGTTTTTTTTCAGTCAGATGTTTTACTTTTTTTTACAACCAGCATTACAATAAACATTCATTTGAAGTTATAACAGACATACATACATACTTCAGTCTACTATGAAAATACACACTGCAATTCTGCCTTATTATAGTCACACATAAAGGTTGATAGCTAAATGAATGCAGTGCAAGAAAAGAAGGCCACGGAGACTGCATTGCTATTTTAAAACAATTAATCTATACTTAAATATAATTTAAAGTCTGAAGAACTTTTGCCTTCTATTCTTCTGGACTTGTGCCTTCTACTTGTGGTATGAAAATGGTAAATTTTCTTTTGAGTAGAATGGCTTCCTATATAAAACTAATGGAGTGTGCTCTTGCCAGTACCCACATACACTTGCAAAGGCCTGACTGCAGAAGAGAGGACAGCACGCAGTAAAAAAAAGGCACAAAACCAGAATTCCTAATTTAGATACTTCACTGGGTTTTTGTTAGCTGAGTCACAAATATTTTTCTATAATATACAGTCTGTCAGCTGAGAGCAGCATGCTAAACACAGGAGCCAACAATAATAAAAATTATTTTCCCAGAGATTAGTGCACCAGAGTGCTATTTCCAAAGTATTCAAAGGACCACCATTTCAGATAAACATGTCAAAGTGTGGTTTTTGATGACACTATACTTAGTGGTACGTTTTGTCTTTAAAAGCACAAACAGGATTACAAACCATGATATATTTCCCAACATATTAAAAAGTGTTTTCTTTTGCATCATCGGGGCACTGATAACAACAGCACTGCAAGTAAGGACTGTAAATAGTCTAGGCATACCAAATGAGAAGTCAATAAAAAAGGGGAAAAGGAATGAAGAGATCTCTACTAATTCAGTGAACTGCATCTCCAGTACCTTCAAGCTCCTCCGTTTGTAATGGAAAAATATCTATTTATTTTACGCACAACAGCATTACATGAACATATCAAATTCCCACACACACCACTTGCTCCATTTCAAATATTTGCTTTTGCACAGTGGAATTTCTTCTCTTACAAAAGAGTTACTTCGTATGACTACAAAGGCAAGTAATTGCTGTCACTGGAGAATGAAGCTTGTTATTTCTCTTTAGATAAGCTGCAATATTCCTTTTTATCTGTTCTACATAAATTGTACCAGTGTACCTCAAAACGCTAGCCTTTTTCTGCTGAGTTCATGGATGGTCTGAAAATTCCTTTTGAGTAGACTGCACAAAAAGCACAGTTACCTGTGCATGGCTAAGATGAAACTATAGCTTCTGTTCTTTGTGGAATGACTTTGCAATTCCTGGCTTTATTTTAGGTATAAGTCAGTCCAAGTTACACTAAAAAGGCAGTAACAAGCTCACTCAGATTTACAGCAGTCAGATGTACAACTCCAAAGCTATATATATATAGCTGCTGTGGTCTGCCTGCCTTTCTAAGAACAACCATCCTCCCCACCCTCATCCTGATCTCCCTCCACTGTAAAAAAAAAAAAGAAAAAAGGAAAAAAATGGAAAAAAATATTACTGTACAAACAGCACTGAATAAATCTGAAGCATCAGTTTAGGTGAAGACTGAGGCAGACAAGGCACCATCTCAGCCAGGAGATAACAATACCACACTGGGAAAATGGGGACAGACAAGGACCAAATCAACGTATTTACATCTTCAGTAAAAAGCTTCTGCACACGATGAGCAACTAAGATCATTTTCAGGAGAAAGTCCTGGAAATGAGTCAAACTAGACAGGAAAAATCCCTGAGGTGACCCAGAGATACGACACGGTTACACTTATTAGGAAAGGACAGCACACACTTAACATAGCCTGAAGTTGAAGAATGAGTCGCCACAGTCGTCTTTGATGTGGTACGAGATGCTATCACCAGATTTATATATCCATCAATGCAGAAAGTCTGCCCCTGAAAATTACAAGATTCCAGGCATTCTGAAAGCACGGCAGTGCCTAACCCTTCCACCAATGTAGTAATGCAGATGAAAAACCACAGTATCACCAAAGAGATCAGCAGATGCCACTGTAAACTGAAATTAAACCCACCGACTAGACAAGCTCATTCCTGCCTACTTCAAAGTAAGTCTCTTCCCCCATGGGCACAATACATTTCACAAAGATCAGGGCTGACACTTTTTAAATATAGCAAATACCTCTTTCTTAGTACATTGTAATCTCTACATTTTAGCAGGGGTCATGGTTAAAACTCAGACAAATTGCATGCAGTTCAGGAGACAGAAGAGGAACTGCAGAAGAAGAGCAGAGCACCATGGGTGGAATAATGACCTCAGCACTGATTCACTTAAAAGGTCACACAGTACTGGTAAAATTAATTTTTAAATCCTTTTGCTAGCTACAACTACATTTATTTCACAACAGGACAACAGTACTGCTAATCACACAGTCTTAATACATATTATTTGGTTAATTTAATCTGATACCCTTAAATTATGAGAAAGACCTTTTAGGCCTTCAGAAAGAACATTAGCTCATGCGTGGCTATCACTGCTTAAAAACAATAAAGCCAAATTCGAACATAAAAAAGTCTGAACTCCAAATATTTACCAATAAACATTAGAAATTTTTCAGGTATACAGCAATGCTGCAGTTTGTGAATTTTCTGTTTTAAAACTGAGAAACAAAAGTTGCCAGTAACTAAGTGGTCATTATCATAGAACTTCAGAGGGAAGAAGGGTTTTTTAATTAATTGAAAGGATTTCCGGACAGAATTCCCATATAATTTTTACAACATACCCATCTGTACAGAAACTGAGACTTTGTAGAAGAAATTCTTTCAAATGTAACATAACATGCCATTTCTTCCTCTTTCACCAGACTTTAAAGAAGCAGTAAGCCTGCTTTGAAAAGTAGTAACTCAAGGTATACAAGGGTACCTCCTTCTGTCCTGTCTCTGATTCAGCTGCCTCCAGGCACTTCTTTGCTATTATCTGAATACAACAGCCAAAAGAAATTTAACTCTTTTGCCAGGCACAAAAGAAAAACCAGAAAATCATCTGTTATTGGCAGAAAATTGAAGACAAATACCTCTGTTCTATATTGTTTGCACATAAAATGGCTATCAGAGCAAAGCCACACAAAGTCATACAAATGCTGCTATGCAGAGACCTCTGAGACCTCCAGTCCCAGCTCCTGCTTAGGTCACAGTTCCTGCTCACACCAGCACAGCACATTCATTGGAGGGTTGGCATTTTCTAGACAACGCTCAAAGCCCCTCACAGATGGAAACTCCACAGCGCCTTGGGATAACTTGTTCCATTGCTGCACTACCTCTCTATGTAAGATGTTTTGATGTTTTTCCTAATGACCAATTTGAGCCTCTCAAGCAGCAACTTTTAGCCATGATTTTTCTGTTGGTTTTGAGGAGGTTTTTGTGGGGTTTTTTGGGGGGGATGGAGGGTGGGGCTTGGTTTGTGTTAGGTTTGTTTTTTGGGGTTTTTTTCAGGATTTGTTCTGGTGTTACACTCTGTACCTTCTCCCAGGAAGAGTATAACTTGTCCATCCCTTGCAACTGCTCTTCAGGCAATTGGGGGCCTGCTATGCCTGCCTCACAGCCTTCTCTTCCTCAGACAAAACAAGACCAGACTCCTCACTGTCCACTCACAACCTGCCACCAAATAGCTGAGCCTTCAAGCCTGGCCATCCAGCCAATTTTCAACCTACCCAAGGAAGCAGTCTATTCTTCCAAACATTGTGCCTCAAGTAGCACAAGAAATGTTTTTGAAGCACATGGTTTTTGCTTTCCTCATCAACTTTTCCAGTAGTAAGAAAAAGAAAACTTAACACTGACTTACTGTATCTTGTAAGAGAGCTTCCCTAAGCAGTACAGTCTACGGCTTTTCTGGGATACATTTCTTGAGACAGATCTTCTGTGGATTTCTCCATTTTCACTTGCTTCTATGATACAACTACCTATTTTAAGTCTTGACACGATTCTTCAGGTATTAGTAAGAAATTACAGAGATGAGCACTACCCATAGTACACACACACACACAATATACACGTGATCTGTCAACTATCACAGCATGATAAATGCAACCTCTAACTAGAAATACTCTAATTTGCACAGTTACTAAAATTGGAAAATGTAACAAGTACAATTTACAAAGTATTACATGGATATAAAGTAACAAAGTAGAAACATGTAAGAGAAATATTACATTTTGTTTACATTACTCCTCCCTCTGACACATACTTAACTCACGCACTTGGAAAGGCATGTGAAAAAATTCTAGTTCACACAACTCAAGATGACTGTATGGAAGAACTGTATTTTTTTTTTTAATCCTACAATTTAACCTATTCCTTTTTTCTTCAGTTACTATTTTGAGTTCAAACTTGTACTGTTACCTTAGGCACTGAATATCATACACTATTTGACTGCTGGCTAAAGGTCTTTCTGCCTTTCACATTATGTTAAGAACTGAACACAGATGAAGTGAGCAGAGAAGAAAAAGCTTTCTAATTGATCTTCAGGAACCCTCAGTTTTGGCAGCTGGCCCAACAGGGAAGGACAAAAGGAAGAAACAGAAAGGGAGGACAGAGGGGTGGAGAGGGGAAAGACATCAATGGGCAACAGAGCATGGAACTGCAGTAACAGATTTAATAAAGTTTCGAAAAAGCTATGTGATTTAATTAATGTGACTTAATTAAGTCTTGCAAAAGATAATAATGACTAATCAGAAAGTAACAAACGTTTTTTGATTCAAAATTGCATCAAGAAACAGAAATGAATTTCTACTTTTACTTTACAAGCTTATACTTTATAACCTTCAAGTATTCTGCCAGCACTTTGCCTAGTACTCTGGCTTCTGCTCAAAGAAGAAAATGGCAATTAAACAGGGGTGGTTTTTTGGTGGGTTTTTTTGGTTGGTTGGTTGGTTGGCTGGTTGCTGTTGTTTTTTTTTCCTGCACAGTAAATCTTCTTCCATTAAAAGTAACCTCTGTTGAGATATGTTTTCAGACCAAATTCTTTTGGAAGGCAGTCTTGGTCCTGAACTTCTCAATATCTTTTAAAATGAAATAAATACTACATTTTAGCCAAGATAAAGAATTCCTTTTGCTAAATGTTAGATGAGGTAACTTTTTGCTGTTATCACATGCTCAAAGATCTAATTATTCTAGAGTGTTTCAATAGGCATTTATTACAATGTCCACAGGTAAAGTCTTGGCTACGCTGGAATTGATATTAAAGCCCCTGCTGACTTGACTATGAAAGGAATTCCAACTATACTAAATCCATAAACCTGCTAGAATTATTTTATAATGGACTGATAATAATATGATCTGCTTTCTTTATCCTGAAATAAACAGGACTATTACTACATTGCATATTCATAAGACAAACCCATATTCTGGTCATTTAAAAATTAACAAAGAACTCTGCAATACAGCAATTAGCAGCCAAAGCTATTACAGCAACATCCTTCTTTTCTCTTCTGGATAAAATAAATACCAAGCTTGTCCTTAGGATTTTTTTTTCGCATTTTTTCTTGTCTCAGTGTTTTTTTTCTAGTAAAATTATTACATAGTAAGTAACTATCACGTAACAGGCAGTCTCTAGACAAGGATTTCTCCCTGTCTCTGCCCTCTAGCTTGAGTGACTGGAGTCATCTTGGACCGAAAAGGCATCACTTAAGGAAAGAAAATTCTGGCCTCTTCCCACAACCAATATTATAAATATATTCATCAAATTAATCCAGAATTATTATTTTTTTCTGGAGGTGCAAAGATATAAAGAGGAAAGGATATCAAATGCCCAGCAGAAAGCCTTTTAGAAGTTTTAAAGGCACTATATTATAGTTAATTCCATTCCCATTTTTCTTCTCTTTGAATGATTTACAATTGATTTATATTTGCAGTACGGTCTCTGAATGTCAAAGCAGTACCTGAAAGTGTGATGACAAAAACAAAACCATAACAAAATAGAGGGAGAAAGAGTGGAAAGGAGAGATAGAGAAAGGAAAATGAAAACAAGGTAAAAACCATCACTCTGAGTAGATCACTCCCCCTACCATTACAAGGATTGGCAGATAGTAAACAGCTGCATGATCAATAGTATCCAGGGCAGACAACAAATGTAATCGGCCTAAATACCTGGCCTTCACTCATCAACACGAGCTCTTTGTGACTTCCTCATCTTCCTACAAGACCACTGTTCATATTTTTCTTTTCTGCTATCTTCCAGAGCATCAATCTGCTACATAATATTTTTTATGTTTTCTGTTTCCTATTTTCTCTTCCCCTGCGGAAGGGGGAAGCGTTTTATGTAATCTCCACTAACAAGTCCCTCTATGCAAAATTATTTCAATAGATACTGAAAATTGTTGAAGCTGAAGCAAAGCCTAACGGTATACAGTGATGGATCCATTTTCCAGGTTCATCTCGTGGAAGGCTAGAACATCAGGTTCAGTCCTCTTTAATAATGAACAGGTAAAATGGGTAGTCCTGAATGATAACAAAACTCAGGAAGGGATAGGCTTCTGAAAGCTACTCAGCCAGGTTTTAACACACACACACGATTAAATTGTGTGGGATAGAAGGAATTGCAAGTCTCCTTGGAAAAGTACAACTTGCTATACATGAAAAAATCTCAGTAGAAAAGACACTCAGGAACATTTAATGCTGAGAGGGACCAGGAAGTGAGGACAAACAGTTACCAGGAAACCAGGAAAAGGATTGCCCAGCTGGAGATACTTATATCTACTAAGAGATAACAAGGTTATTTATTTACTTTATAAAGAAGAAAAAAAAAAGTATTTTTAACGTCTTACGTGTTTGGGAGGTTTGAGTGAAGAAATACTAGTATTTTCAAATCTGTAATCTTTCCAATTCTGCTACTAAAAATAAGAGTGTCTTTTTTCCTATGGGAGCTGACTTAGGAAAGTTTTGAAAAAAATAATTCTGAAATGTAAACAAACATCAACAGGAAGTATAACTATAAATAGTATCTACAGCAACAACAGAAACTCAAGTGAATGTAAAAATCATCACATATAAATGTTCAAGCCCAGCACTTCCAATTTGTTTTCAATTTTATTACAACAGTGCTTACAAGCTACATCCAAAATTAGCTTTGTTAGTACTGGAGACCACACACATGCCCACACAGTATCAGTCAGTCTGTCTTGAAAAGCTGTACATACCAGCCGAGATAGGAAGGGACAGGGAAACAGAGCATTATTACCCTGATTTTTCCAGACAGTGCATGGCACAGAGTGGTTACAAGTGCAAGAAGATAACTTCAACAAAACAGTGAAATGAACCTGGATTTCCTTTCATCTCCATTAAAAGCATTAGTTTCAATGCCATATATTAAAACCTACTTGTAGCTCATTTTCTAATACTAGCTATGGCTCTTCATATGCTTTTAAATGCACATGATTCATGTCCTTTATAGAAAAAATTCTTTAAAATCCTAACCATTCGAAACTTTCACTTCTTAAGTCAGACTTTGCTGAAAAGCAAGGCTTAATTTTATTGTGTCCCTTTTCTTTATGGTGCCTTCAGTTTATATTGTGCAGCACTTGTTAAGAGCAGATACTAGTAAACATTTGGGAAAAAGATTATCCATGGTCCATGTGGAATTCAGTCTGAATAAATAGACTCTATGGATACGGTATGTGTTAAACAGCTCTCTCTCATTTTAGGTATTATTCAGAATGAAAAAAATAACCCCAGCCTGATCATGTTTCAAGAGGTGGAAAGAAGAAAAAAAAAGATAAAACTATTACCCTAATCTTTAGAAATACCAGCCCTGAAATGCTTTAGTTTGCTGTTTGCATTGTTCTGCTATTTGCATGGATTTTATTTTTTCAATTTGTCACGCAGTGGAGTATGTTGTAAATCTAGCAATTCAAACATTTATGAAGATTATCATAAAGTCATATTCTAAGTTCCGAAAAGAAAGTGCTGCCCAAGACCATTTTGAAAAGCATTACTGCAAACACTTTTAGTCAGAAAATTACAGTGATGAGGTCATGTAAGAGGGGATGTAAAAGAAAACCAGAGATTTAAGAGTTTGTGCACTACAATTGAAGGCATGAACGCAGCACACGTAGGGCTAGTTCTACCTACAGTACAAGAGTAACTATAAGAATGGAGCCCATGTGCCATTCAGTTCACTGTCAAAAATGCAGAGGGTCCTAAGCAAAACTCTTATTACAGAAGTGACATTGTTACTGGAAACCTCCAAAAGCCAGCTGAATGTTGTCCCAGGCTTACCTCACATGTATACAATTTGTACCTCCAGTATATCCTTGTGTTAAATAGGCAAGAGAAACAAAGAAAATACTATAAATAAATAATTTGGCATCTCCTTATGTATTTTCAGAACTGGACTACACTATACTTCCAAATTAAGAGACAAAAAATTTACATCTTTAATGTTCATTTAAGCAAAAAAATCTTTTAGCTGGTGTTATCCTGTTAAAAGAAAGCTCTTAGAATAATATGGTGTCTTCGGTTTACTAAAATTTGATTTCTAGCAGATGATTTTGCAGGAAGTGATCATGTACTATCACTACAGATCTGCAGAGACAAATGCAATGTAACTGTTACTGAACTGGAAGACCTTCAGACAGACAGAACTCAGTACAAAATCAAACTTCAAACACTCATTTCTAATATCTTTGAATGGAAGGTTAAATCATGCGACACTAGAAAAGCACTCTTCCATAACAGTATTTGCATGTCTAGAAGAAATTTAGAAAGGAAGCACAAGTCCAGCTACAGCAGACAGTCTGTCATTCTGCAAGGACAAAATGAGAAAGTTTTGTACAGTACAAAATCACCATATGGAGAAATAATATTTTTTACAACTCTTTTATCATGCGTCTCTGATCCTGCTGGCTATTGAACTCACACATACGTGAAAACCAAGGATCTGTTTTTACAGACCGGCCACAATGACAAGCATCTGATATTCAGACAAACTGATGAGAATTTTCTTAGGACAGAGAAATTTTCCAGCTTCAGGGAGAGAACTCTTGCCATTCTCTCTAAATAAGTAAAACACTTGCCATTTTCAGGTAATTGCAAGCGGTACGAGCCTAACTGATCAACGAGACTTTACTCTTCAGGGAAGTCAGATGAACAATAACCTCACATTTGCAAGTAATTTATCCTTATTTTCCTGTGACCTTTGTATTTTTCCAAAGACCATAAAGGCGTAATAGAGCATCCATAAGAGACCTGTACCCCCTAGGCTAGTGTATTGCACATGGTATTTTATGTAAAAACACTTCCAAAAGATCCTTTTGATAATCTAGTATAGCAGGTGTCTTTGAGGAGGACTGACAGCAGGGCCCAAGCACCATCAATCACAATTTATGCCACAGAAAAGATTATATGCAGTATTGCGGTCTTCAGAAACCTATTGAAATACTGATTTAGGCTTCATTCCCCAGAGCTGCCAGTGTTCACCTTATTTCACAGCTTAACTTATGATTTTATTTGTTCACATATAATTTACGATTTTTTTTCACACAATAAGCTCAAGCTTTTATCACTAGATGATTTAATGTTTTTTTCTGCTGTCTTTAATATAAAAATCTTCTCAGAGAATTATGTTTAACCCAATATCAAAAAGCTCTATATAGGTTCATCTGAAAAAAGCCTCACAGTTATAATATGAAAAGTGACATTTGAAACTCTTAAGTCACTCAGATATCCCTAGTTTCAGATAGGTTTCCCATTTGTCCATTTAACCTTTTTAAAACTATACAAGTTTTAAAACTTTGAAACTTTTAAAACTGTCTGTGATCTCCCCAAGGGTCCTGGCAACGCTGTACAGAGCTACATTCCTTTAACATAATTTGGTTAATCAGCACTGCATCAAAAGCTACTGCTCATTTTGAAATCCAGCATGACGAGTATGCTGCTTTCCACAACAGTCTTGTCCTGTGTGTCACTCAGGATCAGAATACAGCCAGATCCATGACTTTACCTTTCTAAAAACTTTAACCCTTGCCAAACCATCCATAACATCCTTCAGTATTCTTCAAATACTTTGGAAAACACACACAGGCATAGGGGAGGGCTGGGGGAAATCAATGCTTAAAATGCATTTTGGTTGCAGTGTCCCTGCAGTCCTGGAGAACACGCAAACAAAAAGGAAAGCAGACCCTTAGCAGTGAAGCTCAAAAACTGCCCAAGCAGATTGGCTTCAGTCTGGACAAAAAGGCTTTGCCTTAAGAGTCAGAACAAACAGTGATGTGTGATGGAAGCCCATCTGTCCACCAACAAATAAGACCTGCTTTCCTGATAATTTATCCTAGGTGAACAGTAAACTAGGTTAGGATACTTGATGAAAACCACTTTTCAGTCTCTTCATGCCCTTTTTGGAAGGGGTTTTGGATGCCAGTTTTGGCTGAGTTTGTATTGTCATTTGAAAACTCCTTGGAGAGGAAGGTAGAACTATTAATTTCACAGGCACAGAACTGCATTTCTTAAGTGCAGCTTGGACAAGTTGAATTCAAAGTTCACATCACATCACATGAGTCTCAAGATAAGAAGGAAATTAAATGCCAGAACTCTGTTTACCAAAAAGAAGTTAAATAGAAAGCATTTTCCCGTAGTTACACTTGGAGTCACAACAGAACCTCTCAAGTGTTAATCCCCATGCCATAATTGTAAGACTTATATATATTTTAAAATAGAAGAAAATTACAGGAATTTCAATTAAATGAAATTGTGCCTCATATTAAGGCACTGCATTTTTCCAGGGCATAGCAGCAAGTTACTGTATGAAACAGAACAGCTTTTATATTCACATCTTGATGCACACTTCATTTATAATTTTATGCCTAAGAATTCCAACGCATCCCCAACAGAAGGCATTTATCAACAGCTTCAACACTAGTAGGTGAAGCTAGTAATTCAATTGCAAAACAAACTAGGTAGGAGTATGATGCCCTCAAGGTTATGCCTTCATGTAAATGAGAAGGAACGGAAAAATTAATACATGCATAATCTAATCCAGCACTGCAATTAACGGGATGTCTGAATCACGTGGTGATAAATGCTCTGCAATAACTGAACATATATATCTTACACACGATGGCTGAAGAAGAAAGTAAATATTTCTCATATCTAATCAGTTTCCCTCTGCAGAATTTTAGCAATATCAGTGTCTACAAACTTTGATAGTCCATAATTTTGTTTACTCAGTCCACCACAGCATTGCACAAAAAAGAATTCTATACATGTAGAATGCTTAAGATGAATCTGAAGTTTGTTAATTAATTGCTTACTGAAATTTTTAGCCATGTTAATATGTTCTTCTTATTTCTGGGCACCTTAGCAGAAGTTTATTTTATTAAAATCTTGCACAATTAAAAAAAATAATAAGTAGAAAGGTCCAAAGTGCTATGGCAGCTGTTCTGTTTGAAATTGAAAGCTTGAAGTTAAGATTATAATACGCCACAGGTAAAGTATTATCTGCTCATCAAAGCATCACTGCTATAAAGAAATATGAAGCACCAGATGCCAAATGTTGACTACCTCCACTATGAAGCTGAATAAGAACCAAAGGCTGCTGAATGAAAATCAACTGAGAATATGCTTAGGGTTTGGGGGGGGTGGAGGTGGTCTTGTTTCAGTTCCTGGTTATTTTGGGGTTTTTTTAAACAGCATATTAACATGTTTTAAATATTTCAGGTCTTCTGTAAAAGCAGACAAGTTACATTATCATACTGGTAAATCTGTCTTGATGACTGTTGATTTTACTCTTTTAGGACTCCTTCCTCACTGACCGAATTTGAGGGAAGCAATTGATTTTCCTCTTGTTGGTTGCAATTTAAATTAACACAGTTTGGATTTGTAGTCTCAGAGTGAAGAAGTTAATTTCTGAGAACATTATTCTCTCAGATTCTTTTAAAACATGGGCATCATATGCAATTTTTTTTAGGATGCTCAAAAAAGCAAGGGTCAGGAATTTTTTTATTTACAATCCAGAGATGTCTTAAGTTCACCTCACTTAGGTTTAGGTCTTCAGAAGAAGCAGAAAGAGGAGGATTGGTATTTCATGGTACCACCTATTTGCATAGAACTAAATGTAACTGAAACAGTTGATTTCACTGGAAGTTTAGTAGATTCTCTGCAGTGAGAAAAGTTTTCAAAATAATCTTTAACTTGAGGTGTTACTGTCCAAAGAACAGCGCTGGACCATGAGCACTAAAAACCCCACTTTAAAACATGTCTTCTCTTTTAAAGCTAACAAATACAGACTTGCTAACAAATATACTTTCCTTCACAGAGTAGTAACTTTATTCTGGTTTCAAATTCATTATTTTACATATTTTAGAGATAATTAAAGCTCACTCTATTAAAAGTAATTAGACTGACTCTTTTTAGACTATCAGCAGGATACACACGATACAAAGAACTGATGGTTTTAATTCTTATTTAAAAAAATACGTACGTACAGAACTTTCACCTAAACCGTTTAAACATTCTTAGATAAAGAGCAGGAGGCATCATGAGTTGCATTGCTGCAAAGACAAACCACATGCATCCGTATACAGGCATTTATTGAAGAACTGGTGAAAAAATATAAATTCTTCCATCATTTAATAATATTTGTTACTTCACAGTTCAGCAGAAGTAGCTCTGTGATGTCTTTTCAGATTTTACGCTGTTGTTTACGAAAAAAAAGTTTTCTTGGAAGGGGATCTCATCCTAATCTTTTCATTTTTTATGGTATGTCTAATTACTGCTAAGTGTGCTTCTGGAAGTAACATCAAATCTACTTGTAAGACCCAGGGAGTTCATAGCACAAGGGAAAGTGAGAAAATAATTAAAAGGAGCAACAACAAAATAAGTCATCATCTCATTTCGAAATCGGCCAAATCTGATGAAGGCTAAAGATACATACTCTCACCTCATGGGAATGCACATTTGCCTCTGGAAGATTCTTGTTCTAGCAAATTGGAAGAGGAGAGCAGAAATTGTTTCTGCTGTCTTTGAAGCTGCAGGCCTAAAACTAATAAAGATGAAAGTCTTTGTGCCCACTTCAGAAGGGATGGATGTGAAATATATCAAATATCAGAGGCGTACATGAAATCAACAGTGCTAACAGCTGTATTAAAACAAGTCCATACCATGAGAATCATTACTAGCAGAAAAAGCAATTAAAGGTAGAAATTAAAAATGTGCCAGATTCAGACTAGCACATTTCCCAGGATTTTTCAAATTACAACCCAAGGATGCCCTCAGATTAGAACTAACCAGTCTTGGTATGGAAATGTCAAAAATGTGCTCCAGTTCAGCAGCGACTTTGAGAGATGTTAAACAGACCTTAAGAGTAACAAAAAGAACGGGGAAAAAAATCTCATCGTCAGCAGCCCGAGTGATTCCATACATCAGGAGAACAGAAAGTGCCTCCTTCTCCTCCCACAACCTGGACTTCCCATTTTCCCCATCACTCCACCACAGCTTACTGCAGCTGTGAGGCTCCCCACAGCGGGGCCTGTCCGTGGGGTGCGGGAGGCGAGGCCAACCCCGGGACAGCACCGCTCCTGCTGCTTTCTCTGCCATCGTCACTGGAGTCAAGCCTGGCACCAGCTGCGCCCCAGGGGAATTCTGGCTTCAAAGTAGTTCCCATCCCTTAGCAACACCATCTATGCACATCATCAGACAGCCACTAACATTCGGGCCAGTATCTTCCTCTTCACACACTGGTAGAAAGCAATTCCTTCAGGTTTGCTGGCTGGAGTTAACAGAGCCCCTCCTTGATACAGGTATTCAGTCTCTCAGAGTGTTTCAGCAGTTTTCCACATCATAATCATCTCATGCACTAAAAGAATGGTATCTTAACTGTGAGAGAACAGATAGAAGAATGAAGGTGTATTAGGGCACTTCAGACATTTGCTGTACTGATAAGATTTCCCTTAGGAGACTTCCCACAAGGACTGGAAGTTTCCACAAGGGTCTGCATTTGCACTTTGTCCAGTGTTGCTTATTGCCCTCACTACTTCTAGAGACTGGTTTAGGAAAATGTTAGGCAAAAGCCCAACTGAAACAAAGTAACCTTTGTAAAGTAAAAATAGTATAGATTAATAAAGAGGCTAGAAGCACAGTGTCTTTCTTTATTTTGGCAATTCTTCATATACAACTCCCTCCAACCCCCAACAGCTGGAAGACTGGGTTTTCATTCCATTTTCTGGTACATCCTGCAGACGACAGTAAACCCAGTTTATCCATTTTCAAAATCACTTGCTTTCCTTGTGACTGCTGTTAAAATTCAAGCTGATAACAAAACCACCCTCCTACTCAAGGAGACACGCAGCATTCCCCAGCACATACCCCTCAAGCGCTAAGGCCTGGTGCGGGATGGGATTACCAGGGATCAGCAGCTGGCAAATCTGGGTATCTACTCACAGCTTAGCCCAAAGTCATTCATAAAGACAACACCCTGGGTCTCACTGAAGGCATTTAGTTATAGCCGTTCTTGTTTGGAATTCTAATAATTCTCTTCACAGGACAACTTTTCTTTGTTAGTGCTACTAGACAATAGTGCCACATAAATACTGAGCAACATCAATACTGACCAGCAATTCTCAATTAAATATCCCAAGGATTTTTTTAATTCATCTCCTAAAGTTTTACGGTTACTGTACGAAGACAAAAGCAAAAGCCACTTCCTTATTCGTGTTATAAATTTATTTTTAATAATATCTATTCAAATCCTGGTTAAAAGCCAAAATTGTGTATCAATGTGAAAATGTAGGCATTAAAATAACAATTATAAATTAAAAAAAGCAACAAATGATAAATACTTACTGTGCCTGTCTACTCATGGAGATAAATCCTGAAAGATGATGAGAACCCCATCCCCTTTTCCAGCAGAGCATGTAATTATCTTTTCACCCAGCTCATATTACCAACCAGTCTGGGATGGAAGACCCGTCTTATATTGTTAACATAATAAAATCTTACACCTTTAGTACAATGGAATTTATCTTAAGTCAAAGCGAAAAAAAAAAAACCAAAAACCAACCTAAAAACATTTAATGACCTCTAAAGCTAAAGAAAACCAGAAAACCCATTAAACAGCTTTTTTATTTTCTTTAAGTGCACTAAACAGTTCACCATTAATGTCTAGATTTTACTACTACCTGAGCATGAGAACACCAGAACTTCATTTCATCCTCCTCATCACTGTCGTTCATTACTACCATAACTGGGGAGTGAAAGCAGGTAGATGTTTCCTTTTTTAATTTTCTTTAAATTCAAAGTACTGTACCACTACTAATACCTAAAAGTTTAAATTAGTCATAGTCATTTGATGACACAATCTACTGGAATCCTTCTCGTCTTCTCTTTCCCTCTTTTATTCCATGTACATTACAGCTGGTAACATGGATGAAATCCAGATGTTATGTAAAACAGCTGCAAATATGTGCTTCTATTTAAGCCTCCAGTACTTTTACTCATACACAGAAAATGCTTATACACTCAATGTCTGTGAGATCAGTTCACTGGAAAAAAAATTAAGTCAGCTGCTATGCCTTGTTAACTAAAGTCAGAAAGAACCCTCAGTCAAAGTCAGTTCTTAAAGCTGAATACCAGTTGACTTATCAAGTTATTCATTCAATGACCAAATATACTATTTTGTGTATCAGTTTTGTGGCTTTTTTTCCCCGTATAAATTCACTATTCATTCCATTTTATTTTTTTTATTTTCATCCACACATACATAACAGCACTATACAAAAGCTGACTATCTGTTCTCTTCCAAGGTTTGGCAAAGTTTTATCTAAATCTGCAGTCCTAGTTCATTAAGGCAAATGAAAGCTCTAATTTTTCTCCCATTTGGTTGCTTTAACACAGAATCATATTGTTTCTATTCATAACACAGTTTTTAGGTAAATTAAGTGAGGAAGTAAGGAAATATTGATCAATTGCAGCAGAAAAATCAGACAAAAAAAAACCCCAATGAAACTCCAGTGTTAATACAGGCATAGAATAACACCACATCAAGAACAGTTTAGAGAAAAACAAAAGGAAAGAAGCAGACATTGACAAATTTTATTTTAGTCTCATGTAAGTATCAGATTTGTGGAGTTCAATATAAAGTTATCAAATATCAGTGCTTGTATACTTGCAAACATATCAGCAACAAAAGAAGGGCTATGGAGAATCTCCGTTTTTATGGATGCACGGGGAAACATAATGAAAAAGTATAAAGAAAAGCTTGAGGTAATCACTGCCTTCTTTGCCTCAGACTTCAACAGCAAGACCAATACCCAGGCCCTGAGCTGGAAGACAGAGAACAGAATGATGCCCCCATAACCTAGGAGGGAATGGTCAGCGACCTGCTATGCCACAGGTATGCACAAGTCTCTGGGATAAGATGGGATCCATCCAGTGGTACTGAGGGAGGTGGCAGAAGACACCATCAAGCCACATCCCACCATTTACCAGCAGCCCTGGCTAGTCAGGGTCATCCCAGCTGGCGGAAGGTTAGCCCATGTGATGCTCATCTACAGGAAGGGACAAAGGGAGGATTCAGAGAACTAAAGGCCTGCCAACGTAACCTCAGTGCCAGGGAAAGTCATGGAGCAGGTCATCCAGAGTGCCATCAAGCAAACATGCACAGGACAAGCAGGGAATAAGACCCAGCCAGCATGGGTTTATGAAATGAGGGTCCTGCCTGATGAACCTGGCCTTCTGTGACGAAGCGACCAACCTGGTGGATGAGGGAAAGGCTGTGAATGTTGTCTACCTAGAAATTGGTAAAGTCTTTGACACTATTTCCCACAGAATTCTCCTGGAGAAACTGGCTGCTCACAGCTTGGAAATGCATACTCTTTGCTGGGTAAAAAACTGGCTAGAGGGCTGGGTCCAGAGAGTGGTGGAGAACGGAGCCACATCCAGCTGATCACTAATGAGTGGGGCTCTCCAGGATTCGGTATTGGGACCAGACCTGTTTAATGACTTCATTGAAGACCTGGACAAGGGGATCAAGTGCACCCTCAGTCAGTTTCCAGGTGACACGAAGCTGGGTAAAATCCGCTTTTGATTAATGGAACCCACTGTTTAACTACCTTAGGAGGTAAGCTATCGAACTTTAATCATTAGCCACCATACCAGACTTTTTCCCAAGACTGGCTTCTTTAACAAGGAAAGGAGAGTCAGCAACCAGGAAATGCATTCTGCCGTTTACTACGCAGAACCCAATAAAATACTTTGGCCAAAGTAAGATATACTACTTCTATTCATCCATACACACACACACACACACACACACACAAACACCCTATGCACAATTCTGAACAATCATGCTTGTGAGGATGCCTGTGGCTGTGTACTTTGTGTCATGAGAAAAGCACACAGTTCTGTCTAAACAGCTCAGGAAGGATCACCTACCTGCCTGCTGCACACTTAGCCCCCCGATGAAATTCTGAGCGAGGTATCATGCAGGGACTCTCCATAACACAACAGCTAGCTGCCCAACTCTGTATCACCAATTCCCATTTTTTAATGCAGAATTTTAGCATAAATATGCAGCTGAACAATAAAGGTGGGAGCACGAATGCAAGGAACAGTAAACCTGTGTGATGCTACAAAGAAGTTCTGAATCCTCAGAACTGGTCTAAGATCACAGGAGCAAACTATCAGAACCTTTTCTACAAACGGAGTACCGCAGTATCCTTCTCCAGTATTGAGGGACCAGGATCAGACAGTGCATTAAAGAAAACTTTGATAGGTCGCTATCTCCTGATTTTCTTAGACCCTGGGGATCTAAGAAAAAAGAAACTCTTCCAATGAATGAAGACAAACAATGTGTGTCACGAAGTGAGGCTGACAGAGCAGTGTAACAGCATTGCCCTGACAGTGAAACAGCCTGGGCAGCAAACACCTTTCCCATTTCCACATGTTGCCACTCAGTAGTTCTCTGCAAAAGAAAACACAGATGTAATCTCTCTCAAGTTATTTCTTTTTTTTCTTTGTCAGATCATCATTTTACTGCATTTGTTTGGGTTTGCAACAACAGTAGATTGCAAAAGTTTTCCAATCAGAAAACTATTGCATGGATAATGAGGGTTCTCAATCTTCTCACCACAGCAGCAAAACCGGGCACTGCTTAACAAGTACTGCCTGACACCACGGTTGGTTATAGACAGGATTATTATTATATTTTACACTGAAATGTAGGTGAGATTATCAAAATGGCCACCTGCTTAGTTTGTGGAGTAATGGTTTACTGACTACTGCATTCAGAAAAAAACTGGAGAAGCATGAAAATACTACACAACATTCATAAAATTCTGAATTCATGACTGTTCACCAATTTAAACTGGGAAAAATAACTTGCAATTTCATTCCATGTTATCCTACACTTTTTGGTTCCTGTTTTTTTTAGGACAAAATACCATTTTTACAAGACATATTCAGTATCAACTGCAGTTGGTCACTGACAATAGTGGTGAAACTTTTCAATACCTGCATTTTTAATAAAAGGCTTTTTTATTTCCTGAATTATATTCTTTCATATCCCATTACTCATACTTTCCACTTTCATCTCCAAAAGCAGGAGTTTAAATTTCTTACTTTAAAAAGATGAATCTTTACTCTTTCTCCTTATTTTATTGTTTGTGATTTACCCCTCCTTTCAATTTTGAAAAATGTTGAAGTGAATTGGAAGGAAAAAAAAAGTTAGTTTGAAAAAAAGTCTCTGCTTTCTCTTTTGGGGAAAAAAAAATTTAGAAAATGTTCTCAAACACTTTTTTTCTTCCTTTCACAATGAATGAATAAGAAAATGAGTACAAATATTTTAATCAGTAATTAACAAATTTTACAAGTTGAAACATTTCTGGTTTGCAAGGCCAAAGCTTTAAAATTTAGGCTTAAAACTAATTTTCTGTTTTCCACTTACATGTGCAAATTAAATTTTATGCATGGTAATCATAGATATTCTCATTTAAGAACAGAGGTTAAAGGTTTTTTTTTTAATCTAACCAAACTTACACAGACAAAAGGAGAGTTCTACTATCCTACGTTTTGCAGATTAACTCTGTTTTCCAAAATAAGACCTCCCTCAAGTAGCTGTCCATTGTTTTAGCAGATTCATTTAAGCTACTTTCATCTCTCTTGAAAGATAAAAATCTAGTCAACAGAAAAATATAGATCAAAAAGCCTTTGCCTTCAAAGGCAAACAACTTCAAATTACGGCTCATAAAACAATAACACTCCAAGTTTATTCACTGTGTCTTTGTCTCAGAAAGATGTTTTTAGATATTTTTCCTACAAGTTCACCTTCTTTCCTCCTTCTACATAACTACCCCTGCTACTGGTAAGTCTAAAAATGCAGTGAAACCAAACTATTTCTGGGACTTGGAAATATCAGGATGGAGGATTACTACACACAAGCAAGGGTACAGGTGTTTAATATTTCTTAATTTAAATTAGCACTATCTGGGTGCTTCTGCAGCCACCAAGAAGGTGCTGGGAGTGCTTTTTGAAGAGATACAAAGATGAAACATTTTCATGCCAGGTGCCTCCCTCCAGAAGGACATGTGTGCAGTTAGGAAGCAGGCAAGCTAAACAAACTATTTTTGCAGCTTATTCTTGCAGCTGTTTCATTCTCTTAATACAGCTGTGCAAGCCATGAGAAGTCTACGTCATAATTATCTGCTATGTTTTCACTTCTCATCTCCTCTATAAAAGGCATATAATCAGTCACTTTTATGCTGAAGCTTGTAATATACATCAGTGTAATTACTGCTATAGTATTTAAACAAAACAAGTGCTATTTAGTCAGAATCATAGTGGCGCTTAGAGTGTTAACTAATGTCTGCTGCTAGTGACAAATTACTCTCAGTAGATACTTTATACAGCAAATGTCATTTCTCTTTTGGCTGTATTACTATCAGATAATGAGATTGCTTGTGCTTTTTGGGTTCTGTTTTTTGTTTGTTATTTAAATAACTCCCAGAAGAAAAGCTCCTAAAATTTCAAGGTTAATTATAGGATACTTATGTCGTGTACTGCTTTGGTGCTGTTCCTATGCTACAACAAGGGTAATCTGGCAGGATTGTAACACCCTGCTGTTACCTCATTTTCTCTGTCACACTATAGGTAAAAATTCATAATTTTTGATAGCTGTATTATATAAAGACGCTTTTTTTAAAAAGCCTGTTTAAAATATCTGAGAGCTTTTCCAGTCTAAATATTTATTCTCACTACTACTTTTGAGGTCTCCAATTTCTGCAGTGACTCTCACAACTTGCAACTTTCACCAAGGTCTCATTGCTGCACAGAGTCAGCTTCTGCCATCTGCCTGGGGACTACTCTCAGACTAACACATTCTTCATAGTGATTAAATCCAGTGGGATGCACTCCTCAGGAGTATCAGACAGTCTGAATTAGCAGCATCTTCAAAGAAAAAAGGTCTTCAGAGTAAAACTACTTTTTCAGGCTACATCTACCCAAGCTCAGCGTAAGTCTAACAAAAAAAAAAATAGTTCTGTGTTTGCAAGGCTCACAAAGGGCAAGAGCCAACCTTTGTCTCACAGAATCCAAGTTACAGTCAAGAACATTATTACGAGCACACTTACCATCTGTACTCAAACGTTAATGGCGCAACTGGATTGACTGTATATGGACAGAAATGGTCTCAGAAAGATTTGGATTACAAAACAGATAAAATATAACAGATGTGCCCATCAGCAGGCAGGCTGGCATTCGCTCTGCAGCAGCTGAAGCTTCCAAGAGTAAGCATACTGGAGTAATTCATCTCTTTCGAGCTTTCAAGTCACAAAAGGCACAAGTTCAAAAGTACCCTAAATATATAAGAGAAGGAAAAAAAAAAAAAGGAAAAAAGAAGACTTGTTCCTTGAACCATGGATTATAAACAAGCTCTAGCTCCAAGCCCTGTAGTATTGTTCTGCTCTGGATCCAGCCTCAGCCAACTCATTCTGCAATTCCTGAGTGTGCCTCAGCTCCCTGGTGAGCTGGGCAGAGCGGCTCCCTGCCCCCAGGGACTCCAGGCACATCAGAAACGGGGTAAAACGAGCAAACACTGGTGCAAACCTGCAACAAGAACTCTTGCACTACCCACTTGACTCAAGTAGGTTTAAGCATTGCAGTGCCCACAGTCCCCAGTACCCCCATGCTGAGCACCAGACTGGAGAGCAAAGCAGAACATTTGGAAGAGTTCTTCCCCACGAGGAGGGCACTGCCTAAATCTTGCTAAGGGAGGCACAGATCACACCACTACACAGTCAGCTCTGGGCTTCTGCTTCAGCTGAAGGTCAGCATTACACACTTTTAGCAGCATCAAAGGGCCACCTTCCTCATAGGAAACTGGAGATGTTTGAAAATCCTGGGAAAATCTCTTCAGGCTAGGAACTGATCAGTTTCCTAAATCCCAGGCAAGTTTGTTAAGGGAAAGGGAAGGGAGCAGCCACCATCTCTTCCTGTAATCTTGTTTCTAAATTACCAAAGCCAGTGACATATTTACACTAAAATTTTTTTGACAGTATGTTCAGATGGTGTTCCACTTTCAAAGACCATAATTTATTGTGCATGTCACCATGTTCAAGGGGGGGAAAAAAATTTTAAATCCATCTTTTAATATTTGCCAAGCTTCTACCAGAGTGGCAGGCACATCTGACAGTTTTATCCTACTTTACTACTTTTGGAAAAAAAAAAATGCAACACATAGAAATACTGTTTCCAAATCGAAAGACAGAATTTTGGAAGAATCCCAACTTTCTTCCACTCTACTGATCTGAAAATGACATAATGACCTGATGAAGTCAACTGCCAAATACTTTTGAGGCAGACTTCAGGAGCTCCAGATGGCATTATTCAGAAGTTCTTATAGTCCTTGTCCTACTGGCTGGTTCAACAGCATTAAAAAATTGTTATTTTCCATATGAAATCCTACTTCTGACCACAGTAATATTTCCACAACAAAAAGGATGCATGCTTAGAGATGGCATAAGGCAGATTGTATTTTGCCTAATATGTCTCCAGCCTTCAAATAAAATTAATGTCATTTGATGGCATTGTTAGTACTAAACTTAATATTGTACCTATATTAAAATTATAAACAAGTACACAGTTGAAAATCAGATGTTGCAGATTTTATGCATTCCAATCCTGTCTTGCCAGTTCCAACTCCGGAAAATTCAAGTTCTCAGATGATTCAGGTTAATGCCAGCACAGCTTCTAGTTTTATACAAGAACACTTTATTACACCTCTACAAAGGATTCTCCAAAGGTTATCAGAAGTACTGTCTGGAAGAGACCTCAACATCAGAGTCTAAAGTCAGAATTCAAGTACTGTAGAAATTGGCATTAAAAGCAGCACAGGCCTCAGTTTTCAACAGATCAGGATACAACCAAACTGATGCTAGTATCCTATGTGAAGGAGGCACTTTCAAAGTTTTTCTTCTCTCTTCTCAATACCAGATGAAATAACAGTATAATTCATGTTACTGGAACTGAAACTAGGCCGGCAAAATGAATGCCAGGTAAAAGAGCTGCAGCATTTGATTTCATGTGGTTCTCTTGTGAGGTCTGGTAAATTACTAAGAAAAAAAGTTAAAGACTAAGAGCTAATAATGCTGCTGGCTACTATTACTCCACCCCAAGGACTGATGTCCTGCTGCATACTATCTTTGAGAATCACTACATACATATACAGAATAAGAATGCAAGTACATCTGATTTACAAAAGTCATGAGTTAGCAGTTCTTTTTAAATGAACCTGTTATGCAAAAAGAAAGGTTAATGACAATAATCTGGCTGTAAAATAGTTGACCTCCTACTCATCTTTCTCTTCCCCCTCCAACTTGAGTGAAAATTTTAGTTTGACCTTCCAGCAATTCTACTCTCATTGCAACAAAATCTGCTGATCTTATTTCAACATTCCTGACTTTTCTTTGCTCAGATCTCAAGTGGCCATTTGTGAAATAGCGCAGATCAACAGTAAAGATGAGAATTAGCACGCTAGCTGAACAACATGAAAATATCTGCTAGCATATGGTCTCCAGGAGGCTGCATGTGAGCACAGCCACCGTTTCCCACGGGGGCCAGTGGAACACGAGGCAGATTACACTTCCATCAGAAGCCCAGCATCAGACCCTTCAGAGGAAAACCAGCAGAGTAACTACTCCACTACAAGATAATGATGATGAGGAGACCAAAACACTGACAGAGAGCAGTTTGACCAAAAATATTCCTGGAAATATTTCACCTATTTATATGAAATATCCAACAATGCCTTTGAAAAGTACTGAAATAAATTAATATTGAAGGCACGCAGCAGCTGGAGAACTCTGGTATTTAGTAAGGGATCCTCATTTGCAGGTCTTATTTCTCTGAAGTCAGCCTAAGCAAAAAGTAATGCAAGTTTTTGTTCTTTGAAGATTATTCTGCGCTCTTAATTTTGATCATTCTGAAATAAGAAAACACTGTTGCAATGCCTTGGTATGTTAATGGCAACCTTATTGAGGTATTTATGTGAACTGTAAATTTACAAAATCCTTCAAAACAAACAAACAAAAAACCACATCAATGAGACACATTTCTCCCTGTGAAACAGCTTATTATTTACAACCTCAATTTTGAAAACACTTATTCATGTGCTCAATGTTAAAGACTGCAGTTAGTACCACAAAGGTCAGTGAAATCATGCAAGTAAATTTAGATCTTCACAAAAAGCAGGCACATAAATGAATAAAGTGGTTTTAATGGAAATTTTTGTTTTGATAGAATTTATGTACAAACCTTTATTTTTTGTTCTTCTAGAAGACATTTATAAAACTGCCGTAGGTCAGAAGTGGTTTCCCCAAAGATTTATAACTGGTAAAATACAGAAAATGAAGGGCAGGTATTTGGGGGGATATTTTGTTATTTGTTTGGGGTTTCTTGCTTGTTTTTTAATTAAGAGACAACCATGTAGTCCCGCAAGAAACAGTGCTGAAACTACTGTTGCTGGTGTATTAATTAATTTTTAAAGTATCAGAAAAATGAAACCCCAATAAAGTTAATTAGAATGGCCTTCTCAAGAAAAAAATCACATGAGAAGCTAAGAGAAAAGTTCACAATAGCAACTGATAAAACTGCATCTGCAACAAGCACCAAGGCACCAGGACCAAAGCACCAATATCACTACAGAGACCCTCTGAAACCATCAGAACAAACACCAGCTGCGAGCAGAAACTAAACTAAGATCACTATGCTGAAACTCCAGGCAAGGATGTGGACCCAGAGAATGGCAGTCAGTCCTAGTTCATCTCCCAGTCAGCAAACAGAGCAAGTCCTAACAGAACTCACCACCCCAAGAGCCAGGAGGTGACATACAGAAGCCAGCCCTTACTTGCTCTTGAGCAACCCATCTTCTCAAATGGCTGCCTTGCCTCCGTGGATGGGCAGACAGAATTCTGTTTAATTTACCTCGATTTCAGCAAGGTTTTCAGCACACCCCAACAGCAAATACCCAATCAGTTCTTGTAGCCACGCTGAGGAGACACAGACTCATTGGGTAGCAAAGGTGGGTAAAACCTGGTTGGACCATGAGGCTCAAAAGGTAGCAGGCAATGGTTTGAAAGAGCTGGCATTGGGGCTGACACCAACACTCCTACCAGTAACTTGGGCAAAAGGAAGAAGGGCAAACTCAGTATGGATGAAAGGGGGAAGAAAAAGGGGAGCACTGAACAGGCTGGAAGGCAAGGCTGCTGCACAGAGGGACCTCCACAGGCCAGAGGAGCTGCTTCTCAGGAACACGCAGAGGATCTGTCGAGGGAAACTCACTGGCCTGCAAGGACCACGGCAGGCAGGTGGTGGCTCTGCAGGGAAGGTCCTGGGGGTCGTGGTGGGCAGCAAAAATGGACAAGTGAGCAGTGCACCCTTGCAGCAACCAGGGCTAAACACAGAGCCGGCTGCACAGGCACCTGAGGATGGGACTGCTCACTCCCAAGGCTGCCCCAAGAGACCCGTGCCTGGCATGAGAGACACACTGGAGGCAAGACAGAGGAGGGCTGTCCAAAGTGCTCCTGCATTTGCAGCAAATGATGCAGAAGGAAAGACTGAAGGTTTGTTTAGCTCGGAGAAAAGAAGGCAAAGGACGCATCTCACAGCAGTCTTCCACAACCTAAACGTGGGTCACAGAGGTGTAACTTGGGACACAAGTAACAGGACAAAAGCTGCAGGAAGACAAGGTCTGGATGAACATGGGAACAATGAGGGTTAACAGCCAGCCATCAAGCATTGGGACAGGTACCCATGAAGGCTGTGAACCTTCATCCTTAGAGACTTAGGAAATTCAGTTGTGTAAGGCCCTGAGCTACCTCATCTAACTTTGCCTTGCTGCAAGAAGGAGGCTGGATGAGGTGAACTGCAGAGTGCCCCAGCTAAAACTTCAGAATAACTGGCATGGAACAGCTTCATTATGCTTCAGTGAAGCTGGAAAGCAGTCAAATTGCAAGACCAAAGACTACAAATGAACTTGTTAAATTGCAATTTATCTATTACATAGTGATTTCTTGAAACTCCAAATACTTCAAACAAAGCACCTCAAGTATGGTCACACCTGAAGTCTGTTCTTGGTCTACATTCTGCAGCACATATTACCTCCATGCAGATGCAGGCTGATTCCTAAAAAACTCAGTGCTCCAGGCACAGGGACAAAGACTGCAACATTTGACAGTCAAGTGAACTTCAAGTCACACCAGGTATTTCTTATGTACTCCTTTAACTACCTGGAACACTGAGGGTAATCCAGAGTACAAAAAGAACATTCAGAAATATTATTCTTGGATGTCTGCAGAATTACCAAGAAAGATATGTTTAAGATTAATATAGAGCTTACAGAGCGTGACATTAATCCTGTGAACTTTAAAATGGTTTCAACTTCAAATTATATAATTGCTTCACACAACATAAGACTACAAAAAGAAGAACTGCTTGATAAGTTTTATGCTACCCTAGAACACCAAGATAACTTCACTACAAAAAGAAGACATTTTCTAACAGGTGATTCTAAACCCCATAGGAAATTCAAGTACTGAATCCCAAAAGCCAAGGTACCAAAAAGACCACGCTTCATGGGTACCAATTATTCTATCCTTATCAGCCATATTAAGTTGTAATTGCTGCATATAAACAGAAAACATATGCCTATGTATTAATGATATACACTATCAACTCTCAAATGCAGTTTCTTTCCAGGAACATGCATTCCAACTTCTCATTCTACAGGCAGACCGAGCAGAAGAGATAGCAAAACATTTTCTGATGTATTCAACAATATTACTTACATTTAAAAAAATTTGCGAAAATATCACAATTTGAGCCCGTACTAAAGGCAATCTGCTAGAATTACTGTGTGTTCATGAGAGAAATTTTAATTTTTTAATAGAACTGTACTTATCATAAAACCTCACGTCTAATTTTGGAAAAAAAAATCCACAACTTTATTTGCAGAAAAGTAATAATAAAAAAAAGAGTAAACAAAAAAATTAGGGCCATTTTCTTTCAAAAATTCAAACCCAATTCTCTCTCCCTCTCTATTTTACAACTCTACACAACAATAAATTTTATTCAGGTTTTGGAACTAAACTAAGGATAGGAAGGTGCTTTTGCTAAATGTATATATATTCACTAATATATATATATATATATATTAGTAAATATACCTGTCCCCCTAATAAGAAAAGCAGGTACTGCTTATGCTATGTGAAAGACAGTAGAATGAGTTTTCCTGCATTAATAGCATTTTGCTTAATTATTGGTGTCTTTAATTTTGCACAAACAGGATTTACAATAATTTACAATTTAAATATTGAAAAAGACTGCCAGTACAAGACAGTCCTTCCCATTTAAGATGATATTTCATGCAGCAACATGCAGGAATGTCCTGCAAGATAATCTGTACAGTTCTCTGGAATAGTAAAGAAACAGACAAAACAATTATTATTGAAAAAGCAACAGCTTTCAAATCTGCTTCAGAAACTGAACAAGGTAGAAAAATACTTAAATACAGAGAGGTAAAAGAAGAGTAAGAAAATGTTTCCCATGGAATTTCTCCTTTTAAAGCTCTAGAATACATTTCTGGAATTTCACACACAGGCTTTGCTATGCACATTAAATGCAAAAGTGAACAGAAGCCTCACGATTAAACCTCACAGATTTTTTAAGTAAACAACATTCTGTGATTCAGAATTGTGACCTGTTCTGCCAACCAACACACTCATCAGTGTCAAAGTTACATTGAAAATGTGCCAAAAAGACATCCTTTAAGAATACAACTCTTTGTCTGAAAATTACATACTCACTGCAAGTTGCAAGAAATAAGTGTTCCTTGCACCAGCAATGTCCTAGAGCATGCTGCTTAAAAATGAAAAAATGGCACATTCATGAAACACTTAGAGGACAAAGTCAGGACAAAGAGGGAAAGTTCCACATTGTACAGAATTCATAAATGTATGTGCTTTAGAATGTATCAGTGAAACAAAGGGAAGTCTGTATCAGTTCCATCAGCCAAAAGACTTCTACCTACACAACAATACTAAAACATTCCCTAAATACTGGTTGTCTAGATGGGGATACAGTAAGACTTCAGAAGAGACAAATATCCCTCACTTAGCCTTACCTACCACTGGTTCAACTCCACCCAAAAGAACAAATATGTGACTGATTTTATTTTTAGCATGTAATGTGAACTAATTATCTTTTTCCTTTACTTTTAAGCTATCATATTTTTTTAGTCACTCAGTACATGGCTTTTGCATTTAACTGGGCCTGAGTACAAAAAGGGATCATTTGTTGGCATCCAACAGCATATGAGACAGAATAGCACAATTTCTCTCTGTTTCCTCATTAGGCATGCCACTTCTTGAGCTGAAATGAGGCAAGGGAAACCTTAATTTGCATAAGCTGTCATCATTCTATGCTCAAATTTTTGTTGAGAAATTGGAAAGTGACATTACAGGGCAGATAAAAACTTATTTCATATGGCCTCTAGCAATGACCAAAGTGTCTGTGCAATTTAGTAGATTCTAAGTGAAACATCTACAAAATTCAACCGTTAATCAGTTTCTTGAACTTACCTTCTCTGTCTTATTCCATTTATCTTATTTCCTCCAATCACTGATACTGCACCTAATTTAACACCTACCACCACAAACATTTACTACCAGCAATTGTTGCAACATGATAAATTGTAAAGTAATTGTACAGTGCCACAAACTTTATGACTCTCTAGGCAATGTTAGGAAAGATTAATAAATGAGTGATTACAAGACTTATCAAAGGCACTGAAAATACATAGAACTGGGCTAAAAAAACATGAAAATGCCTATAAAAATAGTGAGTAACAAAGATTCTCTTTGCTAATTCAGAGGATTTGATGTTGATGGTGGCTGGGGAAGTCCTTGAGACTGGCCATACTAAATTAAATCCTGTGCAATCCCAGCTAGAAATTTTATCACTTTTTGGACTCATCTCTTTTCCTACACAATGCCCAGCTAGCTGGCAGTAAAGCAGATTTATAGAATGAAAACAAACTGCTATTATTTCTTCCTGACTCTTGTTTTCTTCTGATTATCTTCTGAAAGCTTTGTAATAGAGCCAAAGGCAATTTATTGCCAAAGTTAAATGAAATGAATAACAGGCAACTGCAAAGTGTTAGATTTCTTAACAGGGTAGCACTCCAAAGAGTAGACAAAACAAGCTGGCCTAGGGAGGCAGCAATAGTAAATTACACTTCATTAAACACGTGAAGGCTTTAATTCTGTTCAATAAGCTTTTGTTAAAATTCTGCTTCCTTGAAATTAAAATGGTCATAAAAAAGGAAAAGTGAGGTAACTTTAAAGGATTATAGCACGAAGGCATCTGTTGTCCCACAGACATTCAGTGCATTCATACTCTATTAGTGAAAGGGCTGAGAAAAGTGATGGAAATGCCAATTTTGCAGCACTAAAAACTATAGGGCTCTTCAAGCTGGCCTCAGTGGGACGGTCAAAGAAGGTTAATGATGCTTTCTTTGAGCATGCTTCCCCAAAACTCATGCTGTGATCATTGCTCCTGGCATCAGAACAAAAAAAAACCAACAATATTTCCACCAAATTTTATGCTATGAATGACTGAAGAAATGGACTTGACAACATATTCATACAGCAGTCTACAAAAAATTCACATTCTCTACTTTTTAATGCATATGTATTGCAAACACAGGCATTTGCAAAATTAGTGCTTTGGCCATTCTCATCCAAGGTAAACACGAAGCTTTCAAGGACATTTACTCCTGCGCCCAACCTTTACAGCATCTCAATTTGCTATTCCACAAGTCAGATTTCTTACATTAATATATATTTTCACTAGCCTTACATTCCTTCCCAATGAGCCACAAAAAACACTCAGTTATATCTTCATGTGCAACCAGATTGACAAATAAGACTGGGGGAAAAAAAAAGCACACACACGCAAAAAAACCCCAAAACAACACAACACAAATGCAAAGAATGCTTTTTTTTTTCCTCTCAAGGGCCTCAGTAGGTCAGTCACTTGTAAGCTGGAAGTGACCCAAATGTTGCAGGGCCAGTCACAGGAACACCCACAGGAACACCAAATTAGCAGCAAAGAGGATGGCAAGGTTTGTGTCCTTGAAGTTTTCCATTTCCTTAGGATAAGACTGGCATGGAAAATGGACAGTCTTCGGTCACAAGGTTCACAGAAAAAAGTGGGTGAGGAGAGGTCCAGTCACTGAGCAACTGCAGGTAGTAGGCTCAAAAAAAACAAAGAAAGCAATTCCTTACAAAAATACATGACCAGCCTGTAAACATCTTTACAACAGAGTTCTGTGGGTGCTGAAAATATACACAGAGTGAAGTGAACTGGAAGCTGGACATGTTAGCAGAATGGAAGTTCACTCGGCACAGAAACTGCCTCTGATTCATGAGCTACAGCCTGGGAAAAAATTCACGGATAGTTTATGCCTATTCTCTTTCATATTTACCAATCTGTTTACCTTTAGCCACTTCTCAAACAGGGCATATACAGGCCTCTGAACATGCCTATGCTCATGTTTAACAGAAAAGAAAGCTATGCATGTATTTGCAGATTTTTCTTTTAATTTCTTCCAATATTTTACAATTCCATCATCAAAAAAATCTATCTTGTGTGACAGACTAATGTAATGGATAAGAATATACTGATTTTTACACTGTTAATTACTTCAGATCAAATTGTATTTGAAGAGTATCTTTTCCTCATTCAGTAAAATTTGGCACTATAACATGGGAAGATTCACAAGAATAAAAATACTGGGTTAATAAACAATGTCTTTTAAACTGCATCACTGTGAGACAAAGTGATTTAGCCATGTTGCAGTTCCTCCAAGGCATACAAATCAGTCTAGTCTAGAACTACCAAAATATCTTGTCCAACCTGTGCACTACTTTTTTAAAACAACCACAGAATCATAGATTAGTTTGAGTTAGAAGAGACCTCCAAAGTCATTGAGTTCCAATCCCTCTGCCATGGGCAGAGATGCCTTCCACAAGACCAGGGGGCTCAGAGTCCCATCCAGCCTGGATATGAACACTGACAGGGATGGGACATCCACAACTACTCTGAGGAACCTGTTCCAGTGCCTCAACACTCACTGTAAAGAATTTCTTCCTCATATCTAATCTAAACCTACTTTCAAGTTTAAAGCCATTCCCCCTTGTCCCATCACTACATGCCCTTGTGAAAACTCCTTCTCCAACTTTCTCGTAGGCTCCCTTCAGGCACTGAAAGGCTGCAATAAAGTCACCCTGGAGCCTGCTCTTCTCCAGGCTGAACAGCCCCAGCTCTCTCAGTACTCTGATCATCTTGGTGGCCCTCCGGACTCACTCTGACAGATACATGTCCTTCCTGTGCTGAGGACTCCAGAGATGGACACACTACTCCAGGTGGGAAGTGAACAACAAGTGCAGTGAAGTAATTTAAATATTTAAAGCACAACAAAATATGTTGCTATCAATAATAAACCAATAATTTGTAGTACTCTGACACAGGCTGTGGCTTAGCCTACCAAACCTGCATAACCAGACACTCTTCAACACTCCAAAAGAGTGTTTTGAAAGAAGTATCTTTCTATATAAGCTTTCTAACACAAACATTGGATGTTTTAATAGCTGAGGAGGGCTCATCCTTCATACTTGGATGAATACTCCTAATAGTAGGCAACCATGGTAAAATATGAGAGTAGGGACCGCTTCTTCCAGACTTCTCCCTCTCAGGAAGAAGTAAGGTATCTTGCATATAAGGCTGCCTCACATGCCAAAGCAGGCTTCCAACAAATGCTAAATTTTATACAGGATACCATTATTGGAAGGTCAAGGAACTACGTTTTTTTTTTTTCTCTGGTGAGAAAGGAGATCAGGAACAGTAAGAAATAATTGTTGTTTGGTCTTATTTTTACCCAGGCAGGCCAAACGTTGTGCCTGTTCCCTTTCAGCTCGATGAAGATAACTAACTACATATTTTCTGCTGCCTATGATGAAAAAAACCACATTACTGAACCACAAAAACACATTCAGTGTTGACAAGAAATTGAGATACAATTTACAAATAAAATGCAACACATATGACTGGTTTGCTTCACTGACATTTAGCTGAGATGTATGAAAAGGACCTAAAAACCAACTAGAGAAATTGTAGGCTAAGAAACATCTGTTTAAAGAACCACTTTATTTATAGCCTATTAATTTTAGGCAGATGTCCCCAGATCAATATTTATAGTATTTTTAACCAAGAGTTGTTTAAAATAAATTATTTGATTCAAAACCTATTAAAAATAAATCCCACAGGCTTGCAATCTCTGCAGTTTTATTACTGCAGCACCAATCATTGATAGTAGTGTGAGGAATGCAGGTGTTGAAGAAGAGTGCAGATAGAAATACAGCCCTTCAGAGAGTTTGCCTCAAATCTATTTCAGGCTTTGAAGATAAGAGTATTTCATTTTTCCTTCAAATGGGGGAAGGGGGACAACAAACACTCTTAACTCTTCTCTTTCAACAAGTGTTTGACTAATAGGGGTAGTGGTCTCCTGTGCAAACAATATTAGAGCCTGGGTTCAAAGTATTCTCAGGAATACACAGGCTCCCTTTATAAAGGAGAGAATAGGTCTGCTCTGCAGTTAAGCACACACAGCCCTGTATTAACTTCTCAGAACAGCAAACTAGCCCATGCAGAAAAATCCTGGTCCTGAGATTCCTGGATAACACTGTACAGGGCAGAAACCAAGCTCTTTTAACTTTACTGAAGTGCACCATAGATTCACATCCCTTTAAAACAAAACAAAGACCCCCAAAACTTTCCTGCCATCCAGCTACACTTAACTCTGCCAACATGCACAGGGAGTTGTGCTTTCTCAGTTTTAATTTTCTCCTTAAAAGGAGAGTTTGCCTCAAAGAACATTATCTCCATGTCCCCAAGAAGTCACAGAAACCAGAGCAAAATATTATTTTGGATGTTAATCTATTATTTTGCTTTCTAATTTAAACAGTTATAAGAAGCACCAAGTTCAGCTTTGATTTACACACATCGAATGCCATTTAACATAAACATCTTCCTTACATCCAGTAAGGATTGCCATGTCATTTACAAATGTATCAGGCCTGTGCACACCGACCACAAAGAGCCATTCTTAGCCTAAACTACTGAAGTCCTTCTTCCCAATGTAGCAATGACTACATCACCACGTTCCCTTCGAACAGTAAGCTCGTCCATCTGAGATACTTCTAATTAGAGGATGAAACTAAGCTGCTGCCTAAATTTAACAGGGAAGGCCAGAGTTGGGGATCATAATTCTGGTCTCAAGGGCATTCCAGTCACGTCCACTGCCTCTAGCCAGAACCCACAACTCTCACATCTTCCAGCTAAGTCAGTAACACAATTTTAGAAAGCTCTGTCTCCACTGTCTGCAAGGCATCATTCTGCAGAAAAACTCTTCTCATTAGCTCTAAGACAAGCAATACAAAGCCAAGTCACTAGACCTCTAATCTGAAATTTTACACATCATCTCAAATAATCTGGAAATTCCTGAGAGAATCCCTGCAGAAGGAATTCTCAAGGTTTGTTCTACCCACCACATAAACACACGTAATTCAGAAAACACTGAATGTCACATGCTGTATCCCCAACCCCACACCCTTTATGCTCAGCTACAGCAAAAAATGGATGGAAATTAAAAAAAAATTGTCACCAAAAAAAAGCAATTAGTGGCAATCCCTGCATCTTACTTTAGATTATTTGCAACCTATCTGAAAGACAGTTTTCAAATCTCTCAGAAACATTTGTTAGTGGGTATATGCTAAAACACTGAGCTTATGCCCCATCAGCACAATTTGTGATACACAACTCTTAAGAACACTGCCCTAACTGCCACTGAATCCCTCACTATGTATCAGACAAAGTATTATGTAAAAAAAAAAAAAAAATTATATCACAGAACTTCCCAAAATAAGAAATAAAGAGCATAACCGCAAAACGTTTAGGTCTCAACAAAAACCAAATATGCTTGAAAAAGACTGACTGCTTGAGTAAGGCAGGGTACTTGAAACATGGTTTCAGTCTGTTTACAGACAAATCAAAGAACAGAAACACAGTTTCATCAGGTTTAGAGTTGGATTATGCATTTTTAACTATAAACCATCACAAAGTCCTCAATTCACTGCCTTTTAAACTGCTTGTTTCCGCACTGTCTTCTTGATCTGCTGATAGCCCAGAATAATTTTGTTATCAGTCACGTTGCTTATCAATATTATTTGATCTACATTTGAAGAAGTGCTCCTCAAAAGATGCATTTTTTCAAGGGAAAGGTGTATTTTTCATTTGTACTAAAAGAAAAAAATGTCAAGAATTAGAATCGCAAATATGTTGAGAGAGAGTAAAAATCTTCTTTATATTTTTTGTCTAAAAGTATTACCTTTATTTTTCAAAATATTTTTTAAAAAGTCTACATAGTCTAAAATAGAAGGAGCCATTCACAATCACCCAGATTTTGCTCAAACTGCCCACAACCATAACACACTTCTAAAGAGAAAAGGTAGGAAGCAAGGTAAATTTCTTAAATTGAGTTGCATTATAAAGGTGAGCAGTTGTGAGAAAAATATTGGAAAGACAGATTGATTTATAGTTATTAAAGCTTGAGAGGAGGACAAAGGTTGTTCTTTGAAGTTTTAGGGAGGCAGGTATCATTTCAATGTTGACTTCAATAACTCCTGCTTTGCAATTAGAAGTCATATTTCTTACAAGTCAGCCTTTGCGTATCTAAGCATTTTACTGATAAAACATAGGATAACCTGAAATCGTTCAAATTAAATTTGAATGGTCCACTGAACCCTTAATGATGCCTAATCCCTTCCTTTTTGAGATTGTGGATGTATTTCCAAAAGGCTGTTGAAAAGACTATCTTCAAATAAGCCTGAGAAGCTTCTTAAGTCTCAAAGAGATTCAGAACAAGAGAGTAAGCAGATCCAACATACAACCAGGAAAAACTGGAGTGAATAAACCTACTTAAAGCTGGTATAAAACAGTAAATTATGTCATGAAAATTAAACAGTATGGTTTACATACATGATTTAAATAACTATTTCACAAAATTTTCGCCTGCAACAACATCTTTATAATTATTAATAAGCATTATCAGAATCTAAACATCTGGTATAAGAATTAAAAATGGTTTTGGAAACCTTTGGAATAATTTTGCTGATTTTTCTGACTACTATGTCAAATAGTCACCAAAGCCTCCTAGTTCTAGTCACAATTATCTTGGCACTAGTTATTAACCAGCTTGTCTAGAAAACTTCACACTTCAAAAACAGAGAACCATTAATTTGTAGATGAATTTGAACCCACATTTCTGCTTGTATATGTAGCATAAGCAACAAGCTAAACATAGCTTTAAAGGCAAAAAATAAATGCCTCTTCTCCATCAGTTAACAGCTCATGAGACTGAAAAGCACACAGCTGAATTAATCCAACATATGTGTTTTACTATGTCATAATATTACATGATAGCATACAAGAAACTCTTATTTTAATGTTCTTGGAGAGGCAATTAAAGGCAGCATTGCTCAAAAGAGGAAAACACAATTATTCCCTGTGCATATTTGGGTGCTGAAAGAATAAACACATCAGAAAATATTCCAAATGACCACGAACTCAACTATTCTTGAAAAGACAAAAAAAAAAAAAAAAAAAAAGAGATAATCTCAATATTGATGGTTGCTATTATGGACATTGACCTTGCAATGAAGTTTCCTACAAAGGGAATCTTCACTAGAATACTGACACAAGCCCCTTTATTGAAAGCTTCAGCTTACTTAACAGACAGTAAGAGATTCATCTTGTACTTCAGATAATGCACTCTACATTCTAATGCATACCTACCTACCTTAGCTTTTTATGCTAACTATTACTTAATTCACTCTTTTTTAAAGGATTGTGCTTTCAATAGCTGTATATAATGTTTTACGTGCAATAATGCATATATTTATAATTTTATTTTTTGCTATAGGAAAAATGGCTAATCCTAATCAGATTTTAAACATGCAGTAATTTATCCTATGACTTTTGAAAATGTGTTTGCACAAATCAGCTCAGTTACTGCTGAACTTTCATGAGATAAATATATATTGAGATTTCAAACATTACTGAAATCACCTTACAAGTTAGAAAATGGGATTGTCAGTAGCCACTTTCTCTAGAGGAAGACTCCTCGTGGTGGGAATTTTAGCATAATTACATTCAATAAGCAGTTCAAATGCACCTTACATTTGGTTCAGTGCACATGGAGAAAGGCTGGATGTACATCAATATATTCCCCTTGCTGCCAGTTTCCCTAGAAAAGACAATGTCTGGCTTGCTCAGATCATGCCTAGTCCCAGCACTGTCAGCTGGTGACTACTGAAATTGCAGCAACCACTTCAACAGGTAAATCTTACATTACCTTTGTGAAAATTTGATGGCTTATCATGAAACAAGGATGAATACCAAAAGCAGCAGCACAGTATTATGCATTTTCTAACTAACTGTGTTTTAACATTAAGAGTGACATAAGCTTAAAGTAAAAAAATAATTGTAATTCCTTCCTAGTGCCCTAGGGACCAAGGCCTCAACAGACGTGATTTTTACTACCAGGAAAGCTGTTGGTTCTTCAGATATTGTGCTTGTTGCTGCTGATTTTCTTTTTTGTTGTTGTTGTTTTTAATATTTGGCCATCTTATACTTTTACTAGACTCTAAAAGGGATGCTTAAACAGATGCTCAGCTTCCAGTACTGCTTACACTGTACATGCAAATACCATTCTGAACTGCGTTTAATAAATGTGATATATTTCAGATTTTCCTCACTCTAGGAACATAATGTTTAAAACATCCACCTAAGAACAGATCCTGCAATATTGCAGTTCAAAGGACTCAGAGTGATTGTGTATGGGTTTGCATTCATGAAGACCAGCTCACACTCTGCACTTCAAAAATTTACACCAAGTAGAAAGCTAGGTAATTTCAGCTGTTAAGGGGAGTCTCAAGGGAATCACACAAACCTGTAATATCTCAGATGACATACCCCCATCCTACTATTAGACCCTCAAATAATTATCAGCAGCTTCACTGAAAGCAACAACTGATAAAAAGGGAAAGCTGATATGAAGTCATGGAATTCACAATGAGAATAAATTCTCTCTGTTAAGTCATGTTACAATATTCATTTTAAATGATTCTTGAAAAAAATGGCATTCATAATTTTCACCATCAGCTTAATATTCTTTAAAAGTATTTTAAAAAAAATTTAATAATGCAGGACTTCCTAAATTTCCAAAGAATAAGAGGCAGCCCTGAGAAAATGGATAATTTTCCCCTTTTAAATATACGTTCATGTAAGATTTTTTTGTTGTTTGCAACTCCCTTAATTTTCCGTCTCCTTATACTGTATCTCCCCAGGAACTTTCAACAGTCAAACCTTGCAATGCTTATCAAAGGGGTTAAACCAAAGCTTACATTGGAAAACTGAACTAAGAATTGTCTGTTGTACCTCTAGCTGCCTCAGGACCAATTCTGAACAGCACACATGGGAGAAGAAAACAGCGATATGGGAACGAACATGCAAGCAGGGATGCTTAAAGCTTTCACAGAGCTACTGCTCTGCAATTTGAAAAAATACATTAAATTACTTGGCAGTTTTCTGAGCGAAACGAAACATGAATCTTCAACCCATCAACCAACAACCTCAGTTCTTCCCAGGTGCATTCAGCACACTGGCTGGACAATTTGTCTCTTTTCAAGCTGCTGTACACTGACAGCATGAACTACATTTGTTCAAGAGCTCTCAAGTTCTCCAGGCCTTTTCAAATAGCTATGGGTTATTCTGCAGACTTAGAAGGTGAAGTGCCACGTATTAATATATCATTACATTTTGAGATAAAGACAACTGAACTTGTCCCTCTGCAAGTTCAGAGGGCAGAACAACAGTTGCCCTTGTACTTCTTTTCAGGCAAAATGGAAACAACGAGAAAAAGCAGGAGAAGGAAAGCATGTGCGGTTGCAAATTTCTCCAGTAAATAGATTTTCCACTTCACTCAGAAAACTACCACATAATTTCATGTATTTTTTCAAACTGCACTTTATTCCTCATAATAACGGCTCATTTTTTTTCCTTTTTTCCTGTCTGTCTCGCTACCATTTCTTCTCACACCCACCTAAATACATTTCCTTTTTCCCTAGAACTGAAGCAATTTCAATTGTTTTAAGGTTTATTACATTTGCCTTAGGTATTGCTTAGCTAAAATACACATACTGCGCTCATAATTCGCTATAAATAACTCTGCAACTTTCCTTTGAGCTTTATCCAAGTCATAACAGCATCTAGCTTCAAAACCAAGCTCATTGGAGTCCCATACTTTAGACGGGGGAAGTTACAACTGCCCAGCATCTCTGGAAGTTGAAAAAGTCTTTCTTTACTACCACATGGCTTCACATTCCTCTCTGACACCACTATTTTCACTAGTTCTTCCTTGGATTGAATTTCCATGGTCTAGTGCTATCAAAGTGATGTTTTCATCTTCTATCTTTATTTCTTGGTTCTTGGCTTTCAGGTACTCATTTTTCTTCATCTGCCTATGAAAAAAATATTCAGAGAAACTCTTCATTTTTGATTCTATTGTAAATATTGTTTTTGTGGTCTTCATAGTCTGCAGTACACATTTTCCACCCCCTTTTCTGATAACAACACCAGGAAACCATAATACAATCTTACCACTGTGCTTCAGCCTTACCTTTCTCAGATCTAAGCGAACTGAAGTCAACACTTCTGAATTTGAATTGCCTCCTAATTCAATATTGCATAAAGTAAACTCAGCTCAGCAGCAAACATCTACTCTATTTCATTATGTGCCTACTCACCTCCTCTATACTTTTCACCTCCCTCTGGTCTTCTAAAGGAATTTCAGAGACCAAAAAAAACCCAAATTAACCAAAAAATTCTAGTGCCTTTAAAGATATAGTTTGATTGATTTATCCAAAAGATTGTGCAATTTAAAAAGAACAATCTGAGGCACCAAATTCCTTACTTTTATAAAAAATAAACTACTTTTTAACCACTAAAACTTACAATGGCAGAATATTCAACATTTAGACACGGAACATCCAGTCACAGAGACAGTGAGGAGCTGTCTGACTAAAAATACTTTTTCTACTGCTCTATACCATGATGGGAGTTAAGGATCCATACTAAAGGTCATCGTGGATAATCCCTGCCTCAAATAAGCTTCAATTTAAGGTAGAGGTCCTGAGAATTGATGTGGACACTGCACATCTAAAACTCAAGAATTCACACTACACACAAGAAAAAAAATGTATCTGTTCTCTTTTGCCCTGTTTGTATTCTCTCTTCTAGTCTACTATCTAAAATTAATTGAAACTTTTAACGGGTATGGATTGGTGGGGCTGTTTGACTTATCTTTCCATTATAGACCCACTGCAAAATAAAGTGAACATGCACACAGTATGGCATTAGGACTGAGCTGTACTTCAATGCTCACCATTTTAAAACTGTGTGTTTAAAACAACTGGATGTGGCACTTAGTGCTCTGGTCTAGTTGACAAAGTGGTGACTGGTAAAAAAGTGGGACTTGATCTTAGAGGCTTTCTCCAACCTATATGATTCTGTAATTACTTCTTACACATAAGAAGCATATACAGAATTTCTTGTTATACATATTGTATGAACATATAGCAACAACATGACACCCTTAATAGAAATTACTACTTTGAAAGAAAAGTCATCCTATGGAAAAATAACTTTTTTTAAGGAACATTTAAGATATAAATACATGTGTGTGTATATATATATATATATATAAAATGTCTTCCAAATCCTTCTTTTGCATATAAATGCTTCAGCAAAATGTTTTGCCCCAATACAGATGATTAGTTTACATTATATGAACTTCAGAGCCTTTCAAGAGTAAAAGCAAATGTGAATGTAACTCTGAGGTAACATTTTGCATAATCCAAGATTAGGACTTGGAAGATACAATCTTCAATACCTCAGAAATTTGCTCAAGTCTCCACATTCTTACTTTATTGCAGTAAAGTACTACTTCATTGTCAACTGTCCTACAGATTAATTCAAATGTTTTCAAAAAACAACTGTTCCTCAAACAGCAGCTGTGAAAGGAAGGAAGCTAAAGTCTGCAATGTCACACAATGCTACACAAGCACATTTCCCTCACACACCAGGTGTATCTAGCAAAAATACAGATACATTGGAATAGCAGGTGGTCTGCATTAGGGAAACTTTAACAGACATGTTCCAGTGCCAAAAAGCCACATTTTCTTACTGCTCAGAATAACTGGTTTGTACTTGACATTCTGAGGAAATTATAAACTGTACTCCATTTTAAAAATCTGTGTTATACAGAAAATCTCTATGTATGTACCACAACACAGAGTCAATAACATTGTTTAAAAGTATTGAATAACATAATATCCATAGTAATAATAATAATAATAATAATAATGATAAAGTAACTGAAGTACATGTCAAATCAGTCATAGTTCTTGGTTGGTACTTCATTTCTGAAAAAGCGTCTAAACAAAAGAGAAAAAGCAGGCTTAATTGTATTTATAATACGAAGACATTGAAGTATTAAACAATACGTAAAATGCCTTTTTAGCATTTTTAATAGACTTTTTAGCACAGCAGTCTATTTCATCTTCTCAAAATTAGCCCTGAAAATGGGTTGCTTTGCAGTATAGCAACATATCTGCTTTATCCAGATTAAATGTTTTGACTTACAGTAACCACGGGTTAAGTTCAATGACACCAAATTATTTCAATCAATTGCAATTTTATCCTAGTCATCTCAGTTTATCCAGTGTTTGCCTTTCCCAAGAAGGTGTATTTATCATCTTCTACATCTGTGCTTCTTTATCTCCTATTTCTTTCATTTTGCCATTCCTCCACAGAAGAGGAACGGAAATCTTCCCGTTTCTCATGCTCCCTGATTAGTTCTTACATTCCTTTCCATGTCGGTTTCTCACATACTCCCTATCTGTCTATATCTTTCCATACATGAAGGCATTGGGACCACACTAAACCACCACAGTATCACTTGCTAACTCACTTTTATCTAGAAATTTGTCCTGCTGTGAATTCATCCTAATTCATTCTAAGCACTTTGGGATTCAGAACCAAACTTCTAGTAAGCAACCTCATAAAATTTTTCAAGTGACCATGCTACTGTATACCAAAACTTTGCAGAATATTACTTGAGAAAAGTAATTTTTGGGGTGAATTCTTTTTTTTTTTTAATTTTATTTTAACTTTCACCTAACAGAGCAAAGAGACAAAGATATCCTTCAACTCCTGTGCTACTGGCTGTTGGAAAAGAGTAATGAGAAGCTGGAAACAAGGATGGATGAAAATACAGTGCCATGAAGAAACAGAACACATTATTTTGCAGCTTAACACTGGACTTGTGACCAGGCTAATGAGGAACAGCACAAGGACACACCTCACTGAAGCAGAGTGAGAGAATCCTCTGTCTGCAGGAGGAGAGCACAGAGCTGGAGCTTAGCACGCTCTTTAGCTGAAATGTTTATCTACAGAGCTTCAGATTTATGCAGAGATTAAATCCATTACTTCAGAGCACTCAACCACTGCTTCTCCACGGGGGGCCTGTTACTAAGATGTGCGTGGTGGGTCTCTGCTGTGGAAACAGCTGATTACAACACTCAGGTCAAAGAAGTCACCTCTAACACATTGAACAAGGGAGCTGAGCACCTATCTAAGGCTACCCAACACATGAAGAGATTAAATGCTAAAGTTATCCTCCTGCTTTGTTTAATAAAAAAAAAACCCTTTAGGATTTTTAAGGGGAAAATGTTTCCAAGAAACATATTCTTTGTCTCTGTTTCCTGAGGCATACACAAGCAAGGACTCCTCAGTCAGAGCCATGTTCTGAGGTCCAAAGAAGTATAACAAGGATCACTGCTTCACTGAGGTCAAGGAGAAGATGCCCAATGACTTCAGCAGGCACCAAGGTGTATTTTCTATGTTCACAACCATTGTACACAGCCGACAGGGTTATTTATTTATTTATTTATTTGGTTTTTAAACTACTTGTCTGAGGTTAGTCATAGCTTAAAAAAAAACAACCAAACAAAAAAATCACAACAAACCAAAAAACTGGGTCTTCCATAGGTGTAAGGTAGGAAAGAAAAGACACAGACCAGTGAAGCAAAATGCAGCTTTTTCAGGCCAATACATTCATGTGTTACCACATTTTCCAGTAAGAGAATTAACTCCAATTTCACATGAACATGTGAACTAACATGTGAAATGCAGGCTAAAATCAAGAGGGGCATATGTTTCCATAGTCAGAAGTTTGTCATTAATACAGTTTGTCAAGTACACAGAATTCAGAGCATTTCATCATTAGCTGGAGATATAGTACAGGCACTGTTACAATGAGTGACACAAATTATCATATTTGTTACTTTCAGGAGAAAGCAAACTCATTATCAAAAAAAAAGAAAAACAAAGCACTGCAACTTATGTCCTTGTAACAAGTCTGAAACTGTGTCACTAGGTTTAACTCTAATATGACCAAAAAAAAGAGAAGCTTTAAAGCAGGATACTCATGCCATGTTTTATTCTGCAAAGGTGACAAGGATGCTGTTTGTTCACTGCAAGTTACCGTGACAGAAATGTTAAGCTATGTGTCCTAGACACTGCTTCTGGCCTTTGTCATGGAAAGCCTTCGGAAAGGGCTGCTGAGGAGCTAGAGCAGGCTGCAAAAGTACGGGGCCAAAAAAGATAAATACCCATTATTATACCTGTAGTGCTTTGCAGATTTTATGTCACAGACACTAATTAGGAGGCCAATACTTTTCAGAGCCTGAAATTAAGCCTGAAAATTAACAAGTCCATTGTGATGATTATCTGACAATGAAGCAGGTATTCTGAAGTCTTTAAGATGATTCTCATGCAATTAAGAGATCCTCATGGAACCCACACGTAATGCAACCACAGCCACTACATGGAGTGGAAGAAGTATTCACTGCAGCCATTGGCAAGAAAATTAGCTTTATATATAATACCTGGAACAGACCTGTAACTCTTTTTTGCTTCTCATAGTTCCTGAGACTACTTGTGTCAGGTCAGACACAGCCACGGAGCTACAGGATTCATCCAGATAAATGCTGAAAATGCTGCTTTGTGACTGCAGCAATCTTACACAAGCATAGCAGAGGACAAGGAAAAAAAAAACCCTATGCTTTTATTTCCTGGGAAAGAGTCATCTCTATGTTTTCCACATCAAATCAGTATGGAATCTAAATCCTAAGTAATGGAGTACATAACGCGACAACACCACTTTAGTGAAAGCTGAGATTAATACTGACACATAAAAATTTAAAACCAGTTCAAAATATTCTTAACAAACCTTTCACTATTCTGCTGGATTTTTTGGGTTTGGTGGGTTTTGTTTCCTTTCTTCCCTTAAAAAAAGGCAGCAGTAAGCCTTCTCATATTAGCTTTTGAGAAAAATGTTTATGGGATTCAATGTTTGCTGTCCAGTGTGAAGTTTTGAATAGCACAATGTTAAGCTGATAAATGTGTGACTAATTCATGGATTATTTAAATAGCATGCGCAATATTACACGGACACTGCTCAGATTTGCAGTGCTAACGATCTGCCCATATTCCTTCAGCAAATTCCTGCTTTTACAGGGACAGGGATTAGTATTTTGTAACCAATCTGGAATGGAATGGTTTAGGACGTTTAATTTCAAAAGGATTGCTAGTTTTGTGTGTTTACATACTTATAGGACCAAAGATTCAACCATATGCATAAATTTATGCACCCCAAAATTTGCAGCACATTCTACATAACCTGTCACTTCGCCACATTTATTTCTAAAACCTTTGCTTTAGTCCAGACAGGTTCAAAGGCTGTCCTTCAAAATCATCATCTAAACCCCAAATTTTGCTGTTACAGCAATTTCACAGAAAAATATTTAATATACATACATATATATGCTTCTTTAAAATATATATATACACAAACTTGTATATATATACACACATACCCTCCTCTCAAAGAAAAAAAAAATCCAGGCCTTGGATTTTATAAGTTTATTACACTTTTGCCCAAAATCCAAGTCTTATTCATAGTAACAAACTAAAAATAGATTATTTTTTTTTATTTTCAGGACAGTTATACTTCAGAGTGTTTGACTTTATTTTCTGTTGGGTGTTAGCTTCAAAACTAATCTGTATTTCTCAAGGCCCGCCGGAGACAGGCGACTGCAACAGTGTCTCTTGATGGCCCAACAATCAAAACAAGACTCTGCGCATAACACAAAGTAGCAAGGTCTGCTACTGTTGCCAGTTTCATGGACTCCAGCGTCAGCAGACTACTATTTTTGATTTTTCATTCATCCACCCTATTCTACATTGCAAGACCACTCCATCAGCACAGTTTCTTAATTTCCCATTACTTTCAGTACTTATGAAGAACAGTTTTCAGAACACGTACATTTTAAAAAATATAAACTTCACTGACAGTAAAAAGTAGAAACACAAAAAACCAGATTTCAACACAAGCCCATGGGCCACAGAATATACATATTGTAAATTTGTCCCACACATTCACTTTAAACAGTTGCTTTAATTAGCAACATGCTTAACATTATCTCTGTAAGTTCCATTTTTTTTTTTCTTTCAAGCCAGAAAAGCTATGGGCTGGAAACAGAACTCCATCAGCCACTGGTTACATGATCCTGAGGACTGTTCAACAAACTTTACCCCAAAAAATAATGTGTAAAGTAAACTATCACTGTTATTAAAGGGTAAACAGGAAAGATTGATGAACCAATTTGCCAGACACCTTAGAAACATACCACTCATGGGAAAATTTTTGCTGCTGACTGATCTTGTATCCCATGTGTATCCCAGAATGTTTTACAAGTTACATATAATTTATTGCTCTCTTGCGTAAATACTATGTAAGGGTTTCTAAGCAAGATCCGTCTTAAATGTAAAAACCAGCATTATTCAGGCAGTCTCTTTATATTGGTCAAGCAACTACTTTTATAGCCTGACAGGACCACCTGTGTGAGCTTAAGTAATAAAAGTAGCATTAAAAAAGAGAAAAAGAAAAATCAGAAACATGAAGAGGTGATGGGACAGACACAGGAGGGAAGACGACAGTCCTAATATTTATTTTGTAGATGCAAAAACATTGTGCAATTTGTAATCAGCTCTACTTATGTAGTGGTTTGTCACCAAAGCAAGGGATAGAGTTTCAGGACTCCAGTCACACTGCAAAGCCTACCAACTTGGAAAAGGTAATAATCAAGTCAACAGAAAGCACCAAACATAACAGTTTCAGTATGCACCTTCTTGTGGAGAAAAAGAAACTCATCTCGTAGTTAACACCACACCTTTTAAGATATGCAGGTGTTCTGAACTATTTCTTCACTTACCACCTAAGCATGTAGGGTAGGCGTGACCTCACAGAGCACGGCAGACGAGGTGTCTTCTAGATTCACAGATCTAGAACACGATCACAATTTACCAGCTTAGTAATTACACGTGAAGACTGATCCTATAAGTTCTTGGCCAGACACTTCATTGGGATTGACTCCATAGGCTCTGAAGGATCCCACAACTTGTGCAAAGCTGTCTTCAAAAGATCAGAGGCTGGTTCTGCCAAAATATGCATGCCCAACAGGGTCTCATTGCTCTTTTATTATAGAGAAGAACAAAGGCTGAATGGAACAGTGCTCCACTGCTTCACATGCAGGGAACAATGTTCACCTTCCTCTCATGCCAACGCAATATTTTAATGCTGAGAGCACATCTTTGGCGATAAATTAAAAAGCTTTTAAATTTTACACCTCTTTATCTCTCTGGTTTAACATCTCCTCAATTGAAAGCAAAACAACTCTCCTTTTATGGTACGATACAATGGGTTTCTGTAATAGATGGCTTCCATGAGAATTCAGATATAATGGCCTTCATCAAGTTGATTACGTGAAAATCTGATTTTTTCATATACTCGTCAAGCAATTAGAATTTTGTGGACACTGAAAATCTACATATTTATCCATGCTCCAGTTCTTAATAGGACCATCATAGTAACATTCCACTTTTCTACTTAAAAAACAGACCAAACAAGACAACAGTGTTGGTACAAACTTGTATGTTGAAAAGAAGGAGGAGAAAAAAAAGGCCCGTATAAAATAACTCAGAAGTCAGTGATATTTACATCAAAGGAAACTCAAAAAATTTGAAAGCAACAACTGGAAATTGGAGCTACCCGTCACCTTTATGAGAAGTTGCAACTCTCTTATTTATATATACGCTGAGTTTTCAAAATTTGTAGCAATTAAATTCAGTTTAAAGTTGGGATAACATAGGACAGTCAACTCCAACCCTGAGTTCAGTTGAACGGGATGCATTTCTAAAATCACATCAACTACAAAATTAGAATTTCAAAAGCCACAATTTAGAACTGCCTCAGATGACTTTCCTCCCACTTAGACAAGGCCAAAAATGTTTTGGGTTTTTTTTTTCAGAATAAAAACAGAGCAACAGAAAAGCCACCACGTGACAGATTTCAAAACATCCTTTTTATAGGTCTGTCCACCAGCTGCTATGAATATTGAAGTTGATAAGGTATAATACTGTTTATTCACATTTAAATTTGTGAGTTTACAAGACTCATGCTCAATATTACAATATGTTCATACAACAGAAAAATAAGACTACATTTGTTGCTTTATCTCCACTAGATCTCTAAACAAGAGGGTTATGTTATTTTACATTCAAATATATAATACCTCTGGAAAAAAGGTGCCAATAGATCCTAATAAGTACAGAACTACTATTTCATATTCTCACAGTACCATCCAAACTGTGATAGACGCTCTATTTCATAGATTTGTTCTGCTTGCTTGTTTCTAGAAACCAAAGCTGTATCAAACTCTCTTGCAAATTTGATGAGTTCTTGAAACAAATACCAGAGTCTCTGAAGATAGTAAAATATTTCAAGCATTAAGCTATAATTATATTTATTACCTGTTGCACAAGCAAAATTATCTAAGTTTTGTATTTTAGCTTTGCTCTTAATAAAGCACAAAGGTTTATAAATATAAATATATAATATAATAAATATATTTATAAATATACTTATATTATATTTATAAATATAATAAATATAATAAATATATTTATAAATATAAATATAATAAAGCTGCAAAACAGATTTCTGGAAATCTCACCGTCAATGGGCCTCAAGCTACACTTCACTGTAGGCTTTATGCAAACAAGAGGGGGAAAAAAAGAGGCTGGAGGGGAAGAGAATAATGGCGAAATGAGGTCTAGAAGCTGAAGTGACTACAATCTCTGAATACAGTTATTTTCTTAAGTTTGTATTTAGTAAATGGAATAAGATGATAATAAATGCATCCCACCAACAACAATACTTACTATCTGCTTATATTGAAATATGAGTTATCAAAAACTAACATTTTAAATACTATAAACTTATAAACCTAACTGCATTTTCTTAAGCTCCTTGAAAACTGAGATCTTAAAGCCATGTTTTGCAGATTTGTGCCTTTTTTTTCCCCCTCACTACAGACTGTTCTTTCAACAGATTGAAATTCATTTATAGAACAATCTAAATCAAAAGTGTAAATTTTACTTTTACCAAAAATAATGCCAGACAAATGCATGTGCTTTGTTTTTTGGGGTGGCAGGGTGTGTTCATTGGTTTTGTTTTCTGGTTGTCTTGGTTTTTTTAAAAAAAAGGAAATTACTATTAATTTTTAGAAGAACCATACAAAATGATACATTCAAAGTATGAAAATATGAAAGGAAAGTTACAAGAAAAAAAAAAATCTCATGAGCACTGTCATACCTAAACGTTTGGCACATGGTTTGGTTTCCAAACTAATCTGAAAACCTGTATTAGGCTCCTGCAACGAAAAACTTCATTTAAAGAACAACAAACCACACACTCATCCCAGTTCAAATCAGTATGTGTACCATGAAAAGACTTAAAGCAGACTCAAGAAAACAAAATGCCATGGTGGAGGAAGATGTGGTTTTTGGGAGTTTTGCTTTGAAAGAAGCCCCTCTTCTTTCAAAGACGTCAGTGCTCCACTCAAAGCTGATCTACTCAGATCTGCAAGTCAAAATCTCCTCCTGAAGGTCCTAAGGTATTTAAACATCAGGACTATTTAAGTCATATTTTAATTCTACTCAGTCAGAGATGTGTTCAAATTTATGAAATTATATAGTCCTGGAGGGATCCTGAAATGCCATGCTACAGCTTTTCTCCAATAATATCAGGCACAAGGTTTGAAATCCCTCTGAAAAAGGAAAAATCCTGTGTCTGTCCCATCATGTGCTAAGCTTGAGGAAAGAACAGCAGATTTCCTTACTGCAAGCAAGAGGCACTGCCACTGTGGTTCTCTAAGAGCATATGTACGTAAACGTGAATAAAATACAGACTAATAGTTAAAAGCCATCTGGAAAGTTCAGCAAAAAAAGTCATCTGCATTTGGAGAAAGCTCATATGATGAAAAAGCACCACCTCAGCTTGCCAGGAGCAGAGTATTTCTGGATATACACACGAGCCAAGCTTTTTGGGGAGTCAGCAACTACTAATATGAAGAGTATCAAGTCATCTTAGCTCTTTTCTGCTCTCCTATCTCAGCAGGAAAAAAGATAGGACAGTCATTTTGTGATGGCATAGATGATATGCACAAATGAAAATAATCACGTAGGCCAGAACTGCAGGATAAAAACCCTGGAAAACCTTGAGATTGAAGTAAACTTTCCAGCCAAGGTCAAATGTCTTAAAATACAACAAAAACGCACCTTTCCTCATGCCTATTATGTGAACTGCATGCACTTTAACAACGGAAGACAAAGAAAATGCCTCCATCAATTATTTCAACTTTGAATTATGTCAGCTCCAAAATATTCTTCTGTTCCATTACAATTTTAATAAATTAATAACCTTAGCCCTGAACTTGAGCAGTAACTGAGGATACTATTACAAATATAAAATTGGCAATAAAATCAACTTCAGCTGAGTCTAACTTAGTAATACCAAACTCAGTGTCACATTCCCTGCCTCATCAGTTTAAAAGCAGGACTTCAATTTTCCTGCCCAAAAGCTTTAAAATCCTATTTTCAAACCATTTTTCTGCATCCCATTAAAAACCCCACACATAGTAAGAAAAAGCCCACCCACACCACAATAACCCAAACTAATCACTATCCGGCGGAAATGCAAAAGAGGTTGACTCTAAGCAGACAAAACTGAAAGGAGTTGTGAAAGCAAAGGATGCAACAGCTCGCCAGTTTCAACCTTTAGAAGGACCCAGCTTTTCAGCAAACATGAATTCCTTTGTATTGGAGGCGAAATGGCAAATATTTCCTGTTATTAAGGAAGGCTTTGGACTACCTTCTCCTCACTCAAATACAAGACTTCTGATAACTAACCACAATGACAATAAAAAGACTGTTAAGACTATCCTGAAGCTGTACTTAAAAGCAGATCATGTTGCTATTGGGAAGAACAATAACACTGCATACACCGCCATCACAAAAATTGTATTAAGCTTTTTTGATGGTGCAAACAATTTCAGGGCTCTGACAGCTAGGAATTATTCCTCTCCTAATTTCAGATAAAAAACCAACAACCATGGAACATAAAAACTAATGACCTGCTGCTTTAAAGGTGAAGAGATCTGAAAATAAAGACTGAACTTTAACCCTTTGGTGGCATCACAACCACAGCTCCTACAAATATCCCAGGCTTACAAATACAGCCTTCCTTTCAGCTTAGTTTGGAAAGAGCCACTTGAACTTTTAACAAGGCTTTGAATCACAGAAAGGTTTTGTCTTTGGAACTTTTCATTGATGATTCCACAACTGCAGAGTTTTGTTCCTTTATTCCCTACATACCATGTTTTCAGCTTCAGTGGTAAAAGAGGATGGCATCCGCTTCATTATCATTCAAAGCAAGAGGTAGCCTTTAAGTAACCAAACAAATTTTTGCGTAGTTCAGAGCAAAAGCTGATGTTACGTGCACAGAGACCATTAAAAAAGCACGGATAAGGTGCAAAACAACAGGGCTCTTCAGTTTAATATGAAATCTGATACTTTACACGGGTAGTCAGGTTCAAATTACTATTTTGTAGTCGTATGTGAGTTTGCAGTTATAATGCACAGGTTGTTATCTCAAAACACCTTATTTTATCATACCTTTACAGTTTAACTATCACTAGTCCCTAGCGCAGAAGAAATAGATCTGAATCTACAAGATACTCCACACTTTGACCCCAATCTAGCAATACACCAAAGCAGCAGCTGAGCTTTCAGCACAGAGTCCCTCTGAAGAGTTTCCTGATCAGGATCAAAGTACTCACTACTATCTAACATAAGAGAATCAGCTCCTTTCCAGTAAGTCATGCATGTGATTCGCACATAAAACATGAATCAGCTCAATGATACTGTACAGCTAACTGAGGAACAAGTTTAATGTGCAATCACAGGAAAGACAGATCCATAAGACCTTTGAGAAGTCACCTAGGTCATTCCCCTGCCTTCAGCAATGACATCATTAACTAACATCAACTACAAAATCACACAGAAGAGAAAATAACCCATATCATATAATGATACCAATAACAACCACAGGCAGCTAGAAATGGGAAAACGGTACAAAAGGTAATTAAACTGACACAAGGAAGCAGGGGAAACAAAAACTCAAAAAAAGGAAAATAAAAAAAATGGTGTCCTGGATATTAGAGTAATACTTCATAGAAGACATAGTTTAGTCTAACATCAAAAGGCAGCTTTAACTCAAAAATTTGAAGATTAGTTATTTGTAACTCCAGCTAATTGCATATGGCATGCCCTGTGAATCGAGAGATAATTAAACACATTAAGTGACAACAATTGAATTCTAAGAATACACTTGATCCCCTTGAGGCCCAATTTTCTCTGTTTTAATCCTGCTCACTTATTTCCACTTAAGTAATAGCTTTGCTTGCCTCTGGCTGAGCAAAGTTCAGGATTACACCACTAATTACCTAGTGGCACTAGGATTTCTAGGCCTACACAAAGCAGTGAAGACTTAAGTGCCCTAGAAACTCTACTATGCCACTGATTTTTGCTTCTTTGGAACAGGAATTACTTTCTTGGTTCATCTGTGGTAGGGTTACATATTTTCAAAGATTACACAGCACCAGTTAATGCAAGAACATGACCTTGGAGAGAAAGCTCTCCATACTATGAAAGCATCTGCAAGGTAATCTTAATTGTCTGATTTCCTACTTGTATGGACTGATTCTGAGAACTTACACACTTTCCCCTCGCAAAGTTTTAAGCCAAATCCTTTATGGATGTCTCTACTGACTGCAAATTTAGACCTCTGTGAACTTAGCTGCACCAACTCTGCCTTTGCAGAATGGTATGACCAAAGGCAGCCTAAGAAAAAGGGAACTGGCTATTACACGCAATTCATCTTTTCTGAGTAGAAAAAACCCAAGCTTCCCAAAGAATTCATCTTGATTTGAAACTGAGTATTTAAAACACCTAAAAGCACTATAATTGAAAATATATTCTTATCACATATGACACATACTGTTATTACAACATTCAGCTTGCTGTCATTTTATTTTGACCTAATTAACAGTCCTGAAATCAAAAAACACTTCTATGGCAACTCTCACTGCACAAAGATGAATGTGGTACAATGCATCTATGGGAAACTAAGTGGAAATTTTAAAACCTATCCCTTTTAATATTCAACAAGTGATTAGTCTTCTTCCTGTCAGCATTCGTCTTTTCCAGAAAGTATTAAAGGGTTTTTATCTGATTAATCTGAAGACAGCAAGTAACCACGTTCAAGAAAAGCTATTTAAAACTTTTTAGTACAAAAGCTAGAGCAGAGTACTGTGTCCATCATGGCATAACAACAAAAAACAGTTTCAATAGCTAAAAAAACTACAGCTCTTGTAGCATATTTCAAGTGTTTCCAACTGTCCAGCTTCCGACTATTTGCTGTTCCCAAAACAGTTGAAGGAAAATTAAACCCCACCTGGACACATTTTGTACTGCACATTACAAGTTCCCTAAACACTTCACCATTTCACATAAAAGAAAGAACATATTTATTATGCTCTCTGCAGCTAAACTGCTACACAAGTAAATTATTTGTGCCTTCTCGAGACAATGATACTTTTTGACAGTGGCATTTAAGTGTTCTGCATTCATCTTACAGGGCTGGAGATCACTCAAATTGAATCAAAATTTCTTTGATAGGTGAAATAGACCTGCAAGAAACTGCTATTTTTGAAATATTCCCGTTTCATCTAGGTGAATTTTTGTTGGTTTGTGAGGTTTTTTTCTAAGAATATTATTGCTAGATACTATTGATCCATTATGATCAACTGACACTGAGTACCCCGAAAGAGTTTTAGATATTTTAAAAGACATTGTCAACTGAATCTCTTGATAAACAGACATTTGAAAAGAAGACACAGTCATGAGAGCTTGATCTTAGTGCTATTTTTATAAATAAACCTGAATGAGGCAACATAGGTTAGCAAAAAACATTGACTTCAAAACCTATTTGTTTATCATAAAGTATTTTACTACTGGAAAAAGAAAAAAATTACTTTTTTGCCTTTAATCCCCCAAATTTCTTTATTTAAACTGAAGTTTACAAAGTGTTAGCTGTAAGTTTCTGAACTGCATACTTGGAAACATGTAGTTCTCTGGGCAGCTCACAGACAGAGGGAAACACCCCTTCCTGACCATAAAAGGTCCGAGTGCATGCACTCAAGCGGAAAATGTGTGGGATCTTATTTACAAACGTATAAATACATGCCATTCCTTTGCGCTCACAGGCACAGTTGAAAGCCAGCCAGAAAAGGAAGTACTAGCAACTTGATCTGAGATTTCTCTTACATTTCATCTGGCATGGTACCACTTCAGCCTCTATTTTCATAAATGTCTAATTATTGCAGTGAATAAGGCCAGACAATATTGCCCAAATACGAATTGCATTTTTCAGTTTGTGCACCAAACATCCATTTCTCTTCATTCCTCCCCCAATACCTTTACAGCCTCCTAAGGCAGAGACAGGAGACCTGAGGAAAAGGCTCACTAGATCAGTACTGGATCCAGCAGCAACCAAGAAACAAGTATCACAGCAAGCAGCTTTTCCCTTGGAAAGGGTTTCCAGCAGAGGAGAGCCACTGGCAAGCAGCGTGGCACTGGCACTGTCCTCAGGGACACCAGTCCTTGCTCTTAGCACTGCCCACAAAGAACCAGGCTTGGTTCACTACAGCCTTGACTTAACAGGGTCATCCAGATTTCAGCAGAGCATGCATTAGGCCATTCATGATTGCAGAATTAATTCATTCTCCCAAAATCATTACAGAGAAAAAAAAACAAAACAGAACAAGACAAATAATAGTTCAATTGCTAGGCTATCTCTAAACATAAAAGGCAATCTTGAAAACTATTCTAAATTAGCTCCAAATAAATTACAAATAACTTCCCAGGGTAAATTTAAAGGTGACTTTCAATTTGACAATTTAAACGTAATAGTGCCCTGTCATAAACATTTTCTAGAAATACAGAATTTAAAAATACTGCTAGAAAGTAAGTACCTAGTTCTTATCTTGTCACCTCTACCTGATGAGGTTAGTGAGGACTATCAGTCGAGTAGGTGTTATTTATTGCATGCATAAGAACCAGAACTTCAGAGCACAGAAGAAACCAGAGGTACACAAGTTGGCTACTAGTTTATTTTTCTAAGAATATTTTTTATTTTGGTTGCAGTCAAAAATCACATTCCTAAATGCAGAATGGCATCCAAATGCTGACTCAAGAGAAACTTGGAAGATAGTTAGGTGAAGCATCTGGTATTCTGAAATACATTTTTCTTCATGTAAGAAACTCTTGAAAATATTTTGTTTAAAGACGAGAGGGGAGTGGAAACCAATCACTATCCACACACAAGGTAGACAAAGGTGGGGGTTACCTCATGAGAGAAACTCAATAGTAAACAAATAAATTCAAGTCTGAAATAGGGCAAGGAAGCGAAAGGGAGAGCAGCAACTCCTTTGCAATATCTTAATATCATTGGCCACACTGAAGAACCTGCTTATTCCCAGGGGCAGGTTCTCCTTCAAACTGGCATCTAAAATAATCAGCAAGGACAAAAAGCCCCAAACCCTTAAATCCTTAGGCAGAGGCATAATGGAGGAACAGATTCTGGTCATGAAGGTTTACAGCCAAAAAAAATGTCTATGGGAAGAAAACCAAGGCCAAAACAAACAGAACACCACTTGACACCACAACCTAATACTAGGAAAGCACACTTGAGAAAGTTTACTTTCCATTTTCACAGCCACCACCTGATTTACAGCATCTTTTACCCATATTAACAATGATATACCTGAAGGGGAACATTGAAATGTCTTGATCCTTTGAAATTTATGGCTTTGACTCACTGCAGTTTCTATCATTTCCAGACCTGAGCACAACGCAAAGCAACTTCTGAGCATCTTTCCCATGTGCAGAGCTGCTGCCTGTCCTACTGGGACAGGACTACACTGCTGAGAGGAAAACCTGAATACTAAGAACCTGAGGCAAAAGCATGGAGAACTAGAGAAAACACTGGTACTGTGTAAATCCAGGGTGTAATTATATCTCGAATACTTCTTGTCAGTATTTTTTGATACTTGAAATACCAGAAGATACATACTGGATGTGTATTTTTGCACATGCACACACGCATATTTGCTACAGACAAACACACAAACACTCTGCAGGAGAACAGTGTGGCAGGTCCAAGGCTTGGAGCAGCTACTTGATGAGGCTCCACAATAGCTGGTCAAATCTAAAAATTATAGGGGAAACCAAAGAGCAAGATGATACTGAATAAAATTATCCAGCAGCATGCATGAAACAACCAAAACAGGATATTTATCAGTTACATGGTTAAACTTTCTCACTAGAAACTGTAAATAGCAAAAGTTTACAAGATGTCAAAAATTCCTTGGGCTACCAAACACCCAAATTCTGCCCGCAACTTATAAAAATTTCTGACTCCTACAACAGTATAAGGCAGGAGAACAGTCCAGGGAATCATTGTTACATTCCTTACTGGGCATTGTCAAACAAAACACATTGAGCCCACTAGACCTTTAATTTAGTCTGGAATGGCTGCTCTTACCTTCTAGAACTTTCTCAGGGACTTGCCTTGGCACACAGGTTTCATTTACCAGCGCTTTCTTTTAATCTACAGTCTTGCGATCACAGCATTATACTTAACCTTATCTCTTCCTTTTGGCCTCATTACCATTTGATGATATTCAAAATTCACATATTATTCCATATCTTTAATTACACCTTGCCTTGCCTCCCTTTAATAAAATTGTTTCATCTCAAATACAAAGCACTTCTTTTTGAGTACAATCAACAATATTTTTTCTTGAATTCTCATCAGCCTAATATTAATTATATAAGCTACCTACCACCAAGTTTTCATTCTTTAAAAATTTCTGTATTTACAAGGTAAATTGATAATTCTTAACTAATTTTTTCTTGGTAAACAGGAGTCATGTCTGAGTGAGCTTTGTAATTTTTCTGCCCATAATTCTGTTCCATTTCCCTTCTCTTTCTCAAAGATTTTAGTTCTGTTTTCAAGCCATGGTTCCTACATTTTCCCCAAGTAAAAAATGAAATTTAACAAATGGACATTCAGTCACAAATTCCATGCAAATATCTCAAAAAATACTAAAAGAGATCCAAAGCTGTGTAAGGCTGGGCAACAGAACAGCAACTACATTCTTAGAGATGCAAATGGTAGATAAGAACCTCAAAGTAGTTAATAAAAGGTTGCTCTAATTGCAGGCATTATTGTAAAACAAGAAAATTAAGTGTTTAGAAAGGAATTTATGGGGACCAAAAGCAATTCTGCAACTTGAATTTGGTCAAAACAGTGTGTTATCCTGCAGCAAATGATAGGCGATCTCAGTCACCATCTCAACCCTCCAGCACGAACGGGGCGAGAGAGAGGCAAAAACATAATGAAACAAGCAACAAAAGCCCTCACAACTACAGAAGAGCCTTCATGTCCCCTCCAGTACCAATATAGACGGAAGACGAACACACTGTCTTCAAACCCTCTTCATCTAACACAGAATTTCTTTGAAAGCCTACTCAAGTAGTAGCTAAACCTAATTTTAACTAAGATACAAGAACAGAGCCTCAACCTTGTTTTCAACTGCTCATGCTTTATCACTACCTGAATGATGCCCTGATACCAAGAAATATAACTGAAGTGTTACACTGAGAGACTGTCATTAAATGAAGTCCCTGGCAATATTTTTCCATCAAGGAGTAATAAAAAGGTCTCCATGACCCTGGACATTTCTGCAGGTGCCTCAAGAAAGTTGTTGACACTACTTAAAGCCTAACATACAGCTACAGCTTGAAAAGTGAATACCTAAATTGCCTTTATATACAATTGCTGGAGGTGGCATCTTCATCGTTAGATAACCCTCTGCAGATAGATCAAGATGGTAAAATTTTAAAACACATTATGAGAAAGCTATGAAAAGAAAACAGAATTATACCTAACCTCAGAAATTAACACCACTGATTTTTTTTTTCACCTTAAAAAAGGCAAGTAGCTACCTGAAGCTATTTAGAGAGTTATTTTCCGGACATGATCTCTTTGAATTTAATTGAACTTATTTGAACTGGTATTTGTAAACAGAGGTTTCAAGAAGTAGGGAAATATTGTACCTAGAACCAACGTACCAGATACTCTATTTATAAAGGAATAAAATTCAGAAATGCTAAATTACATACAGAAGGCTTCAGTTCTGGAGCAGAAGAAAATCCCAGAGCAGGAAGAATTTTAACAAGGGTACCCATCTTAAAAATAAAACACAAATGTAATTGTCAGAGAATGAAACTAATTTCTTTGAATTACATCTTGTTTTCTTACAGACATTCTTAAAATCTGTATAATATTACTACTTTTGCCTTGCTACTGTCATTTTTTAAACACAGAATTTATGGAACTACAAAAGACAGCATCTCAGCAGCACCTCTTTCCTGCTGCAGAGAAAGCATTTATTCACATTACCTGGCTAAAAACCATCAATATTTTTCATGGAAAAGATCTAGAGAAAAATTATTTACCAGTTATGGCATTTGATTGGATGCCCTTTTTTTTTAAACCATCTTTCTTTCGGTGCTTCTCTACTGCTTGCTACCAAAGGTAGCAGTAACAAAAACCTTGGTCCTTTGAGCAAATAATCCCATTTTGTTCATGGGGTGTTCTTTGTTATCAAGTCATCTTGAACAGAAGGACTGATTTTTGTTTTGTTCAGTCTTCAGGAACTGCACCCCAGACAACTCCAGCAGGACGCAAGATCTTTCCCCCCAGCCCTTCTCAAACTGTGACAGAAAGCAGATGTGAGCTGAGCACTCAAAGCCTAATGCTGACCATTATAACTGTTATTTCTGCAAAAGGTGACTCCAGAGGCTCCAGGGCTGTTCATGGGCAGAGAAATTACCAAAGTTCCTCTTCCTCCTGTTTTTCTCATCCATATATAAATACACATCTGACCATTTCAGATCAAAATCTTTCTGGCAGGTGCAAGCTGTTGACCTTTCAAGTCAAAAAGCAATCCTTTAACCACTGTCTGGATCACACCTTCTCCTTAGGGCTCAGTTTATTTTTAAAAAAGTTCCAAAACACACACATACATACAAACACACATACACAAAAAAACCAAAAAAAATCAGGAAGAAGGGAAGCCTTGGATGTAATTTTATTTCCCCTCAGAAACATTTCAGGCATTATGAAATCATTCTTTGAAAAAGTGCCAGAAATAACAAAAACAAACAAACAAACAAACAAAAAATTAAAACTGTTTGCACTGAATCTATCTTGGCACCAAGGTGCCACGGAGCAGTTTGTTACACTCTCTCCTCTGGCTTTAAGGATCAAGCTCCTCGTGGCAGCATAAGCATGTGCCAGAAAAGTAAGTATATGGATAATTTTCAGAGAGACATATGATTTTCCAGTTGCCATTAGGTTTCATTTTTTAAGTGCTGAGGTCTTGATTTTTAGAAGTATTATAATTTCCTCTTGTTTAAAGTAATGACAATTATTGGTACAAAGCTGTCCCTTAAGGCCACACTTTCTGACCACACAAAAGACAAGCAATTTGAAAGGGCATCTCTGATATTTTAGTTTTGGTGCACCAGAAAAAAACACAGTAAAATAGAGATTGCTTATGCTACAAATCCAATATTGATAAAAAGCCTAAGCATCTGCTATTTTATCTGTACTTCATCAGACACATAAATGCTTGCACGACACTGAAGAATGTTTTAGCATGGAAAAAACTATAACAGCTGAAAGAAGGTTTCTCTCTTCATTCTCTGGATATGAACCCTGATTAACATGAAGTGAGAGAGAAAATGGCACAGTATTCATGTTTTTCTCCGAAAAATTAAACTTCTACTCACTTTGATCATTACAAGCTAATAATATAAATACAAAGCCAACGACTTACCAATACTGCCTTGTTACAAGCAAGCCTCGGGACACAGTGAATGAAGCATTAGAACCTTGCCTACCAGAAGTTTATCTGAAGAAAGATCTACCTGTTCAAACCACCACCAACACCATACATATGTTTTGAGGAACAGCGCTTCAAAAAGAGCTGTCAGTAATGCTGAGGACTGAGAATAAACCAAGCCAGCGTTCATGCACTGATCACTGTCTTTGCTGTTTACAGCTTCATGTCCTGTTTCAGTGAAAAATCTTCCAAACTCCCCTTTTAAATACCTTTACATGATGGAAAAATTAGGTGATATCAGTCTAGCAGTATAAAATAAGTTCCTCATGTACAACAGGATGAAAAAAATCATTAACCCCATTTGGTAATCATCAAAGAAGAGCTACTGTGCTGGAGCCTTTTTGCTCATTCTTCTACTGCAGAAAGAAAAAAGATACAGAGAAAACAGTTTCTATGCAGTGTTGTCCCAGCATCTTGGTTTTTTCTATTGTTGGCTTTCAATACAGACTTCTTTCACACTTCGGTCTTTACCTCTCAACATTTACCACTTCCTTATGCTTTAATGCATTCAACGTTGTTCAACTAAACTGCAAAAAAGAGCATTTCTCCCTTGCCATAAAGGCAGAAGCATGGGAGGGTTTATTACAGTTTTTATCAAATTTTTATCAAGAGCACAGATTTTCATATCTGTCCATCAGTATTTTACTGTAAATGGAGTAGAGATCCTGTTGTTCAGCACACAGCTTGGATTCCCTAGCTTGCTAAGTATGAGAGAGCTATAAAAGAAAATAAAACTCAAAATATGAAAGCATGATTAGCTTTTATCTTTCAAATACTGTTTTACATAAATAAACTTTATAACACTTTAACCATTATTAGTTGGGGTTTTTTTCAGATAACAAGTAATTCAGATGCAGTAAATGTTTTTTATAGCTAGACAGCCACAGCCACCATAGCAAGCATGAACATAATTGCTGAACTTCATTTCACATTTAATGGACATAATCAAAAATCTGAAAAAGAAGTCATCAAGATGCTTCCCTTTTCCAGGCTTTGAATGAACGACAAGGTCTTGATCTTGCAAATGAGCATCACGTAAATTTTTTCATTCTAACTAGATCAAATCACTTCCCAGCTTCAATGGAATTCCTCACACAAGATCAAGCCTATTTGTGTATCTTAGGGAACAACTCCGCAATATATCTTTGCATCTTTTACATGTATCCAATCCAAAGTACTGTCAGTAGGGAAGTCCAGGGATTAGAGCTAGTCAGCCAGTAACACACTATTTATAAAAAAAGCATACATACCTAGTACGCATAATAAATTGCTAGTAGATACAATAGCATGTGTTACGGTAATTAGCAAGTTTAGAACTGCTTTTATGTTAAGGATTTGACTAAAGCAGGGACAGAAGTTAACTAAATGCAAGCCATTATCAAAAATATTAAGTATGTCACAAGGTATTTTTTAGAGTAGACTTGGAGCTTCAAACTAATGAATATTCTTCAAAACAAAGGAAGAATGTAACTGAAAAAATCAGCTACCTCTGAACATAATTGTGTTTCAGTTGACTCTGAAGTCTTAAGTCAGCCAAGGGAATGCAGTAGAAGCAACAATAAAAAATTATTTTTAATATATTAGTTATTAACAACTAAGTGCTCATTCTCTTAAAAAAAATTAAGAGAAAAATTTTTTAAAAAGAAAAAAAAGGAAATTAAAAAAGCCAAAAAAGAAAACTCCCACATATTCCAGAGCTGTTTTTGGAGATCCTGAAGTAATGCTGGGGTATCAGGACTCAGAAACCAATAGCTCCTATATTCTGTATTCAGTAGCAACATCTGGGTACACATGCAAATTCCAAACCCAGATGGTGTGAGCCCTCTGCAGCCACACAGATGAGACATTATCCCTCTGTGGAGCACATAGGTCAACATGCAGCTTGGATGTGGCTGATGATACACACGTTCAACAGCCAGTATTGCCTGGAATTAAATGATTTCAAGAACAGTTGACATGTAGAAGAGCAGGGAAGATTCCATTCTTCCCAAAACCAGGAAAATGAAAATAAAATGTAAATATAGTCATGTTACCTAGCATTAGTTGATCTCCAGGTATACATAAAAAACTACTATTTAAACTCTACACAATTTATTGAACGTTTTAGGACCTGTTTAACACTTTGAATTCAGTCAAAATAGTTTTAGCTCCAATATTGACCACTGCTTGCCCACGCCAGCTTAAAACAAGAGATTCTTACTTTCTGAAAAACTACAGAGAACACATTCTCATCTGAAATGCAAATACTGAACATGAAGTTACCAAGCATGTCCTAAAACTGAAAAAAACTGAACAGGTCAATCTAGCCCAAGAAACCTCAAGAAAAAGAATGAGAACAAACACATGTTAAGCATCCACATACATAAAAATGTCAGAATAAACCACACACAAGTGCATGGGACTATAAATTGGAATAATTAATGATCATCTACCGAGCAACTGCTCAGTTGGGCTATTAAAATTGTTCCTAAGAAAACTAAGCCTCCCTTCTACAGAGAAATATTTTAAACTGTTTCAGATGAATCAGAACCATTAACAAGACTTGGGTTTTTTTCTGTAATGAACAAGAGAAATCAGCTTTATGCAAGGGCATTGATCCAACCTGGAACAGTATTTTTAATAATAGATAGAACCTCAAACTCAAAACAAAGCTAAAATCCCATAAAACCAATGGTCAGTGTTAAATCACATCATCGTTTCTTTCCCCAATGTGAGAGACTAAACGGGTCCAAATTTTGGTAATACAACTGTGTTAAAAGCACTAACAATTTGGAAACATTTCACTGCTACTTCATTGGATATTACCACTATACCGTGCCTCCATATGCATCTTGACAAATGAGGACAATCAGAGTTTTGTAAGATTTTTGCTGATAAGGCAAGCACATGCTTTAGAAACATGTTTAGCTTTCTACTTGACAACTATACAAAACCACCTTTTTCCCCACAAGCAATATGATAATTTTGCAAATCATGTAGGTATTTAAGTAACAGAGTTCTCTTTACTGGAATACTCTTTCTGAGGTGTTAGGTAAGATCAAAGACAATCTCAATGGTCTCTTCAGATGAAAATTACTCAACTCAAAATCTATGCCGGTCCTGTTTGGACTCAGCCTAGGACACCCACTTCCCTACACACATACTGGTTCTTGCAGGTACTCAGAACATGTATAAAATAAAGATTCCCAGTGAAGAAACCAGAAAAATGGCTGTTCTCAGCATCTTATGCCAATCTTTATAAAGGATCTTAGGCAGAAAGGTAAGGATTGCTGAAAGACTAAACTGTCCCAAATTCAATCTCCATTTCAAAAGGAATAACTGCAAGGCTGCACTAGCACTACAGGCAAGTACTTTGTGACTTCTTAGAACAGCAAGTACTGTGAGAAATACAGTGAGTTCTTAGCAGAAATTTTTAGAGTATTTAAAGTTTCAGACTCTAGTCTGCCTATAAATATGCAGTGCACCTCGGGCCTGGGATTTTTGAATGACACAAAGAAAAGAAAGCAAGGCCACCAAGAATCTTTAGCCATATTTTGAAACAGTAGGCAAGGTCATATACAACAGTTTCATCTCCTTTTATAATGTTTGTTTTGGAGCCATTACTTGTTAGCTGTCAATTAAGAGGTTTTACCTCCCTTTCAGATCCACTATAGTTTTACAAGCAACAGAAATGTTGGTAGGTATGAACCTCCCTGTGTAACAACAGACCAACTAAGTAGTAAGACACGGAAGCCTTGAAATATTAAGATAGACCACTTCCCCAAAATTTACTTTTGAAACAATAATATACTACTTTTGCCAATAATACACATACAAACCTTTTACAGTTGACACTGTCTGATGCGACATTCATTCAAAACCCTTTCTGAAGGGCTTCTTGAAACGCTGTGTAACACATATACACTTATCAAGCATCTAAGAGATACATCAACAGTTCATTATTTAGCGTTGTACATACAAATAGAGAGCTTCACCCATGTACAGTTAATTACAACTAACTCCAAACTTGTGCCTAGAGAAGTTATTTTCATTCTGAAAGGACCTTCATGCAGATTTTAGTGCATGAAGAGTTATGAAAGGTAGCTGAAATTGCTTTGGTAGTAACAGAGCAACCACATCTCATGAGGAGGGGAGCACCTCGTAGTAGCCAACTCCAATGTCCCTGCCCTAAATATGAGAAAATTGTCCATGCTTAAGGTTACATTTACATCAAAGCAAATAAATGACCCCCAGAATGCATCTTAACATGCAGAAGTCTTAGTTATCACATTTCTCATTCCACTTTTTCACTCCTCTCCGACAAGTGATGGAAGTGAGTCAGGAGGGCCTTGTGAGTTGACACACCATAGATAGAACGTTCAGTGCTTCAAGGAGATACGACACAAGTTTCTGTGACTAGCACAGCTTAGCTTGGATCACAGTCGCTGCTGTTCTCTGCAAACCTATTTATGCTAACAGAGCAGAGAGCCAAAACAGTTGCTTTGTAATTAGTTCAGGCATGTTTGAATCCAGAAGGGAAACTCTTTTAGTTGATTTTCCCTGGGAATACTACAAAGTTCCACTATGGCTTCACAGTGTAACCATGCAGATCAAGAAAGGCCCCTCATTCACCTAGAGAATTAACATTTCACAGTACTGAATTGTTCTCCTGCATCTTGGCTTTACTCTGAATGTACTGAAATGTTTGAAAACAGCTTTTCTGAAAATTTGTCATCTGTAGTGTCAAAGGCATTCCTGGCAGAGAAAGAAAACTTGTTGAGGGCAAAATTCAGTCAAGATGACTGTATAAACCTAATCCACACCTTTGAATTTGGACTGAATATCCATCACTTAAACATCTTGTAAATGACCCAATTTGTTTACATGGCCCTGTAGCTTTTTATGACTTTTCCATAAAGAAGTTATTACATCCACTCCTTTTATTCTGTTTTAGAGCATTTGAATGAGCCCCAGAACCACAAGCAAGTGAAACAGATTCTCTGCAGATGGAAGTGGCCTCATATAACTCCCCACTACCGGTGAACTAGTCAGAACAACACTTTCAGTTTGGAAATACCATACCTTCACACACAGCAAAAGAATTTCCTGTGCCATATGTCTTTTTTAATGTTTAACTATTGCATAAAATGAGTGCTGGTTTCCTGTCAGTCCAAGGAGGAACGTGGAGCCCCTAGGACCAATGCCTCGGACTGTTTGGAACAGGGGTGAACTCGGTTGGATGGTTACACAGAGAAGTACACTGGGGGACAAAAAGTAATAAAATAGAAAATAATAATAATCAAACTTAGATACTCTATCTGCTACCATACAATAGCTCAAACAATGAAGCTCCCCAGATAATAGTTCAGTAAAAGACTGGACAACTGAGTTTTGTGGAAAAGATTATAACTAAAAATAATTGAAAGAAGTGATGTTATGCATTAGTTCAGAAGTAAGTACCTCTTCCAGCAAAGTCACTTTCCCACTTCATGTGCTTTTAAACAAATAATGCTGAAAAAGAGGCATGGAGAAATTAGGAGCTATGGATTAACAGGGAAGATGCGCTAAGAGCATCTCCAAAACCATTTTTCCAGCATAAACTACTCTTCAAACATGACACTCCCTGGTATTTTACACACCAGCTTTTTGTTCACAGAAAGTTACCGCTTTGCTGATTTGTGCCAAACTGAATAACGGTTTAAAGATGTAGAATACTGAAACTACAAAAAGGGCACCACTCCTTTACCTTTTACTGCCTGAACCTAGTTTGAAGCCCGTTTATCAGATTACAGGACCAATTCCCTAATTAACTGCAGCATCTAACCCCGTGCCCCCCCACCTTCTTACATGATTTATTGCCAATTCATAATAAGAATACTACAGCAGCAGCAATGCAAAAAGGAATTAAATGTACAGAAAACACAAGCAGCATTGTTCCCTTTTCCCAAGACATTTCTTTGCTTTTTCTGAGACAGACAGACTTAAGATTTCAAGAAAAGCCACACAAGGGCGATAAGGGAGCTTAAATCTAGCACTCAAAATCATCACTGGCTATGCCAGACATTTGCTGAAAGCTAGGAAGATCTCCCCTGTTTTCCTTTAGGAGAACTGCAATATCATAGGGAACATAATAGGATAGGTACCCAACCAACAGCACTGTTCATCTACAAAACCAAGCACCAAAAAATTAAGACCAAAGATTTTTAATTCCAGCCACAATGCGGGCAAGGTGCATGACCAAAGGAAAGCCCCGGCCTCCCTGACTTTACCAAGCTTTATTCAAGATCAGTGGTGCCCTCCACTTCACATGGAGAAATCAGCACAACAGTGACCAAACCGAGCCATGCCTGTATGCTGTTTTAATGTAGTTAATAACCACTTTTAACTAATTCAAGGAGAGATTTCAGTGTTTTGGGCTTTCAGGGAACGTAGGAACAGAGGTGACCTTCAGCCTAAAGGAATCTCCTTAAAACATCCATGTTTGTAATAACACTTTGAATGAATTTACCATAAAATGGCAAGATTAATGAATAATTTATGAGGATTAATTCACTAAAAGGCACATTGCTGCAGAAAAAAAGGTGTTATTGATTGCAACTTGCAACTCTCATTCTCAGTAGTATAAAAGGATGCCATTTCACGGGAAATGATGTTTGAACATTTTCTTATTTCATTTCTCTTTCTGCCTGGATTGGATTGGACTGCATTGCAGGAAGGTTAATTCATCTCCTCTTTCCCCAGCTCCAAACACCTGCATATGAAAACGGCAGAAAGAAAATAAAAGTCAAAAAACAAAAGCAGCAATCGTCACTGTGAAGATCCTCACTGCAGAGTTAACCTGCATAGTCTTAGATTAGCCCACGTGCATGAGAATAGCCACACAGCAAAATAATAATCCAGTGGCTCAACGAGACTTAGCTAAACAGCTGAGGAGTTCTTTTAACTTCAGCTGTAGCCAGCTCATGTGAGGGTCTAGTCAGCAAAGGTGAAAGCACATTGCCATGGCTTGGGGGTGGCACACACTCCCAGGACTTGTGAGTTCCACAGTGGCAAGAAGCCAAGCAGCCTCCAAGTCCAGGGCAAACATAAGGTCATGCCTATGCAAGGTGAACGCCAAAGTCCAAAACCCAAGGCATGCTCAACAAAGATGGAATAGTTGGAATAGAACTAATTAAGCTCGGAAAAAAGACAGCCCTTGCAAACCCTAATGCAGAAGGCCTGCAGGAGATCAAGGAATTAGCTGGGCTTTCTCCTTTTGTTTACCCTAGTTTTTTTAATAGTTCTTATACTCTCTGTGTATAAGACTCTCCCAGAGCATCCAGAGTCGTGCCTTTTGTCACCCAGCTCACCGACCAACTGCTGCGGAAACTGATTAAGTTATGAAAAATCCATACAGTTGTTACTGTACACATGCTTTGTAAAGATGAAGTACCTTCACACATAAAACTGCTTAGTAGGCTGCAGGATCATGAAATTAAACACAAATAGGCCAATGTAACACTGGAGATATTTTTGAAAAATCTCAGTAGAATGATGTCAAGAAGAGGTCATCAGAAGACAGATGAACCTCAAGGCTAGGATGTCTATGGATGGAGCCAGGAACAAATTTTGCAGGCATTGCGCCCTTAAAATAACATCCTATGATCTAAGAAAGCCTCTTCAAAGCACCAATTTATATTTTAGCTTCACAAGAACACATTATGAGTTTTCACTTACATACTTGCATAAAAGCACTTCACATTCAAACACAAGCTGAAAAAGTTCTCCCCAAAAGGGAATGGCAGGGCTGAGTAAGTTTTAATATGCAACTAATTGCTCAGAAACTCTGAAACAACAAAGCACTCATGGAGACACTAAAGTGCTACTAAAATAACTATGTTTCTGTGTTAGCTCTATTCACTTTCTGTTCCGTAAGTTTTTGTAAGTCCCACTGGTTTCTGCTAAAAGCCTACATCTGTACAGGCCAATTCTTAAGATGCTTACACACCAAGAAGTGTATTTCCCATGGCATGCACCTTGTGACTAAAAAGCAAAGGCATGGTTCTCTGGTAAAGCCAAGAGCTATCTATAAAGCAATTGAAGAGGCTCATTTCCCAATAAGGGAAGTGGGCTTGTTCAGCACATCCTCCTTCTAGTAATCAGGAACTGCCAGACATAGCAAAAACCAAAAGCAGCAACTACCCAAAAGAGACAAAAACCACCAAAAACCACTGCTATAATGCACGACCACTGCTGTATGATGTAAACCAGTACTTTGCTATTACATGTTGACTATGCAATAATTAAGACTCAAAGGGCTTGGACAAAGGTATAAAATATAAAAGACATTATGTTTATATGAAGACAAAGTTCAACATAAGCTCTTTGGCAATACAGCTGTCACTGTCTCCAGGTATGCCTCATGTTTCTTCTCCATTATAAAACTACAACTGACAGACAAACTAAAAACCCCAAACAACATGACATAAAGCTTTGAAGTCCAACCTGCAAATCTAATAAGAACTAGTTAATGCAAAAATAAGATTTTACACTAAATTCCATTTTACACTAAATTCCATTCCAACCCTAAAAAATACATGGGGAGGTTGGAATGACGTAGTAAAGTAAATGGTAAGAAGTAAATGGTCTGTGCTTTTAAAACCCTTACTTTTACCTAACAGAAGAAACTGAGAGAAGCAACAGGACTAAGGAGAAGTCCCAAGCAGCACTCTGCTGAATGGCAAACAATATGCCAGAAGTCAACTACAAACACAAAAAAACCCAGTTTTAAAAACTTTCTTCCTCTGCAATTTATTGTAGTGATGAACAGCTTCTCTAATTTGCCACAATCTTTTGCTCGAAGTCAAAAGAGGATGTGCTGTAATTCATTACTTTCCAGGAAAACAGCTTTAGAACATTTCAAAACAAGACTTGGACTAAGCAGAAATAGATTTAACTCAAGAAAAATTGCACCACTATCAAGTTTCCCTTTAGATGACACATGCTTATCTATTATACTTCCTTATCTTCTCAAAATTACAAATTGCTGCTACCCAGCAGTAGTCAATAGGCTGTGCTGGCACTCTTCAATTCAACATGAGCCAGTGGAAGTGGCATCATACCACGATAAAGTATATTCAGTTATAAGAGATAATTTTGCAGTCAAATGACTGCCTTCAAGCAAAACCACTGACATTCCTGTCCGTAAGGATTCAATGTGCTGCGTCACTTGGACATCCACACTTTTTTCTGATGTTCAGCCCGAGTTAAAGGAACTTAATCAGAAACTCTTTGTTGCTATGCTGTCCCCCTCCCTGAACAAGCTGTGAGCTCTCTTTGGAGATACACAAACCAGGGAATCCTCTATGTGGCTCAGAGTAGGTGTGGCAGGTCATACACATGTTGAGGTGATGAGAGAATCTTCCTCTGGCATTTCAGCTGCTTACTCTGTTCCAGCTGCATTGACCAACTTTTCCCAAAGATGGCCTGAAACATGCAAGTTTCAAACTCTGTCTCAAGGGCACGCTTTTGGGTTTGGGTTTTTTGAGCTACATAAATCTTGCCCATTTCAGAAGACTTAAGAAAAAGATTATGAAGTGTTCAGTTAGTGAAACTTATTATTAGGGGTTTCCATTCATGTTGAGGAAGAAAAAAACCAACTTAATTCCTTTTGAGATCTGCGAAAAGACAGATCATGACTGACACATTACCTGTGCTGCAGAATTGACAGAAATCAAGTTAGTGCTTCAGTTTTCTAAGATTTACTCTACTTACTGCACTTCATTCATACTTGAAACTGACGGCAGGAAAATCAGTCTTTCTAGTTGATCCTGGTGAGTTTCTAACTGACCTCAGGTTCTCGGCCTTCTGAAGTCATTCAGTACTACACTTGAAACGTACAGGCCACATAAACTGTACGCATCATTGCTTATGGCACCCAACAGTAGTTTTTACATTATGTTCTACAGAGACACTCAGATTTCTCATAGAAAACGTAACAGCTGATTGCTCAGCAAAATTACTTTAAACATTTATTGCATCTTGTTCTAAGGAAGCCAAGAAAACAGATCTTAAATTCTCCTGCCATTTCATGTTGTAATCAAATCCAGATCAATCTAATAACATCACACAAGCAGGTGCACTCGAGACTACCAGAGTTAAGTCACTAGAATTAAGTCATTCACAGTACTCAACCTCCCAATAGCTCCCTCAGACATTTCTGAAGCTACAGAAGCAGCATGAAGATACTATGTCAAAAACAACAGTCAAAAGTAGATAGAATTGAAGCAAGAACTGTAACAGAATGAAGAAAAAAGTAAACCATCCAATTAATCAAATTCAATATACAAGAGATTCAGTTTTGTGATTTAAAAGAAACTGAGCATTCAATTTTTCTGGACTCTTTGCTCCAATATGGAAAAATGGTAATAAATACATCAAAGAGCCATATGAGAAATGATAAAGCCACCTAAGTATGAAAAACCCTTCAAAGCATAATCTGGTTTTCAACATGACAATGAATTGTAGAAATGAAATCCATCCAGATAAATGGGAGCCATTACTACATGCACCATTTACTACTACTTTATTTTCCAGAAAACTGTTGCATAAACTTCTTTGATCCTCCAGCTGATTATTTACTCAGTGGAATAAAATAAAAGCATTAAAGATAAATAGGATTTTTTCACAGAAATCACATAAAACCCCTTACTGTCAGGCAGAATTACAAATAAAACCTGTTCTTAAAGAAAATCTCACTATAAAAGAAGGCAGGCAAATAAAAACATGGAGGTAGTTTTAAGTGGTTTCAAATGGAGCTACATTGGCCCCACAACAACCAACACACTGAATTTCCAGGAGGTACCAGCAAAACACTGTGTTCTAAAATATTTAATTTACAATTGTGAAAAAATATTTACACTAGGAAATTACCACCTAAAATAATATTCACTATGCAGCAAAAACAAGAGAGCTTCTTATGCCCACAATTAGCAAATAAATTGAGTCAAATTGTAATTTTGAAGTTAATAATGATTTAGTTATTAAATAAGTAAATGTCAGTTAATCCTTAAGTACATGCTTACCCTTTGAAACACAAATAGCCCCACTGAATTAATAACTGGTCACAGGCATCTTCAGCATCACCCTGAAGCAATAGCTACAGCACCCATGCGTGCAGCTGAGTAACACTGTAATCCATTCTACTGCAAAACTTCCTGGCCACTTAGCAGTTTTACAAGTTGAGGACAGAATTTTTATTTGTAGACTGCGTGAGTAAAAAATCTCCCTCTCTCCTGACCAGAGATTATTTGGCACGTGAACAGCAATATCTCATTCTCATACTCCAGGGAGTTTTAACCTGCCTCTAGCTAAAAGCTATACAATCTTCAGATTGCAGCAGAGTGTAAAAATCACTCTAATTAAATCAAGTAAGAACTGGTTTGACTAGTGTTACTGATCCCCCAAGTAATTAAAATCAGTTAAGAAAAGTTAGAGGTTGGTACTTAGCTATACTTAAACTTGTGCTAATTTTTTTAAGCAAGTTTTGCAATTGAACAACTATAAACCAAACTTAAAGTAAGCAACAAGAGGAACCTGGACTTTTCTAAGAATAAACTACCATATAATAGAGTTTCAGGGCACTTTTTTTTTTTTTAATAAAAGTTCTCCTGGCTTTGCATTTCTTCTAAGACGTAGTGACTGTATCTTAGGGCATGCCAAATTTCATTGCAAACCAGTTGAAGCCTGAGCTAAGGCAGCTGCATTTCTGATATATGTGAACAGAATCTAGTTTGTACTGTCACATATACTTACACCTATCTACATCACTTCTGTGCTGTATGATCTACCTTTTACACTGCTGTGCTCCTGTTGTTGCACCCTGGAGGCCTTTCAGGGCCCAGCTGCGTTATCCTGGAACAAACCTTTTAGAGGAGACTGACAGCATAGCAGGTTTCTTTCCCATCCTGACAAAGTTAAAGCAAAGCAATGACAATACTCTGTGTGTTGATAAGCTCCATATGCACACCATGCAAATCTAAGAGAAGGCAGCACAACAGCATGAGACATTAGGATATAATTGCCAAGCCCATGTTGTCAAAAAATGGTGCCCTAAAGCCTCCAAACACCAGGTGGGATGGGAAGCGGTGGAAAGTGAGTGATTTCTCACATAGAGCAGATAATTCCCAGCACTGTGCACAAAGTCTGATTGGTTTCCTGTCAGAATAGCCCGGTCTCTGAGTCTTTTGATCACTTTCCTCTGGCCCTTCACAGTTGCTCTGATTAGAGATTGATCCCCATGCTGCTCTTTGATCAGCAGCTCCAGCAGTCTGCAGGTGCCATATATCATCACATTAACAGGCCACAGCAGTATTAATCTGCCCCTTTTAAATTTGTTAGTGCACTGGATATTCTACCCATTCGCGGAGCACTTGCAGAGGTCTCTGAAACTTTGCTTTCTATTATAAAATATGACATAGAATACTTTTATCTGGGGAGTCCCAAGTTCAAAGTTGAGAGAATTGAATTAGCCTTGAATCTGCGTTTCTGCTTTATTTCATTACAGTTCAGAGAGTTTTGAGAGCTCCCAGCTTGGCCTTTTGTGTTGGTTTGTGCCCAGGGAGAAAGCTTGCTCTAGCTGACAAGCTAAGTACTAAATTTTTCAAACACACCCCCGTGCCCCCCTCCCCCCCATACATTAAACACCAGGGTTTCCATGAATGTATGCTAACAGCCTTAATTTTAGATATTCTACAGTAAGTGTGGTTTCATGCAGTATATAACGTTACAGTTTGTAAAGTATTCTTTAAAATGACTTCATAATAGCAGATCAAGAGGAAAGGCGCTTAAAAATCTGAATAATGTAAATCATATGGAGTTCAGAGGCTAAGCAAATTACACACCCCGAAGCTGCCCTTGCTGTATGAAAGGAGTCTTTCTCCAGCTCTGCACAGCCCCAGCCCAGGGGAACTTGCATTTGAGAGTTTTCTAAACATTTCAGGTACACTTGAAAGTTGAAAGTAATTCTCATTTCCTATGCAGGATTAGCTCGTTTCCAGCCCGCACAAAATACCACTCATTCACGCACAGACACAAAAACCCACCCCCCCGAAAGCGAAGCATTTAGGGTACAAAGGTGCACGGGTCGTTGTTGGGTTTGGGTTGTTTGTTTGTTTCAGCAGGGCGAGGGGGTGGAGGGGAACGGGACACATTTGGCACCTCGGTACCGCAGAAGAGGGAGGCGCCGGGCTCCCCCCGCGGCCGCCGAAGCGCTGCCCTTTTACCCGGAGCCGGCGGGCAGAGCCCCGCTGCCCCCGCGCCCTCCACCCGCGGGACCGCGCTCCCTCGGCGGCGCGGGGCTGCCCGCGGGCGGGCGGAGAGGAGAGGAGACGGGAGGAGAGCAGGCAAGAGGAGAGCCCCGCTCCGCTCCGCGCCGCCCGGGCGCCCGCCCCCGCCCTGCCCCGGGCTGCGCGGCGGCGGGCGCTGCGGCTCCGCTCCTTACCGTTCTGCTCCTTGGCGCCGGAGAAGGCGAACTTGCTGCTGAGATCCGACTCGGCGACGGCCCCCTGCCTCCGGCCGGCCAGGGCAGATGTCAGCAGGAGCAGCCCGAGGAGGAGCATTGGGCCGGCGGGGCGAGGGGCTCCGGCACAGCAGGCACTGGCGGCGCGGCACCGAGGCCCGGGCGTCTCTCAGCAGCGCCCGGCGCGGGCTGCGCCGCTGGGGAGAAGGCAGCACTGAGCCTGCTCTGGCAGCGGAGAATTGCAGGGTAGTTTCCACATAATCCCATCCAAAACTTTTTGCTAGAGCCCTTTTCTGTGTCTCCAGGTTTTGTTTTCCTTTGGCTTTTTTTTTCCCTCTCTCTCTCTCTCTCTTAAAAAGAGAAAAAAAAAAAAAAAAAGGATCAAAGGAAAATCTGGACCCAGACCAGCTTCCCAAGGACTAAACAATCTGTGGCCGTGGCGGGAGGGGGTCGGCGGAGCCGGGGCTGGTGCGGGGCCGCTGCCGCCGCCGCGGAGGAGCGCGCACCTGTCAGCCGGCAGCAGCGGCGCGGGGGCGGGCGGGGGGCGGGCAGCCCGCTCTCGCACACCAGCACTCTCCTCGCCCGCAACTCGGCGGCCGCGCTGCCAGCTCGGGCCGTGTCTGCCGGCTCCCCCCTCTCTCCCTCCCTCCTACGCCCGCCGTCCCATCACGGCGAGGGCGGCACCTGGCGCGGCCGTTTACGCCCCGGGAAGTTGTCGGTGGGAAGAAGGAGGCGAGCGGCGCGGCCCCCGCTGCTGCCCCCTCTCTTGCGGCCGAGTGGCGGCGCAACAGGTACTGGGGAGAGAACCGGGGGGATCTCCCCCCAGCCCCGCCTGCTTCTCGAAGGGGGCTCCATCCGCCGTCCCCCTTCCCACAAGGAGGAACCGAGGTCACCGCGGTCCGGAGTCAGTTTGTGTGTTTGGTAATTAGGGCGAGGTGCTGAGTTACCGGTATTTGTTTACTGGTTTGTTATTATGGTAATTGGGTTTGTGCTTGAAAACTTGATGCTTGGTTAAACATTTCATCTAAAGGATGGTAGTGGGGACTAAAACACTTAGGGGACGTTTTCAAAAGTCTCTGAATACTTTTTTTTTTCTTTGTTTGTTTGTTTGGGTTTGTTTGTTTTGCGTTTTTTATACTAGAAGTTGTTTTGGTTACCCTGAACTGAGACAGTTACATAAGCAGATGGAAACACAGGTTCAACTCTTTGTGACTGTCCCTGGCTTGTTGCAATGCCGTGTGGTACTTGGTGAGATGATATCCATCTATAAAGCAGACAGGATTGGGTTCCTTTTTGCTGTTTCACCAGAAAGCAGAACTGAGATTATGTCAAGGACTATTCTGCTATTAATGCTGAGGAGGACTAAAAGGACTGATGATGTTCAGCACCCATATAGATCTTTGCTAGAAATGGCATTTCTAGTTTGCTAGAGGACTTGAACTCTGGCTGTGTGGTGGATCTGGGTAACAAGACCGAACACTAACTGGATACCAGGAGGGCAAAAGAAGCAGTTAGGACAAATCTTTGTCTTGACTGAGAGGTTTTGGGAGGGTTTCTTAAATTTTTTACTTCAGCCCCCATAGTTATAAGGTAGTTTTGGGGATGGAGAGAAGACCTATACAGCCATATATATTTTTGGGGGGCCTATATAGCCATGATATGTGCAATCACACAAGAGAGAAACTGAGTCTGCATTGCCAGAGTCTCAAGCACACACTGCATAAATTTCTTATCCTTTGATCCAGCTCTTTCCATTATATAACTGAGCTGTTTCTTCGCCTCAGCCAAAGTTACCCTTGAGACAGTGATAAACAACCCCTCTGCTCCTAGTAAGTGACACATTTCCAGTAGCAACTGAAAGCTGTCCAGCCAAGTTGGGCTGTCTTCTGAAAAGCAGACTTGGAGCATACCGTAAATAGCAACCCTTCACTTACGGAGCATGAAGACAGAAATGTACTGCACAAAGCAGACTATGTAGTTACTTTTATTATTGTTATCCTTACAAATTTTTTTGGCTTCACTGTTGTTATTTTTAAATGGAAATAAAAATAACATGTACAACTTTCCAGGTCTCCTACCCTGATGATTACATGCAGTGTTTTTTTAATCAAATAAATGAAGTATTACACTGTAGCTTAACCTTCATTGCCTGAGGATTTAGTGGAATTCTTTGTATTTTGGAGTACTGATGGCAAGTTCACTCTGAAAAACATGGACCTAATGTCTTACACTGTGTACATGAAAAATAAACCATCCATTGAAACATCTAGGCTGCATCAGACCAGGGTTTCATCTGGAGGTGCTGGAGCATGTCCAGAGAAGGGCAAGGGGGCTGGTGAAGGGTCTGGAGCCCAAGTCTTATGAGGAGAGGCTGAGAGATCTAGGGTTGTTTAGCCTGGAGAAAAGGAGGCTCAGGGGAGAGACCCTGTTGCTCTCTTCAGCTGCCTGAAAGGAGGCTGTAGCAAGGTAGGGGTTGGTCTCTTCTCCCAAGTAACAAGCGACATGACAAGAGGAAACAGCATCAAGTTAGGTCAGGGGAGGTTCAGATTGGATGTTAGGGAAAACCCCTTCATGGGAAAGGTTGTGAAGCATTGGAATAAGCTGCCTGAGGACGTGGTGCTCATGATTCCTGGAGGTGTTTAAAAGATATGTAAATATGTCACGTAAGAACATGGTTTAGTGGTGTACTTGGCAGTGCTGGGGTTGTGGCTGTACTTGGTCATTGTGGTATTTTCCAACCTAAACGATTCTATGAGTCTATGATTCTTGGAAAAGTCTGGCTCAGACTTTTCAAAGGAAAATGCAAGAACCCGCATAGTGGCTGAATATGGAATAACACTGCCTAGGGAGGAAGCTTCCATTCTAAACCTCCTATAATTAAAGATCAGGGTATAATTTCGATCATTAAGGCTTTACTTCTTTAAAAAATGCTTTTGTTGCAAATTCCACCCAAAATATCGTGCAGCAATCTCTATCCTTAAAAATATCCAATCTTCTCTGAAATTCATGCTAAGCATTTATACCAGCTATCTATATTTATTTTTAGTGTCACTGCTCTCCAGTTTCCTCAGATATATGTATGTGCTTGGGTTATGAAAATAAATCATTTATATTTGCCTTCTTTACCCTGTCTATCTTCTGTGTTACAGCCATATCTCGTCCTTTCCCAGCTAGGCATTTTTACTGTGGCTTGCACCTGAACACCTCTATACTTCTGAGGCTTCTCCAGTGCCATCTGCTTTTGTCGTGTTTTATTTGGGGTGGGACAAACCGAACATGACACTCCATGTGAAGGCCTAATCTAACATTATATAGTGAATGAAGATAGAATGGTTCATTGCATATAGTATCTCTTGTTCATGCCTTTAACTTTTTATATGATCTACTCATGTAATAACCCACAGAAGTATTGGCATTAAAAAAGTAAATGGCTAGATAATTAGGACAAACTAATGTGTATGTTGTTCAGATAACTCCTGCCAGTGCATAGTGCATTGCCTATACTGAATTTCACTGGGGACCACGATGACAATGCAGCTAAGAGTTCTGGTGACTCAATGCCCAGTACAAATTTCTCTGGATATCATTCTTTCCTACATACATTATAAATATTTTTAACTGCATAGAGCTTTATGTTCCTAAGTTTTCTCCATGATTAGAATTGCACTTCAGTTTTTGTCTTTTTTATCAGTCACCTCACCATAACTCATCTCAGTTATTTAGTTTACACTCTGTAGTCTTTCAAAGACTTTTTTTTCCCAAAGGTTGTGTAATGTAGTCTATAAAGTGCATATCAAGTATTTTTCAACTTAAATATTGCAACAGATGTTTCTCTGTAAATTGGGATATTCAAATAGTCTGAGATGCAGACTTTGTTCTGTAGAATAGCCATACTAATTTGACATATTTTCAGATTGTTTTATGACTCTGTTTTTTATCATCCTCATTTAGAACTATTTTTGAAGGAGTATTTCTTTTACTTGAATAAAATTTGAACTATCTGGATTATCCCACAGGAATTTATTGTATTGAGACACAAGAGAAGGCAACAGAAATTTAGCCTGTTAGGATATCAGACTTACTGTGATGCTGTATAGCCTTTGTACTCTTGAACTATAAATATCCTTGAAATGAAAAGGCTTTCTCTATGATTATTATTAACTGAAAGAGTTACCATTAAAATACACATTCATCACACAATCTTCAAAACCTTCACTTACATCAGCAAATAGAATTCCCCAAATTGTTTGACACCAAAGTCAAAATAATATGGTCACAGAGCCAACAGAGGTGGATGGTAACATGTGCCCCACACCTTGTCCCTTCACCACTTTGCAACAAGAAAGGTTCCCCATTACTTTTGGAAGTGGGCTGGAACTGGCAAGGTGCATAGATGTTCACAGACTGTCCTTTATGGTTTGAGCTGATGCCAAGAGATATGGATGGATTTCAGGGAGCTCTAAATATCCCAAGCAATATCTGTGATGAACTGTACTATTTCCTTTTCCTATATGCCCTTTCAGAAAGACTTTTTTCCCCTCCAAAAGGTTTGCAATGACATAAGCATTTCTCTCCTGAGAAGGAACAGGGTGAGGAATACAGTGTTTGGGGGGAAAATAGCAAAATGCTGAGATATAAACCCATTTTTAGGCATGATGTACAAACACAGGAAAATGCTTCTGGAGGCATGTACCTCTGGAAATGCAGTTACTTTTATCAAATTCCTGTCTCAAAAAGTTAGAGCTAGACATTTACATACCTTTGCAAGGCTATGACCCACTGTTCGGAAAAGGAGACTGATTGATTCCCTTTTCTCTCCAAAGCTTGTTTCACTTCTCAATAGGGAAAAAATGAATTAATACATACGTACTTTTATATTCCCATATATTCCAAATGTACCTGTATAATCCTTTTAAGATGCTGCTAAAGGCAAAACAGTATTTTGCAAAACTTAATTTAGAACTAATAAATATCTTCTCATCCAGCCACACAGGCAAGTGTCCTCTTTTGTGCAAAGTGCTCCTGATTTCCGTGTAGTTACACATTAATTAGTTGCTGGTATAAAAGGACTGAGCTTTAAATGCTTATGTTCACATTATGGAATTATTTTTAATTATTAAATTAGTTATTAAATGTTATGTTTTATTAATTTTTTTAATGGATGAGTGATAAATATGAAAATGGAAATTGCATTACAAACACTGATTGCCTTTTAGAAAAGCAATAATAAAATGTTCTGCTCTCATGATCACAGAGCAATTAGAAAAGAGGCATTTGTACAAATAAACATGACTTGTAATCTTACTCATGTGAGGTGCAAAGGCTGCGTATGGAATTGAATACGTGCTCCCGTAAGTAAGGTAACAATAAATTCTAGTGTTTCAGTCTTATTGTCCATTCCTACTGAATTTGTGCATGAAATGAAGACTTGTTGTCCCATTTCCATGCTACATTCGAAAACTAAGAAAAATGTGAAGTCCAAAGAGGCTTCAAATATGTTGAAGCTTGTATGATGTGGACTGCTCAGACATGAACAGAGGAGAAGGAACTCCAAACACTTTGGTCACTTGAATTGCACCTCTAGATAAAAGGTGCCATTTCTATTTTGCAAATCCTAAACTGAGACTTAGGTCTTAAAAATACACCTTAAAAAAAACTTCTAAGCATATCAGTGTTGTTCTGCTCAATGGTGCATAGCTTAATCATTTTTCAAGATGACTCAAACATTTGAGATCAAAGTCCTTTCTGTACTTTTGTGTGATTTCCACTTATAAGCATTGTTTTAGAGCAGTCACATATAAGAATTCAAGTGATTTAATCAATTACATACACAAATATAGTCCAAGTTACAGTGCAACTTTGCTTTACATAGGCTGTGGGAGCTACACCAGGGGACAAGGAAGGAGGCCCACTAGAGGTCTCCCAAACTGTGTGAAAGAACACTACCCACTTCTGGCACCTGCTAGCTCATTTGGGTCTTGATGGGCTTCCAAAGTCAGCATGTAAGATGTGGGATGTGGAGGTCACTTATGCCTCGTAGTGTGTTTGCTGAACTTCAACAGGGACTACACCCAGGCCTGGAAGGGCAGCACTTGCCAGTCTGAAAGTCAGCGTTTCCGCATGGGATATGTAGGAGTGTTCTGGGTGCGAAGGTCTCTCTCTCAAAGCTTTCGCTTTCTTCTGCATGCTTTCAGAGTAGAATCTCCTGTCATTTTACACCCCCATTCAGACACACCTCAGTATAAAAATGCCTTGTGCTCTTAGGCACACACTTGAGCAAGTGCATAAGGACTTGAGTAAGTGCCCAGACAACAGGCTTTCTCAGGTACTCGTGAATGTTTACCTATCATGACTACGTGTGTGATGACTTTGGTTATTCATGTCAGAAGTACGCTTTCCAGCTCCTTTTTAATCAGTTGACATCCCTTATTGATCACTAGCATCTTTGGTTCGATCAACATGCATGAAATCCTGTCATGATCACAACTGAAGATGGCATGTGTCTGTGTCAGCTCTAAAAAACTATGGAATTCTGGATAACTATTGGTCTTCCTGCCTGTCTTCCTTTCACTGAGCATTGCAAGATGCATATCCATATATGCAATCAGAATACAAATTCTGGTTTGTATTTCTAAGCATTACTAACCACTGCTGTTTGAAAAAATAGTATGTGTCATGTAGTTATAAAGTTGCAACCTCTATACCCAGATTCAGTAAAATTAAGGGTAAACTATATCCAAAACACCTATAGATATAAACAGATTATTTCAAACACTGATAAAACCCACTTATAACATTACAAGATTTTTTTTCATACTGAAATAATTCTAAACTATTTATATATGAATATTTAATGGCTTTGAAACTGCTCTTCAGAGAAATGAAACTCAGCTGAGAGTATTTATGGCACAGCAGCATAATTTTGCTACCAATATTTGCAATTTACCTAGAACTTAACAGCCTGAATGCAGATTGTCTATCAAATAGTGATACTAAGATCTGTCACATTTATTTGAATGGAATATTTATATCTATTGAGTTTGAAGCAGAAAAAGATCATGTCTTGATTTACTTTATGTTGTAAGCGTTTTATGTTTATGTTATTTAGAATAGTATTGATACTAAGAATTTTGGTTGTTGAACATGTTTAATTGAACCAGATTTTTTTGTATAGCTGTCGCACTTCAGCTTTAGTCTTCTGGTACTTCAGTCCACACAGAGCAGGAGTAATGCTGAGACAATTACATAGCTATGAGCTTTCATTTAAGTACAAATTCAGCAGAAGAGAACAGGAATTGTATTGACGATATCAGCTTCCAAACAGCATTGTTTAAAGGCTAAACTCAAATTACAGTTTAATTGGTTAATGAGATCCGTCTAAGAAGATGTGGCAAACAAGTCCATAGGTTACAGAACATCAGGAATCTAACAGGAATAGAGGATTAACTGAAGAGCAGGAACAACCACCCAGGAATGATGAGGCACTGGAGCAAAATTTCTACTACATATGGAGTGTTTGTCCTCCCTAACCCTGTCTCGGTACTTTACATTTCTTCTCATTTGTCCTTTTCCTGTCTCTTCCCTAGTCTTCCTCTCTTTCACCTCCTCCCTTTCATCCTTCTCAATTAATTAGTTACTACTTCTGTTGTGCTCATTATTTAATTAAAGTCTTGTCCTCCTAGTCTTATGTCTCCGCACTTGATTTGAGTACTATCTTTCCTAGTCCACCTCCTTGCCTTCATAACTGGTCCACTGATATTCCCTAGCACTGAGATTTCCTCTTTGTAGTTTGCCCTGTTTTATTTCCTGTCAATCTCCAGGCCAGATTTGCTTACCACAGCAAACCCTTTTCTCCCCATTTTCATCTCACAGAATGACTTTTCCACACCTTTACTCAGGCCTTCATTGCATTGATTAGTTCAACATAGGCTAGTGGAGTGAATCAGTTGGTGCTGCAGACCCAGCACCCACATCATGGATATGTTGGAGAAGATCTTTCAGTATGCTTCCGTAAGAAAGTTCTAATTCTGCAAGACAGCTATGAGATGATAATCGTTGGTAAAAGTTTCAAAAGGTGTCTTTCTTATCAAAACTAAACTCCAGTGTAAACATACGTGCTATTTTGTCTGCCCCGACTGTGATGACACTTTTCCCAGATCTCTCTTATTTTAACTTACAGTACATACATCTCCTTATTGGTGGAGTATCTCTGCCTCTGAATAGCTTCCCTGTTCCACATTGCACAGAGTCAACCAGAGAGAACGTGTTGTAACATTTCACCTGAATCTAGGCTTGGCATCATCTACAGAAGCACACCAGAGTTCTATTTAGGCCATTTGGAGCTTTTCCAGAGAAGAGATGAAGAGCTTCCAAGGAACTGATCTGTAATATTTAAGAATGTACAGATCAGATGCAAAGTTTAATTTTCCAAGTTTCTTAAAACTGATTAATTTACGTAAAAAAAAAGAGGCATCAGGCACATGTTCAAAGTAGTTGATATCACTTCCTAAAACATGAACTCATCAGAAATTTTTTTAAAAGCTTTAACATGGGAGACATACAAAATCAGAAACACTGAGTTTCTCATCAGTTGCTTCATTCACAGAACTATCTAAGTTATTTTGGCAGAAATAAAGTTCAAAATGGAACATGAAGGCTTTCATCCCATGTGTTTTTCCAAAGTCAGAAATAGTAAGTCTTTTAAAATATCAGGTCACTTTAGTAAACAGCAACAGTCCTTATATTTTCAGAACTTTAAAGAAGATCTCATTTAACTCCTCCATTCATTCATATGTTTTAAAAGCAGATATAGATTCTATAGGATTTTTTTCCCATAAGATAGATTGTTATTGCTACGGACTGAGCAGCTTAATTCTACCAAACTTTTTTCTACCCCTTCCAACATAAATATAGGTAGAATTTCTGCATATTTTAAATATACTAGAAAAATCTCAGATATTGAAGCGCACTTAAATTTTTACTTAAGTACACTGGAAAAGAACATAGAGTAAAGCCTACTTTAGTATTAATGTTTCAAATCATACATTAGTTTTTGTATCTGGAAATCCAAGTAATGCTGCAGCAACTGGACTGCCAGCTGGACAAGAGTATGAAGAATATACGAATGATGCATTATTCATATCAATAAATTCTCATTGTTATTTCCTTGCCAATTCACTGAATGGAAATACACTACAAAGGAAAATAATTTTAAAGCTTTTTGCAGTAATTTTTTAAAGCTATCCCACGACTAACCACTGAAGTTCATGTCATCCAGTTAAGAATGCACAATGTTCCAGAGTATTGCCAACATTTTTCTTTATTGATGAAACACTAGCATCAGTCTCTCATTCCCACAGCACCATAAAAAAATAAGAACTTCAGCTTCACAGCCATGTGGATCACAGATCATCCCATAAAATATGTTCAGGTTGACAGTAGGTCTTTGAACTACTTATTTCATATCATGTTTCTAATACTGTTGTATGCTATGCGCTGTCACAATCCATTTTGAAAAGAATACCACTCCATTAATGTTCAAATTTATAAAAAAAAAATACTGTTTTCTCCTTAGACTATAATCTATGTCTAGTTAGGTATTTAGAGTGGATTTGTAGACATAGAGTGATGCTGTCATTCCCTAGTGCTCCTTCAGCATGCTGGTTACTGTCAATAGCCCAAAGTGTAACATTTAACAGGAGCTGAAGGAACTGAAGATGCTGAGGTTGTCGGCATTTTTTGGGTAGAACTCAGTACCTCACAGCATCATGCCTCCCCTCAGAATGCTTATCAGCAATGCCCAGAATGAATGGTGTGAATAGGGGTGGACCTGAAGAAGCTCTTAATCAATGCAAAATATGAATGTTATTACAAGGACATATTTTGAAAGTGTAAACCAGTTTTGAGATGGTAGTTCTTAATTTACACAAGGGCTCCTGATCTAAATGGATTTGTAGGACCAGATTCCTAGTCCTGCCCACTACACTATTGGATGAGAGCCTAAAAACTCTTCTGCACGAGGAGTCCTATCACACACATAGAAAGAGTAAGCCTGTTCATGCCTGAATAAAGCAAGTATGACTTGATCCTTTGTAGCTCAACACATTTCTGCTCAATCCTGTGAACCACTGAACTGAGTAATGTTAATTCCATTATATTCATTAAAAAATCAAAAACAAAGCTAAGAAAGAGTGCTCAGTCCTTCATGTAATTGGAAATTAATGAGAAAGATAGTTCAATAGTGGGTTCCCTGCATTCAGTTCAGCTGTCCTGTTTACAGCCTGATGAATGCATTTTGATCTTTTTTTGATGCAGGAAATAATGAAAGCTCTATTTTCAGTGCCACACCTGGTCATGACCAGCTAAGTCATACTAAAGCAGAATGATCACTGAGAGGGGGTAAAGCTACAGAAGCTGAGTTATTACCTTTTTGGTTGTCCAGTTTGTATTCCCCTCCTCAGTTTTCAAGACTCTGGCATTTCTATTTGTTTCCACCCATTTTATTATTAATTGCTTGTGTACTTATTGTTACCTACAAAAATATTTTGTCACATAAAATTAGTTGTTATGGCTGTATATTTCAAGCAGAAAAATTTTGTGTACAAAAAGTTTTAAAAAGTGATTATAGTAATAGCTTTCTTGTGCCTGTTGTGTATCTTATGAAAGCAGAAGGAATTTTACTTTGGCAAAGACAGCAGATGATTGCCAATAGACTGTCCTTTTTTATTCTGTTGTAATGCAGCAGAATTCTGCTTATGGAAAGATAAATTAGTGCTGGTTTTGTAGTGGAGGCTAGTTATTATTTTACGGGCATTGTAAATCTCTTCTACCAAATTTATAGTCATGGACCATATTTATTCTTCCAGCAATTTCCAGAAAAGCTGTTTGTGAGGATAATTCAATCAAACTGGGACTACTCTAGCCACTGAAAGGTGATCATTCAGTCACCATGCCCCGTCACCCCACAAACTATGGGCTGTCAAATATCCTTGTACTCACAAATACTAAGTTATTGTAAATGTGCTATTAACATCCACAGTTTTAGTTAAGAGTAGTATATGGCTTTAGGTAACTTAAAGAAATTAATGCTAATTGAATAGATGAGAAGAATGTTATTCATTGCACAGACTAATTCAAAACTGCTAATGCAGTTATCAGATGGAAGTCAGATTTGTTGTATCAGTTAATTCCTATATGAATATTATGGTATTGAGAATAGCTGCTACATGTTGAGACAGTGGAAAACTCTAAATGCTTTTTGCAAATCTGTTCCAGTTCTTTTTCTAAAGTTGTTAGCTTTGATTTGTAGTTCTTTATCTTATACTGAGTGAATTTTTTTCATGCAGGACCAAGTGCATTTATAGCTTAGGGCAATATTATGAGTTATTTTAGGTAAATCTGCCCATAGAACAATGTTTACAGCTGCTAAATAATACCATTTTGGTTCTCAAGGTTATTAAATCAGGTTCTAACTTGCAAGGACACTATGCAAGGAAAATAAGCAATATAATAAACTATATAATATTTTGGAAATTAATGAGTTTAAGAATCTGTCAAGTATTCAGTGTATAAAATAAACATTCATGCCTCACTTTGCAGATGTGAACTTGTTCATTTTAATGTATAGCAGATTACAACATCCATAAGGAAAAAAGAAAAAAAAACCCAAAGCCTTCCAGCAACACATTCCCTTTTCTGTAGTCACTCATCACTCATCTCTGGTATATCAGGGACAGAAAGCAAAGAGAGTAAAGTATAAGAATCATCAAGTGACATCTGACATTTATTCACTTGGAACTGCTGAAACAGCTACAAAAAAATGAAAGCAGAATGGAAAATTTCACTACAGAGCAATCACTACGGGGATTAAGCAAAGTCTAACTGATTTGCATGCAAAGTTGTGCTAGCATGATCATGCTACTTTTTGAATGTCAGCTTGTGTATTTTTGCAGTGCTGCATTCTGCCTTCAGGAGGTATCAGTCCTCTCAAATAGCTAGAGTTTTTTCATCTGGCCCAGCTCAGCTTAAATCCAGCCTAATCTTGTTCGTCCCCATGGTTTGCCTGGATCCTCAGTTTGACAGCACCATTGTGGGGCAGTCCACAGGCCCCCCTGGTACGTGGAGCACTGTGTGGGCAGGTGACAGCTTATCAGCAACCAACTTAACCAACACAGGATTTTGAAGCATTATGCTAAGACATTATCTAAAATTCTGGGCAAAATAGACTTAGGTCAACTTGGTACTTTGCTTGAGATGGAAACCATTCCTGCACTGAGAGCGCTGTGCTCATACGATGTATCTGTTAATTTGTGTAGCTGGCTTTTTTGGCTCTAGTTTAGGCTTTCCTACACAATGCTCTGTTAATGGGATTTTAGAATCATACATTTTATCCTTTTGATCGTAAGTTTACCATCATCCAAGTTATGCTTCAGAATACTTATATTCCAGCCTACTAAATTCTCCTGATATTCACACCAGCTGAAAAATAAATGCTTCTGCAGGTATGGAAAAGTGTGTTAGTACAGCATCTCCAAAGAAGACCATATACTTTCTATTTCCAAATTAACTGAGGAGACTGGTAAGCAGCAGCTACTAAAAGTAACCATCTAACTCTTACTGACTTGTGCCCAACCCAAGAAACCTGTCTCAAGGGAATTTCAAGAGCTGTGTTGATTTTGCTTAAGGCTGGACTAATAGAGGAGATTTATAAAACTGGAATAAGCAAGTGGTTATAGTTCCACCTAGATGGGAGTGGGATATAACATAATCATTGCCACATCATGGCCTGTGGCAAATTAAATTCTGAAGTTTTCTGTAGATCTCCAGTTCCTTAAAAAGGGGGATTAGAATGATCCATGTCAGAAAAGATGTGTTAGCTTGACTTTGATAAATTAATAGAGAACTATGGGTGATTATATTTTTATCCATTAATTGAAATCATTCAACACTGTTTATGGCAGAAAGGATTTGATGTCTTTTTTTTTTTTTTTTTAATTGAGAATACACACTTTGTTGCTAAAAGTAATAGTGTTGATAGTGTTGATGTAAAATGCCTCATAGAAATTCGAGTGTATGATGTGGTACAACATAACATCTTGATTAAAAGACTGGAATGTAAAATCAAGAAGAAATGGAAGAAAGACTGTTTGGAGCCCTAGGGGCTGAAGGCAAGAACAGTATCTCAGAATAAGTTCTCAGCTTCATGATTCAGCAGATGTGTAAGAACTCAGAAGAGCAATGCTACGTGATGCCGTTTAAAACCTGACCCTTGAAAGGCAAGGTGAGGAACACTACTGAAAACATAGAATTGATTTATTTACAACTGTGAAATGAGAACAGGACGTGTCCCAGTGCACATTTACAAACAGAACATAATATGAACATGCAGTGAGTAAGGCTCATATCCAACCAGCTGGCAAATTTCAATTAACTGGAATCACATTATTTCTCTGAATTAGGATAATATTAAAATGCATTGGTTATTTGTAATTTAGGAGAGTGAGGCTTCCTACTGAAGGTCTACTCGTGAAAAGAGTGCCCAAAGGGCCATCTGCCTCACCAGTAGGTAGAAGGTTTACTTTGATGAACCACTTCTGTTACTCTACACACTCAGTGAAATCTTTCAGACGTGACTTTGACTCTATTGACTGACTCTGGTGCTGTGGATCTTGCTGGCTTGGACTCAAAGAGTGAGTGGACAATTAAAAAAATGGGTGTCCCCCATATTTTTCAAAATACCTAGAGGCCTTTTAGTCCAGTATACAGATTTGAACCCAACCCTCAAAAGCACCTTCATGAGAAAAAACACTCCGTTGCCAAAAAAGCACCTTGCCTACTGGGTAAACCTATGTAGCAGGAGGCATAGATCAGAACCCAGAGAGGCTGAGAAGCGTGGTGAGCCTGGATCTCCATGTAGTGTATGGTAGCAGTAATCACTGAGGTAATGAGTAGAAAGTAGAGGCTTCCATCTATCATTTAAATGTGTGTGCTGTTAACCACAGAGATTCTAGGCCCTAAGAAGACTTTGTTTTTATTTTCAGCTATAAACACACCTATATGACAATCTATGTACAGGCAGAGAAGAAATCTTCTGTGACTCTGTGGATTTACTTCCTAGCCATCTATGGCAGTTTATTTCCCAGAACATGCACTGTTGAGAATCCAAATTTTATGTAGCAGTTCTTTTCATGTATCGTGCAAAGGAGCCTTTGCACATAACTCCATGTGTGCTGGTTTTGGCTAGGGTAGAGTTGAATTTCTTCACAGGGGCTGTGTTTTGGATTTGTGCTGAACACAGGCTGATAACATAGAGATGTTTTTGTTATTGTTGAGCAGGGCTTGCACAGAGCCAAGGCCTTTTCTGCTTTTGATGCTTCCATGCTGGCGAGGAAGTTGGGTGTGCATGGGAGGTTGGGAGGGGACACAGCCAGGACAGGTGATCCAAACTGACCAAAGGGACATTCCAGACCAAATGGCATCATGCTCAGTATATAAAGCTGGGGAAGATGAAGGAGGGCGAGATTTGGAGTGATGACATTCATCTTCCCAAGTCAGTGTCACACGGGATGGGGCCCTGCTGTCCTGGAGACAGCTGAACACCTGCCCGTGGGAAGCAGTGAATTAATTCCTAGTTTTGCTCTGTTTGTGTCCACGACTTTTGCTTTCCCTATTAAACTGTCTCAATATCTTAAACCATGAGTTCTCTTGCTTTTGCCCTTCCAATTCTCTCCCCAGTCCCATTGGTAGGAGAGTGAGCAAGAGGCTGTGTGGGACTTGGTGGCCGGCTGGGATTAAACCACAACACTGAGTTGTAAGGACCACCAGAGGACAGAACATTTAAAGAAGGTGCTTCAATAGTCAATTCTGTTATGAATCTTCTAAAAATAGTGCTTTCTTTGATTACCAGGTCATTTTAAGTTACATCACAATGTGACCATGGAGATTAGACATCATGTACTTATTAAAGCTGACATCTGAAGGCTTTTCCAAAAATAACTTCTCCCTTTGTAGAGAGGATTTCTCAATCACCTTAATCTTTTGTGGTATTTGAGGATAAAAAGACTCTCCAATGACTGGAAAATTTCCAAAATTATGTCTGCAAAAATTGCAAAATAAAGACCTATATATGATTCATGAATTGACCATTCATTCATGAGATTATCTTACCATACTTTCTAGCTGAGGACTGAAGGAAACAGGCACTGCGTTATTCAACTTTCAGGTTCTATGTCTCCATATATTAGATCCTTCCCTGCTACATCAGGAGGTGTTCTTCTACCATGTGAATCACCCATAAAGGATGTGCCTGCCTTGCCTGCCCCATAGGGAAACCCCTCCACTGCTGGCCTAGTGGTTTGAGTACTTAGGAAACAGAAAATCTAGGTTTAATTATCTTTTCAACCCGATGGTGGCCTAATTACACCTACTCCTGTGAGAGGCTATGAGGAGAGAGATGTTCTCTAAGCGATCTGGTAAAGTGATGTTTGTGTTCAATAGCAAATCCCAGTTTCATTGGATGACAGGAAGAAAGCATTGGCTCCCTAAGTCAAGCTAATCTTGCTTAGTGTGGGCAAGGGAATACTGAATCCTTATTTGCATATTTCTTTTTAGAGTTTAGTGGAAACTACGAGCACCAAACTAGGATTTTCGAATTCTGTTTTCTCTTTCCAGTGCTGTAACAAGTAGAGAGTAGAATCACGTTCCTGGTTGTTGTCTGGGGCTTTTTCTCTCTCTTACAATCTTGCATCCTTTGCACGGTAACATTTATTCAACAGGAAAGGCTTCAGATACTTCTGTTGTTTTGTACTGGAAAGGCCTCATATTTTGTGTATAGACTGGGAATTCCAGGAAACTGTTCTATGTACTCTGCCCTTTCCAGTTTTGCTTCAGAGACATTTAATCTCCTGACTGTTCTGGGAACTGGGGAATCTTCCCAGTCCACATTGGGTCTGAACAGAAACAGTGCACTGAGCATCTGAAGAAATTCAAGGGCTCATAAAAGGAGAAAACAGCAAGTTTAGGTGCTGCTAGTGTCTGCATTAAAGCTACATGGTTTTGTTTTCTTTAGTTGTAGTAGCAGGTAGAGTCACAAATTGTGGTATTGGACAGAGGCAGAGCAAAGTGCTTCATTAATCATTCAGGCTGACGAGTATTTAATTAGCTTAATTATGTTTATAAAATGGGGTAAGTAATGTCATTGTTTCTCAGATGGGGAAGCTGATGCATAAGGAAAAATAAGGAGCTATTTTAATATAAGTATTCTCTGCTCCTAGCTCAAATTGGAAGGCCAAATGTATTTTTTTCCTGCTTTTTCTGGTCAGACTTTTAGTGAATATTAAATAATGAATTTATACCATGAAGTTTGCCAAGAGGTGTAGAAATGCATACCTAGAAGAGACTTCCTGCACCATTGACACCTCCCTTACCTGATAGCTGTGTTTTAGAATTGTTTTCCTGGAACATTGCCTACAGTATTCCAAATGAGATTTCCACTTGCATTAATACTTCTCCATCACTACTTGAAATACTAAATCGAGTTGGAAACTGCTAGTCCTCAATGCCACTGATGTGTTCCAATCTTTTCTGCATTGCAAATCCTACTAGGCCTAATTCTTATAGTTTCTGCTATAGCAGAAATTCTTATTAGTATATTTTTCTCTGAGTTTAAATTCATATTATTTTTCATTTCACTATTATTTTTTTACCCTCACAATCATTCCTCATGTATAATAAGCTATTCTCCCCTTTCTTCATAATTCCCCTCAGCTTCACTGTCAGAAAATTTTGCTAATACGGAGTCATTAAGGAAATAAATCTCATTTAAGGGAAATATGAATTAAAAATCTAGATGAAACACACCTCCAAAGTTAGTTTAAGACAGTGTATAATAAATAATTATCTCTTTAACCTTTTGCCCCTCAGCAGACTATATTCCAATTGCGGGATGGATTTAATCAGGATGGTTACAACTAGATCTTGGAATCTTGAAATAAGGTACATATAATTAATATTCCAGAAGCTCTGTGCTGCTGTATGCTTCTTGTTTGGGAAAAAAAAAAAAAACAAACACAATAGCATATACCAGATTATTATTATGTAAAAATCCCACTTATAACACCAAACACAGAGGAAGAAAAAAATTGGTGGTCCTAAAGTGCCATCATTTTAATAAGAAGCAAAACTGGGTTAGACTAAAGTCTGGAAAACTAGTGTCATAACTACTGAGTGATACAGTCATTCTTAAAAAACCAAGCCAATAATGAACTCATCTGCTGAACTAACAGCTCACTGCTTATGCTACTGAAAAGGTGTTTCAGGGAAAACTGAAAGAAGCTGAGGGAAAGGTTCTGAGAGACCACTTTTTTTTTTTTTAATCCAGTATTTTGGAGAGAGGGTCAAACAGGATTTAGGTACTTAACTTTCATTTAAGATGGGTTGATATTTTCCCGCTCAAGCTAATCAGTTTTCCTAACTTCTTTATAATGAAACTATACACACTTTACTGAACTTTAATCAAGTAGGTAGAGTTAATTGAGTTCCTACAGGGCTTGCCAGGCAGGCAGATTGGCAGCAGCAATAGCTATCCCTGATGTTTTCACAAGGGGTTTGGGTTTTCATGGCCCAGAGATCTGAAGCAGATCCGGCCAGGCTGTGTTTATGTGCTGCAGAGCCATAAAACCTGACCACATCTCTTAATATCTTAGCTTCAAAGAGGGATCTGGAAAGCTGGGTCTCGCCAATGCAGGTAGGTTACATTGCAAACCAGTGCCAGCTTGGGTTCACCTTCAGTTTTCATCTGCAGCAGCTCAGAAGCAGCTCAGCATTAAGGTTCAGCCTCTCTGCCTGGTGTGGAACTGAGGGGTAGGTGGACACATTAGGAGAAAGAGACTCTGTTATCTCTGCCTGTAAGCAGCAGTTCTGGAAGCTCAATCCCACACGCGGGCTCAGTCAGGGAACAAAAGATGGAGGGAGTGCAGCTGGCTCGCCACGCGTGGTGTTCACTCAAACACTGCAAATGCAGTTTCCAGTAGGGAACTTTCCTGGAATTTCTGGTTGCAGGTCCCTGGAATGATATTAACGTTACAAAATATTGGAATTTCCCCGTTTTACTCACAGTATGAGTCAAAAGCAGATCCCAGAATTAACTGCACTTTGAAAGAAACCTCTTTTGCAGGAATTGCTAGTAAAAAATAACTTTCCACCCCACACCCCCAAGAATGTCAGTAAATAAAAATGTTACACAGAGACCTGGAGCTTAAAGTTTAGTGAGAGTTAGGGCCTCACATTGGCATCTACACGGTGCATTTTGACCAAGCTCAGCCTTGAAATGGCATTGCCTCATGCAAGATCAATCTCCATTCCTTCTTTCCTGGACACACCTCTTGATGTTTTCAATGTTTCTTATTTCTCTAAACTAAAAGAGGTTTGGTTTGGTTTGGTTTGGTTTGGTTTGGTTTGGTTTTGTTAGGATAATGTGAAAAACAACTCATAACCCCACAGAACATGTAACTCAATATCTATAAATAATATGAAAGTAAAATAGCCTAGCTTATTTGACAACATTATGAGGTAATGTGTTTGAGGATGTTACCTGCATTTCTACACCTGTTCTCATCACACACCTTCATGCACATGTCAGAATGACTAAAAGCAAAAGATACATAGATAGATAGATACATGTGTCCAAAACTAAATTTGCTTAATAATGCTTATCTCTCCCTGCTCTTAAAAGCTTTCTTTTTACCTTTTTTTCCTCTTATTAAACATATCTACGTTTCCATTTCCTTTTGTACTGAGATCCAAGTTAGTACCGGAGCTGCAAACAGAATGCAGAAATCCTATATGTTGTTTCTGTGGTGCTGTAGCCAGAAAAAAAAAACAAAAACAAACCAGTAATTGTTTTAACAGTCATAACATATGTTGGTAATCACATCACTTATACTCTGAACTCTATACAATAAGGCTAGAAGAATATACTTTAAATAAAATACTTCTAAAATATTTTCTAGGTTTCTCTCTCATTGAGACCTTTCCTAAATTCTTTCAAAAATTTCAGACAAGAGACAATAATTGGATTTCCAGACCTGTATTTATTACTTGAACTAGAAAGAGAGGTCCAGAATGCATGGTCTAATTTTGCCAGAATGGATTCACAACTTATATGAACTGACTCTGGTTTTGCTCATCTAGGAAAAGAGCCCTCTCATATTTATGCATTTAAAGGGAGTCTGCTGCTCAGTCTTTAGAGATGTAACAAGCAAAGTACTAGTTTTAATTGCATACTGATCTGCAACATTTATGTAGATGCTCATTCAAAATTTAAAAAAACCCACAAGAAATAAAAAACAAACTAAAAAAAAAGGAGAAGACTGAGAATAAAACAAGTATTAATGGCTTTTAAAAATGTGTAAATTTTTTTGTTGTTGTTTTTAACATTATGTCTTTCTAAGCTAGAAATATTGTCTCCAAAAGCATGCTCAGTCTGCTCAGTCTGACATTCTGGTACATTATTTTTTAGCAAACTTGCTGCTGTTTCAAAGTAGCAGAAATCTGTCTTGTTCTTTTTCCATCAGAGGTTTCTTGAGATATTCCTAAGAACTAGGAATTGATTTTGGACAGAAACACCAGCTCTGTTACAAGAAAAAAAAAAAAAGGATGAAAAAGCATTCTTTTCTATGTATACCAAATAAATTACTTCCTTAGATTTCCTGTACACTTGACTGATATATATAAGTGATTTTTAACAATGCACTGCTGAATGTCTATAGGTTCCTTCCTGTATTGAGAACAAAGAATCTTTTCAGACTGAGCTTGTATTCCTAGCTCAGGAAGTTTCCACCATGTCCACTATAGGGCAACACCCTCAAGGGGAATGGCTCTGACATTTCCATGGTTCTGTAGAGCTGGACACCTGAATGGACTCCAAAATATGTCAGTGAAGTGCTCTGTCACTGGCTTCACATTCAAACTCTTTGCTAATACAGGAATTTCCCAATTCAGCCTCTCATCAGATCCTACAAGGACTGAAGTTGACTGGTATTTTTGGATCAGACATCATCACTAGAGCATGAAGTAGAAATCTCTCCCAGTTTAAAGTCTTGGTAAACATGATTATATTTTTAAACTAATTCTATACATGTAATAGGTGCCAGAGGAAAATCTAATTTACTCTCTCAAATTGGTCTGTTATAGATTAACATGCAGACAGAGAAGTAAATGTGTGTTTTAATTCTGATTGCACTGGGGGATACATCTTCATACCAGATAGTGCCAACTTTATATGACTGTAAATACCCTCTGAAATTATGGATGGGCATAATATTGGTTTCAAATCTATTTTTTACATATTCTTTATACCTTGTTTCATATCCATCCTTAGATTAGAAATATATATTTTTAATATATTTCCTAAGGAAAGCCTTAGGAAAGACATACTCTAATTGTAGCAGTGAAATGTGGCATAAATGCTGGACAGATAATGAAAGGTTTTCACAGGTTTCTAGCCCACATCAATTTGATGGCCTTTGACTAATTCAAGTAAGCTTTAAACAAACCCCCTTCTTCAAATTACATGTAAACTTCAAACCTCCATAGAATTGTCTAGAAAAAAATATCCTGAGAATTCATACTACATGAACTTCTATGTGACGGTATTATTTGCATTGACCAATATCCAGGGAAAGGACTTTTAATCTGCTTTGCTCCAAATCAAACATAACTACATTGAGAGTGTTGTGCTTACTACAACTTGAAATTAGCATGGTAGGTTAAAAATATCTTAAGACTTCCTTCCTTTTTCCACCCACAGCTATGAACCTGATTATAGTGTCCCTAAATCCTGTCTGAATCTCTGCTAATTTTGCCAAAAGAACTGATTATGAAGCAATATTAAACACTCTTTATATCTAAGGAGCTATTACATATGGCCACAATTATGTGCTGACCCCTTTGTGAAAGAATATGGTCATATATAAAATGTAAAATGGTATCGAAACTGAAGAACAATGCACTAAGAGAAACAGAGGTGGCAGTAATTTCTTTTTCCTTTCTTGGATCACGATGTTCAAATTACTAGAAAATGCATTTTCTTTTCTTTGGGATGTATCTGAATGGTGCCTGCAAACCAATTGTGCTGGGAAAGAGAAACTTGGCTGGAATATGACAATCTTCAGATAGTTTACCTAATTTTAACATAAATTTATAAGCGATCTTGATGATGTCTTTCATTCTCTCTTAATCCAGTTCCATTTTTAATGTGTTTCATATTTTCCAACTTTACCAGGTGAAGAGTCACTTTGCATTATAGAACAATTCAGGCTGCACAGAATGAATGCTTCTGGGGACAGTTGCAGCCAGGTCCACCCACAGAAACAAACTCCCTGCTAACCGTAAGAGGTTTGGTATCAGATCTTGGCTCCAGTGCCCTGTTTCTGGTTTCCCAAAAAGGAGATTCTATTCCAAAAAGAAACTAAAGGGAAGATAATATCTGCCGTGACTCAGCAGATATTAATGTACATTGTAGGAATTCCTGGCTAAGGAAACCGAACCTGTTTAGTTTTTGTCATGCCCTTGAGCTGAAAGTAGAGAGGAGAGGGATGTGTATCAGTATGAAGCCTTGCATTTCTAATACCAGGCCTGAGCTGAAATTCTCTAAGCAGGAACAGGTTTGTTTTATATGAGAGAAGGATTATGACTCCTCAGCCTCAATACTGGCATTTGTTCTTCTATATTTGAAGATAATTTCATTCTTTTTGCAGTGTTTTATTTTACTCTGTCTGGTTTTGTAATTCAAATCCTCAAAGGGTCTTGAGTCTGCAATGGAAAACTGTAAAACTACAGAAAATGAATTTCCTGCTAATTAAAACTTCTGTGGGGAATGTTTTACCTCGTTGTAGAAGAAGGCTTGCCATTCAGCCTATCACTGTTAAAAGAAAGTCCTGGTCTTTCCTTCATTCATTGCTTGCTATTCAAACCAGCACTGTTCTTTTTGGAATTGACTGAACTTTTTGTCCTCTTTTGCTTCTTGTGTATTCAGAGATCACCCTTGAACAAATCTCCCCAAGGAAGAGGCCTGTGTGACAGCAACCTGAAACTGACGCCTGGAATGAAATGACATTTAAAATTAAATTATGTACTTGTTTATAGAAATGTTGACTGACTAAATGCCTTAGGACTGCCAAAGTTCTCCTGTGTTGCTAAAATGATTTTAGAAAAACTGTGGTTGTGTAACATCTGCTTGCTCCTATTCATTCATGTCCAGTCTGGTCTACCTGGAATAAGAGGGATTTCCATGACCTGCCACAGCCAGTGCTGCACCTCTGGCTTTGTCAGTTCATATATAAACTGTTCATATATAAAACAGTTCTGAATAAACACACAGGGCACTTATCATGGTATAGGAAGGAGCATGACTGCTGGTGACAGACACGGCACCAGAGGAATCTGTGCTGTTCTTGGCTACAGTCACTTCCAGTCAGGAAAACAATACCTTTTTTTCTTTATTCATCTCACAACTCCCAGCTTTCAGGGCAGGAATTTCCTTACACTTTGGATGGGTGGAAAAGCTATAAACAAATGCCTGTGGCAGGTAGACAGGGAGGTTGCAACAGGCTGTCAAAGCAGAAGAAACAAAAAAAACACCTTAAGGTTTCAAGAAAAACAAAAATTTTTCAAAGTGTGTTTTAAGGAGCAGCACCTATTCTAGCTTGCTCAGCACTGTAGGGTTGGTGACTCTGCAGCCATCCCTGCTGTCAGGAGAGAAATGAGAAGTCAGAAAGAGCCACTAGCTATGTCTGTTGTGAAATACCAGGAATAAATTGCTTCGTATTCTGAAACCACAATGTCAAATATTTGTTTAAATGAACGTTTAGAAAAAGTGAGTGAGGACTTGCCTCTCTTAAGTAATCTACTTTAAGGTCTTCTAAGCATGCCAAACAGTTTGTAACTGTAACCCAGTGAGAATCAGAACAGGGCATGCACTTAAATAGAAATGCACACACTAGCCTTTGGTTTGGTTTGAAAGCTGCTAGTAGGGTCTTGCCTTATTTTTATTTTAATTAATATTTTCTGTTCTTAGAAACATCCTAACTTTTCTCTCAAGCAAAATAAGAGGCAGCAAACTTGAGTAGTGAAACAAAAAGGGAGAAAACCCCAAACACAACAGCAATTGGTAACATTTGGTTGAAAGGGAGTATTTCTGCACTTGCTTGTGTGTGGCTTTGAGCATGGAGCCAAGAGCAGGACTGATGCTTTTTCACATCAGCATTCTCACAGATAAGCCTCTGGAGAAGAAGGAAGTTCTGCATCCTGCTCTCTCAGCTTTCCATGAAGCCCACAAGAGAGTGACTGGCTCTTCTGCAATCCCTCCAAAAGCCTACTAAAATAGAAAAAGACAAAAGATACTTGGTCTTCATTAGAATTTCAGTACAGTATGATGGTGCATTTTCTATCCCGTTGCTATGCAGCAGGGTAGAGGCCTCTTCCATGACTGAAAGTCTGTAAGCCTCTGCTGAAAGAAAATAGTGCTCTTGTAAATATTTTGGGTAACAAGCATTTCTAATGGAAAATTTTATTTTTTACACTTTTTAAAAAAAGTCAGATTTCAGTTGGTTGAGTTCATAGTTTTGAAATCTTGAAAACAGAACATGTGAGTTGCCAGTTTTCATTAAAGAATGGGAAAGCTACTAAAAGTAACTTACATATTTTAACCTAAAGGTAACTTCTCTGTCTTGTTTCATATAGACACTGTACCTCATAAGACCTAGGTCTGAAATTATTGATAAGATTTGTATCACATGCCTTAAAGCACATAAGATAGACTGCAGCCAGACCAGTTGTTCAAGTTTCTTTGTAAACAAAAATATAACAGCATCCTTATTTAGATGGGAGCCCAACTTTCTCATTTAATCCTTAACCATCCTCTGGACACTTCTTTGTTAATTCCTGTTTCTCCTTGAAATCTGAATCACTAACTATAACTAGGAGTGAGATGGGGCTGCGTTTCTCACAGACTCATAGAACAGCCTAATACTGACCTGTGTATGTGAGCTGGTTCATGTAAGTAGTCCCACCAAGGTCACTACTGAGGACAGGAATATGCTAACAGCAGTAAACTCAGAGCAAAGGTATTCTCACAAAATATCTTCCTTCTCTGATTTAAATACACTTGCTAAAAATGCACTTCATGCTTTTACATAGAGAATCACTTTTACAAGTTTAAATAGTCACAATTGTAAATATATTCTTCAGTTAGAGAAGGAGTAACCAAGACCCAAACTTTCATAAAGAATTTACCATTTTAGTCTGAAATCTTACTCCTACTTTGTGCCCTTGAGTTTCTCTGAAGGCTGTACTTAAAATAAAAAAATAAAGAAAATGCATTGCACTACCTTTTCTTCCAATACAGAAAAACAAATATTCAGAGGATATCTGAATATTCTTTCAAGATGGTAGTCTAAAGAGGTAGTTTCCAACAAGTTTTCTTGTCTGCTTATTTGCCTTTATTGCTCTACAGTGATAAACTGGTTTACTTTTAGTAACTTTTACAATTGTTTAGTCTGACTTCTTATGAAGTAATTCAGTCTTCAGGAAATTAATTCAAATCAATGGGGGTGTTTTGTTTTGTTTTGTTTGTTTTTTCCATAAAGCTTCTGAAAAATCTTGTTGACCAGGAAATTTCTGAAGGGTTGGGTAAGGTTATGAAGTCAAGAGCCTAAAGAGGAAACTGCAGCTGGCAGTTCTGGGTATATTGAGCAATTGCATTTTCAAGAAATACTTGTTTGTTTTTAGCTTTTACGGTAACTTTTCATGAGACTTCGTGTGACAGGTGTTTCTTGTATAAGGGAAGAACCTGCCTGAGAGATTTATTTTTGATGCTTTCTTCTTTTGGGACTGGAAAGTAAATAATAATTACTTTTGTAAACACAGTGATGCAGGAGCTCAATACTAAAAGTAGGGAAGTGCAGAGTACTTATGCATGGATATCAGGAATATATGCAATTTAAGAAAGTAGTTATGGGAATTTGGCAAATATTCATTTTTCTTACATCCTTCTCTTTTTATGATGTTCCTTTGGGACTTGTTCATAAAGAACTCCAGGCAAAATTTCCCTGAAGCCCCTCAGGGACTTTCTCTGAATTTTGTTTCAGACGAAAACTTGTGCTTGACACCAAGGGAACACGAGGCCGGAGGGCAGCTTTGCAGAAAGGGAGCTGGAGGCCCTGGTCTATGGCAAGTTGAACATGAATCAGCAGTGCCCTGGCAGCCAGGAGGGCCAAGCATGTCCTGGGGGGCACCAGGCACAGCATCGCCAGCCGGGCAAGGGAGGGGATTGTCCCCTCTGCTCTGCACTGGGGCAGCCTCACCTCGAGTGCTGGGGGCAGTTTTGGGTGCCACAGTATAAGAAAGATATTAAATCATTCAAGAGTTGCCAAAGGAGGGCAACAAAGATGGTGAAGGGCCTTGAGGGGAAACCATATGAGGAGTGTCTGAGGTCACTTGCTCTGTTCAGTCTGAAGAAGAGGAGACTGAGGAAAGACCTCATCACAGTCTACAACTTCCTCAGGAGGAACAAAGGAGGGGCAGACACTGATCTCTTCTCTGTGGTGCCCAGTGACAGGACTCAAGGGAATGGCCTGAAATTGTGTCAGGGAAGGTTTAGGTTGGATATCAGGAAAAGGTTCTTCACCCAGAGGGTGTTTGGGCACTGGAACAGGCTCCCCAGGGAAGTGGCCACAGCACCAGCCTGACAGAGCTCAAGAAGTGTTTGGACAATGCTCTCAGGCTCATAGTGTGATTCTTGGGGATGGTTCTGTGCAGGAGGAGGAGTTGGACTTCAGTGATCCTTGTGGGTCCCTTCCAACTCAGAGTATTCTATGATACTGTGGTCAAGACCAATAATGAATACTAGGATGGACTGCTCTACAGACACTGCTATTTATCAGGGTTACAAAGTCAGCCAGGGGCTAATATAACAAAAATCTGAGACTGTACTTTTATCTACCAGTTTCAATTAATATAAATTCATAGATTATGCCAAGGATCATATCTAAAGTGCATGTGTGAGTGAAGTGACTTTGTTTTTTATTTAAATATAACTAATAGAATTTAAGCATCAAATAGTTATTCTTTTTTTTTTTGAGAGTGTGACCTAAACTAAAGATAGTCTGAAAAATATATACAAAAAGACACTTTGAATTCTCATATCAATAGAAGCTGTTTTTCAGAATTCTTAAGCTTTTGAACAAAGAAAAGAATCAAGTCATGTTAAATAAAAATACCATATCATAAGGTTTATATCACAATGTAATCTTTAAAAAAATCAAAAAATATCTAGCCAAATTATTTGTGTGCCTTTTAAAATGTTGCCTCATGTCTTAGAAAGCACTGGAATGAGTTAGTATTTCCATACGGAAAAGTTCTGTCACTGGTGGGGCCTTGCATCATTCATCACTTTCTTTTTTTTCCCATGGAAAACAAGAGGTAAGGAGGGTTAATTACGAGGAAGGGATAAGTGTAATGCTCCAAATAAGAAAGAGGTGGAGCATGTGTTGATGAAATCTGTACTGTGTATTAAACATGTGCAGCCAAACTCAGGCCTAGCAGCAAGCAAAATGTTTTTAACTTTGAGCAAAAGAAATAGGTTATAAATCCAGTTAGTGAGTTAAAGAAAAATAAAACAAAAAAAAAACACTATTAAAAATTGTATTAAATTAAATGTATTAAATTTTCAGTGTAAGAATTAAACTAGCTGATGAAACATAACTCTTGCACATGAGAAAATCCATCAGCCAGCCTGACAGCCCAAACAATAGTGCTTTCTGCCTAAGTAGGACTTATCTCTAATTGGGGTCTAGTTTCTCTTGAATTCCATTCAAGATAGAAGTCAGAAAATTTGGTAACTTGAACTGGTAAACTCCCATTTTGGAGGTCAATGACATATCACCATAATGGCAACTGCCTGAGAATGTCTCCCTCAGCCTGCAGCCCTGTAGGTAGGTATTCTGTAAAGTATTTCTAAACTGTGTTTCTGTCAAAGCTTTTTCTCTTTTTCTTCTTGAGAAAGGTATTTATTCTGTACTCTTCAAAGTTTATCTAACTAATGATTAATACCCAAAGGGAAAAAAATAATCCTATAACTGATTCCATATTGATCGTACTGATGTTTTTGCTGCTTATTTAATTACTATAGCCTTTGAAACAGAACTAAAACAAAAATTTCCAGGAACTTCGTCAAACATGTTCTGACCCTGTAAGTCTCTACCAAGCCTTCCAGCAGAGCCTCTTGCACAGTCACATTTTCCAAACCATTAAAATGTGGCTGTGTTTTCCTTTGAAATGATGCAATGGTGTCCACTGGAGCCTGCAAGTTTTGCACGGAACCTGTGCAGAAGATGGGGACTGCCCACTGGCCATAGGCAGTGCCTGGTGTCACCAGTGGAGTCAGGTGAACAGCATTGTGACCAGGCATGGATTTCTTTAACACTATCTGTTCTTCCAAAAGGACAGCTGCAGTTGTGAAAGGTGTTAAAGAACAGGTCTCTGTGTATACTCTTCCTGGTTGCTCCACTGATACAACGCCTATGGCCATCAACAGGAGTTACCTGCTGGCTCAAAAGTGGGGAACACAGTAGTGACAGAAGAATTAGGGGTGTACTTTTATTTCATTTATTCCTGCTTGAAAATGGGACCTTATCATATTTTTTTGAGAACACTTTAACAGATAAATACAGAACAATACAGGTAGAATCTGTTGGTGGTCATATGTCCTTAAGGATGGAAGGAAGTATTTGTTTGTGCTCTTTGCCAAGTGAAAGGATTGCAAGATTAATCAGTTCCTGCCTGCCTTGGAGGCCTGCTCTTCTCTGTCTGCTCATCTCCCACACCAGTTTGCATTTTAGCTGTGATTTCTACCATATTCATTCTTCTTCCTGTAGATAGTGGTTTCTTTAAACTCTTAACCATTCATCTTTGTATAAGCTGTACATTATGCAAGACACAGGCGAAAAGGATCTCTCTTTCTTCATATATGGAAGAGACTTAACAAAACAGAGTACGTAAGTGCCGTTATTTTCCTGTGAGGCATTAGAGTTTTTTATGGCAATCACCCTCCTTTTCAAAGAGAAACTCAGAGAATGAAGGAGAGGTATTGAAACTACACTTTATCTGTCTGCTGCGAATGATTTAATCTCATTAAGTCTATAAAGCAGGGAAAGTTACTATTAAGCTTTCCAGATCTAAAACATGAGAGCTAAACATTTCCTAAATATGAGAAGCAATTTTGGCAGAGAATAGAGGGGAAAGGAATTTTACCAGGTACTGCACTGTCTTTTCCTATTTTTTGAGGTAGCTGTGATGAGGTCATTGGCAACCATGTTCTCAACCACAGAGGTATTTCTGCCATTTTTATGTGTGAGGAATTGTTTAGAAAACTGTCATTATTTGAAAACTAAGCAGACTGTCATTCTTGCTTTTAAAGCTGTCTGCTGTTTAAGCCACTGTCATAATCCACCTGTTTGTCAAATTCAGGGATTGCGTTATGATATCTTTACATACATGGAGATGCCAGAGACTGTGCAAAAATCTCTTTACTTTGCCAAAGCAAATAAATGAAGAAAGTCTCCAAGGACAAGGGGTGAGTGGAACAGATGTAATAGCTTTACTTTACATTTGCCTGCCTCATATATAGGTGCCACATAAGAAATATTGTTTGAGTGTTGTTATACTCAGCCAATAGTCAGCAATAGAAAAGGCTCTTTTAGTATGTGGGCAGCCACATTTAAGCCATATCAACCCCAACACTGCTGCAAATTATTCAAGATGCTGAAATTTGGATAATTTACAAATCTCCTTCTGAGCCGAGGCATACAGATCAAGCGTTATATCACTTGAAAAGGGAATTGCAGTTTCATCCTTGTAATCTTGTGCTTCTACCTTTTTCACCCTACTAAAGTGGGATTTTTTTTTTGTGCATTGAAAAGCACAAAAGAGAAGGAAAGAAAAAAGAAGTTGCCAACTGGCTGATTTCCAGTTTGCATGGGTATACAGAATCAGCCCAGTATTTGGCTTTATTTAGAAACATGGGCCATTTTCCAGATCCCATTAAGACTGATGAAAAATGCACTTCATTGATTTTGCTGACAGTGGATTGAATCCATTAAGAAAAATTAGTTTGGTGTCAGGATAGTGACAGTTTCTGTGTAAAACAGAAAGAATGTAATCATTTGTAGACCAAAAGAACATATTTTCACAACTTTAATATGAATTCCAAACAAACTTGTTGAAAATTAGCTCAAAATTAAGCTAGTGCCTGTGCACAGCTAGGTTTTTTTTTCACTGAGAAACAGTGCTGGAGGAGTGTAACGTGTCTCTTGGTTATCTAGCAAGAAGACAGTATTAATAAAGACTGTGACTATCTTCCCAACATATAATTCAGTGTGGCTGCAGTAACTTTAAAGAGAAAACCATTAGCTGTGGTACACTTCATAGAACCATTTCGGCTGGAAAGGACCTCTGAGGTTATTGAATCCAACCATTAACTCAGCACTCCCAAGTTCACCACTGAACTTCCATGTATCTTTTAAATACATCCAGGGATGGTGAGTCAACCATTCCCTGGGCAGCTTCACAACCCTTCCTGTGAAGAAAATTTCCTAATTTCCAATCTAAACTTCCCCTGGCATAACCTGAGGCTGTTTCTTCTCCTGTTGCTTGTTATTTGAGAGAAGATACTGACCCTCACCTGCCTACACCCTCCTTTCAGGGGGTTGTAGAGGGCGATAAGGCCTCCCATGAGCCTCCTTTTCTCCAGGCTAAACATCCCCAGCTCCCTCAGCTGCTCCTCATAGGACTTGTACCCCAGACCCTTCCCCAGCTCCATTGCACTTCTCTAGACACACTCCAGCACCTCCAAGTCCTTCCTTGAGGGGCCCAAAACTGGGCACGGGACTTAGAGTGTAGCCTCACCTGCCCTGAGTAGAGGGGGACAGTCACTGCCTTGGTCTGCTGGCTGCACTATTTCTGATCCAAGCCAGGATGCCATCAGCCTTCTTGGCCACCTGGGCACACGCTGGCTCATGTTCAGCTGGATGTTGACCAGCAGCCCCAGAGTCCTTTTCCATTGGGCAGCTTTCCAGACACTCTGCTCCCAGTCTGTAGCTCTGCACAAGGTTGTTGTGACCCAGGTGCAGGACCCAGAAGTTGACCTTGTTGAATCTCATAAAATTGGCCTCGGTCCATGAGCAAGCTTGTCCATATCCCTCTGTATATCCTTCCCACCATCCAGCAGATCAACACTCCCACCCAGCTTGGTGTCATCTGAGAACTGACTGAGGGTGCACTTGGTCCCCTTGTCCAGGTCATTGATAAAGACATTAAACTGGGCTGGCCCCAATACTGAGCCCTGGAGAGCACCACTGGTGACCAGCTGCCAGCTGGATGGAGCTCCATTCACCACCACTCTCTGGGCTCAGCCATCCAGCCAGTTTTTTACCCAGAAAACCATGCACCCGTCCAAGCTGTGAGCAGCCAGATTCTCCAGGAGAATGCTGTGGGAAACAGTGTCAAAGGCCTTACTGAATTCCAGGTCAACAACATTCAGACCCTTTCTCTCATCCACCAAGTGGGTCACTTTGTCAGAGAAGGAGATCAGGCTGGTCAAGCAGGACCTGCCTTTCATAAACCCATTCTGGCTGGATGCTAATAGGTTACTCGTCTCCCACAGTCTTGGGGGAAATAGATAAAGAGCCGGTATTTTCTTTTACTGACACTAAATGGCTAATGTGAAGTTAACTCGAAATGACTGTTTTGCTCTGGGGGAAGAATAGCTGCACATTTGTTATTTAGAGTACCAGAGGGGTTGAATATGCCTTGCACTTATGATTGGAGTCTTGCAGGATGTGTCAGAGTGTGTGACTGCCGTGCTGGGAAATGGTTTTTCCCCTGGTGGAACCAAGGTTGAAGCCACTTATCAGAGTGCCCTTGGCTCACCTCACTTGCAGCGTTACCTCTTCATGCGTGTGCAGTGCGTGCCTACAGTCAGATGTTTGCACAAATACAATTTTTTATAAAAACACATACACAGTCCTAAGACCATACAGAAATACAACACATCTGCAGCACTTAGTAATGTCAGTGCAACACCTTAGTGCCCCTTAAAATAGGATTTTCACACCAGCCACCAGCCAGGAACCACATGTCTAAAGAATGTCTCCAATTTGCAGCAGCCTAAGAGTGAAGCCCAAATCACAGGCTAGTTCATGCCCATGAATGGAGATCTATACTTTGTCAGAATCAAAGAAATGCCTGAGCTTCTTAAGGAGAGCAAGAATCTATGGACAGATGTATTATGGGAAAGGTAAGTTTTAGACTTTTTTTATCCAGCAACATAATGTTCTTATGACACGCTGACAGTAATAGCTTTTGAAGACTTAATGCTCACCAAGGCAGTGAAAACAAGGTGAGTCTCATGGAAGTCCTGGGGAGATCTTAGTAAACAAAATTCTAATAGGAATTTCCCTGCTAGCTCATCTCAGAAAACAAACAAACAAACAGGACTGGGGAGACTCTCTCCCCATTGATGTGGATAGCCTCAGTTATCAAGACAAGGGAAAAAGGGCATGTATAGGGGCTCCATTTATATTCCCGGGTCTTGTCTGGGAAGACTGATTTTTTTTTCATTTGCCCCTTTCCCCTTTGTTTCCATTTTTTCTTTTTTCTCCTTTTTTTACTTTTATGAGCTCCCCTCTCCCTCCCCCTACACCCATAGTTGCCTTTTTGTTGGTTTGCTCTTTTTCCTTTTTTCTTTACTGTCTAAATCAGATCCCAGGCAGGGTTTGAGTTCATTCAGGAAATGACAAAACCTGACCTCACTTCTGAGCTGAAACTACTGCTGGGGTATATGAGGATTGCAACTCTGTCCCGAGGCAAAGTCAAACAGCTTAGCTTTGTGTGGCTTTCCCCTTTGACAGAGGAAGAATGCAGTGCTTTCAGAGCTAGCAATCATCCCTTGCTAAACATCAGTGGCCAGCAGCACTGTCTCCCAGCAGATCTGGATGGGAGATGCCTGGGTGAACAGAGTTGGGGCTGCTTTGGATGGCTGGATCTCCTTCCACACAATTGACATGTGGTAAGAGCAGGCTGAGGTGTGGGCCAGGTGTTTTGTCAATCAAATTGCACATGCAACCCGTATTTGGACTGAATCATCAGTAAACATCAGTGTCTAGCTTTACAGAAAAAATGCATTTTTTAAAATAAGATTTTTTTATGTGACCTTTTTTCTGGCTAGGCTAATAAAAGTTTTTGGTTACATTTCTTTACACTTTAATGTTTGCATTTGTTTATTTCCCACCACTTTAATAACAAAACTGTTGCTCTGAACTTGTACTGTAAATAGCTGACTGGCAACAAAGTTATTTTGAAAGACAAGAAAAACAATTAAAAAATCCTTTAATCTATACTGACAAAAATATTCCATAACTAGAGCACAAAATCCTGGTTCACATGTACTAAAATATATGTACTAAAAGGGGTTTTTTTATTAACTGTGGCTGAGCAAGGGCTGTCCATGCTTTTGAACAAGTCCCCAGGTCTCTTTTTTTGTTTGGTTTGTTGAAAAAGCTCACTGGAGGATTTCAGAGATAATGGTAACGTGTTGCATAGAGTAGTATCAGTCATATATGTCTTTTTCATTCTTAGCAAATCACAGTGAGCATCTCAAGATTTCTATGTTTTGCTGTAATCTGTATCTCTGCAAAGCTCCAAGCCAAGGTACTTATTCAAGGGAACTGTTCAGTTAATTTTGATATATTTAATAAAATAAACAGCAGAGTTATTGTTATTGGATATAAGTAGCCCTATATCCATTTTATGCAACGGGTACAGTACTTGAAGTAATTTTAATAAGACCATAAAAAAAAGGAAGTCACTTCATTTTTGGAGTGACTAACCTAGCTACTGATCTGAAAATTCAGAGAATTGGTATTAATCTGATTAATAGTATTTGTGAAGTTAGCCACATATTTAAAGACAGGAAACAAGACATTGCTGGAACTGTGAACCTGATGCTGGTTCAATTCTATTCAACTATCATGACAAGAGAGCAAAAGAGGAATGTGAAATTCTAGAAAGGGCATACCATATTTGTTTCATCAAATTGTGTACACCTAAAAGATGAGGTGCTAAGAAGCATACAATATGGGCTTGTCAAAACACAGCGAGGCAACCATTCGCTGACAGCGCACTAGCCTGCACTGTAAGTGAATAAAGCAGGAGTGAAATCATTCAACTTTAGTAAGGTTGGGCTGTGTTGTCTATCTCAGCCTAAGCAAACAAGGAAATGTGGTCTAGTTTGAACCTTTTTAGTGCTAATTCAACCTCCTTATCATCAGCTCCTACCTCAACATCACACCACAATTTGTTCCCTCTCCCCTAGCCAGTGTTTCTAATGCCCAGTGCTGTTCAGTCACCATTCAACTGGAGACCTTCCTAGTTTGTGACTGCCAGCCTAAACATCTAACTTAAGCAGTGTAACTCGTCTCCTTTATGCCAGTTGTCTAAAACTGTTTTATCTAGAGGTCCTTAATTCCAGTCGAGGCTTCACTGATGAGGCCACCCAGGCAGTTTGGAACTGAGTCCCCCATGCTGGCAATGGGTGAGAGAGCCCTGATATCTCCCACATGCTCTGCGTTAGTGTTCAGGCCCTCAAGCAAGACTCAGAGAGTGGGATTGGATAGGCTGACAGTAGTCATTAAGATTAGATTAGTGCGGGTGCTGAGAGGCTGGACTGGGAAACTCCATAATAGGAATAGAGAGAGGAATATAGTGAGAGCATAGTGACTGAAACAGAGAGTAAAGCAAGGACAGCTCGTGTGGTAGACAAGGTCCAAGCAATCTGAGGTCAGACAGCTTGGGATATGTGCCTGAGATCTATAGATGGAAAGGCTGGAAACTGCTCTGGACAGCAAGCTGCTTGTGTTTGCATCACACCATACTGCAGCATGCCACTGCAGCATGGCAAAACATTCAAAAGGAGGCTGAATGGCCGCAAAATGTCTCTTGTAATCTATTTTTCCTGAGTTTCATAGCTGAGGAGTGCAACTGCAGCACTGACAGTATTTATTCCTTGTGTGATTTTGAGACTCTCTGCCTCAGATGCATTTTATTTATACTACCACTTTTCCATCAGAAAACATCACCCTCAGCATCTAGGCCATTAAGTAACCAGTAAATAATGTCAGTAATTAAGAGCCTCCAGATTCTCACTGACTGTAAGGAGCTAGATGAGATGAGCCATCAGAAAAGAGGACTCTCTGGATATTGACGAACGTTAATGGGACTTATAAATGTTGTAAAACCCATTAGAGATACACTTCTGCTATCGTTGCTGCTACCAGCTATATATAGCAATTATAGTGGCTGTCCCTAAAGTCACTGTCCAGCTTGCTGACATCTTTGATCATTCATTATGTTGGTATATGATCCCATGACTTGGTCTCAGCTATTGGTTCACAGGCCAGTTATGAAGAGATTGACCAGGTCCTTTGTAAGTGTGGTCTCAGCAGATTCTGTGGCCTTTTGCTGGTCAGCTGCACATCCAGCAGCAAGGGACTCTAATGAGGTGGAAAACAGCTTCTGGAGGCTCCTCTCTGAGACGTGCTCAGGGCAGATTCAGAGTTTCATTCTCCTAGTCACTGGAAAGCAGAATAGTTACTGTCTGGTCTGTCTCACTGGAAGTCTATGTGTTTGGATCCAGATGCTGGCATGCTAACCTAAGATCTTTCTTCACAAACTTACTGGGCAGACCACAGGAGAAGGAGGGAAGGATCAGAATAAGGATTGAAAATCACTTCTATTTGTGAATCTGAGTTGGGTTTGGGTTATGAAACAAGAAAAATAGGGAAAAAATAGAAAAACTGGGGCATGTACTTACGCACATGTACTGCTAATCAAAAGAAAACAACGTCATAAAGACCCTGGGGTTTCTGGCTATTATTTACCCAGTTTTTCCGCCCTATGGGAATTTATTTCTTGGAGCAGAGCCATAATGCTAGACTGGACAGTTGCAACAGCCAGTCTCAGACTTTCTCTGCAGTCTGACAGGTCCTCTCTGCACCCAAGCTTCCCCATATTCTTTTCCTAATCTTGGAGTGGCAGGGCAGCAGTGTCCCCTGTTCTAATATACTAAGGTCTATGTACTTTCATAATGGTATTAAGAAATCTCCTGAGTAGAAAACAGTTGGAATTTAGAAACATATTTGGGTAAAAAGTAACATCTGCTGGTCCTGTCCATACTCTTCTCTAGGCACCTGCCTGTGGCCATCAGTGCAGACAAAATGTTGTTATATAGGGCCCTGCTTTTATGAAGTCATTTGATAATCTTCATCAAATATTTAATGACTGCATGGTCTTTGTATGAACACTACTGAATTCATACTGCATATAGAAAAAGTGAATGCTACTTTGACAAAATGTATCTGTCTGGGCAGACAAACCGCAGTCCTAATCTTTTAGGTGTTCAGAACTCAGTATTTTCATTGAGTATGGCATTTAGAGTCACTGCAGGATTTATGATTTTAACTGCTATGTTCAAGATAAGTGCTAACATAAAATACAGATCATTAATCAAAAGAAGCATTTCAACACACACTTAAGGATGTGAATAATTACACTAAAGGTAATTGCTCTGCTGACTGGCCTGAGTTGATATAATAGTGAACCTATGCAAAGGAAAAAATGTAACAGTAATCAGATGTAATCTGAAAAGAATGTATTTTTTCTAGCATAAAAATAGTTCTCTCCAGCAACACTGATGTCAGATCCACTAGCATGTATAAGTCTCTCTCAGCTCAAGACAGGAAGGATAATGTCTTAGAGGAGAGAAAATTATGTTAAGGATACATTAAGAGGTCAGTATGTTCTTTAATATCAAATGACCACCTATCCTAAAACCTCTGGCATCTCTGTTTACAGTTGGACATTTAAAAAAAAAAAAAAAAAACAGTTCACCACAGTTTCTTGAAGTTTCAGTGCTAGATTTACTTTTAATATTGATGTAAGGTATGTCATTTACCCTGTACATTTCAGGCATAATGTGTAAAATACTTGTTTCCATAACAAGCTGTCATTTTAGGATGAATGGGATTTCTACAGGGATTTCTGGGTAGCATATATTTGGAAGTTTCTATTTTGAAAATTATTAGTTGCTATTATAATTTCTGAGAAACCATGTAGCATAATAACTAGGCACCAAGTATATAATTATTATTACTCTGAAGTGTGTTTTTCAAACCAGAAGGACATGGCCTTTCTTCTGCGCTTAATTGTATTCAAGCCTCTGAGAAGTATGTTCAGCCAAGAGGGTTCATATAACAGTTATTGTTCCAACCTCTAATTTTGTCCAACATTCATATTCTCAAAAAATATCTCCTTAAATAGTGTGTCACATACCTACTTTGGTGCCTCAGGCACCTGTTCTTCTTTTTGAGTTCATTCATCCTCCAGGACTTCCACTGGTGTACAGGTAATGGTTCTACCACATTTCACAGTCCTCATTTCACTCCTTACCCAAACAATCAGCAGTCAGGCATTGCTAGTTCTCCTGGTTTTCTGAAAGAAAATAGCAGAGCTTTAATTCCAGGGTAAATATAATAGTGCCTTTTAGGATCTCCTAAGGCAGATCCTTTAACATGCATGGATCCTTCACACTGGTGTGAAAATCCAGACATTCTCTCAATTATTATGGTGATGTCCCTTTTCTGAATTGCTAAATCTGGATGAGGGGACAGATTCTGAAGTCCAGACATATATGTCAGCACAAATTTTAGACTAAGAATCAAACTAAGCCCTTAGAGTGAGATTCTGCTGAAATAAGTCTCTTAAAGGAAGAAAGGATCTGATTTCTTTAGGTAGCAATTTTGGGGCTCATGTCCAGTTTGGAATTGGAGCCTGGGATAGGAGCAATTCATTATAACACCAAGCCAGTGTGCTAAAAGTGGTCCAAAGACTGCAACTGAGCATCTTGTGGGTTGTAAGAAATTTGCCCTGTGGGCCTTTGGCACCATATGTCTAGCAGGTAGCTGACAGCTGTTCAGACTGAGTGCAAATCAAGAAGAATTTAAGTAAAGAGCAACTACTACAGTAAAGCACATCAGCAGTGTGATTTAGGTAGAATACATATGCCATGGTGGACAAAAAGGGAATTTGAATGTGATATTGCATACTGTCCTCACTTTTGTCCTCAGGAACATCTAGATACCTTTCCAAAATAGTCAGCCAGGAAGAATACTGAATCATGCTTAAAACTCTTATTAGTTGGAATTGCCTTGCCTTGCCCAACAAGGCACCTGTCTCTTCTTTTTATTATGTAAGTAGAGCAAATAAAGACAGGTACTTAATTCTGTATAGCACTTTGCATGCAATAAGTGCCTTCAGAAAGTGTTTATGTGGGAGAAAGTATAGAAGGTGTTATTGAATGACATCTCAATAATAACTGTCTTCCTGATTCTTTTCAAGGTCAAGCTATATTCTTTATCAATTTCTATAGATATAGTTTTGGCACAGTTATTCATGAGGCATGCAGTTCATGCCTGTAGCATGTTGATAAGAATTACTAATCATGCATTAACTCTTCACAAGTCATTTACATCTACCATTTATGCATGAACAACACTGCCTTTAAGAACTTAGAAGCTGACAGGCTAATCCTTTTCACCACTGACTTGTATCTCAATTCCTCAATGACAGTATAATCCACAAAAGAATCCACAATGGCATTAAATGTGTTCAGCCAATTAATTACATCATTTTATTGAGACACAGGGGTTAAACGAGAGCCTATAAGTTAAATGTGGATGCAGACAAATAGATATCTTTTGATTTAATATTTTTTTTCTCACAAAATCAGTTGACAATCTCAACTTTCTAAAATATTATCTTACAGGAAGAAAATGAGCCTCTGCAATTTTCAAGAGACATTTAGTTGTTTTTTTAACACTATTATAGGTATATGATTGTGTTCAAAACTTTTTTTTAAGGTATTAACATTGTGAGTGTTGTAATGTGCAACAAGAGTTTAAAGTCCTTAAAGTTTAGGGGAGGAGGTTGGGCAGGAAAAGGATAGGAAAGGGTAAGGGTAAAGAAGAATACAGAAGACCCTCCTGTTGAGTCACAAGGTTCAGAGTAGACCCTCGTGCTAAACTGAGCCTGACCTTTACCAACAGTTTATGCCTGAAAGCTCAACAGCCATTAACCTTAACAGCACTTAAATTTAACAGCACTTAATCTGTAATTTAGGATCAACAACTTAGCAAAGGATTCATATAGAATTTGCTATAGCACAACAGTAACTCACTTACAGGCCTAACTTACTTTCAAATCTTAAGTACTTAAGAATCTAGGTGAGCAACATTCCTAGTAATTTGCTATAGCATATTCACACTTGCACGCATAGACAGAGTCTGTACAAGGTACCTGTGAAAAATTACCCTTGAGTTCAGTGAGGTAATAATTTCAGACGCCTTTGCATCTTCTCAACAGGCACAGGGTTGAGCCTCGAGGAGCTGGGGTATGAGCCCAGGATCCATCATCATCGTTCAGTGATCCTCTGCACAGAGCAAACTCAAGAGTTCACTGGCTCTGACAGATGTCCCAGGCAGAGGGAGGTCACTGGTCACAGCTGCTGTGGTCCAGGAGAGCTCAGAGGGTCTCACTTTGGGCTGCTGTTTTTAGGATCACAAGAGAGGTGGCTTTAGTCATAGTAATCTTCCATCCTGGCCACAACTCAGGTCAGAAACTTTCTTCGAAAATTTCATAATGAAAATATTATTTCACTTGGGTTGCTGTTCAGACAAGAAAAACGAGTTTCCAAGGCTCTTTGTAAAAGTCCAGGTGGTCATTAGACAGTACTAGTTCTTGGGAGCAGACAGTGTTCCTGATAAGCTCCAGGTGCACCTCCTCAAGGCCAAGGCCTAGGGAGTGTTTCTGGGCTTTTAGTGTGGCCAGGGCTGGGGGAGTGGTGCGTGCACCATCCCATGGGGCAAGATATCTTGAGGTCACACGAACAGCTTGACAGTGGTTTGCATGTGGAGCTCTGTCAGCAAAAGCATAGCTACATAGTAAATGTAAGCAATAAAATGCATAAGGCTGCAAGGAACATGTTTTCAGCATCTTGTGTGATCTCAATTTTCTATAAATCCATGACAGCAATTAGACATGCGGCTGCTTCCTGTGAAGTACAGGCATTATGAATGTGGTCATACCTATTATGATCAATGTATGCCATTGCTGTATTGAGAAGCTCTTTATCTATCAGATACATAAAGTCTAACATATATTTATATATATTATATACTTATTTATTTATATATATGTTTTTATTTATATATATTTTACATATATATAAAATATATATATTTTATATATATATATAATTTATTTATATATACATATATTACATATTTATATATTTATATATATATACTTACCAGCATTAATATGTTTGAAAGGGCACAGGTTTCTAATAATTTTCTCATTTAATTTTAATAAATGAGACATTTCACTGTGTGTGCAGCTCTCTCAAAAGTCTTAATTTTAGAGCCTCCACCAAGGCATAGTAGTCTGAATTTTCCAGTCAGATTTGCCAGACCAACCCTGTAAGGATCGTCTGTCATACTCAGTATCTGTAAAGGAGAGAGATGAGGGAACTGGAACATTAAGGAGGACAGACTATAATTTTCTTCATCTGATGGTTCATCTGTTTGCTATTTTGTTTGCTGCTGGGTTTGCTACTTCGAATTCCTGTATTTCAAAATGAAAGGAAAATCATTAGTCTTCATTTTAAAGAAACAAAATCAGGTTACTTCCACAGTTTTGGTCATTTGTGCCAGATGGGAGAAACCTTTTATACCAAATACCTATTTTGTCCCTATTTCCTACAATGACCTGAGGATGTATACCCCTTTTTACAATAGTAGAGAAGGAAGGAAGAAGAAAAAGCTTTCATCATCCTTTGGAAATCAGTCTTAGGTGCTCTGTAAATCTCTAAACTTTCTGGATGATCACCATAGCCATCAAGATGTGACAGGGGATTGAAAAAAACGTTTTATAATTATAAAGGTTGCAGAATATGAAATTCTTTCTAAAATCGTGTTTTCTAATTGTGTGACTTTAATCAAATTAATTTATAAGAAAAAAAAGTTTAGTGAGCACTGAAACTAATGAAATATGATTTTCATTTGATTTGGGTCTTCTGTCTGCCTGGCTTTTTAACTGAATTGATCTGAAAGCCAATGCATGGGTTCTTGTGTTAATAGAAATTTAAAAATATGTATTTGCTTTCCTGAAAAAAAGTAGAGGCTTTAATAAAATTTAGTCAGCTATTTGACATTAGAAGTTCTATTTTTCAGTCATAATTCCTCCTCTAGTAAAGTAGATGCTTTATGAATGATATATTTTTGTGGCTAAAGAATATGTAATGACTTTTTCCTAGGTGTTTTTTCTGATGTCTAGTGACCACTCAGGCCAGTCTGCTTGCTCTCCTACTTTTCTTCCTTCTGCAGTAACATTATCTTAATCTGTATTTTAAGCCAGGTGCCTTTACAGAACACATAGGACTAATCTCTGAGTCCTCTGCCTTTTTTTTTTTAATGTTATTGTTATTATTTTAAATGTGGTATCAATCACTTGAAAAAAAACCCCGAAGTTTGAAACAAGCTATCTGATATATATACATGTACAGTGTTATTACAAAAAATTCAATACCTTAGTTAGACTAAAAAGAGCAACAAAACCAAAGAAATCCTATCTTGTACAGCTGCAAAGTATCTTTTGTGTGATTGAACAGCAGAGCTGGACCTTCAGATATTCATGTTCTACTACTGCAAACTAAAGAAACAATTAATGTCCCTGGGCTGATCACAAGGAATGTCTTGTTACATTTTGCATTTGGTTTACGCAACTATTTTCTAGTGAATATTGTCTAAGATCAGGAATTTATGACAATTATTCCTGAATTAGACAATTTAACATGGTTAGATATTCCCAGCTCTGGACAAGGCAGCAATTGCAAGCAGAGGAGGATAGTTAAGTCTACCTCTGCCCTCTGAAATACAATGAATATTGAGACAGACGTGTGTCTGCCCCTGTACATTCATTTACTAGTAAAACTTACATTTCATTCACCTCTCTTCAATAGGATCTCTGAGATACAAACCAATATGACCAAAACCAATCACCAGAAGCTGGACCATTACTCATGATCAACTGGCTTGGTGGTATAAGGCTTTCTCATGAGACTGTTTTCTCCATTTCTTCCCATTTGGGCATTGCCAGCTTGGCTGGCACTGCAATAGGACATTTAAACAGTGTGCAGGTTGTCCTCCAGAGTCTTGCATGCATGACAGCTCTGGCTTCCTCTTGCAAGTGTGGAGTGATTATTCTGTCCCTGCTGGAGGGCCAAGATGGTGTGCTGCCAGGTAGGAAAGCAGTTGTCTGTGACCTTGGACAGCTTTTGTAGTGTGAGAGGCAGAAGAAGAGGCCTTTTCCCACAGAATCCTCACTGCATTGCCCTGTATCAGGAAGCTCTTGCCAATGCCCATACCTGATGGATCGAGACGGACCCTGCTGCCCAAAGCAAGCTTTTTTCTTTGCTCCCTTCTGGCTTGGATTTGCCCCAGTCCTGGTTTTCCTGAATCTGTAGCAGGTGCTCTAAGCTGACAGCGTTAGGAGCACGTTAACTTCAGAAGAACTGAAATAGTAGTAAAACATCTGGGTCATGAGAAGTGATGTAGTGCAGGTTTGGGTAGAGCTCTACTTAAAATGCAAATGAACAGAAGTGTCAAGGAGGGAGGGAGCAAGTGAAAAGTGAAATCAAATGTTTCTGGAGATAAATGGAAGCAGCTCTGTGTCCCCAGCGATGGGGAGTAAAAGAAATTATAAGGAAATGCAGGCAGCAATTAAGAAAAAATCCATCTGCCTGGGAGCAGTGGAAACCTGGCAGGGCAAGGCAGAGGGATGAGTGCCCTGTGGGTCAGGCTTTCCAAGCTTCTGAAAAGCATCCTGTGGGCTTGGATGGAAGAGATTGCCCTTAGCAATAGGGTGGAGGCTCCAGAACCTGTTCCATGGTGCCACCATGTCTGGCTGGCAATGGATGGGGGCCATGGTGGGGCAAGGGCAGCCAGGCCAGGGCAGCTGGTAGAGGCAGATCAGGCTCGCAGCAAGTCAAGACAAAGAGCTGGTGCCACTGCTGTGGCAAGTGGAGGGTATCCAGCCAAAATATCTAACTTTGGTTGTTGCCAAAAGTGGAAAACACTTGCAAAAAACTCTTTTGCTCAAGGAGAACAGGAAAACTAACTCCATCCTTTTTCTTTTTAAAATTTATTTTGTCCGTGCATTCCCCTGCCAGGAAACATGCCTATGGGAGGTTAGGGCTGACCTGCTTTTTATTCCCCTGTCTTCATGGGAGAGCCTATCTCAGGATGAATAGCCTCTGTGGGACTTGGTCAGGGTGGGTTTGAAATAGGAACTGTTCTGGTTTGGGCTGCAATATATACTTTTTTTTTTTTTAATGTGGTTTCTTGGTATTAGAAAACAACCAACTGTGCAGCCCAGCATGTGCTGTGGTTGACTGTTGGAGAAGTGATTCCTTTGCTGAAGCTCACATGGAATGTTGTGAATTAAGGGGAGTTTTATGGCTTTGGGGTACTAACCACCAAAGAACAGATCCTGGGATCTTCCCTGCCAGCAGGGCTGGGGCTCTGCACCTTCTGAGACCTGCCAGCTTCTCCTGTGTGTCCCAGTGCATGGGGGCAAGCCCCAGCCAGGCTTGCTGTAGTTGGAACAAAAAGTTGGAGTTTCCTAACAGAAAATAGATCTGAATTTAATCATCAGCCTTCTCCTCTGCCATCTGCTTCCTGGTGCCATGTACCCCTCTTCAGGTGTGTGGGTGAGGGATGGATATGGAGCTGGGAGCCAGCATGGGGGCTTGTGGTATCTCAGTTCTGCATGGGCAGTTCTGCCCCAGAGCCAGCCTGGGCACATGGCTTAACTGCAGCCTGCCTGGCTGAGGAGATGGAGGCTGTGAAGGGTGAAACATTGGGAATCGCCATCCCAGCTGAAAGTGGAACCAGGAAGGAGCTGCCATTCTCCTTCATGTGCCTGATGTTGTGGCAGGCACAGGGAAGCTGCCAAAGCAATTGCCCCTGTCCTCTAGCACTCCCCAACTTGCAGATGAATTATGACCTGGAAGTGGTGGCAAGCCCCAGCACATGTGGGACAGGACAGGAAAACTGAGATGGAGGGGAGGAGCATTCCTTGGGGTGTGAGTTGGTGGGTGCCGTGGGCTGGCAGAGGCTGGGGAGCTGGCTGGGACCCCAGGGGCTGCTGCCCACAACTGGTCCCTGCCTTGTCCCAGCATCAGGTGTTAAAACATGCGTTGCTTCAGAGAAGCTGCAATAGAAAAATGCTTTTGCTGAGCTCTTCCCAGGTAAAAGAAACTGTCTTTGAACAAAGTCATGAAAGAAACGTTGCTAGCAAGTGTGGCATAGAGCCATAGAGCCTTATCTGTTCCTTGGGTAAGTTTTTGGTTTGGAGAGGAAACACTTCCAGGGGAGAGTATGACCTGTGGCAATTGCTATTTTATTTGGTGGGTTTGTACCTAGAAAACAAAGACCTTGCCTGTGAGTTCAGCTGTGTTGGGACTTATAGGCACTCTACTGTGGACACAGTAGCACATACAGCAACATCTTAGGAGTCCAGGACAGAGTCTAACCTTCCCATACTCAGCAGCCAAAAGAAAAATCAGGTGGAGTGCCCGTTCTGGTCCTCCTGGTACTGCTGCCTTTGTCCCCAGACAGCTGGAGCCCGACCTGCCTGCTCAGCTTAACTTTTGTGGGCAGGGAGCTCATTGGAAACAGCTCAAAACCAGCTGCTTCTTTGCATCTCACTGTGACAGCTCAGGAATGTGGGGAGAGGGAATGAGTGGAGAAGCAAGGAGGGGACTGAGGAGAGAAGCCATAGCTGCTCCCCCAGCTGCAGGAGGGGAATGAAACCATGGTGTTGGAGGGAGGCCCAGGCCATTCCTGGGATTTGTTAGGTGCTGCATTACTCCCTGTCTGGCTTCCTGAGCTTCAGCTGCAGTTCCCACCTTCCCTCAGGTTTCACCTTCTCTCTTTTCATCATGAGCTCCTGGCCTCAGCTGCTCTATGGATGTTCCCCAAACTGAGGAAATCCCACCATTTCTTTTTACTGCCACAGGGACCACAAATGCAGCAAGTGTTAGTGCTGGAACTCTGTCGTACAGGATGCTCTTTCCTGACCAAATCATGCCTTCCCCCCACTCACCTCCATCCACTTTAAACCTCCATTGGCTTTAACATAAGCCAGCCCCAAGCAGGGCTGTGCTGTGGTCCTGCTCTGCAGCACTCTCTTGGGATGGGGGGAACAATCAACCCTCAAATGGGATCTGCAACCTCCCTGCTTTTCTGCAGGGGTCTCTGAAGACAGGAATCCCCATCCCTGTGGGATGGGAGTTCCACGTGCCTTGCCCTGGGCTTTTGGGAGAGGGAGGGCGAGGTTCTAGTAGGAAAATGCTGGCAGTGACGGAGAGGTGCTGCTGCATGCACAAAGTGTGCATACTAATGTCTGAGTTCAACCATCCTGAAATTTTTTAAAACACTCTTAAACTAAGTAGTCCTCACTACATGCTGATGGCAGCACACCTTGTCCTTTCCTTGCTAGCTTTCAGTGTGTGTTGTGTGAAGATTCTCACATGGGCTCATCCTGTGACATGCCAAGCCAGAGCACGTGACAACTCAGCCATGCATGTCCTGCTATCACCTGCATCCAGAGGCCAGACGGGAATGACTTCCACCGTCATGGCCATATCTGAACTGGAGAGCATCAGCAATGCTGGGGTCATCTCTCTGGCTGCTTGTGGGACAATAAAAGAGTGAAGGAGGTGGTCCTCATCCCAGGAAGCTGGGCCTATGCCCTGGCCCTACATCAGCTTGAACCTGGTTGGTGCATCTGTGCTCTTGCCAAGATACGATGGTGGGGAGTGAAAGGTGGACTGGCAAGTTCTCCCTGCCTACCCTGGTGTCCTGGGCTGCCTCCTGCCCCTTCCCTGGGCCTGTCAAGGGGCTGCTGGAAGAAGAGACTGATCCTCACCTTTATACAACCTCTTTTCAGTTAGTTGTAGAGAGCAGTAAAGTCTTGTCTGAGCCTCCTTTTCTCTTCTCCAGCGGAGAACACATCCACCTCTCAGCTGCTCCTCACAGGACTTGCTATCCAGACCCTCCACCAGCTTTGCTGCCCTTCTCTGGACTCTCTACCGCACCTCAATGTCCTTCCTGCAGTGAGGGACCCAGAACTGAACACTGGATTCAAGGTGCAGCCTCACCACCGGCGAGTACAGGGGACAATCACTGCCCTGGTCCTGCTGACCACACCATTGCTGATACAGGCCAGGATGCCTTGGCCTTCTTGGCCACCTGGGCACAGCTGGCTCATGTTCAGCTGCTGCCGACCAGCACCCCCAGGTCCTTTTCCACGGGGCAGCTTTGCAGCCACTCTGCCCAAGCCTGTAACCCTGCACAGGGTTTTTGTGACCCAGGTACAGGACCCAGCACTTGGCCTTGTTGAACCTCATAAAACTGGCGTCGGCCCATGATCCACCGTTCTACTAATCGGTGCAAGACTGCACTCCCTCTTCCTCATACTACTCAGCTCCTCTCCGTTAATATTCTCTTGTTCCTGCCAACTCTAGTGGGTACCTCTCAACACCACCATCGAACGCATTCTCCTCCCGCCGGAGACCAGAGGATGCTTCGTCTCGCCACCCCCTTCTCCACTCCCACGGCCCCGCCGGTGCCCCGTCTCCAGCGGCGGGAGGGCCGGGGGGTCCGGGGGTCGGCCCCGTTGCCCCCTCCCGCCGCGCAGTGCTCGTGTGTGGGCGGGCTGCGGGACGTGCTCGCTGGGGAGCGCCGCGGCGCCGCACATGCTCACTGGCCGCGGAGGCACCGCCGGAGGTAGGGGCTCGCTGCGCCGCTGGAGGAGCCGCGCTGTCGCTGCGGCCGGGCCGCGGCATGGCCCGCCCGCTCCCGGGCCGCCGCCGCCGCTGAGCGCGGGGGGATCGCAGCGTCCGGCGGTGAGCGCGGGGCGCGGGCGGCGCGGCCGTGGCGACGGCGGCGCCGCGTGTGCGGGCGGGCCCGCGTCCCCGGTGGGGCGGGCGGGGGATCGAGGGTCCTGCTCGAGGGCCCCGTTCCGCCGGGCGGCACCGCCGAGCCCCGTCAGCACCTCGGCCAGCGCCCGTGGGGCGGCGGCGGGCGGCGGTGGGGCACGGCCCGGGGATGCTGCCGGGGCCGCGAGGGGAGCCCCGCTCGTCTCGTCCTCCCGCTCCCCGCGGAGCGCCGGCAGCGCTCGGCGGTGCGGAGGCCGCTCCCTTCCCGGTGCCGGGGCCGGCGGGAGGCCTCGGGCCGCGAGGCCGGGCGGGGGGCCGGTGGCGGCAGGGGCAGATCCGCGACCTTTAGCGGCCGGGCCGGGGGAGGGTTGCGGTGCTGCGGCTCCCGGGGAAGGGGGAGCTGAAGAATTCCCGGTGCCTCCCGGAGGTGGGGGAAGAGAGAGAGAGGCACAGCTCCTTAAAAACAATGCGGGGGGGAAAATTCAAATAAATAAAAGTGGAAAATGCAGCAGGTTCTGAGGCATCTGCGAGATTTCTGTTAGCCCGAGGAAATGCTTGGGAATTATCTGTGGGATGGCAAACAAATGGAAAATGCCTGGGGTGCCGCAGTGCTGTGGCCAGGGGCAGGTGGGGCTGGCTCTGGCTAAACACAAACTCAGCTCCTGGCCTTTGGGGTACGTGCTTTTGCCCCAGAGAAGTTTAAATATTAAAGTGAGCAGGGTGCAATAAAGCATAGTATTGCGGGTTGTGTTTAGTCATCTTTGCAAGGCCCTTTCAGTGCTGGCTCTGCAGTGGAAATGCTTCATGCAAAATAGTTGTTTTTAAATTCTGTACATAAAATTATATTTATAACCCCTTCTCATAACCAGCATTTAAATGATTACTGTTTTATCTGTGCAAGGTCATGGAGAGCTTGCAGTTCTTCACTGTGCTTCATGACTGGTTGACATTGTATTTAATGCAGTTGATGTATGACATTTCTGGTGAGGAGTCCTGTTTCCAAGCTTCTGAGTATTTTGTGTTAGGCAGTCTTTGAAGGACATCACATTTCTTAAACACACTGGAGCAAACTTGCATTTAAATCTGTTCTTCACTGTCAGTCTCAACTTTGGGAAGCTACTTGACTCTCTGGAAATTGCCTTAGTCAGTTCCATGTCAGGGATACACCTGAACAGATTCTTTCTACCAGGACAACAAAGAACAACAAAAAACCCAACCCCCATGAAACATTTGTTTACTTTTTGCAAGTGTGTGTTTCCTTTTGCCATTTCCAGTCCTACTAACATATACCTCTTTCTTTTCTATTGCTACAGACTGAAGACTTCTCTGAAGCGTAATCTTCAAGATGAAGTTCTTACTAGCGATTTTATTTTTCATCTCATTCTCTGTATGGGTTGAAGAAGTCTATTCCAAAGAGAAGTCTTCAAAGAAAGGAAAGGGGAAAAAGAAGCAATATCTATGTCCATCGTATGTTCCTGCTTTCTTTTATGCTTTTGTATGATGGTGATCCTGCCCTGTTTTTAACAGTGGAAATTATGTGGCAATTGAAGTAGAAGGTGGTGCTTTCTGCTGAAAGAGTGGGGTCTGTGGTGGGATTGGGTTTGACCAGCATCGTATCTAAGTGCTGTCAATGTGTTCCTTCTGCAGCAAGTCCTCTGTTTTAGTGAAAGGGAAAATCTAAGCCATAGTAATCGTTCCTTTCCTTGTGGATTTCAACCCAGTGCCTTGCTATTTATGGGGACACAGTAGCATGGTCCCGTGTTGCAGGTGTATTGAGGAAAGCAAGGAGGGTGCAAAACTGCCATGCTGAAATTCAGCTTCTTGTTAGCTAGTTCTGTAAGAGAAGGCTTGTCCTATGCATATTCTTATTGTGTGTTGAATAGAACTAAGGTCATCAGCATCTTTCATCAATCATTTACAGTTCTGTAACTTTTATGGAGGTGGATTGATTGATTGTTGCTATAAAGTATGCCCTTATGGAATAGTCTCCCTATAAAAATACAGAAATTAAAATCTATGATTGCCCAGTTGAATAGACAATGTGTTCTGGACACTTATGATTATTTGATGTTAAAAATACTCCCTCTTTCTAATGCCTACCACATTTTAGGTTTTGATCCATAGGAAAATGCAAAAGTTGTATTTGTGAGTGCTCTTTTTATCATTGTCTTGGCTAGCCTTACTCATTTTTTAGTGTTACCGTGTAAATATCTGAGGAAAAGATTGATGGACTATGATAAGTTGCCAGTAAGTGTAGAAAGTCACTATGACTGAAATAATAAAATTGTTTAGACAAATTTAAAACATATTTCTTCTTTGACCATAAAAGAAGAGGTAAAGAATGTTAGACTGGCTATTTGACATTAATCAACTTTTTCCAAAGAAAAACAAAGCAAAACAAAAAGTGGAATAATCAGACAGAAGCATTGTACAAGTAATACTTTTAAAAGTTTCCACTCTTTTCAAATATTGACAGTGATGTTTATTTTTAATCCCAGATTTTAGAATTTTGCTACATATAGTGCACGTTTTCCTTCTTTTTTTTATATCAAACCTAAAATTATATCTGTCCTTAGATTTGAATGCATTTAGATATGTCTCAAATGTGATCATGACTCATCTGAAATGACCCCTACCCATTTTTTCCCCTTTTAAAAGTTAAGTTGAGTTCTGAATGAGGCTTTTGCTCTCAGCTATGTGAGAGTTTATAACAAGGAGATAAATGTCAGGGTTCCCAGGACAGGCCTTGCAAAGTGAGTTAGGCAGCTGAGAACTGAATCCAGGTCTTCTATGGTCTTGTTTAAATAGCCGGCTGTTCTTGACTTAGTCTTAGTAGAATTCAAAACAGCAATGTCATTTTATCTTGATAAGTGAGTGGATTTTTCTTGTTTGGTTCTATTTTAAGCCCTGTATTTCTTGGTACCATTAAATATGATGTCATTTGTCACCAATACACTTGAAAAAACATTGAATACATGCTGTCATTTTCAAAGTGATACTTTTCCAGTTGAAGCTGCCTGCAGAAATGCTGGTGGAATCCAGTACTTGTCTGATGTTCCACTGTGCGGTGTTGCTGGCTAGAGTTGCTGTAGCAATGAGTCCTGTTCGATTTCCTGAATAATGACCAAGTTACCCATACCTTACTTGGCTGAAATTCACAGCTTGAGAGACAGCCACTCGTAGTAGTGGGTTCGCTGTTTCTGTGGCTGGCATCTAGGAGACCTCTCGTGAATGAGCAGTGAAGGACAGCTCTGTCTGGCAGAGAAATTGCCTGATGCTCTCTTAACTCAGGCTGCTGTTGGCAAACTTCCAATCATCAGCATTTTTTTAAATGATCTTTCACAAAACTTCTTGATTTGGTGACACTGTGTTATAAAAGAGGTTGCCTACTAGTAATAATTTTTCCTTTGTGAAAAAAGCAAAAAAATCTTTCCTCACAGTCAAACCAGAACACGATGAAGTGGAGTCGGAATTAAGTGACACTATAAGGGTTGACTAAAACTACTCAAGGAAGTGTCTAAACAAAAAAATTCCTAGTAAAGCATAAAAGCAATATTTTATAAGAATGTGTTTTATTTTTTTAACCAAAAAAATTAGGACTTTTCATAATTTATAAAATTGAATGGTACAAATTCCTAATGAAAAGGTACATTTATAAGTTAAACTCTTAATCCACTTTAATTTGCATTGGTTACTGGTGCAGTAAAATTTAAACCTTAATTGTAACAAATTATTGCCTTTTTATTTCCTCACAACATGTGAAAAGCTAAATTTTGCTTCTTCAAGAGAACAAAAAACTGCATTAGTAGTTGTATACAGAACAGTCTTCTCTTGCAAACTTTATAATGAAATTCAAATCTATGCAAATCATTATGCAGGAAAAATTTGTACTGAACCTGATATTACTGACTGAGTCCCTTAACTTGATGTTAAGAAATGGATGGCTATAACACCAGTTTGGGACTTTAGCATGAATTTGTTTGTATAAAAGCTAAGCATACTGGAACTTTTCCTTTTATGGCTCTCCAGAATATTAGCCTTTCACCAAATGTGCCCCTCTGGCATGAAATTAACTACTATTAGGATAAGATGAAAACAAGGTGATTAGAAAGCCCGTAAAAAGTTCATTATTGTCTCATAAACAGATATTTGCTTCCTTAAATTAGGAAAATTCTATTTTGTATCTTAGAACAAACCCTTTTACTTGTGACTATTCATGATGCTGTACTTCTCAGTGCATTGTGTGATAGTGGCTTGATTTGCCATCTTACTTTCGTTTGTTCCTGAAACTTTTTCCCAGCTTTTTTATTGAAGGGTTTCTTGAAGCTGATGCTTAATCATTTTGTTCTTACTTTGATTTAATGCTTGCTCAGAACAGATGTAAGATTTCACATCTTACATTTAGATCATTTTCCTTCTTACCTCAGGCTTTCCAAATGAAACATAGAGTAATTATACTTCTGTCTGATTCCTGAATCTCTGTTGATTAACAAAGAAATTGACATATTGGGCCTAAAATGTAATAGAGTTTTTCACCATAAATCTGAGAAACTGGCTTCCAGACATGCATAGTGCAATGAAATACAAAGCTTTAGTAACAAACTTTTGCCTTTTGTTTCCATGGAAAATCTTATTAAAAAAAAAATCAGGCCCATCTCTTCAAGAGAAAAAAAAATGTGTATTACATTCTTCTGTTTACAAAGCTTATTTTGAAATTTCTTGTACTTAATACAGATGATTTTGATACAGCTACAGATGGATTTAGTAACTTGATCTCTTTCCTGCTCGCAGACTGCCCATACTTGCATGACCTTTGTAACTTAGTTCTTATTAACTTCTTCATAATTCCTTATAATACCTGCTTCTCTTAAACATGTGGGACAGTTAGCTGTGCCTTAGAGCACTGCTGAAAAATGTTTTTCCTTTTGTTACACCATAATAAGTACTTCCGTTATTTTATGATGTTTGAGCTGCTGCTGTCATCCCCACAGTCCTTAGTAGCCTAGGAGGTCTTTACTCAAAACTACTTGCAAGATCTCTAGACAAATGAAATGATAAGGAAAGGGAAGTTTGGTTATTACAGTGTTAGAGAAGGCACAGAGAAGTAAGAGTGTCACATAGCAGCTAATAAAACCAGTAATGACTGTGGTCATCATCACAGCTGTCCCGGTTAATTTTGGTTTTAGGATGACTCAGCTGTTCACTTGCACAGTGTTCACTTCTGAAGATCTCTCAGCATCCCTAATGCCACGGCAATGCTGAGAGCATAACCTCAGTCACTAAATCTCATCCTTTTGTCTGGATAGCAAGACTGTGCTTTTAAAACAGCATCCCTCTTCACCTTTATGCATTTGTCCACATGGAGATTTATATTCATGTAGATGATTAACTAAATACTGTATAATATCTATAGAGACCTTTTTTCCCACAAAGCAGGAGTACAAATCATATTTGGCTTGTATTCAATAAAGCATATCAGCTACTTCAGAAACTGTGAAATGGCCCTCTAAGCCCTCCAGAAAACATGGCTTGTGCCATCTGCCAGGACAGAAGCTTAGAAAGGTCACAGATGAGAAGGTTCAATAAACAGCTTCTTTTAAAAAACAACAACAAAAGACAGTGGAACTAGGGAAAAAAGCCTTTGATGTGTTTAAAGCATAGAGCTGTGTGAAACTGTCCTAAAATTCCCCTTGGTTAACTTTAAGCTTCTGACATACTCTTCCTATTAAGACTAAAGTAAAAGTTCAAAACTTATTTTATACCTTGGGTCCTCTCCATTTCTTCATGGACTATAATTTTTTTTATCGAGTATTTGGGTATACGTTGCCTCTCTATCCGTAGTATGTGATCAACCCCAAAATGTAAATGGTGGGAAAGTGGAATCACATCTGTCTTCATTCCCACTATCTAGAAGACACTGTTGATAGTCTGTGAAAGTTTTCATTTGTCGGTGTGGTGGAAGGGTTGATACAGTGTGTGGGAGGAGGTGGAATGAAGTTGAAAGGAAAGCCTGAATTTGGTTGTGGAGGAAGATACATCTGATAGTCATTCCAATGATAAGTACTTTGCAGAGCCCAGGTCTCGCTCCTATAAAAATTCTTCTGCCCTGTAGTAACAGCAGTTGGTCAATGCTTTTATTATTCTGTATCACGTAACTCTCATGGAAAGCCGTGATCCCAGACAGATAGGGCCACATTCCAGAAGGTTTGTGAATTTGTTTTCAAAGTAGTTAAATATGGTAGGCAGTAAAAGATAAAGCAATATAAGCAAAACCTAAGCTGTCTTGTAAAACAGTAATTAACCACAATAGACTGATTCTCGTTCAGTAACTTTCCCTCTCAGTGAGCAGTGTTTCCTCCGTTCTCAACACCACCGTGATGAGACACCATAATTGTGTGGAAAACTTACAGACTTTGTATTTCATATACAACCTCCAGACTGAGAAAAAACTTGGATCTGTGGGTTAAATTGCACCACCTTTACCTAAGCCCAAGGAAAACCATAGGTCTAAATTCTGTTTTCAAGACAAATTATACAGAATGTATCTCAGCTTGCGCTTTCCTCTTATATCGCCACTTATACCACCATGCAGTTGGTTAGATTTTACCAAGGTCCTTCTATTGTCTCCATACTTGCAGCATTTGGAAAAAAAAATACTGGGACAAGGAACTGATGTGGATAAATTTAATTAATTTTATTAATTTAATTTTAAAACATCTGTAGTTTTGCTTAAACATTTGGATGCTGATCATATTTTATATCTGTGTGCTATATCAAGACACAACAGGAGACTCATTATGCACAATGGTCACAGGTGGTGGCTTCGGTGGGGTGCGTAGATGCCTAAGCTAGGAGCAAGCAAGCTAATTTTAAGAAACAGAAACATTGCCTTGAGCAGTGCTAGTTCAGGCTGGGTGAAATACCGTGCAAACCTGGTTCTGTTGGTTTAGGGACTGTCGGCTCTGTGGCAGGCAGATGAACCAGCTTGCTTTCCTCAAGTTTAGTGAATAATAAGGCACTTCAGATTTCCATATAAACACTCCTTAAAGTGTCATGTTGAATGTGAAACCAAAGCTGGATTTAAGAGGTTTCTGCTAGACAAGGAGTGAGGTAGTGACACTAACAGCTATTGACACCGCCTAACTGCAGGAAAGTTGTCTAGGTGTCTCCATTAGGAGACTGTTCTCTTTGGTCTGTCTGCAGCATGAGATGAAAGACAAGCTGTTGCACCCCCTCAACTCATAGTTCACAATTCAGGGTGCCTACTCTGGGTTTCCGTTTCAAAATTTGCTATGAAGGAACCTTTCCCTTTGTTCACCACATTGCATTACCTCCAAATTTAGGTACTGAAGCTACATATCTAATTTTTGTTGTTTAGCTGTCAACTGCATTTGTAAAGACATGTAAACTGTGACTCAGAGTTCCATAGTTTTAATGTAATTAATGATACCACTTTTCATTGGAGTAGTTGTAATTAATCTTCCTAGGAATAGACGTCACCTCGCGCAGTTTGAAAATGTAGCTATTAAACATACTAAACATCAGAGAAATCACTCAGAAGAGTTATATAGTATGTCATTGATGTGTATTAACCTGTTTTTATGCTTAGAGTTATTGCACTCAGAAAATCAAATGCCTGCAAATCAGAACACTGATAGTTTATGTCAGGAAAATTGTGCTTAAAATATATGCTGGGATAATACATACTATGTTTCCCAAAAACTTATTTTTACCTTTCTCACATATTCACAGGCATATTATATGACCAAAATGTGAGTTTCCAACATGTAGAGTAAATAAACCTGCACTGAAATCTTTTGTTTCAGCATTGTATAGGAAATTTTACCGGAGATAACAATTAATATGGAGATACATATTTTTATCTGTTAGTAATCTAGAACTATGAAAAAGTTTCCTTCCCGTTTCTGTAGAATGTTTATATTCTTTCCTCATGTAGCACTGTGTGCGGTAAGGACTCCTTGTAACTTCAGTGAGCTCTGAGAGAATAAATGTCATGATGACCTATAGAGATATAATGTCTTCTGACACATTTGCCTAACACAAATGTAAAGCTACATAAATTTCAAACCAAGTGTAATACATACTTCCTTTTCTCATGCATATCTGCTTATCTAAACTTCTGGATTTTGAGTAGTGAATTATGAAAATAATTATCTGTTGCCATCAACTGAAAATCTTGATCATGATCTTCAAAGCAGTGATAAAATCTGTAGAGCTGCGGTGGAAGAGGAGATGGACACCTTACTGCATATCCTGTGAAATACAGTATGTAAAGTAATTCTTTGATTCGTCAGTGACACCAGATGTAACCTCTGAAAGACCAGGCATTTCACACAGAGATGTCATAGCAAAAGACTAACTGTACTTTGTTTTCTCTCTGGATTGTGAGGACACTGTTTGTAGAAGTGTGGATACTTTCGCGTATACAAGAATACTGGTTGTTTTCCCTTTTATTTGTTAAGAGAAAGAAAAATCATACTTTGGGCTTGGGTATTTTGTATGTTGGTTGTGTGGGGGTTTTTTAATTGTTGCTTAGGTAAAATTCTTCGTAGGGCAAGTTCTAGCTTTACAATTACTTGCTTTTAAATTTTCTCTGTAGCAACTGGAGGCTTCTGTTGCCTTATCCTTTGGTATTCACTATACTTTGCTTAGAACTCATCAATTACTGTGAAGAGTGCCGCATTCCCATTTCTTAGTGCTTTCCATCAGCTCTGCATGCATTCAAATCAGGTTGAAATAAATGCATTAAAATTAAAATGTGTGCTGCAACTGGTGGAAATCTAAGTTACCAGCTTTTTACAAGTGGGAAAATTGTAGGTTGAATTAGAAAACGTGGTAAGTAACTTCTTGGTGTGAATGTTGTTATATGGGACTCAGTCTTCAGCACACTGAAGTAATGATTCTTCAAGGAAGGCAGATCTCAGCTCAAATCGTTTTTCTCTTATGTAATATACAAATATGCCTATCATTAATTCATTCCATAATGGCCAATTAAGCAGAGGTGGTTGTGGCTCTAGGTAAGTATCTTCCCTTAATAGTCCCAGCCTCTTTATCCAAGCACCTAACACATCCCATTTACTGTCTCATTAAGTCTTTTTGCTTATCTGTCACTCTGAAAGTGTCGTTAACTTCTTAACTCACCCCAAGGAACACATCTGATGTATTGATTTGCAGGTGAAATTTAGGCATTTTGATCAGCAAGGCTCTCAGAAGGAAATCCAGTCATTGTGATGAAGTTTCCTTGTGTGCTGTTGAATGATGGTAGTTTAATGACAGCATGCCGTAAAAGAGCCACAGTGAAAATATGACTGATACTCAGCAGAGCTTTTTTTCCAGTAGCTATTTCAACCACTTCATTCAAAGTGACCTTTAAAAGTAGCAATTACTGAATCTCAGTGCTTCTGCTCCTAACTCAAAACAGCCAATGCCATTGTATTTCATTTGGTTCTTAGATAAGCAAGGACAAATGCACTTACACACTTCTATAAGTTCAAAACACAACCCAACAACTTGTGGAAGATGTGATTGGGGTGTTCTTTACCAGCAAGCTGTTCTGCCATTGTTCTTCCCATCACTGTCTTCCCAATGCAATAAATCTCCTTTGCCCAATTTTTGGACGGCTTTTGAACAAACAGCCTGAACAGGTATTTGTATTAATATACTTCTGCAGTGCAGCTCAGATCTCAAAAAACTACCACTTTATTTCTCTGACTTGAAGACACCAATAAACTTGTCAGCTGTATTTGCTTTTGTTTTGCTGTTTGTTGCTCAAACAGCAAAAAGTTCTCAAACTTTTTCCTCTTTTCCTCATTGCTTTTTATGAGCATCTGTATTTCATTTATCCATGTTATCCTGTGTGGTTCAGATTACTGTTTTCACTATTTAATGAACTTCTTTGTATAACCCACAACAAAAATAAAAAAAAAGTATTTAAGTTTGTTCATTAGTTGTTTCTTGGATTTGTTTTCATATTTCATTGTACTGGACATACATAACTTAGAAAGAAATCTTATTGTAGGTATTAAGGAGATTCTTTTATAAATGTATTTTTGTAGACATCTGATGTAGATGTTTTCGATGTTAATATGTGTGACTTGCAAGGAAGCAGGGCCATGAACCTTTCTTTATCAGATAAAATGCAGCACACAGAGTGTTTGCCTGCCTTTTTAACAGCTAAATGAACATTCTTTTCTGAATTGCTCTTTCTAGAAAATGGAAAATAATCTTATGTTTCCCTTTTGTCCAACTAGTGGTAACTGCAAAAAAAAAAGCATACAGAGCTGGTTTATGATATTTCTGTAGCAACCTCTTTATTGGTAAAGGTCATCACTAAAAACTTAACACATCTCAAAATTACAGAATTTGGATGGAATAGAATAGAATAGAATAGAATAGAATAGAATAGAATAGAATAGAATAGAATAGAATAGAATAGAATAGAATAGAACATTTCAGCTGGAAGGGACCTACAATGATCATCTAGTCCAGACCAAATGAGGAAATAAATCAATTCTGCTGTGTAATGATCCAATTCTAAGTCAAATATAAAAAACTTATAAACTCCACCCTGGGGGGATTGTTTGAAAGTGAATTTGTCAATTATTCAAAGGCGTTAGAACACATACTGCTTTTTAATTGCTGTAATATTAAATTAGCAGAGGCTTATTGTATGCAGAACATACAGTTCTAGATACTTCCTTGTTTTACTAGAAAACCAATTATCCCTGGATAAGTTCTGCTGGAACAATTAGTTCACCTGTGTGGCTGCTACAGATCACAGAGGTTTTAATGTGATTAGTGCAAGAGATCGGTGGGGAATTACACTGCAGCCACTTAATGCTGCTCCACAATTCTTTTCTCTTCCTGTATGTTGCAGTTTAAGCTATCCTCTTGGATACGTAGTTCTTGGTAGGTACATCTCTGTGTAGTCTTTGAAATGCATGCTTATCCTGCTAATGACTGTTGAGTAGTCCGAAATTTCAAGGAGCATTTAGCATCATATTATTGCCTTAATTTTTTCCTGATTTATAACAGCAAGCAAATACAAGAAAATAGCTAACCAGATATGCAGCTTTAGGTTTCCAAAATATCCAGAATACAAGACAGAAAACAGGAATCTGTTTTTCTTTCTTGAAGAATAAAATGCTCAAAGGGTATCAAGGAGATTGTGATACAATAAAATGCAGTTCTGTTGTCATAAATGGTTGACATGTTTTTAATAATAGGGAACTCCTTCATAGTTTTATTTAGAAGTGTTTTAGCTGTTACGTGTTAACTGAGGAGATTAAATCTCATTGGGAAGACATAGTGAGTGCTACCAAGTCAGCAGATCTGATTCCCCCTGTTTGCCTTATGGTTTGAGTTAAACCATTTGTTTTTAAAGGTGAGGTTATTCGTAAAAGCTCTTCAAGGGCTAGGATCTGGTCTCATCTCCAGTTTTTTGAACAAATAGTGATGTCATGCTATGCTGCAGTTATTTATTAATTAATTAATTACCCAGTAATCAGTAAGGAAAGTGCTGAACAGGAGCTACTATAATTGGACATTTTAAAATCAGGAGGTCTAATACATTCATGCTTTCCTTTTTTTTTTATAACTGGTCAAAAGCCTTCTACAGAGTTAGTGTTTCCTTCAACAAATGTTTGAATAAGGCAGAAATCCCAGAGGACATGAAGGAAACTGAAGGATGAGAAGAAAAAACCAATGAACTGAGATGTTACAAAGAATAACCTGTAGGTCTGTCAAACTGACAATGGTATGGGAGAGAATAATGAAAAAAAGAAATTACAGGGTGAAGAAAGCAACAGTATCTGATGCTGATTATGGAAAACATTTAGGAAATAAACTTGATCATTTTTTAAAATACATTCATACATTTGTTTGCAAGAACTGATAGTGTTGATGCACGACTTATACCTCTGTAGGGTGTTTGTCTTGTTTTTACATGGCATCCTGGTTACTGAACTATAATGACAGAAAGCAGAGTAGTCATAAAAGGGATGGAAAAGTGATTATGAGACAGAATTCAAAACTGGAAACAGTCACTGAACAGGTTCTGGAAACATAAAAATTAATTTATGTAACATTATGAGCCTGCTTGGTGTTTAAATTACCTGTGGAGGGGACTGACTCACCTGTATTGCTTTTTATTACACTCAATTTCATGTACTCCTGTAGCTACATTTACCTGTCACAGGTTCTTTTTGATTGTAGCAATGGTTTTCATTTAACACTCAGCACAATAATGGCAAGGTAATGAAGATGTTTAAATTCCCCCTGCAAAACCAGAGGAGAGTCCAAGGCCTTGTTTTCTGTAGCAAAGCTTTTATTAGCACTTGACAATGAGATTATGCAATCCTCCAGCTCTGGGTGGAATAGCTGGCGCTGGCATGCAAGAGCAGGAGACTGCCAAAAGCCTCTGCATGCTTTGGCACCTACAAAGTGGCTGCCAATTTACTAAGGTTCCTAATCTGACAGTCACTGAAAATAGTTCAGGTGGCTGCTTTCTACTGATGAAGAAATCATGTCCCTCTGGATATTTATGTTAGGAGGGAAGGGAACAATTAGTGAATTGCAGTTTATTTGCTTCCAAGTTTACAGTTAAGAGTACCTCAGAGAGCATTTGTGTTTATTACACAAATAGTTTCTTGAAAAATACTGGAACTTCTCAAGGAAAGGAAGACTATACAGTATGGAACCTGAAAATAATGAGCATATTTTGCTTGTGAAATGGCATTTATGGCATTACTTTAAAATTACTTCAGTTTAAGCACAAAGTTGTTTCTGTCTTGATAGTAACTAATATACTCTTTTTTACAGGCAGCAATCAGCTGAAGACCTTGCAAGAGTACCTGCTAATTCTACCAGCAATATCTTGAATAGACTATTGCTCAGCTATGATCCCAGGATAAGGCCTAATTTCAAAGGTTTGTCAAAATATTTCAGCCTTTTTTTAAACCCTTGGATTTTAACTTTTACTCTTTTCACACAGAGAAAATTTACGTAGAGATAATATTCACAAGCTAAATTTCTGTCGTTGGGTTGTTTTGGGTTTTTTTTAATGGAAACTTCCCTAGATAGTGTGAAACTGCAGAAGATGTTTATCCTTTTGAGCTGAAAGATAATATGCTAATACACATAAAATATGCTAATACATATTACCATAATAGTATGTGATGCTTTATTACTATTGGTCTTATTTTATAAAAGACTTTTTAAAAGTAGAAATAGAATTTATAGAATAAGTTTTTAAAATATCTTTTTATCCCTACATTTTAGTTAGACTCTGCTGTACAGTATCTTAAAACACCAGATTTCTCTATAGACATCCTTTAAGATGGCTATAAAAAGTTGGGGTCAGCAGTATCACTATTAGGAAACCATAGAGTTATTAAATCCTTTAAGGATATTTTGGTTATAAAGCTTACACACTTTGGGAATTCAAATAGGTAATGCATTTAAACACATTTTCTGCCTTTAAAACATCTCCCTGTAGTCAGATGTTGCAGGATTCTTCTGTGTAGGCAAGTGTGAATCCTTATATGTGCAGAAAAACTTGGAATACATATTCTCTGCAAAACCTCTAAGAATTCACACGAATTAGGCTGTATACTAGGCTTTCCAGGAATTCGATTATTTACCTTCTGAAAAAAGACGTAGACAGTTTTATTACATGTAGGCAGTGCAGTTTATGTAAAACAGCTCTTTCATTTTAAAACTCGCATATAATTATGTGTGCATTAAGAGATATTTTAACATGAATATCACGAGTATGAAAAATTTGGAAATCTTTAATTTTTATTGTGATTTTGAAGAGGCTGTTTTCAGATGTTCTGTTTAACTGTTTTATAAACCTATTAAACTCAGTTCTCAGTAAGTGTACTGCTTCTTTCTTATTCTCTGTAGAACCATATTTATGTGTTTTCAGCACTAAGTCTTCTCACAAAGAATAAATGTCCAGCCTCTTCTCTACCTGTTCTTCAGCATAATCAGCTTGTAATCACAAAGCATGTTGCAGATTTCTTTATATTTTGATAACCCTTCTGGCAGCCTGGTAAGAATCAAGACAGAAGGGAAAGGGAGGACATGTAATGTTAGCTCAGAGGGAGGTGGAAGAAAAAGAACATTTTCTGACAAGTGGTTTGCCCATGTTAAAATGTTCCTCACGCATGAGTGATTTTCTTGGACAGCACTTCCTATTCAAATCTGGAAGAGAGAGTACACTCTTGGCAACTAGTGATGTGATGGGTGCTCTGTCACATGCATCAGGCATTAGAAGAAGTATTATGCTTATTGCATAATCAAAAGCATCACATGTAAGTGATTAGTAGTTACACGTTAGTGTAACTAGTCTGATTTAAAAACCCCAAAACCAAACCAAACCAAACCAAACCAATTGGTTTAACTGAAAAAAGTGAAATTTTATCTTCATAAATTTCTGGTGACCAAGAGAATGAGTTTGGATTTATGTATTTAATGTACATAAAAATATTTTATGCAGACAAACATGCTATTAGAAGAGGCATATATTACTTTGTACTGAATTTGCTTGGTCTTTCAAAACAGTCTTTATATATTCTTGTTTCTCTTTTGTTGCTGAAAGTAGGAAGAAACCCACTGAATATTTGTAACAGTGTAAATGAGATCAGATACCTGTATCTAGTGGACATTCTGACACTCACATCATAGAGATACTGAATAAAACTAGTGGCCCATAATTAGTTCTCTCAGCTATCAGGCCACTTCTCCTTGCTCTGTGATAACTCTCTGTTAACACCAGATTAAATGACTGCCAATCAATTCCCGCAGGGTGACAGAGGGCAGATGTAGCAGCTGTCATACCATCCCTCTTCAACTGCAGGAATCCTGGCTGTGGAAAAGAGAAAAAAATCCAGGCCATCTTAATATCTTCACAGCTGCTGACTTCTAGAAATTTTTCTTGACAAATTGGTAACCATTGTAAAATGGAACAGCTTTCCAACTCTTTCATACTGAGGCTAGATGCATGCAATAATTTTTTCCTGCCTGCATGCTTTACAGTTATGTACTTGACTTGCACAAAGAGGTATCCTCTTAAAACATAAGGAAATATCATAAATCATAAACAGGTAATCTGGGATGATAAATTGTCATTATGACCTTGACAGTTAAAAGTGTCTGCTGCTGGAAATGTGAATTGCCTCTATCTGTTACACTGTGTGCAGAAGTAATACTGGCTTGTGCATTCTGTGATAACAGAAAATCATGGAATTCAAAATTTATTCATTTTGATATATGGTCAGCAGAATTCTTTAAGATTAGCTCTCTGGACTAAGGATTTTTATTTTTTCTGTTGTCTTATCACTAAGTTATAAAGAGGTTTAGTGATTTCTATTGACTTTGAAAACTGTGTATATAACTTAAAAAGATAAAGTTGTATGACCGTATAAAAAACCATTTTACATTGTGACACTGTGATAACGGTATAAAGGAGCTTTAAATGAAGGATAATGTACCTTTACTGGATTGTGCAGCTCACTAGAATTATTTTTTTAAAGGAATTCCAGTCGATGTTGCAGTTAACATCTTCATTAACAGCTTTGGGTCAATTCAAGAGACAACTATGGTAAGAGTGAAATTAAATTCTTGTAGTACACATGGACATTTTCTTATTAAATTAAATTTCAGACTGAGGATTATGAACTATAACATAGAAATAATTGTTGTGGTTGCAGACACTGAGAATTAAGTTAATGGCATTAGTGATTGACTGACTGTGCTTTATGCCATAAACCTAAACCTTTTCATCTGTTTCACTCTATATGTGTCCACAGATTGTTGTAGCTTTTTGAATCTGATGTACATGAAAGGAAATCCATGGTTTCTAAGATGCAAGAGATAGAGTAATTTCCATAAGTTTTTAAGTGCATTGGAAGAATCCATTTGGTAGTATGAATTAAAGAATCTTCCTGAGAGTTATTGCGTAGGTTGCTTGGTGTGTGATTCAAAAAACAAATCACTAGGACTGTATACGAGAGAAAAAGAACAGACATGCACAAGGATGAAACATATAGGTTCTTTGTTTTTTGTGGATCTGAAGATGTAAGTAAATAATGGAGGATAGAAGGAGGAGTAGTAAATGAATAGACTATCAATAGCCATAGCCTTACTCCTGTTTATTTACTGCATGAGAAAGATAAACTAGGGAGTGAAGTTTCTAAAAATGTGTTTCCAGTTTAGCCAGAAAGTTGCCAAAAAAAGCATGTCAGTTACAGGATGAATTAATCCTCATTGCAATTTTGACTTCTTTTGTTTCTTTGAAAAATAAAATCAATTTCAAAATACGAGTTGCGTCATCGAAGCCCTTTCTGATATGTTGGGACTTGCAGATCTTTTTTTGTAATGGTGTTTCCAATAAATGCTATCAAAAATATTGCCAAAAATTGATTTAGTTATTGGAGATGTTCTGACCTGATCAGGTTTTTCTTTTGCATAAAAAAGAGGGGAGTGCACCATGTCGTGCCGGTGCATGGAAAACCACAGCCAAGACATGCACTGAGTGGGAGTTCTGAGGCATTCCCCGATTTCTTTGGTGACCTGCTGCATCTAAAGCATTGAGGCAGTTCCCAAAATCAAGTTGCTTTTTCAATGCTGTGACTAAGTCAGCATTCTGACTCAAAATGGCAGAGAAACAATAAACCACAATAGCACTAATAAGCAATAAAACACATTTTTTTGCTGTTGGAAGTAAGTGCCCACTTAAAATTCAGAACCAGCTTACATGTTAGCCCAATGACATTTCAATAGGACTGCAGAGACACTCCAAGTTGAACATACGTGGTGGCTGGAACAGTTTTGAACAGCTTGGCCAGAAATTTCTGTTTCTTTAGCTAGCAGTGAATAAAGATTTGTGTTTGACTGCAAATGATAGTAAGTGAACTAACGGCATTAGTGGGAAGTGATATTAAAACAAAAAAATGTAAGTTTGCCCAAAAGGCCACAAAATTTATTTCTGAAAAGAAAAAGAGAACTCGAGTTTAAAGGAGGGCAGGGAGGAAGAGCAGGAAAGTAGGAGATTAGTGTCTTAAAAAGTCAAGTATGTTAGGCCAGACGGCCCTTTCAAGTTTCTGAAATTAATTGCATGCTTTAAAAAGTGACTTTTAAAGAGGCTTTTTTACTATTCACCCGGATTCAAATGGTAACAAAACATGAATGTGAGGGATGTGCTTCCCCCCACCCCCTCCAAAAACAAAGTAGTATGCTCTCTGCAGCCATGTATGTATGCCTGTCGGTGCCTTCCTGATATGGTCACTCACAAATTTACTAGGATGTGCTGTAAGATAAGTCATGCTCTCCTCTGTAACTCAGAACTTCAGATACCATCCTTACTTTAGTTTATGCTTTTATTTAGATTTCTATGTCTAGCTGATCACTGTGATAGCTAAGCAGGTTTATGTGGAATTTGGATTAGTTCTTGATTGCCTTAATGTAACACAGGAAGCACCAACAAAATAAACAGTCAATGTGTTCTTCCGTGTGTTACTTGGAAAACTCTTTCTGCTGCAGTGGGCAGTGGGCATTCAGGAATTGCAGCTCTCTTGGGGATAGGTTTGTACTAGTCTTTAAAGGGTTTGGGTAATATACCCGACAGTAGAAAGGGATCCCTTAGACTAGGAAAAGACTTGTACCTCCAGAATCACAGGAAAAATATTTCCTGGAGGTGAGGCACCAAGTCTGTGAAGGATCAGAGGGGTCTCTTGTGTTCAGAAAAGGAGACATTTGCAGAAGTATCAGAACTGCTGAAAAGGTTCCTTGGTGTTGGAGAAGAGAGTGGCTGGCTACATCTCTACTATCTCTGGTGTTGGTGAGAATCATGAGGAGTATCGATGTATACACTGTCTCTGAAATTACCAGAAGCTACTAAACTCGTTGGAGTGATACCAAAATTTGTGAAAGTGTATATTTCTAAGTGTTTCAGTCAATGAATTACTGTGATGATACTTTGCTCTTAAGCCACTGCTGGCTGTAATAATTGAACTCATACATATTTGCAAAATCTATGTAGGGGTAAAGCCATGCCAAAGCAATGATTGCTTCTTTTGTGTAATGGAAGTGTGGGGAAAAAACCAGTGGGGGCCAGATCATTGGAAGTGAGGTCATGGTAGAAGGCCCAACATGCAAATGTGTAGAGTGCCAGTGAGAAAAAGCCTTGTTTGCTGTCTTTCTGGTCCTGAGATAATTATATTCTTAGCTATGCAGTTGGCTTATCCTCAAAAAAGACTTGAGATTACCTCCCTCTGAGTTAGAGTACACTTAGATTTAAGAAAGGAGGGAATTTCTTTATGGAAAAGCATTGACATATTTGAAGTTACTTTGTTTTAAAGCAAGATAGTACCCATTTTGTGGGTCCTATGCCCAGAATCCTGTGTTGCTTTAATCAAGTCCTTGTGAAGAATCTGAAGGGCAAATGTTTGCTCTGTGTCTAGAAAGGATGGTGTTCCTGTTGTGTTGTTTTATACTGAAGAGCCTTGTAGTGTTTCCACACACTTATCAAGCAAGTCACCTAGAAAAAACTAAGCAAAAGAGCTGGTGAACTACAGACAGAATCAGAATTTGTACAGATAGAAAGGAGAACTTAGGCCAGAGCTGCTGCCTTCCAGTAAGCTCCCTTCATCTTGAATCCTGTTTCCTTCTGTATCGTTAGACCACTTGTCTAGGATCCCATGTTAACTCTGCTTCTGAGTTTGCACACGTTTTTTCAAACTGCAGATTGGTGGCATAATATGGTGTTTATGTCACATTTAGAAACTGTTTTAAACTGGATGACCAGCCAAGGATTCCTAGGGATAGAGAGTTTCTGGTATAAATACCCATGGGGCTATTTTTTTTTCTATGATGATGATCTCACTCTCTGTCTACAGAATCTATATTCGAAGTTTTTGCTTGCAGTGTGACCTTTCTTCACTGACTCAAACAACAAAACACCACTTCTTCCTTCTCCTTTGCTTTGAAACCTTTCAGAAAGGTCTTTTTAATATTCATGAATATAAACAAAAATTCAGTGTCCTTATTTTAATCTTAAAAATGACATTTTCTACTTCGTTAAAAGGAAGCATTATTATGTTGCCTTTCTTTGTATGAGTGCAGTTTATGTAGTAAGTCTTTCATGATCTTCTATGTGCTGCATTTTGCAGAGAGATGTATAGGGTATGCTTGCTTTCTGGCCTGAGGTGGTTTTCTGGCCACATGCCCACTGTTTAGTAGACTTTTGAAGTATTTCGTAGAATGCCTCGCAGCCTCCCTGAAAACAACTTGCCTTCTGTTGGAGTTGCATGGGAAAACAAAGCCCTGTAGAATACTTCTGTGTTTCTTTCTACCTGACAGGTCCTCCTAGCTCTAATGCTCATGAATATCTCTTCCATCCTCTTCCCCAAGTTTCAGGCTTTTTGGTTGCTGTTTGACTCTCCTTTACTATAAAATGCCAATCACTCCGCAATATTCAAAAAACATTTGTAAAATGTACAGTTGGAAGACCATGTGCTCCATGCAGATTGCTTCTTCAGCCCCTGTTCAACCTAATTGTAGTGCACTTACTAAATCTTAAAATTCATTGTGCAAATTTGAGAGGACTGGTTACAGACTTTTTTCAAGACAGATTTATACCAGATCATAGTCTTTACTGCTGCCAGATGCTGTAAGGGTCATATTCTTCTAAGAAGCAGCCCTTTTGCACATTGTTGTCTGGCTAGCCACAGTTTTATATTGTGACATCTCTTTGCTTCCTTCTACATTTTCTATATTGCCTCGAGTATGTGGTGGCCTTCCTCTCCAAGTACCCCGTCAAGGTCTCTACTTTAGGCATGAACCTCCCCATTTTAGATTAATGGGATTTTTCTTTCTTTGAGTTAAATGGGAACAGACTCAAGTTCTTAAAATGTCAAAACATCTGATTGTTTGGTGTTTAAGTTCATTTGTAATAGAGCAAGGGAGGAAATAAAATAGCATCCACCTGATCTTACTTCCAATTCTTATTTTGCCAGTGCATTCTGCTTTTCAGTGATGTAAACATCTCCTTCTACTGAATGGGTAAGCTGAGGGCAAGTGTTGGACAGTGCTTATCCTTTGCCTATGGCTTTGAGAAGGCATCTGATTTTGTTTAAAATTAGGGTAATGCACTTGTTTATGGCACATTGAATTCAGTGTAACAAATAGTGTAATGCTTGTGAGCATGACTGGTATGCAATATTTATCTCATATGGTTTAGAGTAATTTTTTTCACTGAGACAAGAAGTGCATATGGAATGGGAACTTCAGCAAGAAGCAAGTAAAGGAAATTTTCAATTATATACATATAATTGAAAAGATGCTTTCTGAGATAATGACCTGAATTCCCTCCAATTATGAAGCTTCTCTATGAGAGCCTTCCAGTACAAATTCACTTCATATTAACCATTATTTTTTGCTTCTTTACTTTGGCAAGACAATATAGGTCTTCGTATAAATACGAGTCGGACTATGTGTATTTTTTCCAAAACCAACTACCAGCAAGTAACAAGTACTTAGTTTTGATGCTTTGCTTTTCCTTACAATGTAGTAAGGAAAAATATTACACACTATAGTGTAATAAAGAAATGCATAGACTAATTTGACTGGTGGAATGGACATGGGAAAGTGGGCACTGTACTTTAATTTACAGAGTGAATCGACAGAATATATTATTATGCATGATGTTTTAGCCAAGTGGACTTCTTCTGGTTGAAGTTAGCATGACTGTCTCAACATGGCACCTGCTTTGGACTGTAAATGTAGTAAGTACAACAGAAGATAATTCAGTTGTATCAACAAAAAAATGTGTAAGAGTCGTTGACATGTAGAATAAAAAACTTTATAAAATTTGTTTGTATCTAGAATCCATTGACAAACCAAAAATATGTCGAGAACCTTCACTCACAGATTTCTAGCATTTTGCTATAATTATAGAGAAGTAGCATTGTCTTCACTGCTTTGAAAGACACAGCCCTTATCTCAGGAGGCTTTGTACCTAATGCACAATTATGAAAAAACAAAGCATGCTATAGAAGGCAACTAGGAAGACTGGAGATAGAAATTGTCTTGCATACAGAATTTTGGTTCATTTGTTTGTGTTTATTTAACTTTATTTCAACAATAACTTTATTCTTTTTCTGTATGTGATCTGCCTAGTTTACGTATACATCAAAAAGAGGCACTGGCTTAAATGTAAATGTAAAAAACAAGAAGACTTAAGAGATGAGACTGAAAAATCATAACTGACATTCTAGGTCAGATTTTTCCTTCGGATGCACACAGCTTTCACTAAGGACAGAACACGTGCAGGGTATCATTTTGCCCTGAGACACATGCTACTCCAATTCCCAAAAGCAAAATTAGGTTCTGATTGAGCATGGCTCTACTGCTCATGGTCCTTCAGCCAGAGTCCTTCTGAGTCCAGAAGGACATTTCCTCTGTAAAGCCTTGATTTTATCTCTTTGAGACTAATTCTGTTTCTCCTTTCATACGTGCTACCTCAGTACTTACATTGCAAGCTGGCATCAGTTTTCCTGTTACCAAAATAGTCCCAGATCACTGTTAGAAGGTCTGAGGCTATATTCTGGGTGTGTAGTATAAAATCTATTATCTACCTGGTCTGTTTACTGCTTTTATGGTGTGATATTTTGCCATCAGTGTGCCACTTAACCAAATGGAGAGTAAACTGGAATGGGCACTCACAGGATATCCTGATAGAAGTGATATCATGCCTGCTGCCTGCAGCCATTTAGTGTAGTCAAGCTATGGCCTCTCTCTGCCCTGCTGCATGCTTTTCTCTATGCCTGGGTAACAGGGGACTACTACTGAGGGGATGCAAAAATGATTCTGGAGTAGCAGTTTGGTCCTTTGTTTAAGGAAAGTTGCTATATTCAAAACATGAGTGAGATGTAATCTAACTGTAGTAAAGTCTGTTAAACGTAACACTTTGTAATGTAATTTGAATAGTGATTACTCTCTTTGTGATTGAAAAATCAAGGGATAATTTTTTTTCTTCTGAGTCTGATAGAATGTTTTTATTTCTCTGTGGGGTTTTTGCTAGACTTTTGGCTAGTCTAATACTTGTTTATTCTTCCCATCAGGATTATAGAGTCAACATCTTTCTAAGACAGAAGTGGAATGACCCCAGACTCAAACTGCCCAATGACTGGAGAGGTTCAGATACACTGACAGTGGACCCAACTATGTTTAAGTGTCTTTGGAAGCCAGACTTATTCTTTGCAAATGAAAAAAATGCTAACTTCCATGATGTCACACAGGAAAATATCCTTCTTTTTATATTTCGAGATGGAGATGTCCTAGTCAGTATGAGGTATTTTATTTATATAATTCTACTATTTTTTTAAAGTGATTTCATATGAAATATATGTGCTGTATTAGCCTTAGTAATGTAATACAATTTATGACTAATATTTAAATTTATATGACAGTTTGTAAACAATGCTGTAATTAATTATGTGTAAAGAAATCAGATGAAGGTGTTTTAAAGCATGTCAGCTGATAGCACTGCAGCTGTGAGAAAGTTGAAGTGTATATACATTTGTATATCATGTTAAGCTAACACACTGAACTTGTATGATTGGAAACTAAATTTAAACTCTTTCACTAATTGCTTAGGTTCCTAGAAGCATAATGGAGTGGATAATAATCTGAAATAAAGCCTTCAGTAAAACAGTATATGTTGCACCTTACTTGAATTTCTACAGCAACTAAAGTAAATGATGATTACTTGATAAAGATATAGGGAAACGCAGAAATTACAAAATTTGTGAATAAGTATGTTTTGTAAAAGTACTGTGAAATAATCCTGATTAAATTCTATGCCTTACTGGATATAACTTTTTTTCTGAAGCCCACAAATTGTTGTTCAATTTAATTGCAATTAACATATCTTTTTTGGGTGGTTTGACTTGGTTTATCAAAGGTATACACGATGCCACAAAAATAATCATCCACTGAAACCAGCAAATTAGTTGATTAAAAAGGTGGTCATAGTGAATTACAGATCTGGGGAGATTATAGTTTGTAGGCTCAATTTCCTAACAGGAAGTGAATTTTCTTCAGGCTTGAGCTGTAACATATTGCCCTGATAGATGTAAAAATGATTATCTGAATATACTGCAACATTACCTTTAAGAGGGAACCTCTTCAGAAGCTAGGGTCACATGAACTATTTCTTCCTGCAGTAGAAATGGATAGAAAAAAGAAGAAACAATATGAAAGAGGCAGGGGTTTTTTTTGCCCATTTCCAAACAGGATGAGAAAAGTCAGTCTCAAGACTATTGCTGTCAGTGATCAGAAAAGAAAATATGTTGGGCAATCAAAGCATTTCATTTGGCTTGCTCTGAAGATCTTGGTTTTGATTTCAGCTGCTTCTGTAGCGGGTTTTAAAGTGTGTAGGAATTAATATTTCTAAGTAGGAAATAGCTTCCAGCTATGAAAGAAGTTTCCCATTTGAAAGAGTGAATGTTAAACGAAACCTTGAAACATTTCTCAAATATTTTTTCCGGGTTGCAGCTATTTATAAATGAGCTCAATAGATATGGTTAATGATTAGTGAATATTGAGTGAATACTAATAAAAGTGTTTCTGATGGAAATATTATTCTCTGAAAACTTGCAAATAAGAAAAACAGGTTCCATTAAGTTAGAAATTGTTGTCATCCTCTAAAAATATTTGGTTTATTTTAATAGAACACTATGTTCTTACATTATATGTGTGCAGGTAAGATGAATTTTTTGAGGGACTGTGGTTTGGTGACATTTTTAAAATATATAATTTCTATGTCTTGTGGTTTTAGTTTACAGTGACATTATCACATATAAATGAAAGACTCTCCAGTTATCAAAATACTTGCATGACAAAATGTGTATGAGAGAAAGCTCTTGCACAAACAGTTAAGACTTAGGAAACTGAATGCAGGAATAAACAGCTACTGCTCACATCAGGGGAAGTAAACAGTAGACTCCCACGAAAAAATCTCATCTGTGTCCTGTGCTTTTCAACATAAATCATCTGAAAAACTGAATTTGCAAGTGCATTTGATAATACCAAAATATGCAGAATGGTAAAGATAAGAGACAACAGTGCGAACCACAAATTAATCTAATGACTAGGCAACAAAGTATGGAATGAAATTCAATGTAAACAACTGGAAATGATGCATGAGGGAAAAAATTATTTTAGCTTCACATAAAACCTGATTGATTTTGAGGTGGTTATTACCAGCCAAAAAAAATAGCTTTGAGTAGTAATGGCTAGTTCTCTGAAAATGTCAGCTAATAGCTCAGTGCTGTTTGAGAAAGTGAATTGAATTCTTGGCAGTATTAGGGATTAAAGAGAAAGTTACGCCACTGCATAAATGTATGCTATACTTGCATCTTGAATGCAATTCTGGTCTTACAGCTTTAGGAAGGGAGGCAGGGATGGTCAAAGGTATGGAACAGCTGAGAAAGGCTGAACTTTTCACACCGGCAAAAGCAAAATAATTGAGATGGTGGCATAGAGGTCTCTAAATCACAAATGGTACAGAGAGAATGGATGGACATTGATTTTTCTGCCTTCTTTTACAGTAAAAGACCTTTGAGACAGACTGAAGATAGATAAAAAGGTATGATTAGAGTGTGTGCAGCTTAGCTGTGGCATTCTTTCCTGCAAGATGCTGTTCATGTTAAAGTTTATGTGGTGTTGGGGTTTAACCCCAGCTGGCAACTAAGTACCACTTGCTCGCTTCCTCCTGGCCCCGGTGGGGAGGAGAAGCAGGAAAGTAAAGCTCATAGAAGTTGTGGGTTGAGAACAGCTTAAAAATTGCAGCCAAGTAAAACAGAATAAAAGTATTAATGCTAATACTAATTGTAATAAAAAGCAGAGGAGGGGAGTGACGTAAAACCCAAGAGAAACAAGTGATGCGAAATAGAATTGCTCACTACCTACTGACCAGTGCCCATCCCTTCCCTGCTGCCTCCCATCTCCTTGTGCACCTGCTCACTGGCAGAGTACGGGAAACTGAAAAGTCCTTGGTTTAGAGTAAGCACTACTGAGCAACAACCAGAAACATGAGTGTGTTATCCACGTTATCCTCATACTGAGTCCAAAACACAGCACTATGCCAGCTACTAGGAAAAAAATTAACTGTCCCAGCTGAAAGCAGGACACCTAGATTCCAGAAAGCAGCTGAAAGCAAAACAACTTCTTGGAGACAAAAAAATCTGTTGATGTCCCTTAAATACTGAAGAATAACTTCTGGTTTAGGGAGCCCTTGAGGTGCAAGTTTTGGGTGCTGCTGGGTATCTGGCAAAATAACATTTCCAGATTGCTGTAGTGTCATATTCTTCTTTAGAAGTCTGCCATTGGCCGGTTCTGGAGACAGGACTCTGTTCTGTATGGACATTTGGTTTGGTTATTCTTACGACCTAAATGTATTTTGTCTTGTATTAGTAGTTTTCTAATTTGTAAACTCCTATGTGTTTAAAACCCTCTATAAAATTTTGTTCTCTTATTTTATACTAGAGAGATCTCCATTTCAAACTGCTAATTATAACTTCTAAATTTTGTTTCTGCTCTTTTAGAAGATGAAAATCAAATACCTGTGATTTTTTTCTTTCTCATGTCCATCTACTGCTTACCTGGCAGTTCACTCTGTTTTTAAATACCATTTCTGTATTTTCAGATTGTCTATTACGCTGTCGTGCCCTTTGGACTTGACCTTGTTTCCTATGGATACGCAGCGCTGCAAGATGCAATTAGAAAGCTGTATGTAAATCACTCTGTCCATAAAAACAGTTCTCTTCTAGGCATGCATGAGAATCAAACAAAAATTACCAATTCTGTATACTTCATCTCAACTTTTCAATGAATCATGACATTGATATTCACTGGTTCCTACCAGTGTACATTTCCTATCAAAGATGTTTCCTACCAATACGGCACTGTGCGCTCTTAGTTTCAGCTTTTGCTATCAACCAAGGTGATAACTGAGGACTTTTATAAAAGCATTTACAATAAACTGAGATAAATGGAAGCATATCATTTGGGAAAAAGAATGGTTTTGCCAGGTAGTTTTAACTTCCACAACCTGTGCTGCTTTGTAGGTTATTGGGGCCCAATTTATCCCCTTGCACTGATGATGCATTGGTATTGTTTGGAACTCCTTTGCTACAGTACCAAAGGAAAAGTATTTGATGCCAAAGCAGTGAGATCATTTAGTATCAAACCTTTGGAAAGTGGTTTCAGGATGTGTTTTGGATGTAGTCAGGCATCTATTCCTGGTCTCCAGGTGATTTAATCTTACAACAGGGCAGACAGGTCACATCCCTGAAGGGCTACATGCCATGCTGGAAGTTGCAGACAAAATGTTTCTGAAATCTATCTTCCTTCCCGTGCCCCAAGTACCCAGGTCCCTACTCAGCTACAGCTTTTTCCAACACTTTGATCCCTGCTGATCCCACTTTCTTGGTAATTCTGTTTTCCTGAATAAGGATGAGCACAAAGCAGAGAGAAGGAAGGTGACTTGTTCCAGTCTGCTCCTGCTGTAAAACAAAAGCTCATGCAGCTCTTAGTCCAGCAGGTCTGGTGGGAAAGGTGAGGTTAGGGAAAGGAAGTTGCAAGTGAAGAAAAAGCAAGGTTAACTAAAGCTGGGCAGGGTATCACAATGGGGACAAGGGTAATAATAGTAATAATAATAATGATGATAATTATAATGATTATGACAATGATGATAATAATAATAATAGTTTAGATTTTGATTGTCAGCATTTGTATTTAGAATTTTAGTATGTCCATAGTAGTTTGCTCATCACTACTATGTATGTACATTAGCTGAAGTAAACTCTTACGGTAAACCCAAGTCAGTTTGGGGTTAAACTGGAATTAGTTAGTAATACTAATGGAAGTTCACTCAAGATTTCTCAGTCCGGGTTTCTTCACAAGTGTTGCAAGGTATAGTCATTCAAGGATAAACTACTCATAAAAAAAAATTGTGCTAAGATGATATACTCAAATTCAGTGAATTTGCTTCTTTGGAAAGACTGCACTAAACTTTCTTCTATCTTTTAATTCAGTTATCAAAAGTAAGACAGGTACCCATGACTTCCTATCTGTCCTTCCAGTTCTTTCCCTGTTAGAAACTGGCAGTTTTATTCTTCTTAGGTTATTTTCAAATCAATATTTTGTTTTTACTTGCTAGACTTCAAAATCAAAAAAGGCCACCAGTTGTTACTAAGATGTTCTTATATCCACAGTTATGATCCCCAGTCGTACATATTCTCTATAGACAGAATTTTCACTCTCCAGTTATTATTATCATAAAGGATCTTGGAAGTTTTCTGTTCTGCTGTGTGTTGGAACAGAGTGAAAACGATTTTTTGAATGAAACATCTGAACAACTTTTTTTTAATAGTATATTATGTTATGGAGCTTTGAAACATTGTGATTTTTATTAAATTGTTGTGAATCGTGGAGACATCATTTATGAACAGTTTCACTTTCTTAATCACAGCTGTTTTTCAAAAATTAAAAAGAATAATGCCTTCAGAAAAAGAATGGCTCTTTAAACATTTTTCCCAGGCTTTGAACTGCAAAACAATGCATTCCAACTCCATCTTTTTTATGTTTCCTCATCTCTGTTCCCATCAAACACACATTATCTCTGTTCGAATTAAGTTAATCTTTAATGAACAGAAGGTAGCAAAAAAATGGCATGTAAAATCATTATTCTGATGATGCATATTTAGTCAATATTGCTTTATTCTTGAGTATTGTGAGTCTAACTTGCACTGCCTCTCACTTGGTGGTGGTGTATATGTTATTATTTGGGCACTCAGAGGTTTGCTGAGGTCTGTCTGTACTCAGGAGGTCATGAAGGCACTGAGCTGATTTCTGTCAGACTGCACATCAGCTCTAATTCCTGGTCAAGTATTTCCTGAATGGCAATGCTTTCATGAATCAGGGCTTTTAGACTGAACAAATAAGCAGAGCGGTTGTTTTACACAAACACCAAGATTCATGACAGTAATTGAGTTGTTAAATTCTTTTGAAGTTACTTGGACTCATAAGTGCTGTTAAAATTCAGCTTTTTCATATTTTGCTGAAGTAGAGTATGAATGTATATGGAGGCTTTAAAGCTGTGGAAGATATAGCTTTGCTTTCTTTGTTTGAAAAGTACACACTGTAATAAATACCTCTTAGTCATCCTAATATTGCTGATAATGTAGTGTTTCACCCACTAAGTCCTAATTTAGACCTACATAAAAATGCAGCTGCGGATTAATTTTTGTACTTATTTATTTGAACAGGAGATAAAAAGAAAAAGATTGAAAGATATATAATACATATATGCTAGGTTTTCTTGCAGAGATTACTGTGATTGAGGTGGTTCTTTAAACAATTGTTATTATTTTGTTCTTGTAGTTGGCTACACAACTGATGACTTACGGTTTATCTGGCAGTCTGGAGATCCTGTACAGCTAGAGAAAATTGCTCTGCCTCAGTTTGATATTAAAAAGGAGGATATTGAATATGGTAACTGTACCAAGTATTACAAAGGCACAGGTAGGTAATATAATTTATGTCCTTGGTTAAAAAACTCGAAGCTTCCCTCAAATACTGTTTATAGTTAATGGTTAATATTCCAGTCCATGTTTTATATTTCATGGGATAAAACAAATTACTTTTGACTAATGAGTGGTTCATATAATGGTAAGTTTAATATGTGATCATTACAAACTAATTCAAAGATAGAAATAACCAAATTGAAGAAGGGATTAAATGTTTGTCTTGGTTTTGCTTACATATCTTGTGATCTTGCTATCACCATTTTATTTCTATGGTCCTGATACCTGCTTATGCTTATAAATATCTAACTTTTCTGAAAGAATGTTCATGCAGAATCATGCCAGTTGCAGCAAAGTGGGTAAATTTTGATTTTCTGGTTAAGCTTTTGTTCCATAAGTGGATAGTACTAGAATGTAATTCCAAGTGCTTCACCCTGCAGGTTCTTCATTCCTCTAAATGTTTTGGAAATTCTGTCATTTTTGAAAGCTGCTTGCAATCCTCAGCCCTGCATTTATTTATTCCTATGATTATTTTTTTAATGTAGGCACAAATTTTTCCAATGGTTTCTGTGCTCTGGCTTTTAATGATTTATCTTTTTTTACCATGATTGATTCCTGCCTTTGGAATTGATTCCGGCCTATATCCAAACTACTCACACTGTGGCAACCACAAGACTTTCTACAAGAACAGCTGTGTTTTAGTCAGAGCTTTTACATCATGTGAATAAATCTCCCATTAAAACTCAACTAGGAAGGCCGTGGTGCTGCAGCTTCTGAGGACCCTCTGCAAGTTTCTTGTTGCCTATTCAGGTGAAGTGGAGGGTCTGTTACTTGCAGTTGCTCCTGTGGTACATTCCAAGCCTGGAGAGATCTCAAGGAGCCTTAGTAGATCTCAGAGTTAAAAATGTAACTTGAAAAGATGCTGAAAGTAAAAGTGAGCTTTGTTTTTTAACTGCAAAATGAGTGAGTTTTTAGCCTAAGTACATAATTCAGCATCTCAGGTGATTTATAATTTGTAAATAATAAGAAACTAGCTCTCTTCAGGAAAATTATGCTTTTTTGAAAGCAAATCCATCAGCTAGCAGTGATTGCATTCAGGATATGGTAAAACCTTACTTAGCAGTGAGAAAAATATTTTGTTCTTAATTAAACAATGAACTTACTGAAAAAGAAATAGTCTATAAAGTAGTGAAAAACTAAAGGAATGGATCTTGCATTTTCCCAAATAAAATTCATACAAATGGGAAAATTGTAAACCTTATGTTCTATTTGTGATAATTTTTAGGTGTGCCCTAAATCTGAAATTAAATGCCAAAAAAAACCTTTAGATATTTGAGATATTTTTTAGGAACCTTAAAGAAAAATATTTAAGAATTATGCACAAAGAAAATCAGTGGTGTTCTCTCAAGTTTCATGAACTTGTGACCACAAATGGCACTGTGCAAAATGCTCAGTAAAATGTTCACATTCTGTATGTGTGCTTTAAACATTAAAGAAAGAACATGAGAGAACCATTTTTTAAAGTTTTCACAATTCTTTTAATGCAAATCCTTTCTGCTAAGAACATCCGTTCATTCTCATAATCGAACCCAGAATTAATACCTCAGTAATGTGAGCAGAATATTTCGGTACTCTGGAGTATGTTTAAAGGCTGTTTTCAGTGCTCCTTTTTTTTTAATTTACTTGAAAATTCTTATGCTGAAGGTGTTTTTTTAAAAGCAGATTTCACACACAGAGCTAAAATTAATTCAGCCTAGGATTTTGTCAGATAATCAAGAGAAGTTTTGCATCAAGGAGCTGATTTTCAAAATTGCGACTTATGTAGGAGTTCCCTGACAATTGCAAAAACACATAATCTTTACCGCCTATTTTGTCAACTGATGTTTTATCACACCTACCTAAGTTGAAAGAGGGTCAGCAAATCTGGGCTGCTTTTGTGGCAAGACATTGAATATTTATATTTGCAAATTTCCTATTATTCATCAATTTTATGACAGATCAAATAGATCCTTTCGAGCTGAATGGTGAGGGCAATAGATACTACACTCTGTGTGATGAAATATTATTCAAATGAAGGCATACAGAATGCATTTCCTACATAACACAAACAAATAATGATTTTGAAGGTCATCCCTCATTTGAAAATAAAACCTAAAAGTATCTGGAATCCATTCATAAATTACAGAGGGAAAATATTTCAGCCAGCAGGTCACTGAAGATGATAGAATGATCTATAAAATAAGAGTATAGTGTCTTCTACACAAGGATGTTTATGCTTAATGTTTTATTGTTTTGGTGTTTTGGTGTTTGGATGCCCAAACAGCACTTTTACGATGACTTATCATTGTACAGCACTTAACTGATACAATATGGAAGATAAATAGAGAACTTTTTGACATATTCTATCTTCTAAATCAGTTTTGCACCAACTGGATTGATAAATATAGTCTGATTTGAATTTTGAAGTTGTTGTAATATAACGTCGGAATGCCTTTTCCTTGTGATAGAATAGTTTTTGAAGTTTTCAGATTCTTTACAACACTGTTGTGTTACTATTACCATAAAAATTCCAGTTTTACTAATTGAGTGAAAATAGGGACAGAAATTATTTTCTGGTTGTCAGACTTCTTGATACATTTGTTATCTCCAGCAAAAAATCTAGTAACTTCAACTTTGTTTTTTGTTGAATTCATCTTAAACATCTTCTGAAGTTTGTATGCTTTAGATCTTCATTTTAAAAGATTTGATACTTTATTCCTTGTTTGCAAAATTTACAGTTTCTTTAAAATATCTGTTCCAAATTTAGAAGTGACCTGTACCAGCTTTCAGTACTGGGGAGATCTCTGCTTAGAGTTACATTCAGATCACCTCTTTCCATTCTAAACTTTCTAGACTAATATTTCTTAATTCATCTTTTGCACAAATTAATGCTAATTAGGATTTTCAAATGAACTGAAGCAAGTAGGACTGCTAGACTCCATTGGTTTTATCTGGACTGCATCTTGAAGCCAGCATCAAGCTGGGAGTCACTTCAGCCTCCTGCTACTGATGTGTTTTGAAAAGATGAAGGGTTCCTTACAGAGCACAGAGTACCGCAGCCTGACCGCACTTGGTGCTTAAGTAGATCTGTGTTTGGATTTTTTTTTTTTTCAAATTAAACTCTTTACCTTTATAAAGAAAATCAAAGCATTGAACTTTTGTTCTTAAACGGAAAAAGACCTGGAAGATATGGATCAGAGGTTCACCTGCAAAGCACATTAAACATTAATGCATTTATTTCTTTAAAGGTTATTACACTTGTGTAGAAGTGATCTTCACTTTAAGAAGACAAGTTGGATTTTACATGATGGGTGTTTATGCTCCTACACTGCTAATTGTTGTTCTGTCCTGGCTGTCATTTTGGATCAATCCTGATGCAAGTGCTGCAAGAGTCCCACTGGGTAACCCATGTTTTTCACGTACTGTCACAATCCGCTGTATCACCATTGAGCCATTCTCAGTTGCTTTGGCTACATGACACTGGACCCTGAAAGCAACTCCACTTCCATTATCCGCTCATCATTTTCACTGAAATCTGCTCATTCCTAGTCCTGTAAACTCCACCTCGGCATTAAGACTTCACTTGATAGTGGTTTCAGCATTTGTGTGACAAACACACTGTCTTGCTCCTCTCAGCCTGGACAAATCTGATCCATCTATGCACGGGTGATGCTGCAAACACTGTGGCAGTTTACAGGAATTTCAACATTTGAAATAATCAGTAAGAAAGCAGGATGATAAGTAAGTCTCTAAATAGGTACCTATTGGAGCAGTCTTTCTGAAGATTAATAGAAGCGATGTTTGGAAAAGAGCTAGCATTGCTGTTACCTGACCGGCTTTATTTCATTAGAATCAGTTCATGAGAGTACTTCAAGCTCATGCAGTCATGCTGCTCAGCACAACACGGCAGGCAGGCCCTTCATTTATTATGAAATAGCAGGACACAAGGTTAATAGAAACAATGTTGTCCTGACTGATTGGGTTGTACACAGGACTACAGCTCTGGCGTGGCCAACCCTGCTCACCCTAAGAGCTCATTGACATGCAGAGCCAGGCTCTTGCATCCTGACACTACTCCTATTTGGATTCCATTTCCCATGTTCTGGTCTCCCAAGGCTCCCGTTTTCCCTAGCACTCCCTCCTCTCCAAGTCCATACTTTCCAAATCTTTGCCATGTCCCACAGGAGGTTTAGTGCACCTGTTTCCAATACCTGAGTGGTGCAGCTGCAGAATCCCTCCTGCTGCCTGCCTTCCTCAGAAACCTCTTACCCACACTGGAACCTCCACATCCCCACAGCACATGACTCCTGTGCTGCCTTTTTTTCTTTTTTCTTTTTTTTTCTTTTGACCTTTAAAAATAGTTACTTGGGAAGGAGTCTCAATCTTTATTAGTTTCATGGCAAGTAACAAATATAATCTTTTACCTTGAAAAGTTGCAAAGTTGCATTACATAATGCGAATCATTAAGAGAACATTTGAAGAAAAAAAGGGTGGGGAAAATATAACATGCATTAAATGAAAAAGAATTAAAGAGGAACTGGAAAACTAGAATCAAAATCAAGCTGTACTGCCAATTTTATAATCCTGTGCTTCAAATAGTGAACCAGATGGGCTTATTAATGATATATTAGATTTATAAGTGTCTTAGCACAGATTTAAGTAACATGGGTGTCTTTGTAACTAAATATGCATGCTTATTTAATATTTATTATTTATTTATTTCGTTCATTGTAAGTGTTTATTGGCTTCTTTTATGTATTAGCATTTCTGAAATAATGCATTTTCAGAGATACTAGCCATTGGCCTGTCTATGTGACTTCTCCTTAATCCCCAGAAAAGCAAAAAACGTCTAAATCTCACCATCCCTTAGCTAAGTCAGTGTTTATTGTGACAGTTATTAACACTGTCACTGGGGTAAGATTTGTGTTTCTCCAGTTTCAGGAGAGCAACAAACTAACTCTTCTAGCGACATCCTTGAGATCCTTGACCTTGAAATATAACAAGATTAACATTTGTGTGTCAAGTAAATGATATCTAGCCCCAAGAAAGTGTAACAGTGGCACTTACAGATCTTAGTAAATGAGAAACTACTTCAGATCTTTCAGTTTTTTTGTTCATGCTCCTCACTCACATTTGAGCCTTAAGCTTTGGATTGTGATAAGTAGGCACCTAGTGCAGCTGCTGCCAAAGTGCAACTTAAAACTCTGGTACTAGGGTCTCCAAGGCCATGCCAACGTTCATCAGGCAGCAAATCATTGCTGAATAGAATATTTCTGTGCTTCTGTCTCACTTTATTGTTACCTTGAAAACCTGGATGTTTCTTAGTCTCTTAGAATGAACCTTTCATTGTAGGAATTCAGAAAAATGGAAATTAGTCACTGGTCACCATGACCTCAATTGCTCTACTGAACATGTTAATGAAAGCTCCACAAAAATCTTTCCAGCTAGAATTTATAAGTTATTTCTGTAGAATTCAATCCAAGATTGTAAGGTATAATACTTTAGGGTCTAAAAAGTGGGTATACAAATGTTTTTGGCACCAGGCGTGATATTAATTATCGCATATTAAAATATTAAACACTTTTAAAGTCAGTAGGAAAAAAAATACTATATCCAAGATGTTGAGCTGGTCCATGTCATTGGCTAATTTGGTTATTCAGGAGAAGGATAGAAGCTGCTCTTCAGAAGTCAAGCATAGCCATGCATGGTACTTGGTATAGTACACTATTAGAGAATGAACAGCGTGCTGGGCACAGGCAAATGTGTCCTGTATATGTTAAGAGGCAGTATGGCCTTTTTTGTACTTGTTAATGCAGTTCCTTGTGGTCCATAATTAGTGTTCATCCCCAGTCTGCAGGTGTTGGTAAGTGAAAATAACTTTTTTAAAAGAGAAGTATTCTCTGCTCACTTTTTATCCTTATGGGAATGTTTGTACCTGAATGCTTCAGATACAGTAGATGGAAAATAAGCCAGAGCGTACACTGAGGATTCTGTTCAGTATTTGCCATATCATTCTGTTCTGAGATAACACATCTGGTCATTCTTTATTATCCCCATGGACAAAAAAAAAAAACAAACAGCTTTGCTGTGATACATTGATACTACACATTCCTAAGTAAAACATCATAAAATTTTGTGGTTTAAAATCGCATGACTGTAAACATTTTTTTACACTTTAGTGTTTTAGGAGCTAGTAAATTGTCCATTTGAGATTAATGCCAGATAAAGTATCATATCAATCTTACTGAAATTCAAATGGGAACAGTAGCTAAAGAGTGTGTTGTTTGTGATCAAGTAGAAATGAATATTTTCATAGGCCAATACAGATAGTTTAATTTATAATTTACATTTTCACATCCTCAGTTACTTAAAATGGATCTGAAGGAAATCATTTCTCTATGAATGACAAAATTTTTTATGCAGTATAAGAAACATAGTTGCGACTAATTGTATATCTCCTTTTGGCCAACATTTTTCATAGACATCAATTCTATTTCATTAAGCCACCCACTTATAAATAAAGATTTTTATCATTAGCATTCACAAAACCAAAATGGGACATTCTGAACTTGGAGATTGAACTAAGTTTTCCCCACATGACAGCTATTTCTAAAGTTAGCTTTTTCCAAATGTAGTTGTTCATGCTACTATTTTCACAGGAGCCTGTCAGAAATCTTTCTTGGGGGTCAAGCTTGTATTTTGTCTCTTGTGATAGGAATCCTGTGTCGATGGTGACATTTTGAAGCCTTATTAGGGGAAATGCTTGGTGAAATCCATGATGAGTGTGACTTTTCAACAGCCTTTCCACACATGGGCTTTTTTTTCATCATAAGGGCTTCGTGAAATGCCCTTTATCTAGAAAGCTTCCTCTAGATCCTGGAAGCTCAAATAGGGAATGATTTAGACCCTCAGTCACCTCCACGTTTTCATCTTCTCAGGGAATCAGGAACACAGGCTTTTTGATTTGCTTGTCCAACTGTGCTCTTCAGCAAAAACTTCCCTTTCACCTGAGGTCTGAATGTCACACTTGTGAACAGGTCATTCAGAGAATTGCTCCTGCTATAGCACAGTTTAGATTTCTGGGACAATGCCAGTCTAATTTAAAGGACTTGGAATCTTTTGGTTTAAGTGTCCTATATTTCTCTTCTACCTTCCCAGAATTAGATGCACATTGTAAGGTAAGTCTTTGGAAAGCCCATTTCCCAACTATGTGATGTGTGGTGGGTCAGGGAAACCATAGCAACCAGTTTAGCCTCATATATTTGTTTCTCTGTTTATAAAGTTAAGGTCCTGCGTAATTAATAATTCATCATTAACTGCACTATCCTACCTAAGTGTTTAACTTGTTCGTTAGCTGAAGGCATGTGCACTTTGTACACCTGCTGCACCAGCCACATCGTGAAGTCCCATTCACTGTTACAAAACATCATTCACTATTGTCTGTTTCAGAGGAAGAGCATGGCCAGTGCCATTAAATGGAAGTTTTCTTATTCAATATATTGTTTTCTCTATTTGTAGGTATTTTCTCAGTGCTCAGCTTGGCATCTGAATGTACCACTCTTGCCGCTGAACTTCCCAAAGTGTCTTACGTGAAGGCCTTAGACGTCTGGCTGATTGTTTGCCTTCTCTTTGGGTTTGCATCTCTGGTGGAGTATGCTGTGGTTCAGGTAATGCTAAACAATCCAAAGAGAATTGAAGCTGAAAAAGCAAAGATTGCCAAGGCAGAGCAAGCAGAAGGGAAGGGAGGAAATGCTGCCAAGAAGAACACTGTGAATGGCACAGGGACTCCTGTTCACATCAGCACTTTACAGGTAGGAGCTGCAAAGCTTTGTACGCAAAATCAGCATTACTGTCTATTAACTGTCTATTAACCCAGTTCCAGGAATATACTGTTTGTAATATTTTTGAATAGTGCTTAATGTTGGAAGTGGCCAAGACATTAAAAACATGCTGGTAACTAATGGCTAGCAATCTGAACAAATTGGTCCCTAGTGATTTGGGGTCAGAAGTTCTTAGTGAAAAATTTGTCTTTTAATATTGTAGCACCATGGCTGCTGCTTAGCTTCAGGTAAATAAAGTAGCAAGCAGCTTTACAGTTGCTATTTTTCTCATAATAAATAGCAGCTGTCAAACTGTAACTATTCAGAGGACAGAACTCTCAGACAGTATTTGCTGAGAGCATACTCAAATAACACCCAGCTCGTTGCTTTACCCAGGATGGCCACAGCTGCACTGCATTGCATGCCGATGAAGCCAGGAATCCAGAAGTCTTGGCATTTGTAAACAAAAGACAGGTCTGTTTGTGTCAAACAGTTCCTGCTTTTCTTGTGTTGCTAGATAGAGTTTATGTGTAAATCAGTCAGATTTCATTGTATGGATGAAGTTTACATGTACATCTTTACTCAGGCCGAAGTTTTCCATCGTGTTGCTGATTTCCTGATATTTTAGAAGCCCCTGTTTGTGCTCCAAGAGTTACCAGACATCCCAGTCCAACTGCCTTCAGTCCTAAGTGATATTTATTTGACATTTATTCTGCAGAAGAAAATACATTTTTCTACATGTCTAATATGAATTTGGCTTGTCTTTTTCAATGACTCAGCAATTCTGTTGTATGAAATAAAGCTATTAGGCCAGATCCAAGTGGTAATATTGGTACACTGTGACTTCAATGTTTGTTTAGGGAAGGAGTAGTTTATGCCAGGGTGGCAGAAACTCTGTCGTAGTATCAAGTTGGGTTTACCCCATAAGTAATTGCCCCCAGTCCAGAAGAGCTGCAGGTATTGCAGAACAATGCACTTAACTACCATAAGTTTCATCTGGTAGAAGAATCTTTTGGAAATGTTTTGGTAGGCAACTACTCCCAGTTTAGAGTAACCCCATGATTTCTTTGACTTGTGTCATGAGTAATTCCCCAAGTCCAGGCAACGTAAGAACTGAGTAGAAAAAAATGGCTCTGCTACAGTTTTGCTGTCCCTGAATTGAATGTGATAATTTTGTGTTCAGCAATCTGCAGGTCCCAAATTCAGCTGTTTCTTCTGACAAAACAGTTGCAAAAATCCAGCAGAGCAGCATCAAATATATTTTTCCTATTTCCAGTACTTAAAAAGTGTTAAGTGCTCAGCTTGATCAATGACAAGTTTAGCAAAAAACTAGTTTTTCAGTAGTGTGAACAAAACCAATTGCTAAATTACTGATTCTCCTTGGTATGCATACCCTCTCAGGTGCATGCCGTTGTCATATCCATGTGGAAAACAAAATTATCTGTTATCACCTATGTTGTGCTTTCATATTTTAATTTTTTTTCAAAAAGGCACTGGTATTCAGTGTGTTTTAAGACTTGGAAGAAGAGGAATCATTATCCACAGAAGTTCAGCAACATTCCCCATGAATGGTGTCTAGCAGTAGGCTGAAAGTTTTTAGAATTCAGAATTCGGTCTGCCCTCCTCTCGTAGCATCTCCCCTCCACAATTTTGAAATGTCAGCCTCAGCTTCTCATGTTTCACCTGCACTTTTCAGGGTCTTCCCAGTTTGTTATGAGAGACCTTTGACATTCCAGTAGCTTCTGATGATCTTAATACAGAGAGTAAAAAAAAAATTATTTACCAAGACACAGTGGAAATAGGTATTCATTGCTGCAAAAAGATGGTCATGTGTCTGAGTGGCTCATGGATAAGGATCCAGCTTGAATTTATTCACCTGCTTTGAAACACAGCCTACCAGAGGAAAGGTATCCTGGTAATTTCTGGGAAGATGACCAGGCTGAGATAGAAAAAGGTCCCAGACCAATGAATCATTTGACATCAGGATGTGGTAGGACAGTGATGCTAGATTTTATATATTTGAAAGCTATAAATCTGCCTAGCTGCAAACTCCCTCTCTGAACCCGCTACCACGTAGGAGTACTTTGAAAGTTCTCAGCCCTGGAAAAGCCTGTACTAAAGTCCTAAATCAGAGCAGGTGTAAATCTTCTGGTAGCTCTGACTCCTAATCCAAAACTAGGCCTGCCCACAAAATTTGGATTGCTCCCATACAGACCTAGTAATGATCAAGTAGAGAATGCATTTGTCATACGGAAAATATGTGAGGGAGAGAAACATTAAAGAAGCAGGTAATCGAAAAAATGTATGTTGAAAAGCATAAAGAATACGAAACAAAAAGAGGCCAGAGTGCTGTCCCAGAACTTCAGGAGCTGTTTCTCATCAGGGTCATGTGGGATTGTGTGGGAGGCAAGAGCAAATACTTTGCTAAATGTCTGGAAAGACTTAGGTGACCCAGTGTATAACTTTAGGAGAAAAGGACAACTTATAACTGCACCGCTGAAACAAGTATACGTCCTGTAGAAATGTTTATGGATGTTCTTCTTCCACTAGGAGGTGATACTCGGGCAAAAGTGACTGAGGGTGTAGCTGGAAATGTCAGCATAGCTAGGCTTGAAACAGTGGATAGACCAGATGGAACTTGAAGGTAAAGCCAACAGAAAAGACATGGAAGCAGTTAACTCCAAGTGGGGAAAAACAGAGAGCATGAATAATTCCATTTGTAAGTGTTTCTCCTGTTTAAATTAAGCTCGTAAATATAATGAAACATTAACTGAATGGTGCTGATATATATCTGTAAGTTATAAAAGGGTAATCAAATTTAAAAAGAGAGGTTACTTTATTTCACTTTAAAATGCCCCTGATCCTGATGCCATGGCAGTTTGCATTCCCCGAGCAGCAGGTTGTGCACTTGCTGCTTTTGCAATGTTGCAGCAGTGATGTCTCTGCAGGAGATTTGGGCAAAGGGCCTGCCTGTAAGGTACAAGAGAGCTGCTGGGTTGAGAAGGTCCTTGGTGTGGGGAGGATCAGAGGGAAGCAAGTGGGGCAATCAGGCATCCCTGGTTCCAGTCTTCGTGGAACAACTTGTCGTGTGCTTGCTCTGTTTGCAAAAGTTAAAATGGCATCTGGTTTGGAGACTTGGCATATTTGATTTAAATAAAAAACAACCGTAACAAAACCACATGATAATCCCTAAAAATACAAGCAGCTATTGTTCCATTCTTATGGAGTAAAAGGATAAGCTTTTCAGTGTATCCTAAACATTAAAAGTTTAATGTAATTCATAATTGCAGGCTAGGAGAAGAGATCCCCTGCAACAGAATCTGCAAGGGTCCACTGCAGGTTTTCAGCAGAAAGCGCTTTTGTCACTGTGTCAATAGTCAGTGATCATGACCGGTAGTCACCAACAGTGACAGTGAAGATGGCAGGGTGAAAAGAGTGCTCACAGTTTGCCAGTCATGCAAAGATGGAGAAAGACTTCCATGGATGTACAGCTACTTCACCAGATCCTGGGAACTGGCTGATGTAAAAGCTGCATGTTGCTAGCATACGCCAGCCCCTCGAGTCCAAGCTTTATGAGTCATGCTGCCTCCAACAAAAACCCTTGAAATGTCAGTGCCATTTTAAACCCAGAGGTTTATCAATATGACTATCTGATTAAAGTCAAGTGGTCTGTCTGTCAAGATCACCCTGAATCTGTAGGGAAAAGAAGAGAAAATAAGCACTTCTGATGTATTTTTCTTGGAGAAGCAATGGCTATGGACTTACAGGCAAAAAGCCAGGAGAAAATACAGCTTGGCTCCCTTAGCTCAGAATGGCTGCAAGTAGATGCTGTTCTAAGCAGAGGAGAAAATTATGCAACCTGGTGATAACTGCTTGCACTGGCTTTTTATTAGGAATCCTCAGTAGGAGTTTGCATGTGTTTCCTAGCAATGAAACATCATACAGTCAGAAAAACAAGCAAAAAGGGAAATGTTTTGAAGATGAATCATTTTTTTTTGCTTTCATTGCTGACGTGATTACAGTGAGAGATTGCACTGTTAACTATAACAACACCCCTTGGTTTGAAAAGTCACATTTTCATCAAGCCCATTTATAGAAGCTGTCCCCCACAGATAATGTGCTAATGACTGGAGAGAACATTTGCTAAAAGAATGGTTCTGGCAGATGATGAATAGCACTATGCAAGTGGTGGTAATAGCTCTAATGCCAGTTATTTTTAAAAAGAAATGGTGCTATTGCTTGCTTTATCTTGTCAGAGCCACATCTAGGCTCTGAAACCTGAGATGAGTTATGTTCACCTCTACTGAGTTATAATATACTTGGCCACTGGTGGTGACCTGTTGTGACCTGGTCTTCCCAGGTTTTTTCCCCTCAAGTGGAACTCCAGACTAAACTTTTTATTGTAGAACCATCAAAAACCCAGCTTCCATTTTACCTTATACACAAAACCACAGGCTGCAGCCTATTTTAATAGCTCCTGACAGCATTTCAGGTACAAAGTAGGTACTTTCTGCTCCAGTGACTCCCGTATTCATCCTTGGAGATAATTCAAAACATGACTGTAAAAAGGCCCTGAGCAGTCTGCTTTGAGCAGGGGGTTGATCTCCAGAGGTCCCTGCCAACCTCAGCTGTGCCGTGATATTGTGATATTTTATGTATTAATATTTTTTGTCCTGTACTTTGCAAGGAATATTTGGAATGTGGTAGCATATTCCTCCTGAGCTGCACCAGAAAATATACTCAGTCTGAATACAGACTAATGCTAAAAAAACATTACTTTATTGATGATCTACATCTATCATTATGGCGAGAGCAAGAGAGGAGCACAAAGCAAGTGCAAGAGAGATTAATAACAGCGTGTTAGAAAACCCCCCCTTCGTCTTGTGTGGAAGTCCCTTACAGAACTGGCAGCATTAGTGACAGATCTACGTGCCAAAAGGAGGCTGGGTGCACAGCAGCAGAGATGGTTTTGTGGCAAGGAGGATGTGCTGTGTAGGGCAGGGAGTGCAGCATTACAGTGGAGAAGCTCTTCAGCCTGAGGGACACGTGCCGAGCTTGAGAGGCTGCCAGTGCTATAGCACGTTTGAAGCCCTGCTAGGAGTTATGGACAATACATTTCTGCTCTCAAATATGATGGCTTTTATATTACACTTCATCCTGATGGATAAAGAGGACTTGATCACAGGATGAACAGTCAATTGAGAAGGATCTTTATTCTATTTGCACAAAACAAATTGAGTCAAGTCCTGGTATTTTTGGTGCTGTGAAAGGTCAGATTTCACAAATTTGAGAACTGTCTAATCTGGATAGAAGAATTTAAACAAAAATTATGAATGGTGCTGGTGAGCTAATAATGTTGAAATAGTTACAGACCGGAAGTAAAGCTATACTAATTTAAGAAAAACCCCAAAACCTAACAAACAGCACAATTGAAAACAAACTTCCCAAAGATTTAAAACTATCTGAGCTTCAAGAGTTTCTCTTTTCTTCTCACTGGCAAATGGGAGGTGATAGCAATTAATATAAGCTGAAATCAAGAAAATAATTGTAGATAATAGGTGTAAGTAAGAAAAGAGATATATGCTTAGCATAACTGAGGGCAATAGGAAGTTACTTTGCATATACAGCAAGAATACAAAACCTTGTAAGAAGAGTAATGGTACTATACTAGGCAGAGGTGCTGTAAGTATCAAGAATTAGCTGAAACAGGAAAAGTGTTGAACAAATATTCTGCTCTATGTTTGGGGACAAGCCAGGTATATTAAATCAGAGGATGAAATAGCTCTCATTCGCAGTAGCTAATGAGAACGTTAAACAGTAACTATTAAAGTTAGACATTTTACAATCAAGATTTCAGCTTAAGTTGCATCTAGAATTTTTTACAGAGCTGGTCTCTGAGTGCTGTGGAACATTAATGTTGATTTTTTAATAAATCCTTTAAATCTGGGAAGGTTCCAAAATACAGCAAGAAGCTAACTTTGTGCCAGTTCTTTTAAAAGCTAAGTGGCATAACAGGAATAATTATGAGCCTGACATCAATCAGTGGAGAATAGTGCACAGCTTACAGGGCGCTGACTAATAATTATTGTTTGTAAGTATTAATTATCTTTAATATTGCTTATAATTCAGCCCCATGTTAGCTAATGAATGGGTCAGTGAAATTAAAGTTGAGCTGTGAGTTTATTGATTTAATCAAACTGAATATAACTTTTTTAAGTATTATCAGTTAGGTTGACAGAGGTAAGGATGTGAAGGTAAGAAACTCTTAAGAACATTTTCCTTGGCTTCATATGTCAGCCTGGTTACATCACCTGAATTGTGCAAAATCAAGGTTAGATTTGTTACCATCTCTAAGTACCAGCAGTTAATCAGACTAACTATAGTCATGCCTCCTGTCTGAATATTGAAGCCAAATAAATTCAGGTTTGAAATAAGGTACATATGTTTGTGGGGAACAAGCTCATGGAAAAAATTCTCCATCCTGGATGTTTTTAAAGGAAAATGTAGTGTAACTAGTTTGGGCAGTAAATGTGGAAAGTGAGGAGGAGCACCAGAAGCAGCAGAGGGAGAGATGGGGAGTTAGTTGCTCCTCCCTGCCAGTCTGCATGCACAGGCAGCACTTATTCTTTCATCTCTTTCCCCATTTTCTTCTCAGATTATTTCCCTAATTCCGTAACCAAAGGCTTTCTGCAGAGGCACATGTGCTGCAGCTCTGGAGCAGCAGCAGGTGCTGAGCTTGGCAGCGAGCACCAGTCAGTCTGAATTTTGTAAAAGGTGAGAAAGGATCATCACAAGGGGCCTTCTGGATTCTAGGAGTCATTTTTAGGTACTTCTGAGCTGTTCGTCAAAAGACAGGTGTTCTGTCCATCCTCCCAAACCTAGACAAAGTGGTCCAGTCCTGGAAGAAACAGGGAACTAGGTCTGTGTTTTGGGCCAAGCCCCAAGAGCTGTCATCTTACTGTGCTCTCCTTGACCCCCCCACCTCCATGCCAGGGGGACAAGGAGTGGCTGCCCAGCTCCCTCGGGAATGTGGCCTACTTTATTCCAGAAGCCTTCCCTTCCCAAAGAGCTGCTCCCCATCCCCTGCTGGGGAAAAGCCATAAATCTGGTGGAAGCATGCTGTGGGTTGAGTCTGGCCCACAGGTCATGATGCTGGGGCAGGATAAGGCAAATGATATAAAAGATTTTTTGTGTCAGGATGAAGTCAAAAGGATATAACATTTAACAACATTTTACTTTTCTTTACATATCTTCAGTGTAGTACTCTAAAATCAAGTCCTGCAATATCTTTTTTTACCAAAAAAAAGGTTCCTGTAGCCTTTGGTAAGTTTTTTGTGCAATAAATGTGGAAAATGAGGAGGAGCAGAGGCATTGTTAGGATTATTGTTAGGGTCCTAGCACAAACCAAGACAAAATGAATAAAAACGCAGATAATTATATATATGTAATATATACTTTATATTATCTCAAATTGTTTAGGAAAGCTGTAGGTCAACTGAAGTGAATTTAGATTAAAACAACAGAAACATTGGAGAGTTGAAGAGATGTATGAGAAGAAATTTAAAAGTACATTTAGGCAGCAGCTGACTATAGTAAATAGAAGAATGTCAGATTTGTAAAGGCAAGGAAATGGATGAAATTATTTTCAAAAGTAACATATACTTATTAAAGAAAAATTTGGGCCAGGTTGCTCATACAAGGAAAATTGTGTCACCCTGATAAATCAGTACTCCAGCTGACACTGAACTCAGCAGAGCTTTGTGTGAACATGCTGTGAACAGTTCTCTGCTTATAAGGCAGAGGTGACCTAGAATCCACTCCCAGTCCTGAATGGGAATGAGAACCGACTTGTAACAGCCTTTAGGGGAACACTCTAGATACTGCAGTTGGAACAGGAATATTCTGTGCTGTGAATGAGAGAACTTAGGCTCCAATTAGTGTCACTGAGTTTTACAACGTATTGCTGGTTGTATGAGGAATGGACTACAAGTTTTCAAATCCAAAAAGAGGCTTATAATTTCATACATGATTCTATTTCTTTCCTTACTAAATCTTACTAGCTTTAAACATAGAAAAAATGTAATATTCCTGTGACTCTTCAGTTAACATGCACCCCAGTCCTGCAAGTTCACTTTTCATTGCACAAGAGTCTGCTTTATATCTTTATTACCTATGTCATTGGGTCTGATCTGATTGGAAGGAATGTCTCAGATCAGTGAGTAACAGCATCCTGTCACCTAGGGTCACATAATCATGTTTATCTGTGTCTTAGTCACTGCCTTGCTAGACAGTTTGCCCCTGCTACTCCAGTAATGAACACTGTCCCAGACTGTCAGGTCTTTGAGGACTGGGAGACAGTTGCAAGAAATTTGTATGTATAGTTTTGTCCTACCATTAGGGAACACCTATCTTATTTTTCTTTTTTATAACCTGGAATCTTGATTTTGTGGTGGTTTAGGAATGGTATTCTCCAATGTAGTACTCCCGCTAAAACCAGGTGCTGCTCCATCTTCTCCCTCCAAGTGGAGGCATGAAAGGTAAAGATCATGGTTTTAGATAAGAAAAATTTACTGAAAACAGCAATATGAAAATGAGCAGTTAACAGCAATAATATTAATGAAAAATGAATTATTCACAAAAAATTCCCTGACAATAGACAATACCAGATGGCTCCCTCCACCAAGTTTGTTTGACAAGAAGGAACTCCCTCACCCCAGAAGAGAATCCCTTTCCACAGCCCTGCCAGTGACATGAGGTGGTATAGAATAACCTCTGTGCCCTGGCCATGCTCTCTCCTGGCTACTGCAAAAATTAACCCTGTCCTGGCTGGAACCAGGACAAACCTGCACCTCTGTTTTAGTGCATGGGTTTCAAAATTTACTGCTTTCATGAGAAATATAACTCTGGGAAATTTGGGAAGGTGTATCCACTGTTTGCAGAAGGAGTAGTACCATGCTTCTCTTCCACCTTGCACAAGAATCAACGTTGTCAATAATGGGAGTAAAAGCCCCAGTCAAAGTTACATCTGTGTTACTTGTCTTTAGAGAGGCACCAAGCTCTGCAGGTACAAAGAAAGTGCTTCTCACCATGCAAGATGGTCACCCTAGGGTGAGGTATAGGATCCTGCCCTGGCAACTCTTTAGATCTAGAACAGACTAAAATTAATTGCATCAAACATTGAATTTTAGGGTTAATTCTGACTATGGCTTTCAGAGCTCAGAAAAATGCAAGTATTGAGTAGTATCAGGCCTGCAGGTTCATCAGCACAGAACAAATATCCAAAAATACTCCCCACGAAAATGTTCTATCATTAACTATAGCAGATTGCAGAGCATGAGGCACCTTGTGCGTGAAAAATTACACAATTATGAATGTTTGGATTAGTTTATATGATTGACTGATCATCCTTAAGTACTTTATAACATAACCATTCCACAAATTAGTCTGATGTGATGTATCCCTATCAACAAGTAATTTCCTGTGTGTTCGTTTGCAGTGTTCTTTAGCAGATGCATGAAGTTTGCTAATGAGTTGTGGCGAGTAGATCATGATTCCCCTCACTCTTTATTTCATAGGTGGGTGAGACCAGATGCAAAAAAGTTTGCACTTCGAAATCTGATCTGAGATCCAATGATTTCAGCATCGTTGGAAGCTTGCCAAGGGATTTTGAATTATCAAATTATGACTGTTATGGGAAGCCCATTGAAGTCAACAATGGGCTCGGGAAATCTCAAGCCAAGAACAACAAGAAGCCTCCTCCTCCCAAGCCTGTCATTCCATCAGCAGCAAAGAGAATCGATCTTTATGCAAGAGCACTGTTTCCTTTTTGCTTCTTGTTCTTCAACGTCATATACTGGTCCATATATTTATGATAAATCTTTTATTTATTTTTTTCATATGTGTAAAATATAGCCCATTTCATTATCCCTTCCCAGTCATGAAGGCCACTGTGTGAAATTATTTGCATTTGCAAAGCAATATGTTGCATCTTGATGCCGTGCGATTGTACTGAACATATGGCATCTGAAATTTGAATGAAAGCATGACACTGCAATGTCTGTGCTCTGACCAACTTTGTATATAAATGTACAGCATACATCCTGCTTTAGGAATATATATGAAGGACAATGCCTACTACATTATAAAGCTGATTAACGCTCTTCAGATATTAGTAACATACACAAATTTCAAGTGTTTCTGACAATGAAACGGATGTGCACGTTGAGTATTATTAAAATCAGTATTCTAGTATATGTAGTATTTACCAGCTTTTCTGCTGACTTCCAGAGGAAAAAGAAACACCCACCAAACATCTCGTTCTTGTATAATTTCAGCTGGCACTGTTGAAGAAAAAGCTAAGGTGTTATTATTATTATTTAGACTTTGTAAGTGAAGGCAGCATCAAATAAGCAGATCTTGTCTATGTGGAAAAATAAAGATCAGAGAACTACTAATTTTGTAAAATCAGCTCATTTAGGAAAAAGTCCTCAACAATTGTGTCCATGATGCAGGCACACCTAAGTATTTTAGAATATGCTGGCAATAAAACATTGGGCCAAATTTTAACTGCTGTTTCCTTAGGCACAAACTAGATATAGTACATAAAAACAAACGGACCACTTTCTAGAATAAAGGTATCAGGAGTTTTGGAGAGGCATCACAAGATGCAGCTCAGTATCAGGTTTGTTATACATTTTTGCATTACTTTGTCCTCTGGCTCAGCTTCTGTAGCATCTGGCAAGCCTGCAGTATGTAAGTCACAATTTTTTTGTTGTTGCATTGGACACTTCTTATTTGGTTTGTTTTGTTTATCCCCTTGAAAGCTTTAATTTTAAACAAACCAGTTTTCAAGATGAAATCCCATTTTCCCCACTAATTATACCTTTTCTGTTTGCGTGCTAGCTAGCACGTAGCCACCAGTAGGAGTGAAAACGTGTCCAAAGGTCTAAGGGGCTGAGACTGTCATGAGCCCCGGCGTGCCTATGTGTTAATTAATGGCTGCCATCAGCTCATTGCTTTGGCTGCTACGTTTTGGAGAATAAAGTCCTATGCATGAAACAGTTCTGATAGGAGACTGCTTTCCATTTTCCAGAGGAAACCCTATGGCATGGAGACTACCTAAACATGAGCTCCTTGGTGGGCATACAGCAGGAGCTGTGGTCTCCTGTGGATGCCAGGGTTCATCCCTTCATAAGGGCGAGCCATGAGAAGAAATGCAGCCAAAAGAAAGCTGCATGTAGGTAGGCATGTGAGAGAGAACAGGGACTTGGCCTCAGCTCATGAGAGCATGCCATACAGAAATACATCTCTGCTTGTAAAGCTGGGGCACCACAGGTAGTTACAATATGAAAATAAGGCAGTTCTCACTAACTTTGCAATTCATAAAAAGAAATCTGGACTATTGGCCCCTCACAGGCTAGGAAGGAACTGGTTTAAATACATGAAGTCTTCCATAGTGTGGAAACAAACAATCCCACTTGTTGTGCTGCATTTCTGGCATGTCCAGGATGTGTTGAGCTAATGTAGGCCACAGGTGGACTGTTGGATCACTTGGGAGTTGCCCACAATGAGAATGTTGTCCACATACAGCAATCCTGCACTACCAGAAGGTCAAAAGTGGGAATGTAAGAAGAGGAATGGCGTGCCACGCTGGCTTCACTGCACATCTGGTGGACCTGCATGCCCAGGGCTTTTTCGAACCACTGCCACTTTGTGATCTAGAGGCTGGCTGTGACAAACTGTGTTTGGGTTGAAGAGATCTGCTCTTCACAGTATGGTCACATGCACTCCACCAGCTTCCTGGCCGCTGTCTCATGGAGGTTTCAGGCAGCCACTCTACCAGGTGGCCACAGTTTCTCCTTTGGATTTCTTTCTGATCCAAAGAAATGGAAGGCAAATCCCAGATGTTATTGAGCTGTGTTCAACAGGGGCTGAGGGAAATATCTTTAAGGTCTAGTTCAAAGTTTTAATATTTTTGTTAGTTGGAGGTTATGGCAGAATTGTCAGAGACTCTTACGAAGCAATAAGGATAAGTGAAAGAGAGGAAGGAAGGGAGGGGGAATTTTATACATACAGAATGGTATATTTATAGACATTATTTATTCTCATACTTGTATTTTTTCTTACAGTACTGGAAGGCAAAAAAATAATTACCTTGTGTTGGAAAATATATGAATTTTGGAAGATAATTTTCTTGTTAGAACTCTTATTAAATGATTTATCTGTAATTAATGTCCACATTCTATCTGTAAAATCTCAATTATAGATTTTATTGTTAAATTAATCTTTGTTCCTTCTTGCTTTCCTGCTTACTTGACGGCTTTTGTGGTTTATCATAAAACACTTAATCAATAATACACTATAATTGCTTTCCAACTCACACAAAGGGAAGCAAAAGGAATACATATTGTTCAGATAAAGGGGTTTTTTTGTTCATTACAGCACGAAAACTAAGGCCAGAAGCGAAGTTTAACAGCAAATTTGAAATTAAATTTAAAATGAACCAGTATCAGCTATAAAGTATTAATTTTCTTTTTACTTACACTAGATAATATTGCAGTATTTGTATTACCTTGGAATACATTAGCTTGTCCTACTGGGCAGTAATAATTGATTTATTTTATTTTTCTTCTTTCCACTAAAGGTCAAGAGTTTTGCATACCATCTCACATTATGGTCCACCAGCACCCTCTAGTTGTAAAATTCAGCCTGATGACTGATTTCCAGAATAAGGTGCAAATATAAAACTGTATAGGAAATACAGGATCCTAATTGATCATGATAATAGGAAAGAAAAAAATGTTATTAAATTAAAAATAAATGGGCACAACATCAATGTACAGCTATAGAAATTTTCCCTGCAGTTAAAATTTGAAAGTATAGAAATGAAGGCATTCAAGTAGTAGCAAAGGTGAGGTTCATGAAGTGCAGCTTAGTAACTCGATTAAATAGTCATGATGTCTGAAGAAACCACATGACAGCAAAATCTGTTTTTGAGGGAGAGCCCATCTGTGTTTCAGCTGACATTTACTTTAAGTTCTGCTGTTAATTGGTAGGAGAGTTACAAAATTTTTGTTCTGCCCTTAAGATAAACCTTGGTATTTTCTTGGTTCTTAAGCATCGAGGGGTAGTATTCAAATACTTAATTCTGTTCTTTTACAGTATCATCACCCTTTAGATGTCTTTCAACATTCTTTTCAGGATTTTGGAACACATTCAAACATTGCATCAGGAATTTTCATGGAGATTCATTAATTCATTTCTCAACCGCATCTGCAAATTTAAGGTAGGCAATAAGTAAGGATGTAATTTGAAAAGTGTATCAGCTGCTATGCATCAATTCCCTGTAGTACACAGCTCATGTTTGACACCCAGTTTTAGGAGCAGCTCTTCAGTGTGTAATGGCACCTCCTCTTTTCTTCACTTAATCTAGCTGAGATGGTGTATGTGAGCAGTTGGTCTTTTGAGGAAAGGAGTTTATTTTTGTAAGTGCACTGTACAGAAGATTGACCACGTGGAAGCACTGCCAAGCAGCTTTCATTCTTCAAAGTCCTCAGATTAATTTGGACTTGTTAACAGGGTAAAGGAAGATGTCTTTAGTGCCCTATTAGCCATTAAAGAGAAAGCAGCAACACTGCCTTCTGGGTTAGTGTCAATGGGCATGACCACAGTGATTGATCTGCTTGTATAATCTTTTAAAGGAAATGCACTTACAAGTAATCTTTATTTGAAAATATTTTACTCTGAAGAGAGACAGTACCTTACTTAGGCAGTCTGTTATAGCTGTTAAGAGAATCTCTTAGGAGACGTTATAATACAGTTATAATACAGACCATGGTCTCTGCTTCAATTAAAGCAGCTTATCCTTATGGTTACTGGGGGATTGCTATGGGGGTATTTATAGAATAGGTAGCATTGAATTATTTATTTCCAAGGGAGTGCAACCTGAATATATGCAGTGTCAAGTGATTTTTCAGGCTATTGAGATATCGTAGTGCTGCAATGAGTACAAATGAGGTGTGTAGCAGATAAGGGAATGAGAGGACACTCTTACTTGATGCTTTCGTGTACTAATTCTGGAATTAGAGCAGGTAATGTGGAAAGAAATTCAGATACAGATCAATTGGATAATAATTTTGTTTGTGTCAACAATTTAATTTGTGTCTAGAAATCTGCTTTGTATATAAATGAGTTGCCTTCTTTTTATATTACTATAAGGAATTAAAAAAAAACCCAAGAAAATTAAGCTCATCTGTGGTGCCCAAAAGATAAGGAAACTAATTCTTTTCATATGAAGCTCTACACCTAAGTAAACAGTGGAATGTAAAGAAAAATTTGCGGACATAAATTCCTCCTCATAGTGGTTTTGTCTGTGCCACTGTATCTCATCCGTCACAAGCAATCTGGGCTGCTTGCAGCACTCCCTTGCATTTTGCCTTACTCAAGAAAGTTGCCCACCCCTGTACTCCCCCTGCACCTGTCCTCCTTCCAGCAGTGGGAATGGTGTCAGCAGACATTTAAAATACAGATTACCTGGCTATTTTGAAATCCTTCTGGAAGCCCTTCATTGCTACGGTATGTCTATGCAGTCCCTGAAATGTCTGCAGCTAGTGCAGGTCTATCCAAATTAACCTTAAACTGGCTGTTTTGGGGAGGGCTGGAAACATCACCATGGTGACCACCGTGAGCTGTGGCTGGGAAGCCTACCTGCTGGCTAGGGCAGGAAAAAATATCCTTGGAGTTCACCCCCAGAAAGCTTTGTGCTGCCTTGGCTGCTGCGCTCGAGCGGTTGGTTTAAAGTTAGCTCATGTGGGTGTTCACCAGCCCATGCCTGTGAACTGTAGGTGTGTGCTGGGTGACGCACGGGGTGCTAGCACGGAGCGATCCTTCCTGCGGCTGATGTGAAAGATGGCACTGTAAAACATCCTCTCCACAGCTCTTGATCACCTACAGGATTTCTGACATACTTAATTTTGTGCACTGACAAGAGCATTCCGTGGCAGCGACAAAAAAGTGCCAGTTTGCTTTTTTCCTGAACCAATGCATGTGTAAATGGATGAGTTGGATTCGCCCACCTGAGTATGAACGAGGTTTCCCCCGAGTCTAGGTCATAAGATTATCCTTCTTATGAACCCTTTTGTCTAAAGTACCTACCTCTAACAATGGATATTAGATCACAATCTTTTGAATGAATAATCAGACTAAAGAAACTAGTGAGACTAAGAAGAATGAGACTGTAAAAGTCTTTTTGGCTTCCAGGTTGTCCATAGAGGTCATCCCTAATTTTGAGGGGCACTGATTGCTGTTCAGCATGGGATTTCTCAACATGTACAGTGCCTGTCAGGTTCTGGAGAACAGCATCCACTGACTCCCTCCTAGCAGGGGAGGTATTTGAAGGGCCTTCAAGTTTGTTAGTCAACTCATCTTTTGAGTATTGAGATAAATCTAAAGCTGCCTGGCACCATTAGCTGTCACACAGAGGCAGCAGGTACATTAAGCACATGTCTTTTAGTACAAGAAAATTAATGGCCTTTCATCTTACTGCACGAAAATACGGTTTACTGTGACGGAGACCAACCAAAGAGACAATGTGGGTTACTAAGGATTTCTGTCCCATCAGGCAGTTGCTTAGGCCACATAATGTGCTTTGACAGGAAGAAATATGAGGATTGTGGAGTACAAAGGATAAGGTATTGTATAACTCTTTTCTACGTGATGAGTTTTTTGGGCTGTGGCAGTGGGAAGTGTGGGGTTTTTCATATATATCTGTGTCAGCCTCTTTCTTTCTATGAATATTCACAGTGGGAGTCATTTTTTTCTTGAAGAAGCAAACTCAAGAGGTTTTTGGGTCAAGGAACCCTCCTGAGTATAGCAGGTCAAGCTGTTGTACCGTTGCCCCCTGCAAAAACCTTTCAGCTCGGGGGAAACCTTCTCTAGCAACATAAACTTCAAGCAAAACCTCTGCTGAAACTGTGGCTGCTTCTGAGAGAAAAGTCTGTGTGTAGGCAGCTCCTGTGCTTCCACCTTCTTTTGCTGCAGCATACATCATGATAATCAATAGTACTGTTTAGATTTTCTGTTCTGCAAAGCACTCCTTTTACCAAGCCTGAGTTATTTCCTTGGCAATACGCTTTAGATATCCTACCTTTCGTCTCAATCCAGTCAGAGCAAAGATTGTGTGTGGGACTCTATCAGAGTTCACGAAGGCAAGCCAGTGGTGATGTTCAAGCACACATGAATGGTATTGTATGAGAAGACCTGGGACCTTCTTTTTTCTTTAATTTTAATGTTATGTGTGTTAAACCATTTCAGTTCTGTCCTTATAACTCAAAGTAATCTGATATTTAGATAAAATTTCACTACATGCATTATATTTTTGAGTTAAGTTTATGAATTTCCTGTGAAAAACAGAATACAAAAAGAAAGTAGTCCATGTGACATTTTTTTAAATGTTGATTTCCTCTATTAACCTTAAAACTTTCATCTGACCCAGAGGCTAGGGAAATAATGTTTCTCAGTGTTTAATAAGCCTTACATTGTCATAACAGATTTATCAGTGTCTCAGGCAGGCTCGTTCTTCCAGATTAATTTGTTTGTTTCTTTGACTCTCAAAGGCCAGCTCACTGGAAAACATTAATTTGGAGACTGGCTATTTCAAAGGCATAATGCTGACAGGAACTGACTGTAAAGAGTAATGGTTCTGACCAGTAGCACTCCAGCATCAGCTTCTGCTTTTGACAAAGCCTGTCTTGATACCTGCTCCCGCTTCTGACAAATCCTGTTTAGCCTCAGCCTACTGGAGGGTGTAAAATCTTTGTAGGTTTTTTAAAATGTTTGTCTGATTGTGTCAGCTTCTGGGACTGCGCTATTTCCATTCCCCTTCTGGATGTGCTTCAGGACCAGGCTATTACAGAAGCAATCTTTTTTCAAGCAAATACAAATGATATACAGCATCCACCATGAGATATGATCTACTTTGTGGCATTAAACTTTAGGCTTTATTTAGTAATTCTTCATATTTTCTAGTTGTTTCTCCAAGGTGAAAGCTTCTTAAATACATAATTCTTACATGAATAAAACCAAATGTGCATGATGACAGGAGAGGATTACAACAGCTTTGTTTGTTTTCTCTGGACCTAAAGCTCTTACCTTGCTGTGGTCTTTAAGCCAAGGAGGTTTTGGAGGATGTGCTGCAGCTGAAGTCATTTTGGCTGCCCCACAGAAGGCTGGACCAGGACAAGACCCCTCCCTGCATAGGACCTGCCCTGTACAGCTGCGTTCAAAGCAAACCGGCCAGAAGAAAACACAGCTATGTTTCCCAAACCCTGTGCCATTGCAATAACGTGTTCATCCCATTCAACGCTTGATGAGTTTTCTTGCAACAGAGAGGCACTTTCTTGAGAAAAATAGCAACACTGATGCCACAGTAATATTCCCAGACACTGCAAATTCATGGGAGTATTTTACACCACTACTGTAGAATACCGAATGTTACAAATTTTATCATGGGAGGTTTTAAGCAGCAAGTGCATATCCAAGCTGGCAGCACTTTATTATCTGTTACTCATAAGCACGGCTTTATTGCTTTATTTGTCATATGCTTCCATACTTTTCCTATTTCAGGAACAGCATTTTAAAATGGATATTTTTCTAAGCATACTAATTATTAAAATATATTGTGGTTTGCCCTATTTTTTTCCCACAGGAACATAAGGAAGAGATAGTGTATTTTGCATTGCAGTGCTCTTGCAGCAAGTTTGCTAGTGTCTGTGAAGAAATTTTTGATGAAATTAAATAGGTGGAAAAAAATTTCATGGAGTGTGCAAATGAAACAGCCAGGAATAAACCCATTTATGCAAGACTCATGCTGAGAGTCTGATGAGCTTTGACAATTGGAATAAATTATTTTGTCTGAAAGGAGATTCCAGCCTTGAAAGACAGGACAACATTGAATCTTTCAACAGTTTTCATTTCTCAGATGAAAAAAAAACAAAGCCTTATAAAGGTGGTCTTGTCGATATTGACCTCATATCTACCCACAGCCATCATGCTCTCTAATATGGTCTTCCTGCCAGCTCCTGCTGCAAGAATTCAATCAGTGGGATTATTTCTTCTCTGACCAAGCAGTAGTTGGCTGCTGTTGGCTGAGTGCACACGGGCCCCGGCTGGGGGACAGCTCTGTGCACAGCCCAAGTCTGAACATCACATGTAAGTGACGCTCTGTAGCTAAACACAATACCCAGTAAGCAGAGCCAAGTGTTCCCTTCCCCAGGTCTCCAGTGCAAGTTTGGCAGATTATTTCCTCTATTTTCTTACATTCTCTGCACCAAGTGACAGAGGACAATAAGGTGGCTTTCTGTTGTGCCAAGGGCCTTTCGTTTAGATTGGATGTGGCTAGGGCAAAAAATATTATCTTACTGTATGTTTTACAGTGCCTTAAGGCACTACTGTAATGCACACAAGTAGCAATAAAAAATATTTCAGTCATTATTAATCATAGATTCAGTGGCATAAAATAGTGATATCTCGATTTGTCTTCTCCCAGTCTTAAAATTTCTGGAAGTCGTCTGACTGATTTCAAGTGCCTGATCTTCCCTCTCATCTACATTGGCTTTCCACTTCAGTTCTTTCTGATTTATTGTCAGAGGAGAATCAAATCCACTGCACGCATGCATGCATTCTTTCCTTTAATATTTCTAATTTCTTATATCTAAAAAAGATTCTTAAAATAACCTCACAGTTCCTTATTTGGATCCAAATTCCTCAGAAGACTCTGCAGAGAAACAACGGAAGAAGTTGTGGCTTTTAAAATGATACATTTATCCATTTATAATTTAATATGCATATGCATCAATATCTATATTTAATATAATGGCATCCCTAGGACTAAGCCTTCTTGAAAATGATGTGTCAGGATTTAATAAATTACCAGTATTTTCCCCTTCCATTATTAATATTATTTTGTTTGGCGAGTATTTGCAAAGTGCATGTATATCAAGCCATGTATTTTTACAGTTCCTTGTAAAATAAATCATCCCCTGCCATGGCACAGAGTGAGCTATGTGGGCCATGGGATATTAAATCATGACAGAATTATAGAATATTCTGAGTTGTAAGGGACCCATCCAGATCATGGAGTCCAACTCCGGGCCCTGCACAGGATACCCCAAGAGTCACACCATGTGCCCTGAGAGCATTGTCCAAATGCTTCTTGAACTCTGTGAGGCTGGTGCTGTGACCACTTCCCTGGGGAGCCTGTTCCAGTGCTCAACCACCCTCTGAGCGAAGAACCTTTTTCTGATATCCAACCTAAACCTTCCCTGACACAACTTCAGGCCGTTCCCTTGGTGACCAGTCTGGTTATCAGAAAGAGGAGATCAGTGGCTGCCTCTCCTCTTCCCCTCATGTGTGGAAGTTGTAACTGCAATGAGGTCTGTCCTCAGTCTCCTCCAGGTTGAACACACCTAGCGATCTCAGCCACTCTTCATACAGCTTCCCCTCCAGAGCCTTCACCATCCTCTTTGGACACACTCTAATAATGTCTTTTTTATATTGTGGTGCCCCAAAGTTGCCCCCAGCACCTGAGGTGAGGCTGCCCCCAGTGCAGAGCAGAGCAGGACAATCCCCTCCCTTGCCTGGCTGGCGATACTGTGCCTGATGCCCCCCAGGACATGTTTGGCCCTCCTGGCTGCCAGGGCACTGCTGACTCATGTTCAACTTGCCATCAACCAGGACCCTCAGGTCCCTTTCCATGGTACTGCTCTCCATCCCCTTGTTCCCCAGTCTGCACACATAACCCGGAATGCCCCATCCCAGGTGCAGAATCTGGCACTTGCCCTCGTTAAACTTCATACAGTTGGCAATTGTCCATGTCTCTAATTTTTCAGGACCTCTTTGCAGGGCCTCTCTGTCCTCAAGGGAGTTAACAGCTCCTCCCAATTTAGTGTCCTCAACAAACTTAGTTAGTATTTCTTCGAGTCCCGTATCCAAGTTGTTAATTAAGATGTTCAAGAGAACTGAGCTTAGGATGGAGCCCTGCAGAACCCCACTAGTGACAGGTTGGCAATGTGATGTCACCCCATTTGCTGTAACCCTTTGTGCCTGACCCATGAGCCAGTTGCTCACCCATCCGATGATGTGTTTATCCAGCTGAGTGCTGGACATTTTGTCCAGAAGGATCCTGTGAGAGACAGTATCAAAACCTTTATTGAAGTCCAAAAAAGGTTACATCAACTGGCTTCCCTTCATCAACTAGGTGGGTTACCCTGTTGTAGAAGGAAATCAGGTTTGACAAGCAAGACTTCCCCATCATGAAGCCATTCTGTCTGTGACCAATGCCTGCCTTGTCCTACAGATGTTTCCCAAAATAATCTTTTTCTGGGATTTTACCGGTATGAAGTCACATACTTGAATTACAAATTCAAAGCAAATGTTGTCACACAGAATGTACAGTAAGTACTTTTCTTTAAAGAAAAAGTGTGATTAGTTGGTATCCAGTATTTTATTAGCTCACCAATGCTAGTAATGATCAAGGGTAATTAATAGGTATGTTAAGTGAATTACTAGTAAGTGAATTAATAAAAGGGATACAGTAAAATATGGATATATTTCTCGGGGTTTGTTAACTAAATCCTTGAGATGGGAAGTTCCTGTCAGGCAATGCTATCTGTCATTAAAAGGACGTAATCCAAAAGCAGTGTAGATAGAATCACCTGAGGACTGGTTTATACACAGGAAGTTAAAAGTGTGTGCCACACGTCTGTCTGACTCATGGATTGCTTGCTGCTGGGTTGTCTTTCATAGTTGACATTCAAAAGGAAAAGATTGCAGGAGCCCATGGAGAGTGGCATTTTCAATTCATTTAACTTCACTGTCATTTCACGGGATATTACTGTAATTGATTATTCATATGTATCACACAATCATTTGTCAATAACACCAAATTGTCTGTTCATCTAATGAGGCACTGAATTGAGATGAGCTATAATTAATAAAATTATAAAATAATCAGATGATGAATGGAGAAAATTCCATTCTGAAGCATAACATTTCTACAGAATTGTTTATGTGCACTGCTGCAAGAAGAAAGCAAAGAAGCAATATTGCAATCTGCTATCTTGTTCAGCAGTAGTGCTTGGAGTGCTGGTGTGATCTGCGATTTTTCTTAACTGCCTCAAATAACTGAGCACTTCTTGCTGTGAAGAAAATCTGAACTATTGCTACCTTTCTAGTATGAAAACATCAGTAAGAACTGGATGATTCTGGATACACATTTGAGGAGAGAAGTTCCTGATCTCCTTACATTTCCCCAGCTTTTTCTAAAGAAAGCCTTGTGTGTTTTGTGTAAGCTCATTTCATTGCCTTTGACGTTTATTTGCTACAGCTGACCAACCTCTAAAATTAAGGTCCTATTTTGTTAGTGCCACTAAAACCACAGGGAGCCCAGCAGAATAAAGGCAAATATTGGTGAGGGTTCTCCTGCAGAAAATGCCTTTCAGTGCACTTGTTTACGTCAGATACCATCAGCAAAGGCATTTTTATAGTTTTAGTTATAGAAAGTGAATTGATTAGATCACATCAGAAGATCTGCTTAATTTAACAGAAAGGCATTAATGCTATTTTCACAGCAGCTACAGCTGGTACTGACAGGTTGGGTGCAGCCAGGATTTGGGAGAGAGGATGTATCCCTGTCATTGCCCCATATATTCCTAGCTGTGGCATGAATCATCTCTCTGTCCGTGTTTTTCTTTGTAGCTTGTTTAGACTTATGACAGTGATGTTTCCAAGTTCTAGGTTAGGTTTTTATTGATAACTACCATTTTTGAACTGCCCTTGAGGCCCCACCAGCTCATCTCTTTCTTTTGGAGCCCTTCATGCCTTCATTCCTTCATTCATTGTGCTGTGTATGTGTCCCTGTAGTGAAAGGAAGCCAGAAATTTAGAATTCTTCAGAACTTCAGAATTCTTCAGATGTGCTACATGTGCACATCACCTCCGTGCATACAATGCAAGTAGCAAGGAGCAAGGTCACTCTTAGGTTAAACAGCAACTCCCCAGACCACAATAATGACTAGCAGTTAATATGTATAAGATAACAGTGCAACACAAATGAAGTTTTGGTAAAGACAAGCAAGCATTATTTAGGTTGTCTTTAATGCCACAAATTCTATAAGCAGAAACTTTTCTACGATAAGCTCGTCCATTAAACCCTATATTTAATGCAATTGTGCAGTTAGAAGAATGTTATTTTCTGCCTATTTACTATGAAGTAGATGTATTTCAAGTCCAAATATGAAATTAAGTGCCTCATAAGAATTGTTTGGTTTTCTCTTAAGTTTCTAGTTTGGTTTTTTTTCCCCATTGTAGAATCTTGCCATTAACAGCACACTATCACAAGTCATCTCTGGGAAGATATGCCAATGCAGAGGTGAGAGTAAAAATATCTGTGCTGTGAACTAGTTCTGGGACTGAACAACTGAAGCGGTTTTTCAGAACTAAAAATAAACGTCTGTTGAGCACAACTCTGTACATTTCCATGCTAACTTGAGCAAGATGTCTCTTGATGGAAAAAAAAAAATTAAAATAAAAATTATTGATGTCAAACAGGTAAATGATGAACCCGAAAAGATTTCTGTTATGGAAAGAACATAATAATAAGAGTAGGAGAGCTGATGTTTCAAATCACAGAAGCCCTTTTAATCTTATGTCCTATTTTTGATGTGGTTTTTAAAAGTATAGTGTAAAATGTCTGCAATGGGTATTTGGACAAAACAAAAAATTTCTATCTTTTGGATACTTCCTGAAGAAAGGAATTATTATCTTGTCTCATGCAATTCTATCTATTCCTACAACTTAATTTATTTTTAATGTTGGTAAGTGCTTGAACTCCATAGTATAATTTCTGCAACAATTTTTCTCTTACTTATTTGTGTCATAAAATAAATTATTTTAACATTTGCTTGATGCTTTTTGTGCAATTGATATATTTTTTATTTTTCTTAAATGAAAAATATAATAGAGACCGTTTGACTGATAGGTGTTTAAAATCTTACACACTATAACTTAAATTTTACTCCATTTTCCCAGTGATAGAAGCCCTGACAAAATTATAAAACTATTAAAGTGATCTAAATAAAATGCACTGCAATAAAATAACCATTTTTTAAACTAAATCCCTATCATGAACGTCTTTCTTTTTAAAAGATTAATAAGGTTTTTTTCACTTTTAAAAGCAAACTTTAAAACAAAATAATAAAAAATGCAGCTTAGCACAATGTGCTTATAAAGGAACCTATGCCCTAATTCTCAGTTCCATGTGGACACATTAAAACCTGTTACACTGCCAGTTTAGCGAACAGCAGTGACTGTGACCAGTGGCGTTGGGACACGTGGAACCTGATGCCTGTGTGCCTCCTGATACTGCTGTATGGATCCAAAGGGAAACACCCCTACGGAAGAAGAAAAATGGAGCTTTCATTTACTGCCTTGGTGACTGCTGTGGATTTTGCTCTCCTTTACTGTGGAGGGAGCAGCAAAGCAGCCTGTTACCATCATCCACCTCCCCACGCTGACAGCTGGCCAAATTGCTCCACCGAGCAGCCTGGCACAGGGCTCCCCAGCTCCAAGGGCTGGAAGGAGGGAATACACTGCCTTCTCCCCCTCCCCTGCTTTGGCCCTGACAGCCTTGGTCCCCAGCCCAAAAGCAGGATTAGCACTGGCATTGTCATTGCAGCTTTCCTGCTTGTTCAAAAAGCTCTTGGCCTCGAAGCCTTGTGCAAAGGATATGAACAAGGTCATACAGAAACTATTCCAGACAAGAAGGAGAGATTCAGTCTTGCAATGTGGAATGTTATGAGAAGCTGTCTTCCCTGGATTAAGGAGTTTAGCTGTTAGTTCTGCTGTGGTGGAAGGCATCTTTGCAAAGTTTATGTGAACACTGCCCTGAATCCTGTGAGAGGTCATAAAGCAAATTATAGTGTTGATTAGCACGGAAAACCACTGTGAGAACTTCCATTCTCTGCAAGAGTTCAGTGTTCATGAACTAATTTTGCCTGTTGGGATACAAAAAGAAGTCAAGTCTCTGATGCTCATCAGCTTTGCAACAGGCTCAAATTGAAAAAGATCACCTGATTTCTCCAGGTTCCTAAGGTAAATGGAGTAGGCATATATGATATGAATAGTTTTTATGTATGGATGAAATATTAAACTGAGAACGTGTCTTCTCCATGCTGAGAATGATGATTACACAGTCCATTTCCTATGGGCTGGTATTTGTCTAGTGTCCTTGTTCAAAATACTACTTCTGCATACTCACTACTATGACAAAATCAACTTCCTACACTACTCATAAATTTAAGTGCAGAGGAATATGTGACCAAGCATATACAGAGGTTTTACTATCACTGGCACATATTAGCCTTGGGTTTCAATGTCTGTGATTTGCAGCTCCAGAGCTGCTTCTCAGTATTATTGCTTGGGATTCTGAACACGTGGGATTACCACATGGTGCTGTGATTGCTGAGGGAAAAAACACTGATTTTTAACAGAAAAAAATGTCCAAGTCATAAGTGAGTAGAAATTAGAAAGTAACACTAGAAGTGTACCCCAGATCTGTCAATAGAGAGCAGACTATAACATTCTTGTCAGCTCGTATTTGCCTTTTAACATTTTAGCGTGTTGTTTATGAATGCAGGTAAGTGAGGTGGAGAGGTGATTTGACAAGTACTGGGGATTTGACAAGTACCATACCTCAGCAGGGAACAGTCCACCAGTATATGAAATCTGATGTCTTCATCATCTCCAAAGGGCTTTTCATTCTGCATAACGAGTAATACATTTCTTACAGGTGACAGAAAAGGTGCAAGGCTAAAGAGGAATTTTAATGATTAAGAACTGACCTGAAAAATGAGTGTAGAGTTGATACTTCAAACATAGACACTGGCATGAAAAAAGGAATAAGAACATGGCGAGAATAAAAAGCAACACTGGAGTCAAGGCTGGCATTGCTCATGGAACAGATGGGAGAGGTGGTAGATGAAAAGAGAGAGGATCAAGGCTGGCTATTATAGTCTAAAGCAACAATCCAACACATTTGAATTAGCTATGCTCCACAGAGGGAATGGGGGGTAAAATATGAGGGTGAAATCAAAATAACCATATAGAAACGGAGATTCTGATGGCAATGCATTGGAAAACCAGATGGAAATCAGTCAAGAAAGGAGAAAGCAAAGAAGAAAAGTAACATGTAGGCAGGGGAAAAATTAGAACAGGAATAAGAAATGTATCCCTTGAGTCTGAGACAAGGCAATGGAAGTTTTTAATACCACTGGAAGAAAAAGAAAGATATTTCCAGACAAGAATCAGGGATTTAGCATGCATAGTCTAATCTGAAAGTGTTCCTTTTATATTTTTCCAGGGGCTTAATAATGTAATTTGCTATAATCTCAGTAGAAAAAATTGAAGCAATCTATAGCAGATTTTCCACACACATGGTTTATTTAGCACATACTTAAGTGATTTTATTGGCAAAATAAATACAAAATTTCTTGCAAATAGGAAGAACACAAGTAGCTCAAATAAAAATGGTAAATCCCAAATTGCTATAAATTTCTCATAACAGTTAGCTAAGCTGGTAACAAACTGCACTGTCACAGCTACTACCCAGCAAAGGGAAGCAAAAGCTGTATGATTATTAATAATTATTTTACATCAGTTATACCAGAAGGGTCATGATGTTGCTTTTTCCATCACCAAAATCACATAATAGAAGGCAGCCTAAGGTATTCCTTAGAGCGTGTCCTCCCCGGGTGTGTGTGCTGCTAATGGGAACAGTACGTGTTTGCTAATCAGAACAGGAAGCAGAATAAGCATGGAAGATCAGGACGTACTTTTTATTTTTAAAAAGACTCTTGAGATCCAGAGTGAACATATGGGACTACACACTCCAAAAAAGATTTGGAACTTGGAACCTTCATTTGTATTTCCTCTTTATTTACATTTACTGGTATTTGAAAAAGTTCTGCAGATTACAAAAATCTGAAGACAATAATCTTTATTGAAGAGAAGTATTTCCTTATCAGCCATGGAATCAAAGGATTCACACATTGGTACAGCATTTTCTGCATCCTATTAAACCTGCACATTTTAAGATTTTTTTATAATGAAGGAGATATTGAAAATAATTCTGAATATAAACCCCAAAGACTGATAGGATAAAAGACCAGAAGACCCACTATAACCATTTAGTCTGAGCTCTTGCCAAGGGCCTTCTCAGAATTTAACTTTTTTCAACTAGGATATTTAGATAAGAGTCTGGTTTTAACTGAGCATTTTGCAGGGCTGAGGAATTCATTACACTGCTCAGTATATGACTGCATAGTCAATAACACATTACTAAAACAACAAAACAAAAGAGAAACTTAATTTCTAATCTGGATGTGATGAATATCAGCGTCCAACAACCAAGTTTTTTTACTCCATCCATCTCCTCAAATGTTTTATATTGTCTAAGTTAGTTTCCTGTAGCATGTGCTCCATGTCATGAAGGCATTCCTGAACTGTCATTTTGATAAGTATATGGACGGATCGCTAAATGTTTCTGAGCACAAGGCAAAAATTTCCAGTTCTTCAGTCTTTTCCAAGTTTCTTTCTGCATCTTGTATTCAACTGATGAAACATATGAACATTTAGTTGAATTGCAGCCACTGTCTCAACCAGGACTGTGCCAGGATGAATTGCAGAGGAAATGTATTTCTGATAAATTTTACTTCTGATTAGCACATATATCAGCTATTTTAACTTCCTCACCAACTTCTACCTTACATTCAGAATATCCATTAGACAATATTAAATTGTTAAATCAAGTATAGCCATGATTCTTTGCAGTAAGCAGCAAACCTCTCCTAGAGTTCTATGGAATCAGGATTAGGCACTTAGGCTTTTCAGGGGTCTGACATCTTATTATTCCATATCTGGTCTTCTGTCATCTGCCGTTGTTTTCATTATTACTGCACTGCTATGTTTCTTTCAACAAGTGATTGATACTTATTATTAACAGTCTCCCTGTTGATGCTTTGTTCACATTCTGAACTAATGCATTTTTATATGAGCTCCTTTAATGGATTTAGAAGAATGCATATAAGAATATAATCTTCTGTTTTTAAGAATACAGTCCTTACTTACCTCTTGCAAGATTCCTTTCCCTGGAGTAAAAAGTATTGAATGTGATTCCCAGTAATGAAGTCCGATTCTCTCATGCACAGTGTTAATGAGTGTGTCTATTTTTAGTACCTGGTCATAAATTCCTTTTTTCTCCTTTGCCCACTTGCATATTTTTGATTAGATTGTTATAAAAAATAGAGAGTTGAAGAAGGCCTTTTTTTTTAAATTATTGACATTTTTCACTATTACTAAATTCTGATTAAGCTGTTTCCTTGCTGATTGACTAGCCCGTGCTGTCCTTTTGTACTTACTCATATCAGTTGAAATCTTTCATTTGTCCCTGGCACACCAACAGTGGAATACAGCCACATAGTTTGACTTTTTTTTCCTACATGTTCTGACATGATGGTACAAATTTGGGGTAGTACATGCACATACATACACATACACACATTGAACATGATGTATACCGATACATGCTCACAATTCTGAAATGGAAAAATACCCATTGGAACATCAACAGCCAGGGTGGTATCAGCTGGGATTGCCATGGCAGCTGTTACTAACTCATCACAAATGGTCTGTACACAACCTCCAGCTGTAATTGGTAATTAACTACTTACTCAGATCACTTTTATTTTACCTACCTGCTATGCTGTATTCTGTAGGTCTTTGTTTTGGAAGACATAGCAAGGGCACTGCCATGACGGAGATTGGGCTCGGGACCTTCATCTATAAACTGTTTGGCTCAGGTAAGGTTGCTCATTTTGTAGCGCCCACTGCAGTGGGATCAAAACTTAGTATAGCATTCACCCATGCTTTAGTAGAAACAATAAAATAACATTTTTTTGTCTAAGCAGCTAAAACATGCATCACCATGAATTATTTTTACAGTGTCTGACAAAGGTCTTGATGCTTATGTGGAATAGCACTGTTCTCTATAATACGAAAAACCCCAAACACCCAAACCAATAAATAAAAACCCCAACGCCTCAAATAACAGTTCAAAGATTTAAATCCTTTCCATAACTGTAAATACAGCTAATTCAAAAAGTAGGATTCTTCTAGATTTCATTTTTATGCTTTACATCACCCAAATCCTTTTTATATGTTAGTTCATTATGCAGCTGTAATGTATATTGGCAAATATGATTTTTTGTTTTATTATAACATATTAAAATACAATCTTCAAACTGACATCTTTGTTTCCTTTAAATCTCATTTGTGTGCTTTAGATGTCGGTGAAAAAAAAAGCGTGCAATTTATCTACGCTTCTGTTAAAGATTGGCAGTTTTACACTGAAATATTTATTTATTAAAAGTAAATGTCTGTACATCTCATTGTCCAGGATGCAGTGGGGACTGCCTGAATACAAGCTTTCCCCTGACAGCTTAATCTGTTGATTGTCACAGTGATGCTGCCTGCCCCTTTCGCAGAATTCAGCAGTAGGTTTTACCACACAGTGCAAAACGTGACTTCTGGGAGAGACCAGGCTGCGGGAGAGAGAAAGGAAGGGCTGTAGAAACTCTGCCATTCCACCCAGATAAGCCCACAGGGGCTTTATGCTCAGGATGTTAAAGCTTGCTCTCTTTTTCAGGCTCATCTCGTTTTGTGGGTGAGAGAGAGAAGATGAGACAAGTACAGACAGAAGCTTGTACAGAATTTCCTGGTGAAATGACTCAAATGAAACAAAACTCATCATGAATTAGTAATGAGTAAAGGGCTTCAAATTGCCTACTTCCTGTATGTTCAGGATATGTACTCATATTGACATCTGAGTACCTGAAGGTTCAACCCCCTCCTCCTGGAAAGCAGAATTAAAACAATTTAATAATAAAAAAAGAAATAAAAAAGGTGAAAAAGGAAATGCAATGCAGGACCGGTATCCTTTCCTATGTGGATATTTCCCGCCATTAACTAAATATAGATTAATAAAAAAATATGCCAGAAAATGATCACTTAATAGCAAATTCACTGTCATGGTCACAGGAATGCCACATTGCCTTTTCTTCTATAAATTGTATGTGTGGTGCACAGCAACAGACTTCGTGCCAAACTGAGAAATGTTAAATTTAGCTTGCAGTAAATAGCATGTCTAGCTAATACAGCTGGAACCCATCTTGGAAAGAAAAAAAACCAAAATCCCCATTATGCATGAAAATGAAATATCAGAATAGCTTTAACTCTTCCTGCATATTAACTTTTACGGTTTGGGTACAGCAGCTAAAACAAAAAATAGGCATGTGCTTTTCAGGTGTATTTGTGAGGTGGCTCCATCCTGGGGGAGGCGGGTGAAATAAATAAATAAATAAATAAATAAACGAATAAATAAATAAATAAATAAATAAATAAATAAATAACCGGGGAAATAAATAACTAATCTCCCAGAAGCGAGGCCGCTGTCCGCGGTGCTGGAGGCGGGCGGGAGCGCGGCGGGGCGGGGCGCGGCGCGGAGGGGGCGCGGCGGGCGCGCTCCCGCCGGGGCCGGTTCCGCGCAGGCGCCGCCGCCGCCGCCTCGCCGGGAGCGCCGCCCGCCCGTTGAGTGCGAGGAGCGCGGGCGAGCGCGTGCGAGGGCAGGGCCGGGCCGGGCCGGGCGGCGGGAGCGCAGCGGGCACCGCCGGCACCCCCATCACCCCCGTCACCCCCATCCCGCTCAGCGCCGGAGCCGCGAGCAGCACCGGAGCGGCGGCGGCAGCTCGGACAGCGGCTTCTCCCGCGCCCGCCGCGGGGCTCTTCTCGTTCCTTCCCTCCCGTGTCTCGCTTGCTCCCGCCGGCCGCTCGCCCGGAGCGCACGGGATCTAATTTGCTGACGAGCGCGCTCCGCGGAGGAGAAGGACGAGGAGGAGGAGGAGGAAGAAGAAAGGGCTGTTTCCGTGGCTTTGTGGATGCTCTACTTTTCCTGGAAATGCAAAAGATTATGCATATTTCTGTCTTCCTGGCTCCTGTGTTGTGGGGACTGATCTGGGGGGTCAATTCTAACAGCATACAGATCGGTAGGTGCCCGCATTTGGGGGGACCCCGCTCTCCTCCCGGCGGATCTCCCGATCCCTCATCCCCGCCGGTGTCACTCGGGCATTCCTGTCATGTCGCCGCGCGCCCAGTCCCACCGCGGTGCCCGCCAGGCGCCAGCGAGGTCCCCTCGCCTTTTCCCCGGCCACACCGCCCGGCCCCCGCGACCCCCGACACGGGACGGAGCCGCGGCCGGGACCGCTCCGGCGCCCACCGGCACCCGCGCCCAGCCCAGCCCCGCGGCGGGCAGAGACCTGGCCCCGGCACCGCTCCGCCGGTGCCCCCGCCCGCCTGACGTGTGTGTGTTTCCCTGCAGGGGGGCTGTTCCCGAGGGGCGCCGATCAGGAGTACAGCGCGTTTCGGGTAGGGATGGTTCAGTTTTCCACCTCGGAGTTCAGGCTGACTCCCCACATCGACAACCTGGAGGTGGCCAACAGCTTCGCCGTCACCAACGCCTGTGAGTAGCGGGCGCTGCCAGGCTGCCGTGGCGGCGGGGGCGGGGCGGCTGCGAGCAGTGCGGCGGGGGTGTGTGTGTGCGGGGGTGTGCGGGGTACGCGTGTGTGTGTGCGCGGGGTGCGGGTGTGTGCGGGGGTGTCCGCGGGGTGCGGTGCCGGGGGGAGCCGCTCCGCCGCCGAGCAGGTGTGGGAGCGCCCGGCCCCGTGCGAACGGGGCGCGGGGTCTCCGTGCGCCCCCCCCCAGCCCTCCGGGAGGTGTAAAATGGTTCCCGGCGGCTCCCCCCGCGCGTTACGTAAGGCTGCGCGGCCCCGGGGCTGCCCGCAGCGCTCCCCCGCCGCCCCAGGGCAGCCCGCGGAGCCACCTCGCTACCGGCGCGGGCAGAGCCGGGGCCCCCTCTGGCCAGCAGCGGAGGGGTGCGGAGCGGGCGGCGGCGGTCGATCAGCCATTTTACGCCGCGCGGTCCTGCGGGCTCCATCGCTCCATCTCGCCGCCCGCTCGCCCCCCGCGTGGCGCGCTCATGGGCGGCCGCGCTCGCCGTCCGCTCAGCCTCGCCGGGAGCCCGCCGCCCCCGCAGCTCTCCCGGCGGAGCCGTGCCCCGGCGCCGCCCTCGGCTCGGCAGGGCTCGGCCGCACGCGTGCCGCGGGGCGCGGAGCACGTGCGTTGCGCGGCAGGCGACGGGGGAGGCGGGGCGGGGCAGCGCGGTCGTGGTAGCGCGAAGAGCGGAGCCCCGGGCGGGGCGGCGAGTCCCGCGGCGGTGTGCGCTTCTGCCTCCTGTCGCTCGGCCCGGCGTGCGGCCGGGGGCGGCTGGCGCTGTCCGTGCCGGGGTGAGAGCGGGCAGCCGCGGCCGGCGTTCCCAGGGCGGTGAGGCGTGCCCGCCTTCCCCCCGCTGCCCTCCGTGCCGCACGTGCCCGGTTCAGGCGAACCCGCGGTCCCCGCAGCGGCGCGGGCGGCAGCGAGTGGGGAGCGCGCTCGGTGCCGTGCCGGCCGCTCCCGCCCAGCGCCGCGCTCCCCCTAGGCGTTTTCCTGCCCCTTCTGGGAAAAAGACGCAAGGAACACTGAATCTGGAGGTTAGCTGTTAGCGGGAGCGATTTCCCTTCATTGGCGACCTTTTTTTATCCCCCTGGTTCAGCTACCTTGTGGTAGGTGCGGTGGTGCTGAAGAGGGGCGCCTTGGCACAGATGCTGGGATAGGTGGTGCAAGAGCTCAACGCAGGGAGCTTTCAGTGGCATGTGTGAGGGTGGGAGGGTATAGCATACATAGCTGAAGGCAGAAAAGGTCAGAGCATGTAATCAGCCTGTAACCAATACAATCAGCCAATAACTATGCTAAATTGTTATTCTTTGCAAACTGCTTGGATAGTTCTTCCTTTCTTAGGTAATGGGGGTTTGTATCAACCAGAACCACATGTGGTCCGTATTTGCAGATGATGTTACTTGGACTGTTGGTGAAGTAAGTGTAGCAGTTTATATAGCAATCTGCAAAAATGTGACAGGTCTTTCTGTGTTCCTCAATTCTGTGAAGTTAACAAAACCCTGAAAAAAGGTTTTGCAAAACACCAGATGTTAGTTCCTGCTGGTGCTAGAGACGAGCATAGTCACCTTGTCTTTGAGAAAGTAAAGGTTACATATTTTTCTCTGAGACCATCAAGTGCTTTTGACCAGCATTTGTGTGCATGTATTAGCCTTGTTCTTGTCTTCCTTGAAGAACTTTTACAATACTCAGATGGTATGTGTAGGCTCTAGACTGCTGTAGTGGACTTCGAGGCTTCCAGCAGAAGGAAGATGCTGTCCACGTTTTCGATTTTCTTTTGTCTGAACCTTGTGCAAGGCTCCAATTTCCAAGCAGGTTGAAGAGCTCCAAATTAAGACATGAACATGTACTTGTTTTTTCATCACTTCAGTTACACTGATGGTTTAGTGAAGTTACCTTGTACATTGGATTTAATTGACTAGTGAAGCATGTGCTAAAAATATGTACAGTATCCCCTTGATTACCTTCCCAGAAGGGTTTGATTGGAGAAAGAGGAGTTCCGAAGAGAAATGTTTGGCGTACAAGAAGTAGAATTTAGGAGCTGGTTGCAGAGCACAGCATGCACAAATGGTTAAGAAGAATCCAACTTTTTTTGTCCCCTCTATGCTTGTTCTCATTTGAAATACTGAACATTCTGCAGGTTGGTTTTGTTAGGGGTTCTTTTGGGGTGGGTTGTTGGTTTTTTTTATTTCCAGAATCGTGGTCAAAGAACTTGTGCCCAAAACCAGCACTATGAAACAATGCAGGTGTAAAAGAAGGTCACAGAAATGTAGGATAATATGAATCTGAAAATGCTCCGGTATCTACCCAGGTATTTCACTCCAGAAAGGTGATTGTCCTTCACAGAAATATAGTGGCAGGCTTATACCATAATAGAAATGATGACCTTTTTCTGCCTCAAATCGGCCACTGAAATGTTTTGGCTCTTGATTTACACCCCTGAGCCAGCTGTGTTTCAGGCTGCAGAAGCTCTGGCTGGTGTGGCAGAGGTGGGGTGCAGCCCTGCCCACCGGTCCCGACCCGGCACCCGCAGGCGGCAGCCGCCAGTGCCCGGGGTCCCCTGCGCCGCCCTGCCGGGGCTGGGCCTGCCTCCCTCCCCTGGTAGCCTCAGGGCAACTGCACACTATTCCATCTGCTTTAGAAACAAATGAGCAAGCAAAAAGCCCACTGTAAAAATACGTAAAAGTCTTTAAACTAATTATTAGCGCTTGCTTGGAGTTTGTTGATGGAGCAAATGGTGTTTAGATGAACCGGTGTTGCTGGTACTACTTTTAAATTAGGTTCCTAAACTTCAGAAAGGAGGAGATGGTGGTCACATACCCCCGAGGAATGTTCCAAGTAGTGAGACTACTCAGTTATTTAAAGGTGGCCAGAAAATGGGTGTAGCAGTGGAGTGGACACTGTGAGTAGGTAGCCTTAACTTGTGTTATGACTTGCACTTCAGTGGGAATTTCACATCAACACCAAGAGATCGTGTCATGACGTGTTGCATGACAGCAAATTGGGCCACAATTCTACTGATTTTGACCAAGGTGGACGGGCCACCTTCACGTAAACTGGGAAAGGGACACAAGTCAATTATGTTCAAAAAGTAGCCATAAAAAATAATCACTTTAGTTTGTTGGACTGTTGCAACTCTGCAAAGCTGTGTTGACAGGTCATTGGGAGTAGCTGTTGGAATCTAATTGCAGTTTGACACTTCATAAGTCAGCATCACTAGGAAGCTTAATGGTTTAGATTGAGAGGTGGCACACGTTTTTTTCGGAGTAATGGCACAATTAAGAGCAGTGTTCGCTGCTGTGACTGCTGTTGCACCCTTCAAGAGAAATGGGCTAGGCTTAGCGCTGTGTGAGAATTCTGGGTTCATTCTAACAGAATCTCCTTGGTTCTGTCTGTTTAACAGCTGGGACAAAGGTATGGCGTTGGAGGCAGTTCACAGGGCAAAACTGGAACATACCCAAACCACTGGACTTTGTTATCCTTCAGCACAGTGTAATTGATTGTAGTCTAATTGGAGGAGTGTTGACCATCAGTGATATCAGATTTTTTGAAAGTTCTTAATTCTGTCAAAACAAGAAAGAAGGAAAGTGATGAAGATGAAATCCTTTCCTCTTGAATCTGCCTACCCAACAACTTCAGGGGTAGTTGTATTGTGTTCTCACGTATTTTAGCACTGAAAGGATATTGGAGTCACTTAAAGAGAGGTTTCCTATGGAGTACTATAAAACTGCCGTAACGGTAACACGTTTTCCTACAGTAGTTTGAGCACAGAAGTAATATATGTACAATCTTGGATGTTTAATCCTGCTGGCTCAAGAGCCAGTGTTCAGCTTTTCTGTTTTAAATCAAGTCTTACAGCTCTGCAGGGATCACTGCACCATGACATTGTGACAAGGGTATGTTGATTCATGCATAAACCTTAGATCCTTTCATTATATTTTCAACCAGCAGCTTTGAAAACCTATGGATATCTGGCATGTTGCAACTTGAGAGTCACGGCAAAGGTTTCCCCAAGCATTTTGGAATATAATGCTATAGCTTTCATTCTTAAAGAAATAGCATTGAGCATATTGTTGGCAAAATGCTTAAAGAATAAGCAAAAAAAAAATCCTTTAAGGGGAAGGATGGAAAAAATTTAGGCGTGTTTATTTGAATTAAAATTACTGTGGACCAAGCCTAAATGTATTTCACAATAAATTATTAGAACTGATTTTAAGGAAAGGAGGAATTTATTAGCAGCTTGTGTTTCAGTTCATTTGTATTCCTGTCCTTCTCATTTCCTTTTCACTATAAAACATTTCTCAGGCTCAGTGAGCAAATGTGAAATAGGTTCTGTGCCTTCTTGTAATTAAAATGGTCAGGATCAGATGGGTTTCTGCAGTAAAATGATACAATAAAACCAGGATGTAGCCTACAGTGGGAACTCCTGTGATTTTTCTTCTCTCAAAACATTTCTCCTCTCAAAATTGATCTCTGTAGCAAACTTTAAACATTCTTCTACTCCCAAGAGTTATTCATAAAGAAAGCTGGGGTATTTATTGTGTGACAGTGCTGTCCCTGCTGTGCACCTTTGTGCCTGGCTCACAGACCATTTTCCCACAGCCGTGCTCCAGAATGTGGGCAGATACAAAAACAACAGTTTTCTCTTGCCTACTTGACTTTTCAAATTCTTATTATGTGATTATTGCATTAATTTTGTCCATAATATCTGAAATAGTTTACCATGCAGTTTTGAATACAGTACAAATATATATTTCACTCCTAGAGATCTGAAAGTGAGTTATGTTTAATAGTAGTTTGTGAGTAGTATGGCAATCAGGCCTTAAATATGCCCATCAAGCTTGCAAATAAACCAATATTAGCAGTCAATCTCTTCAATATATTAATGTGTTTATATGTGATTTTATTCATATATAATATATGAAAACGTAGTAATTTTTTTCTGTTTATGCTAATGAAAGTTTTAATTTACACTGACTTCAATAGGTGTGATTGACTGCACAGTTGGGGATGTACTTAACTCTTTGTGTCCATAAGACTTCCTTTACAATCCTGTGTGTACTATGCACCCAAACCAAGCACCGCTGCACTAAATGATGCTGTTACTGCTGGTTTCATTAGTTCTTTTTTTCAAGCTTCTCATGATAAAAATACTTTTGAGAATTAAGGCATATTTAACAGATAAATAATTCCTTTTGAACAGTCGATAATTACTAGGAAAGTATATCATATCTGGGAACATATTAGTTTGAAAATGCATTAAACAGGTAATTATCATTATTTTGAAAATTCAGGTAGCATAATTTCTCAGGCATTCTCTACGAAAATGTGATTAAATTGTTTAAAACTGTTTTTTTAAGGAAAGTATAATTTTAAATTAATTAATTAAAATCAAATTAAAATCCTGTATGCTGATAGGAGTAATTTTCAGGAAACTAAAAAGAGGATATAACCCACAGTAAACATAAATTTTTATGTGTACAGCTATAGACAGACATGTATGTATACACACATGTACATGTAAATTTACACACATATGTACTTAATAGAGTGAACACCGGTTAATTTTGCATGTCAGATAAATAAAAAGCAGGACATTGGTTAAACTCTGCAATCCATTTTCTGAAGAGGATTATCTCATAGCACTTACTAGTAAGCTAATTTATCTCTTTAAGTCATGTTCTCGTGCCTGTGAGCCAGATGCATGAATTACTAATTTTTTATATTGAAGGCTCATGCCCGTATTCTGGAAACAATGTTACAACCATTCAAGCCAAGGAATATCGGGTCAGACTGAAAATAACACTGAAAAGATACCCAAATAGGTAAAAAATACAGTTGTACAGATCAAACTCTCTCTATATGTATATGTGAATGGGCTTTCTATCTGGCAGTTAAATGGAACTTTTATTTCTGAAATGTACAAGATTCGTCCCATTATTTTTCAACTGATCATTACATTTATCAGAACATGAATACAGTGACATCTGCTTTTAGAAGACTGTGGACAAGAGATTAATTCCTTTTGCCAAACAGGTTTCTGAAAAGGTATAGGGCAGAAGTCTGGATGTTTTTATACAGAACATATAGGTTTGTAGAGCATCATTATTATTTGGTCTTGAAACCTTAATGTTTTCCTTTGGTAAGTTCCTAAAAAGACTTTGCATTGACTACAACTGCATATTAAGTGTAACCTTGTTGAAACTGCAAAAGAGCTTTTATTTAAATTAGTAAATAATTTCAATAATGAATTCTATATGGTTAAGCAATAAGGAGTGAATAAAATCATCAGATAAACATAGTGAAGGCATACTGTGAACCATCTCAAGAGTAAGGAGTGCAAGCAGGTTTTAAATAACCACATGTTGAACAAATTCATACGGAACCTTCTAAAATCAATAACTGTGCTTAAAATACAGCTATTGGATTTATTTGGGTGCACTTACAGAGTGGTATAGATGTCTTTTGAAATACTATTTCATTTTCTTTATCTATCTGTATATAGGACCACCACAGGACAATTTTTACTTTCTAATGCAGCACTGCTGTGCCCCCTTGGTTTATTCCACCACAGATCTTTGATTATTTTTTTTTCTTTTTTTTTTATTGTTTTAAGAAAGGTTCTCAAATCACTCAATTTATGGGGAGTTTACCTTTTCGTCCTCGAAGTCACCATCTGGGCAATGAATACAGAGAGTTAACTTTCCTGTCCTGAATCTGATTTAATGTAGAGATACCTAATGCATTTTCCAATGGATAGTCACTTTATGAAAGTGTGAAAAAAATTTTACAAGACAGATATTCACCATGATTCTACAGCAAGATGTGGTTTAGCTCCAGCTGTTACTGTCTCCCACCACCTGCTCCCAAACCTGACTTGGAGAAATTAATGAGATTTTTTTGAGAGTTGAAATGTTACATACAGTTCAACTAAAGGTGACAGACTCAAGCTAAAGAAATGTCTTATTTCAACTCTGATCTACTGTTTAATTTGATATCAGAGGAAAAATATTCAGGTCTGTATTCATTATCTTGAATCAGTGTGGTTGTTTTGTATATTTGGGATGCTGGCTCTGTAACTGAATTGCCAGTCACTTCAGTTAGTCCATGAATGACTTACTGGGCTTTGTTGCACATGGAAATAGCATCTTCATTACTTAATACAGAAGATAAGTGTGTTTTCCTTTCACTGTTAAAAAAAAAAAAAAGAGTAATTTGCCATTTGTGTTTTAAAATGGGCATATTTTTCCCCAAGGATTCTTCCAGTGATCAAGAGTAGGGCAAAATTCCGTAAAACGTTCAAATGCCCTGACTCATACATGCATAGTCATACAACTGTTAGAAGAGTTTCAAAGCTCAATAAGGAACAGGGGCTAATTTTATAAAATGTTCAAAACAGGTATATGAGCATGGGTACTATGCTACGTCACCTATTCAGTTTAATCTCAATTTCAGGTAGTTAATATTGGAAAAAACCCATAATTGACTTGATGCTGCATTTTTTCAGGCTGCCATGGTTAAGGCTGTCATACCACTGTAATTTCTTCTCAGTATAAATGGGTTTAGAAGTTTACAAACATGACTTGGACTAGAAAAGATGCCTCTGTTTATTACAAATGGTGTGAACTGATTTTCTTTCACACACTTTGAAGATTACAAGCAACAGATTGTTTATAAGCACATGATATGATAGAAAATTTAAGTAGCAATCTGCTAGGTAATGCAGAGATTTTTCTCGTCATCTGTATGGGCAAGACTGCTTTCAGGGCTCATGTCAGCAACAGGGCGAGAGAGCTCAGCAGAACAGCTCTGCAACTGCTTTGCAGCACGGAGAAGGGATTTGTTTTCTTTGGTTTTCTGCCTTTTATCAATGTATTTGCTCTGGTTTAGATCCATAAAATTAAAAGGCTGATATGGTTTACCATCCCATGTAATGTGGATCTAAATTATTTGAATGTGTTGTATTTCCTTGTATATGTGTAAACTGTCTCAGAATGTCTGCAAATGTATGCTGATGATAGACTGTATAGCTCTGAACAAGTCAGATTAATTTGTTCAATAATCTCATAAATCTTTGAAATTGAGGTTGTTGAGGGTTAGCTTGCTCAAAATGTTTCTTCCTGATACTAGGTACTAGTTGTTTTTGACAAAATGTCTTCCAAGCCAAAATGCTGATTTATATATTTTTTTTAATTTTCCCCTCTATGAATGTCGGGAATTCCATTACACTGTACTATTACAGGCTCAGAGGGGGTTCTTTGTACAAATGTGAATTCTGGCAAGCAGCAAAATGTTCCTGTGTGACTGTACCTTGGGCAGAGACCTACTGATAATTGAGAGTTTATTCCAGGTGTAATGTTTGTAAAGCAGGGTGAATAATTTGCATGGTTAGTGCATACCAGGCACATGCTTAAATAAGCTACACCAATGCTACTTATAGCAAAAGCAGAATTGATCCACACTGGAATTACAGAGAGTGGTTAGGAGAATCGTACAGGAAGTAACTTATTTTATTTCTCTTGTCCATGTCAGGCAGAAGACCTGAATTTTAACCCTTTGTCTTTCATTTTCAAGTTGAATGCCCTTAGCACTTGTCTTGATGTCAGAATCCCTCCCTGTCTGTTACTCTTCTTCATTTTTCCTGCCTTGATTAATTTTTGGTTAAAAAAACCTTAGTAATACTACATTTTACCTGACACAGGAAGGAGGAAAGTAACTTCGAGGTTTTGGAAGCAGGAAGACAATTTCTTACCCTTTGTTGTCATGATAAAGCATAGAGGAAAAGAAAACCTATTAGGAAAATTCAGTTGTATTAATTTAAACAATTGCTCGACCAACAAATATTTATGGGCCAGATTTATACACAGCTTTAAACTTTTGAAGCCATTTTAAATGAACAGTTGGAAATATAATCATATAATTTTATTATGTTGAAAGACTAGATGGATTTGAGGGATCAGGGAGATGAGAATATGAGTCACTATATATTATATATTGCAGTATAAGTATGGTTTTAATTTCACTCACAGCCTTACATCTGCTCCATCTTAAGGTGCTTTCATTTGGTGAGAGTGGAACATGCTGAAATTCTACAAAGTCGTGACTGAAAAGTCATTCAGTGCTTTTACCAACTAATCGGATTTGTTGATGTATTCAGCAGCCCCATCCAGTGATGTGGAGTCCAGAGCAATAAGACCAGGCTATTTTCACCCAACCAAATAAATGCTCAAGCTTCTGCTGATGGTAGTAGGAACACAACCAGATCCATCAATTATATTACTTATTTTTTTCTGCATAAATGTGGAAAATGTATTTGGTTTTTTTTGTGTATGGAAAGAGGCAGGGATTAAACAATACCTAAAAAGGGCAATAATGTTTGTGTACCTATCTGACCTACACAATATTGTTTCCAAACTTTCTGGCACATGCTCACATAAGACCTCGTGTTTGGTTGGTTGGTTGATTGGCATTTCTTATGTATTTTGCACTTAAGTTCTTTGTTAGGTTTCAGTATGGAAATCTTAGGAAAATTATTAGACTATTTCAACTCAGTTTAAGTATGTAAATAGAACTGCTGGCTAAAAATGGAAGAGTTTGGCCTATGCTTGTGTAGGTGAAGGGAAAAAACATAACACTTACTCCTCTCCTTTTTTGTATTTGATCTTGGATGTTATTATGTGATGAAATCTTTGCATAAACTTGAAATTTTAATTTTCTCTTAACTTTTTTTTTACTTGTAGTAAAATGGGTTTTAGCTTGACTGTAAAACCAAGTAGCATACTTCTGCTATAGAAGCAAGCAAGCGTCTATGGGCTGCAAATACTGATTTTGTTAGCTAGTGGAGCACTTAATGTTTCTTTGAGCTTATCTCCTTACTTCTATTTCAACATGATAAAAACCAGAATATATTCTTCAAGGTCTCCATTTGTGGAGGCACTTTTAATTCACCTGCAGTTAAAATCCTGAAGACCCAGTTTGTGATACTCACCCTATTTTGTGTGACCTCGAGGGGCAGCTCCAGGAATGGGAGTGTCCTTTAAGTTCCGTGGCACATCTGGCAGCCTATGAGGGTCCTTCAGGTGTCCAGGTACTCCAGTGTCTGAAACGTTGCTTGGAACATGTACTTTGTAATGTCAGTAATTTCCTGAGTTTCATGAGAAAAGAACAAGTCTGTAAACACCCAAGTGACTTTTAGGAGCTCTGACATTTTTGTTAGTACAAGTGTTAGTTGGTTTTTGTAGAGGAAAACACGAATCGTATTAAGTCATGACTTAGACATCCCAAATAAATGCAGGTTCAAGGATGGTCTGTGCCTGTTCCAACATGCTGAAGAACCTCCAGTGTTATTACATCTAGTTTTGTGCTTCTGGGGATGCAAAAAAAATTACTTCAAGTTTTTTGTTTGCCTTTCTGTATGGAAGTGTTTCTGGCTTCCTACTGAACCTGTGAATACAGTAGTTCTATCAGTGTTGTGACTCCTAGCATTACTTTCTATTTTCTGGTACACAGAATCCCAATTCCCTGTGCCAGTATTTCTGGCTTTATATTGCATTCCAGGAACTTGCAGCGTTCAATTTTTGCAGTATTTCATTTTTACATGACATCTTGAGGTCTGTATGTTGCAATATGTAGAAGCCATTTTAAAAGCTAAGTATCAACTGCCTTAAAAAACAAATGTGTTAGGAAAAATGTTCACTTGGCTTGTTCTTCTCTTCATATTGGTGATAAGTTCAACAATGTAGATTTATTTAATTCTGAAGTTTCTTCATTTCTTCTTTTGTTTGGTGGGGTTTTTCCCTTCTTCTGTCCTCGTAGTGCTTAAAACAATTCTCCAAAACTAGTGTTGCTACTACTGGATTATTAAAAAAACTGTGAAAATAATTTTGCTAATTATTTAACTGTGACATATTGGTGGTTTCATAGCAAGAAATTTGTGCCTTTAAATTTGTCTTATTTAGTAAATATCCTTTGAAACTTCCTGGGGAAGCTAGCAATGTTCACATGGTTAACCTAGTCATATCACTGCAGATTGCTTAGCAACTTCTGTTTTGTGCGCTGCAATTGAACTGTATTTGCTTTTGATCAAAATTTTTTTCCTCTTCAAGAAAAATTCTGACATTTTTTTCTATAGGGTTTTTTTTTGCTGCTCTCATTTTTGCCAACCAGCTAAATGTACCAAAAATAGCTGTTTCAGGAACCTTAGTCCATCTCATTAGGTTTGTCTTCTGGTTATGAGGTTTGATTTTAAGAACTCCTTGCTCAGTGACTGATTCTACTTAGGGTACAGATCCATTGGGTGATAGATGTAAAGGGGGTTTTTTGTTTGTTTTTCTGAATGCTTAAAGTACTAGAACTCAAGACATCTCATCTTGTTGCAAAGCCGTGTATGACAGACCAAAGGAGAGACTGTGTAACTTGACGAGGCAGGAAGAGGTGTGCCTCACTGGTGATATGCTGCAGAAGAGTTTTGACCAAAAAAATCTCATACAGTACAGATTTGTCCTACACATGCTGCCAAACTTGTAAGACAGGGCAGATGTGCACATTTCAGTTTATGTTGCTTCTGGTATTTCTGGGAATTTCTCATTCTGTAATCCTTGGTGGCTTTATATACTTTTGATGAGCCCTTACTAGCTGTGGTGAATCTCCAGTTCTCTTCCATACAGTAAGCCAGGACTGACCAGTTCCCAAAGTGGTTTGGAAACTATGGTGTGTAATGCCATCATGTTACACACATCAAGCTGGGAACATTCGAGAGTCCAGGAATAGGTCAAACATGGAAACATCTGCGTTACCCAGTCTCAGGGGGTGAGAATCAGGTGCCTCACAGTGAAATTGGCAACAGCACCTGATGGAACAGACATCAAGTCAGCCTAATTGACAGAAAGCTCCTATTTAGAAGTTTCCAGCTGAAAGGGTCAAACTAAAACTGCTCCTCTCTCTTCTTGGGTGACCGACCACAGCTCTGAGGCAAAGGAAGTGGGATTACTGGCCAGAAGTAATTCATTACTTGCTGAGCTGTAATGGGTTAAAGCACTCTGGTTGTAAGGGTGCTTTGGGTGTTGTGCTGATCTGCCACCTTTATGTTGGAGCAGTCCAATGGTCTAGAAACAAGTGAGAGAGTCTGGGAGCTCAGAGGGTGGGAGAGAAGAGGAGTCAACTTTTTGCCTTATCTTCGAACAAGTTTGGGCCAGGGTGAGAAGGGTATTTTTAAACACATGAAAAGAGACACAGTTATACAGTCAGGTCACCTTTTCTCTGGGATGTACTAACCTTAGGGTTTCTCATTAGATTGAATCTTAGTTTGTACTAATAGACCTGTAGTTTTTTACCTGATATTGTAGCAGAAAATACGAATTTTTGCCTCCCTTAGGAGGAATTGCAATGTGATTTTTTTTTTAATTAGTTCTGTATTATGCTGGAGGTACAGTTGGTAAGATCTGCTGGGTATTTTAGGCAGCTGTTAAGGCTGTGTTTTAAGTTGTACTGGTTATGTTCAGCGTGGTACTTGCTATTCTTGTGGGTCTAGTCACTTGGTTCTAGATTACATTCAGGGTAGGGAGTTTAATCTCTAGAGGTCTGCATATGTTTAGTTCTGGCTATATGGGTAAAGATTTCTTCTCGTTTAGCTGTTAGGACAGCTACATTTATGGACACTTAAGCTAACAGGCACTAGATTTAAAGATTAGAAACCTGTTGACAGGATGTTTTCTGTGATGCGTGCTGAACTTTCAATATGCTTTTCATGATCTGTCAGACAGTCTTTCATTCAAAGTATTTGCTGAAGGAGCTTGCTGGAAAACAAGAAAATGAATTCTTTTTAGGAATTTTATTTTCTTTTTGGTCAACAGGTAAAATAAGATTACCTTGCTTTTTTTCTGTATAATCTTCATTCAGGGTATGATTAATTCATATCATCGTCCATTTCTATGAAGGAGAAAATAGGAGACAGCAATAAAGCATTCAGATGGTTTTTTTCCTCCCCTTTTCTGGATTACTGAGCACAAAGAATGGAAGTTCAGTTTAGGGTAAAGTGCATAAGAAAAATACATTCCTGTCACCCTTTAGAAGCACATAATATGTGTGACATACTATGCTGATTTTTTCATTTCCTGTAGGAACAGGAAGGAACATTACAAGGAAAAACATGCTTACGAACAAAACAGTCTTGTCAAGATCTGGATTATTCATGCACAGGATAAAAAGTGAGCGATTTAGACATGCAAGTCTGAATAGTAGCAGGAATAACTGTAGTGCTATGCTACTGAATAGCAAACGAGGGCATCGAGAGATAAATGAACAGAACAGCCTTGTTCTGGTTTGCCCATACCTTTTTACAGGCAATGAAATAACAAGGATCACAAAATATTATGCAGCCCTCAGGAATAGGTTTACTAGATTTTTCTTCAAAATCCCTATTCAACTGATGTAACTCGCTCAGACAGTTACTGTAGTGCTGAACCCTGAAAGGTCCAGTGTACCTGAGCATGCCAGCAGTAGTTATCTGGAATTGCAAAAGGTCAGCAGCACTGCGATTCACAGGGCTTGTGCTAGCCTTCCCCTGCATCTGACTGTAGTTCATCCCATTTGTAGCTCACCCTGGTCAGTATGAAAAACAAAATACATGGAAAATGTTTGGTATTTGAAATTAAGAATAAATGTTATGCAGAGTTCACACATGGCTGAACTAAACAGTGGGTTTTCTGTTACTGAATTACTGCAGCTGATGTCAGGTGGAGGGTGTAGTTCTAGATCTGCGATGATCTCAGCTGGGTACCCGTGCACACAACCGTTTTGTTTTCCGTGTGTCTGGATTTCCTTCCCACACAGAATGATGTTTTTGAAGGGACAGTCAGTGCTCTGTCACCCTCCCAAATGTCAACAATAGCTCTTGTCCAGACCAGAGGTGCTCTCCGGGGTTCCTGGGTCTGCTGAACACAGGTACTCAAAATTGAGTGGAACGTACAGTCCTTATTAGAAGCATGCCATTTGCTTAGGTAGCAGTACTAGCAGCTCTTAATGATTAATGTGGAATACATCAACTGCTTGGCCTTAAGAAACTATAGATAGTAAAAAAGTGTAGGAATTCTGACAATTTTCCAGATGGAAATTCTATTGAACCATTGCTTGTTCTTCAATGCAAATATTCTTCTGCAGATTATTTGAAAACATGATGTACGAGAAATCTTGTTGAACAGAATAGTCTGGAGTGAAGATCTGCATATGCACCCCTCCCTGTCCCTAAAATTATTCCTCCTAAGCTTCATTATCTTTAAATCTTTAGCCATATATCTTTCCTCAAAGTGAATGTCATGGAATTTTCCTTTTTTGGAGAAATGGTTAATTTTAATCACATCTAGTTCTAATTCATAGTAAGCTGTAATTGCATTTTTAAAAAGGAATAATTTCAAATCATCAGCATTGTGGTTGAGTTTTCTGATTAAATGGTAGGTAGCAGTTAGTGATTCCTCTAAAATATCACCTTGATGGTATTTCTTTCAATCTTTTAAATTATTTTCACAAATGTTTTAACAGCAAGTGAAACAAACCAAACCAAAATTTCTCTCTCCAGAAAATATGTAGGTGTATACCATCCTGGGGTGATGATGATCCACCACATTTTAAGATTCAAGCAACACATAGAGCACAGAGTGGCATTTTGTTCACCCTTGATGCGTGGTCTGGAAAATGTACACAAGAAGGATTATTTTTTTCAATGACAATTGAAGCTCATAATGTGGTGGTTTGTTTTTTCTTTAATTTCTAATGTCGTGTTTTGAAACTTGGGAAGATAGTAATTTAGCAGAAGCTTAAGTTATAGTAATTCTGTGACTGAAAACTAGATTGTGACATTGGAGAAAAAAGTTCTTTTTCTTGCTACCGTGACCTTAGACTTGCTTCTTGTAGGCAGAAGTTGCAATCTGATGAGTTAAAAGTAGGGAGGTGTGTCAGTTTAAAGGAATTAATAAATGTAACGTATATTGTGAAGGGATTGAGGAGATTTATTGTAACTCTTGATGTGTTTCTGGAGTCCTTCAAAATAAAAGTTATTTTTAAAAGTGTAAGAATAAACAAACAATTCAACTTGAAAATTTGTGAAGCCATTTTTCAATAGCATATAAAAGAATGTTTGTTACAAAGGAATATGTCATGGTGATTAAAAAATTTTACTTGATATGGTATAAAGTTTTAGTGACTAATGCTGTAGGATTATCTGCTTAGCATGAGTTACTTCAGCTTTAAATAAACTTTCTGAGTATTTATTTTGCAGCTTGCAAGTAGTCTTCTCTGACTTGTGGTAATGCCCTATAACTTGCTGTCATCTGGTGGGCTTATATCCTTACTTACTGCAGCTGTACCAACACTCCAGGTTTGGATCCATGTCACTTAGCCACAGACAATGCCCAGGTGTGGCTTAGGGAAGGTGGAGTCCAGGACCTGTTGGCAGTGGGCAATTGGATTTGGCCACCATGTTTCTAAGGGAAGGAATTGGCTGTTTGAATGGAAGTTTCCCAGCCAAAGGCAGTGGGATGGGCAATGCATGGGGGCTCATCTTGTTTGCTGTATCACTCCTGCATTCACTATTTTAGGACATCAGGGACTTGCCTGGCATATTGTAGGTGACTTCCAATCTGCCTTTGTGCTTTATGTCGTGCTCCTGTGATTTTGTATATCCCCCCAGTAGAACAGGTGATCTCTCAGAAGTCCATCCCAGGCAGGAGTGAATGGGGGCATATGTAAGGAGTGCATCCATTTGGAATTCTTCTTTGCATAGGAGAACCAGAGGGGAAAGCCTTGTCAGCGTGACAGAATTAAGGACAGGCTTGAGTTCACACCAGTGTTCCAGTTTTCCTGCCATCCACTTCAGGAATTATGAATACAGAGGGCTGTCAGAGGTGTCCTTTTTACCATTCTCCTTGTATGACTTAGCCTTTACTCTGGAATATTTGATAGCAGGACCCAGTTTGCTTCTACATGCATGTTTTTGATAATGCAAAAGATTACTTCTTTTGTGCAAAAGAATATACAAAACACAAAGCAAATGTTACTGACTTGCTTTACATTTAGCTTAATAGAAGGAAATCTCCAGAGAAAGGTATAACATTGCTTTCCTAGTAAAATACTAAAATCTTTCTTTCTGGTTTCATGTTGCATTAATTCTCAAGTTTGCTTGTTTCTAAAAAAATTGACTAAGATGAAGAAGAAAAAAAATGCAGTTGCTGTGCTATCAAGAAAACTCCATGCACTTTTCTGATGAACGACTCCCAATGTACTGTGATGTATCCTTCAGGGAAACTGGGTGCAGTTTTTCCTATGCTTTTCTGGAATTCTTATTAATATTAACTTCTGGCAATGCATGAGAGTGGCATTACAAACCCCAGAGCCTGTTTCAGATGCTCATGCTGCCAAGTTCAATCCATGTGTAAGTTACAGACACGATAGTTTTTTCTGGGAGAAAAATACATTGCTATTTTAAGAGCACTCTTGTGTTGTTTGCTTTGCTGTGTTTTTTACTTCATGAAGCATTAACAGAAGTGAAATGCTTGATATAAGAAATTGATTGTTTTACTGGGTCTAATTTAGTCCTGAATGTGAACAGCAGTGTTTGCATTATTCTGGAGTTCTGTTTTAACTGCCACAGTGGTGTGTAATTCTAGTCTGGGATTTGATATTTCCCCTCAAGAAGGAACATAAATTGGACTGAACAGTGGCTTTTTGCTACCAAGCTACAGTTTGAGGGCTTTCTAGTATCAGTCCTTCATTTACAATAGCGTTTGGTAGGTTTCAAAAGGCCTTGCAATTCTTTGAAGACTGACCCTATTTTCAAACTGTAGGCAAATGTTCCACTAGGCTTTAAAAATGAACTGATTTTTGAAATGGACTTGTCTTCAAGCCTCAGTGATTCTGGAGGGATTATTTTGTGGTTTTATTTTGTGTGGGTGTTTGGGGGGATTATTTTTTTTCATTAAATTGTTCCTTTTAAATTATTTTCTGAAATATTTAGTTCACATTATGCTCAAGTTGAACAGAGTATATATGCTCTGGAATAAATGGTTTAAATATTAATCCTTAGGGAAGACAATGGAAAGGGAAATGCCTCTGCCACTCAATTTGCAGCATAGCATGAAACAGTCAATTACAAAGGTGAAGATCCTGACTTCAAATGCAAGCTATTATCGGTCAGATGTAAGTTGTGTATAATCAACTCATATAAATCCCACCATTACAACTAACACCATTGTAAGCCAGTGTACAGAACTTGCAATCTGATTGTGAATCAGTGCTTTTTCTCAAGTCCTGCTGTTTGTTTCAGATTATTTAATTTTCCTCAAGGGTATCATACACTCGTGACAAGGGGAGTGTTGAAGATGGTGATAGAGAGTAACAGTTCTTGTAATACTGCATTTAGCCTGATGTGTATCTGTCAGTAGTTTTGGGGGATTTGAACTCCGTAACCTTTTTGTCAATTATTTTTTGCATCAGGTGCTATAATAGGAGATTGCTAGTCTGAGAGGGCTTGTTTAGTGTTCCAAAAGCCTGTAAGCAGGTACTGAAAGTGATTGCTGTGCATTTGGTAGGTGTTATGGTAGAGCCCCTCAGCAGCTAACTAAAAACTAGCTTGTACTGCAGAGCATCGTCTGCATTTATTTGCATTACCTTTGTGTCTGGATGTCCCTGGATGTATTGCAGGTTTATTGTACTAGGCATTGCACAGCTTTGTAGTAAGTGCCAATTCTTGGCCCAAAAAGCCCAGAACTGAAGTATATGAGGGAGACTGAAGAACTTTCTTGCTCTTTCCACGTGCTGTGTGAAAGAGGGTTGGCGAGAGACTGAATTATTTACTCAAGGTCACTATGTTGTCTACAGCAGAGCTGGAAATGAATCTAGATTTCCTAAGGGCTGGTGAGAAAGTAAGAATTCTGTTTGACAGAAAAATTAATTGTTTTGACATTAGTTTCCTTTGTAATGAAATGAGGGAAAACAATTGATCAGAAATTTCCTATGGGTAAGGAAAAAAGACAAAGTTGAAGATTGGGAGAAACATAATAAGATAAAATAGGCAGGAAAAAGAGAGAGAAGCATGTCAGAGCAATTTTATGAAAGGGGAAAAATCAAAGTCATTTTTCCTCTGCATGATTTAGGTCCTTGAACTGATGTATTGTTTTAAATAAGTTCCAATTAGAGAACACTGGTCTTTTCTTTATGCTTGTGACCCAGAACTCTATTTTAAAACTTAGACATTCTTTTTTTTTTTTTTTTTTGGTGTGAGTGGGAAAGGGAAATGAGGAAAAGATAGACTTTCTCAAAAAGTTTCAGTTGACAGAAAACAGATGTCTTCCCAAAATGATTCTGACTACCTCCATTCAAGAATCTTAGGTCATCTTAGTTCTGTTCATACTGCATTACACTGCTTTCGGACAAGACTCATTATATTCCAGAAGGTGCATAGGTGCAGAATGAAAATTTTACTCTTATCTTCCCTCTCTGTTGGAGAAGAGTGTCACTAAGATGCACGAAAAGTGGAAAAATCTGGTTTTTTTTCAAGCATATATATTTTAAAGCAGTTGTAAATTCACATATATATATACATTCTAAGAACATTTATAGATGCCATTTAATACTAAATTTCCAGGTGGTGATACTGAATGGGCTTCCATTTTAATGATAAAGTTACTCTTTATTTTATGGATAATGGGAATAGTTCTTTATAATCTCTCCCTTGCTGACATCAGTAACTTTCATATTTTCCTGGTTGTACTGGTTACATACATTAGTTGTGAATACAAGGGAGTAGGTTTTAGGGATAAGTTGCAAGCAACCAGATTGGTAGTTCTTGTTCCATTTCTCGTTGTCTAAGAAGAACTCAGATTTTTTTTGGAATTTTCATAGTCTTCTTCCATAGACCACTGACTAGGTTAGCATTAGTCTTTGATTGACCCAGTAAATTTTATGCCAATAACTTTGACTAATGAATGTAAAGGAGAAAGTCACAGGGCTTGGCTGGTTCCTGTGTCAGCAGATTGTCAGTAGTAGGAGATTTATGTTCTCAAGTTTGTTACTTCAGGTACCAGATTATGATTATTCCAAAAGAGGTGAGAAGGTTGGTTCCCAAAATGGTGAAATAATTCTTCCTGCTATTTGTTACTATTTTCTGTTAGTGGTATTTATTACAGAAAGTTTGATTAAAATACATGTGTATGGTCTTGGGAGAAACAGAATATTCTTTAGTCAATTGCGTGTAGGCATTTGTCAAACTGAGATGGCCTTAAAGGATCAGAAACTTAAAATACAGTAATTCCTGCTAGTTCAAGTTGCATTTTTGGACTCAACAAACCAAATGTTAAACTTCCACCAACAATAATTCTGTCTTAGGGAAATTTAATTTTCCTTCCTCCTTTTTAGAAAGAAGCTAATGAAAAAGTTTCAGAGGGATCAGAGCAGGCTGTAAAACAAGTAGAGCATAATGAAGAAGACCCCTTCTATCATCTTAGTATTACTATTTTTAATTGGACTTGAATTAAATGTGTCAAATCTGTGTTCCTGGGTATCACATCAGTAATAGGTGCTTCAGCTGCTGTACTTCTCTCCTAAAGCTAAAAATATAATCCAAATAATCTTGACTCAATTCACAATTGGTCACAATTCACCCTGTGATGTTGACATGTGAAAAAGGAGCAGAAGGTGCACCTGTAAATCACTTTATCATCTATCTAAATCACCAGTCATTGATTTCCTCTAGGTTTAAACAGGTCAGTTGCCCATATATTTCAGAATATTTGGTCATGTTTTCCTTGGGATTCTTTTAATCTTTCCCCATTAGTTCAGTCTCTGCTCTCAATCCTTTTCTTACGTTTGAAGTACCTCAACAGCCTGGAAATGTGTTGTTTTTATTTATCACATCATTATTCTCTTCAAAGGGTTGTTTGCCTCAAGTCTCATTTATCCTGATTTTCTGCTAGTTTATTTTCAGATGCCAGCAGGTATTTTGTAATAGCAAGTACACATCTCAATAGCTGGCTTTTCTTTTTATTTGGTCTGTCTAGAAAATTGAATGAATTAACATCTCAGACAGGAATTTCTCTCCAGAATATATTTCACTTTAAGGGCATATATTTGTATCTCTAAGATCATCTACCTAAAATCTTGGCACTGAAGAAGCTAGTGGTTTGCCAAGAGGATGATCAGTAGAAATGTTGCAGAGCTGCTATGTGCATATTAATGGGATGCCAGACAGTGAAGCAGTGGATATTTCTGGGTTTTAGTATAAAGTTGCTGCATTGGTGTCAGTTTTCTCAGTGTATCAGTGGCATTTCTATCTATAAGTATGCTGCCCTAAGTCTTTCTAGCATGTGATGCTGCTTCCTTTTTGTCATTTTAATACCTTGCTTCGAATTAAAGGATGATACAATCCTTATATTTTGAAAATCCCTGTTAGAAAAACACTGTTCCAGACTAGCCATCAGTCCTCTTTTCTTTTTGCCTAGTTTGTAATTTTCATAAACTGATTGCAAATTTCTGCTAATGTAAATAAGAATACTGACATTTCTTATACCACTTAAGAGGGTTGATGCTCTTAGCTGCTCTCCTCTTTCATAGTACTTGTATCTGACCTAATGGCCTCTTTTTGTGATCTGCATTTTGCTGTGATTTGGTAAAAACTGGCATACACTGCCAACTCACAACTTGCGTGTTGGGATTTAAAGGGCTTTGATGGGTTCCTTTCTGAGACTGCCATGCACTGGACTATAAATCACAATGACTTCATCTTCTGTAGGTCCTTTCAGTATTTAATACTCTTTCTTGGAATGTAGACAATGTACCAGAAAGCACCAAATTCACTGCAAGCCCTGTCTTCCCAAAGGACCATTAAAAAAGATTGCTTTTCTCCTCTGACTGATCTGGCAGCTTGGATCGAGCATTTAGTACCTTAAGTGAACCTCTTAGAAGGGATCTCATCAGAGGCAATCTCTCAGGCCTTCCTGAAATACTTGCTCTTTTGGATCCTAATTGTATTCAGAGTACATTTGGGATGCTTTTTTCACTGAAGCCACCCAACAGTGCCTCTGAGATGTGCATCACGAGGATGGATCCCCACTAAAGGTTATATGGTTAATTATAATAATGGTGGCTCACTACTGCAGTTACATTTGTAAATGAGATGATTTTCCAAAGATAAATATTCCAGGCCTTTGGACACAAAAGGAAGTCATTGTCTTTTGCAAGAATTACCCCTAGGAGGACTCCTGTTAATTTTAATGTTTTCTAAGGTGTTAGCCCTGTTGCTGGTTTCACTGCTGCTTAAGAATCTAAAATAGCAGATTCTACTCTCTTCTTGTCCTCTCATTGCCCTCTCTCTGGTTTGGGGGCCTTAGTTAATCTGGCAGTGTGACTCATTTGGTATCATCTAATTGTGCACAGTTTCAGGTACTTACAAATGCCAGTTGCCAAGGAGCATAGCCATTCAAGGGCCAAAGAACTGTAGGGCTGGGCAACTTCAGGTGCTGAAACTGAGAGTGGTTGAGGTCATGCCATATTAAAGTAAGGCAGAAAATCAGTTTATATAGGACTTTCAGCTGGACACCTCTGAGAATAGCAGCTTGTCAGCAATGACACAGCATTCTTTCTAGCTGTAGTACAGAAAGAGAAAAGGGACACCTTCAATGGTTAAGCTCTTTGGCATGAGAAAACAGCAAGGAATGTACATACTTACATTATGTACTTTAGCTGGATAAATCACACTTTTCCAGTGATGATTCTGCAGTTCTTCTTTCGTATCTTTGCCTTTACTTTTCACAGAAAATAGTGGGTTTTTTAATTATTATTTTTCTTTTTTGTTTCATCTGCCTCTCTCTTTCCATCTACAATTAATTAACAGTTTTGCCTTTCTTTTCTGGCTTCTCCTTCTTTACTTATAGAAAGTTGTATGAGGTCATTCAATCTTGTCATAAACATTCTCATACTGTGGGGATGAGATAAGTATAAGGTACATCTAAAGGTATAGAAAAAACCCACAAAAACAGAGGTTTGTACAGTCTGCTGTGAGAACATTAGGACACAAGTCGTCTTTGCTCTCTGTTGTGCTGTATTGATTTAGCTTTTAGTCCACTAATTAATAACTGGCCTTTAGTACATAGTCTTTGAAATCAAGTCTACTATTTCAGCTAATTTTTTTTTTATTTATAGCAAAGACTTCATTTCTTAAGGAATATTCCAGAGCAAGAGTATCCACGGTAGAGTTATGCTGTCATAATCAAAAGTGTCATTAAGTCTGCTACAGTTTGTGCTGGTAATATGTCCAGAAATAAAAGTTTTTTGGTATTTTTTTACTTTTAAATGTAACCATTATTTTAAGTATTTAAGAGTTGGGTTTTTTCCCCCCACAAAATACCTCTCTCTGAAATGTTACTGAGGGCTTAAAAGCCCACTCTGTAAAGTGTGTTGCTGATACTGTGCATTAGCTGCATCTTAGCATCCGGTGACAATGACGTGAGTTAAATGACATTCCTTCTGCAGTGATGCAAACTCTGAGACTGTCTACGCAGACATACCCAGCAAAGGTTAGGATGGCCTAGCTAAAGTCATAAAGTTAATGTGCATTTTAAAACCTCCCAAGGTGAATTAAACCTCCTTCATTTCTGTATGCTAGAGTCCAAAGACAATTTCAATGTACTTTTTGTCATTTACAGCTGTCATGGCTTAGCTCCTGAATGTGAGACGCCCTCATGATTGGTGAAAGTTGTCTAATTAGGAGTGGGTCAAAGACATGGTCCTGCTCTAGAAAGAGAGTGACCTAGATGAGAAGATTTTTGCAGTCTTAGTCATCTCTGCTGCTTGATTTGTGTATGAAACTGGTGGGAATTTTTTTGAATGTAGTCAAGAAGTTGGCAGTATGGGCAGCTTAGAACTCAACACGTGCTGCAGTGCTACCATGGTAATAATAGAAAGGACTTAAAAAATTAAAAGGCAAACAAAGAGGTTAAAAGTAAAAGAAAATTAACTATTATTCAATTCTTCAAATATATCATTCTTTAAATCATCATTTTAATACAGCTTCACAGCCTGAGTTGGTATCCCTGAAGAGGAATCTGAGACAGAGTAAGCTTTTTAATGGAGTAGGTGTGATAAGCACAGGCCAAGTTGCATTTTTGCATAAAATATAAATAATGCTCAAGATACCCTTTGCTTAAGGTACTTAGTTCATGCTTGCTTAGAATTTTACTTTCATGATTGTCATTTGAATTTTTCAAGGAAAGCTCTGAATAGCTACGTTTAAATAAAAATAGTAATTTATCTCCCATATTTGTGTGAAGCGGGTTAAGCCTTTTACCATCAACAGTGTTGCTTAACCTTTTATGTTTTATCCCTGTTCCCATATTGTGCTTAAGGGTCATTAATCTACTTCAGAATTGTCATGTGGAATAAAATAACTTTTCTTTTTGAAACCTCATGTAATTTGGCCTACTTACAGCAAATAATTCATTAATTTTAAGTGCCTAGCTAGCATATTTTATGCATATTCTAACCTTTTAAACTAGTAACAAAAGCACTCCAAAATACTTTACATTTTTAAGCATACAAAATGCTTGCGTCTTTTGCAATTGGCAACTGTATAGTGAATTATATGTCTTCAGTATTTTAATGTAGGCCATATTTAGCCAAGCAATTGAAAACAAATAAAAAGTAGTTCCTTCAGTTTGAAAATATTTTTCAATTGTGTTTTGAATGTACAGAGCATACATTTGTGTTATGCATTGCATGCAGATCTAATAGTCATGAGAACAAACCCGATTTTTATGTTCAGATAGCACAGTTTTCCACAATTGCTCTTGGCACAGTTTGCTACTTACATGGCTTTTAAGATACTATAAGGTACTTTAAGCTCCTGTATTAAGCAGAAAAGGAGGAGAGGTTGTGCCTTATTTCTGACTGCCTTTGGTTTTCTTTTTTTTTAATTCCTCTTTTTCATGTCACCTTTCAAGATACTGTGTGATTTATATTTGCAGTTTACTGAACTATATTTTTTGTCTGTAATTCTTGTAATTTTTTTTAAAACCCTGTAAATATGCATCGTTTTATGATTTTCTAGCTACATATAAAATCTTCATGCTGCTATAAAATGTTTTTATTGGATTTGTGTTTTTATCACTGTTCAAATTAAAAGGAAACAGTGTCTATATTCACTCCTTTTGTTCTGGATTCAGTTCAGCAACATGGGCTAACAGTGCAAAAAGGTTTTGCTGCAGGAAAGGATCTGCATGTAAATTGATTAAGACACATGGTTAAAGTGTCTTGTAAAGGTTCAAAATTTCTCTACCATTCTGGCAGTCTGTCTTCACAGACTTCACAGCTGATGAAGTATTTGGCTAGCATTTACTTGACAGAAGATCGCAGCAAAATGTGCATTATTCCCTTCTGTTATTTATCATTGTCTAAACAAATTTATTCTTGCTGTTACATAAAATGTCTTAGTAGAAACAAAGACTACAAAAACGTGGCTTTGTTCTGGATTCATTAAAACCAAATATATCTGTGGAAAGAGTTGCCCTGCCTGGTGCTCTGAACGCGTAGCTGGTTTCAGTGAGCTGTCTGGAGAGCTGCACTTTCGGTGGGATGTACGTGTGTGTCTGTAAGGTGGGGGGTTATGGGGGGGCCTTGAGCCCTGAGAGTGTCATGGGCACAGAGACCCTTCGTGTAGCTCTTTGACCAGCAGTGGAACACTGAGGCACGATGGATTACTCCCAGAGTTTCTGTGGTACAAAGGTTTTCTCCCCCTGTGAAGAATGAGACTTCACTTTTTGCTGCGCAGAGCCATTCTGTGCGTTACAGTGGTACCTTGAATTAATCAAGTGCTATTTGCACAACGGTGAGTGAGCCTGGATTATTAAGCTTCTCGTGTTTGATCTGTTTCCTTTTTCAGTAAATAGCAAAACTTCCAATGACTCCAATGAGAATAAGATTAAGCTGCTACTGTATATCACATGTTTGCATAATAAAATGGTGGTTCTTGCAAATATTTTCAGTGGTAATTTCAGGTACTGAAACAGCAGCTCTGCTCAGGGCAATTCTGAAATTGACTTTAGCTGTTTTCTGTGTCTCTTAGAGAGTGAGCTGAGGCACTTGTGGTTTTCAAGCCAAGGCATTAAAAAACATCCCCTAAAAAAGGATGCTTAATGAAAAGGTGAAAAAACTGGGGTGAAAGGGGGAAAATCCCAGTACTCTTTTATGTAATAGATTCAGCCAACTGATCAACAGTGGTTTTAGTCTGACTTAATATAGAGAGCAGCAAAAAAGTCTTTATAGGTTTCAGCCTTTTCTGATTTATGAAGTACTAAAGGGTGCCAAACTGGCAGCTTTTGAATGCAGAAGCCTTTCTGTCAATTTTTGGTCCTTTAGGGGCTGAAGCCTAATAATAAGCTCAGAGGATTTCTCGAAACAGATTTCTTATAGTCAGGTGGAAAGCACGGGAGAAAGACTACATTAATGATGAGGCTCAGAGGCAGAGCAGTTCTGAAATAAGAACCTTGGAAGAGTCAAGACTGGGGAGACCCAGTGTGCTAAAATTTTCAGGTTTGCCTCACTGACAGTTGAGCCAGAATAAATGAGATTTTGATTCCATGCTGATGACTTTGCTTCAGAGGAAGTCGGGGAACGCATTTGCTGTTGTTCAGACACTAGACATTTTTTCTTTTAAATGCATCCTTTTTCTGTGGTTTATATAACTGTCAGTGAGTTTTAGATTAGGTTTTATTCTCCATGGGGAAATGTTTTTAAACAGTAGTCAGTGTAATTAAGTATTTTGTCATGCGCAGGTGTTATGTACAATTTCTGTTTGTTTCTTGTAGTAAACCCTGTGTAAATTTATACAACAGAAGTGATGCTGACTGTGGGATTAGAAGAGCTGAGTTCAGCTTTGTCACATGGGTCATGAATTCAAGTGAAAGAATACACACCTGTGTTTTAGTGGTACCTTGCCACCTAGGACGAGCCATGTGGTTAAATAAGTGTTATGGAACAAACTAGGTGGCATGCCACAGCTGAGAGCTAGGCTTGCCCTTCACTCTACTGCTTTGTGTGCCATATGCTACAAAATGCTGTGTTTTGTTGCATTACAATGCTGATCAGGTGTATTTATAGAAGCTATTCTAAAAGCCTGAAGCATTAGAATGCTGTATGTGCAAAAACTAATTATTCCAGGCAAACAGTGTGGGGTACTAGATTACCCTGAACAAAGTTGCCGTAATGGGGGTTACATTTCAGTTAAATGCTGGAAGTGTGACTTAGAAAGATAAATAACATTTTTAGTAGTCATCATCTAAAGTAATCTAAATGTTGTTTCTTGGTCAAACTGTGGAAAAGTGCTAAACCGACCAAGCATACAGCCCCCTGACCATATTACCCAAAATTTGAAACAGCTAACTGACTGTCAAGTAGGGGAAACACTAAAAAGCATACTCTTTGCTTCATTATTAGGATAGAGCAAAAAATCTTAGTTGTTTCACTTGAACTTAGGCAACTGATCAAGCTGTTTTCTTAGCTGTGAAAATTGTGGTCTGATTTTCCAAAAGTAGTGGAGGGTGTTAGAGCTGTCATAGAAATTTTTTTAACTGTAGGAGCTCAATTGTGTTTTATAACTCTGAAGTCTAATTATTCAAGACTGGACTACTCTCCCTGCAGTGCACAGAAACCACTGCAGCTGGCTAGTGCTAGAAATTTTAAGCTGCCACTTTTAAGTATAACAAATCAGTCTACAAGATCTACAGCATGATATACTGTATTTTGCCAATGCCTGGTGTTTACTTCATGAAACCAACACCCAAATCATGACACTTGTTTGAAAGTCATGAGTTTTTAAAAATGACAGAAGAGAGGTAATACTTCTTTGGGAAGTGACACATTTAGCATTTTTTCAGTGAATTAGGACATCAAACAAAACACCAAGCCAGATGCTAATGATAGGGCTGTGCAAGATGTCAATGTGGCTAAAGAGTTTTTAATTTTTTTTTGTGGGAGCTGTCACTCCCTGAACATATGTGACTGTGAAAAATCAATTACCTGTTAAGAACAGGAAGTTAAAGAATCTTAATACTTGAATCTTGAGTCTTAATACATTTGTTCTTGGTGTAAACTCCTCTTTAGCAAGTTGTCAGTGAAAACCTGAAATACTCAGGAGATGCTAAATTTATGCAGCCCAGTGTAACCAGTTCTAGTGCTATCCCATCATATCAAATTTTACTTATGTTCAAATGGAAATATATTTTTCATACCTGCTGGGAATACATGGGTGTCTCCATGAATAATTCAGTTTGGATTAAGAGTAGATTATTTCAAGGAAACTTCCTAGTCAGCCCTGACTCTGCTGCTTGTTTCTCATTCTGGAGCGGTTTAGGTGCCCAAGGAACACGTTCTTTTTGAGTTAACTGAACTGGAGGATGTGTGTCTGGAATTCCACCAGTGCAATCAAACTGCTAGTGGGAATTTAGTCCACAGGAATAACCCAAAGCCAGCCCAAGCTGAAACACCTGAATCAATCCTCAATAACAACTTTCCATTCTTTTCATTCCAGAGCACATGTGCTCTGAGGGCAGTGCACTGCTTGCTGCCAAACTCATAGTTGAAGGGCCAGTATGGATGAACAGAGTGCAGTATGTGCACTATGTGAGTAGGTCTCCAAGTGGCTGGAGCATTCAGACTAGATCCTTAGTCTGGCCTTTTGATGTGCAGTGCACATGGTAATATTTTTTTCTGGTGTCAGTAATCTATTTCTAGAGGGCTTATTGCCAGCTGCTTAAAGTTGGTGTGTCTCCTTGAACCAACGTTTTCTGGGAGGACTCTATACTAAGTACTTTTTTCTGATATTTGATACAAGGAGAAGTAGATTTTCATTTCTGTGATGTCAATGTGCCTGGAAAAGACTGTTTTTTGTGACTTAATATGTGCTTAGCAGCTCTTAATAAACAAGATCAATTTGAGGTAACTACTTGTAAGGGAAGCTGAAAAGTTTATTTGCTTTACTAGAGGAAATGTACTAAATAGAGTTGGTAAATATTTTAATGATTATTTGTCTCAGGTAAATTACGGTAAAGCATAAGAACATATGGTGATAAGCTCATTTTCCAAAAATGAGTTACTGACTTTATATGCACATCATACATTTCCCTGACTGTCTTAAGATCTGCTTTGCTTAGCTAAATGTCTTTTGCTTTGGAGGGGAGTTTGTTTGTTTGTATGTTTTTGTTTGGGGGTGGTGTTGTTGTTGTTGTTGTTTTGGGGTTTTTTAAATTATGGTGACTTGGGCTCACCACTGAAACAGCAATGAGCATAGGTGAGTGGGATATTTTTATAAAGCCAAATCTAGTAATCCTGTAAGCCTCTGCAAAACATATATTTAGAACATACATAATTCATACATAAAGATACAGAGAACATCCATAATATAGCAGGAGGTTTGCAATAGAGAACTTAAAGGCCCAGAAAATGTGACTCTGACACTATTTCAGTGCTGAGTGGGAATGTTTTTTCCCTGCTGTTCTAGATGTTGCACAAGTTTCCTCTATAAATGATTTTAGTTAGATGTAGTGTGTGTGCATGTCTATACACAGCATGTAGTACAATGTAGGTGCTCAAATTAGCTCAGGTAATATAGGCAAAACACAGAAGTTAAACAGTGTAAAACTTCATTAAACTAATTAGCCCCACTTCTGTGAGATCTGAACATAGGAAGAAAAAGTCTGGCAGTATAATTTCAGTCACAGTGAAGCATAAGGATGAATCATTGCTTTTTTAAAGTAACTGGTAATGGTGTGCTGTATCACATCTTTGCAAGTTTCGTTAACGAGTTAATCAGCCAGGCCTAAACTGAATTTTCCTAAATAAAACTGAAGAAGTTTGAAACTTTTGATGCATTTTGAAATGCATCAAATTAGTGAAGGTTAAAGCAATTGACAAAGGAGAGGCAAGGAATATAAATTTTCTTACTATGTTTGCCATGTGTGCTCATTTTACCTTATCATTTTAAACCACTCCCTGCTGTTTTATTTTTGAATATGTTCTTCTCTTAATTAAATAAGTCATATAATCAGGACAAACAGCTGTTCACTAGAGTGACCTAATTAAGAGGATCTTACTGCTTTTCTGATTTGTATTACTAATAATGTTTATTGAATGCTCTTTGAATGTGTCGTGGTTTGAAGCTCCACAGAATGCTTCCCAAATAAATTATGTTTCTCTTACTTCTACAGTCATTGAAAAAATAGGGCACGCAGATAGGAAGGTGTGTGATGTGAGTACTGGACCATTGTAAATCCAAATAAAGCCTGACAATTAGGTTAGCAGCTGATTATCCCAATGAGTGTCATAAATCAGCAAGATGTTGCAGGAAGTTAGACTATGGCTGGAAGTGTTGCTAAAATGTCACCAAAAGAACCACACAAAGCCATCCTTTGCTGTAGGTCAGTGGTTTAGGCTGGAACAATGCTGGGTGGAAGTTGTTACAGGTGGAAGAGATCCATCATTATTCCTATGAGGAGTAGAAGCTGTTAGACCCGTGACAGCATAGGAAATTGTCTTTATTATTGTTACATTTAATCATGAGTTTGTGTGAGATATTCCTCTCAGCAGAGTTATGTTTATGCCCAAATTTTTAGTTAGATAATTTACTTGAAAATCAGGTTCAGCTGTCTGGAGGGAGGGGACCTTGGGCTGGGTATGACAGAGGTAGTACAGCTGTGTGCTGCAGTGCTGGCTGGGCTGGAGTGACCAGCTGTAGGCTGGCCTGTGCAGGGTGAAGGACATACACTCCCAGCTGCATCATTTGGACAGAGATATGTAAGCAATAAATAGGACTAAGCATCTGACTTTCTCAGAATAAGATGTATGGCAGGTCACCGGTGACCAGTTGGAAAATCACAGTTTATTCCTTTAAAAATGTTATATGAAGCCTTCTTCAGAACTAACAGATCACTTTCATATTTTCTGCTGTACTTTCTCTGCCTCATGAAATCATCTTCATTCCTTACAGCAGTTTTCTTAAGATTTCTTCCAGATTTATTTTTTTTTATCCTTACGAGGTAACCTCAGAGTCTTTTCTCGTAGCTATTTCTATCCTTCTAACAGAGAAACTGTGCTGAAACCATGTTTCCTTTTAGATGGTGTTAGACAATCTGCTCAGGAGTGATAGTTGGTCCTTCTAGCTCAATTCAAGAAAAACAAGTTGATAAATTGAATCCCAATCTGTCAACATTTTAACAAAAAGTAGTTTTACCTACCGAGTTAATTTTATCTCTTTCCAAACCCTTTTACAAATTTTCGAAGACAGTTTTACACAATGACATTTTTTTGGGAACTGGAATATGATTAGTTTAATGAAATGTAGAAATGGGATGCTTCCAGCAATGCTGATTAAGGGGAAGAGGAGATGATGAATTTTCTGTTGTATATAACATTTCTGGTTTGAAAATATGTGTGAAAATGGTTATGCTAAAAATGGAGAATTACATTTTTAGTTGAGATAAATTATATTGTCTCTGTTAAATTCAGTGGAGTTATGCTGACTGAACAAAGCAAGCCTGGCCCTGAAAGAGATGACTTCTCCATGACTTGCAGTGTGGCTCCAAAAAGCCAGTAGCCTCTTCTTAGGTTTGATTATCTGCTCCTACATCTAGGAGGTAATACTTTGTTGGACACTCAAAATTTTGTGTTACTGCAAGTTTGTAATTGTTGGGAAAGGTAGAAACGCAGTCAGAAAGCTGGCCAGGCACATTTGCAAGAGTTCTTAGATTGGAAGGAAATTGATGAGTTAAAGTTTGTATAATCAAAGGGAAACAGCATGGTTTTTGTTTGGGATGGTGGGGGAGAGAAAGAAGTGAGGCAGGGAAGAGAAACTTCTGGAAGAATATCTGGATTTTGGAGACAAGATAAAGTTATATTTCTCTTATTTAGTAGAGTTCCCAGGTCACTGTATTTGGAGTTTGGGAAACATTGTATCTCCTTCAGCTGGATGAAGGGGAGATTTAGACAAATACACTAGGATCCTAACAGTGAAGAGCTGTGTAAGAATTTTGTGGAATATGGATTTTTTTTTTGTTTGTTTCATGAGGAGACTTGCATTTTATTACAGGAATCTTACTTGATTCATAAAAACATAATAGTTTTGACATGATTCTTTCCAACAGTGTTTGCAATGATTTCTTTTGCATCATGGTAATTGTTCTAGCAATGAAAAAGATTTTCAAATGCTTTATGGTGCACAGCCAAGCAATATGTAATTGAATGCAACTGTCATTGAAACAGACTGTTTTTCTGACCTGTTGTTTCATTGTGAACATGCTGTTTATTTACCACCTTAATTATTGCAGCATTAGCATATAGAGAAGCTGGGCCTATCATCATGTACTTTCCTAACAGATGGCTACTAACTTCATGAAGGCTTTTTTGTGCTTGCTTAAAATATCCCATATTGGCACAAAGTTTCTTTCCTCAGTGGGAAGTATGATTGACCAATTGAAACAGATTAATCTGCCTCTCTTCTGGCTTTTGAGCTTGTTTTGTACTGCAGCAAACCAGGTTTTGAGTCTAATTTTACGAAACGATCAAAGCTGCTTTTGCTAATAACAAGGTGTGGAAAGTTCCATTCAGTTGCATAATCTCTGGGCAAACAGTTCAGGTTGTAGCAATAACTGAAGATAGCGTTTCTGCCAGCAAAGGTGAAAAAAAAAAGTCATTTGTATCTGCTCCACCATAACTATGCTCTACAGACACTCCAGACTCGGGATTTAAATTCTTCCTTTTTCAGTCTGAGAATTTCCCTGGTCAGCTCTGTGAAAAACTGAGACCCCCCCGTTCTGATACAGACAGCTTGTGAACTCCCTGTCTGTTGCTCTATTCACGTTTTGTGCATTAATGCTGAGAGTACAGGTGAGGAGCTCATTACTGAAGTATTCGTGAGCTCCACATCGTTCTTTGTGTGTGAGCTCAATATTCAATTATTACCTTTCCCAATGAGGTCTAGTTTGTTTTGGGGATTTTTTAGCCATAAGATATGTATATGAACAGTCTGCAAAGAGGAAAATACACGCTTTAGATCAGTATTGAATGGCTATAATTTTGGGCAGATTTTCTTAAATGCTTAAAATAAGATAAAACTCTACATTTATCAGTGCTGGAATTAAAATTTGCAGAGATAAAAGGGAAGGTCTTTTCAGTGTAATTCAATGTTTTGTTATCCAGAAGTATAGCATGTTTTTAGTTCTGATTGCCATTGATTTTTTTAATTGGCATTGATTGCCTCTCAGCTTTGGTAAAGGGTATCTTGGAATTTTGAAATGCCAGCCTTTATTTGGTTTCTGTGCCCTGTGTTTTATTGAATACTACCACAAAACTTTAGTCTGTTTTCTTTCAGTTATTATGCTCTTCTTTGAGCCCTGGGGAACTGTTTTCTTCCCAATTTCAGTTAGCCTACCATGGCCTTCAGAAAAAAGTATTTCCATCTCAAGTTGTTCTGCTTAAAACATACTTTTTTGTCATTCTAAATATCACTCTGGATGGACTTACGCCTTTTTCAATCTTCCTGAGAGGAAGCTTACATCTAGGAGGTAATTGTAGAATCTGAATGGGTAAAATAGACCATGCAGACTATATTAGCTGAAAAAAAGTTATTTAGTCTTGGAACGTGTGTGCAATATGCTGTCTGCTGTGCTGCAGTTTTTGTAATGGCTTTGGAAGCAATCCATACTGGTTTTTATTTTCACAATGATTTTCTGATACAGTCTCAATCATATGTGAATTCTTTCTTTTCTCTGTGGTTCCTGCTTATTTTTTGCTCCATCTATTGTTCCTTTCTACTGTCTGCTTATTCATAATGTGGTCTTTCAGAAGCTGAAATGATTGTGTAAACTGGGCTTGTTTCTTGTTCCTGGCTACTTCCGACTCATCTATCAACTTTTCAAACCAATGAGTGTTTCCTTTGTGTTTTGGTCTCTTTTGGGGAGGCGGTGCTTGGCTCTTTCTTTACACTTATGCTGTAGTTTCTTTCTCATGGAAGTAAGAGAATGATTATTCCATGTCTGTGATTAAATAATTGCCCTGAATACTTATTTCCCTATGCTGATATTAAAACACTTTTGTTAGCACCATAATAAACCAAGGTATTATAATAAAATAACATTCAGAGCCACATTATTGCTGGACAGCATTTGAAATCTAAGCACTGAGTGGCAAATACTTTCTCATTTTAAATTTTCATCTTTGGACAGAAACCAAGTATCAAAATTCTCATGAACAAAAATTCAAAAGTATGTTAAGAGTCACTATACCAGTGTTCGGAAATTTACCTGTAAGCAGGTACTATTAGACGTTTTTTTCCATAAGTAATTAGCATTTTGCTAATTTTCTTTTTTCAATTTAATTGTCCCTCAATGTAAACAATTATTAGCTTTATTACTTTTCCTTTGGAGAGTACCGAAGGAAGAAAATATTGGCTTATGAAGACTTAATCAGAAAGAGTTTCTAAGCATTTGTATTCAAATCCAACTATTTCTATGTGATTTAATGATTCAGTTCTTCAGTCATGCAAACAAACTATCATTCCTTCACTGGAGTCACTTCATTGTGCAAAGCTTAGCATATTTGTAATATTTTTGTATTTGGAATTTGCAAGTGTGCTCTTCAGTTGGCGCTCCCTGAGCGTTGGGTTTAGGATGATATGCATCACAAAAATATGCTCTATGTGATGAGAGGCAAAGAGTGTATAGTGCTGTATTTCTTTGTTTCTGAAGAACCACTCATGACCAGAGTGGTAAATATCAGGTTATCCTGCTTATAGAGTTCATTGACAAAACAGAATAGTGAAATGGAGAAAGTGGGAAAGAGAGAAAGCTGTATGAATGCATTGTGGTAAAAAGGAGTTTTAAGAAGAAGCAGATGTAGTTAGCAGTGGAAGAGTTAATAATGGAGCAAGAAGTTTTGGCTGCCCTGTGACAGGGCACCTATTTCTCATTGCAGGCTTAACCTTAATTTTGTTGTTGAACAAATCTGGCCCCTAGCTTTTGGAATAAAAGTCTAGGGCACATTTTCAGTGTTCTGGGAAAAAAAGGCAAACAAGGTTTGTGTCTGGCTATGTTTGTAGAAGAACAAGAAGTCAAACATAAAATACTTAAATCTTAACTCTGACTAAACCTTCTGGTAATTGTTCCTTCTCAGGAATCTTTATTTACCCTGTTTCTTGGAATTCACAGTTATTTGCCATTCTAGGAGAGTCTCTCTAGAAAAGTGATCACAAAGTGAGCTTACTATGTTCTAGCCCTCTTGTTTCTAAGTAAGCCATAGACTATTTCTGGAAAGGACCCCATAAACCCAAAAAATTCCAATTCATATAGGAGAGCTTGAAAGAAATTAATCCTGGCAGTTGGTTCTAATGTCATTAATGAAATAGATCTTTCATATTTCAATGGCTTATGAGTCCTAATCATCCTGACTTTTTTTTTTACTCTAATAATTGTGAACAGCTTGTGATTCACTGTTATAAAACTAATGTCTTCCAGCAATAGCAACATGACTGTAGACTTAGTCTGAGGTGGGAATCCTGCCAAAAACAATTGCAGTTTCTGCATTATCCACTAGGTCACCACTATATTTGGAAATACTGTCCCATCTTTCCCCTTTTTCTCCTAAAAGACAAAAAACCCCAGAAAAATTACAAGAATTTGTCTTTAGACAAAGTCTAAATGCTTATTTGTAGCACATTTTTATTACATGGCATAGGTGCCTGCTCGCTTACCTTTAGTGGAATTTCACACAGAAAAGCACAACACTGAGGTTCTTCAATGAGCAACTGTGACACTGATCACTGCTGATGAAAATTTATTTTTACCTGGATTATAGTTGATCCTGATTTTTCTGGCTGACCCAGATGTGAGTTATGTCCATACTTGAAGATTTGTGTTAGAGAGATTTTATCTCACATTAAGGGAGCCCTGGTTGAATTAAATGAGACATTGTATCTGTTTTGCAGGTTTCATAATAATTTTAAAAATATGAAATGTTTTTGCTTTTACCATATTATTTGTTGGGGTTATTTACACATGTGTGTGTGTGTAATTCAGCTTTGAAACTGCAGCTCCTCTAGTTACTTAGAACTGCAGTGACTTGACTTTCCCAGCTGGAGGTGGGGCTTTTTACTTGTCTTTCACTTCGTGCAGGAGAGGAGATCAAAATTGCAGTTTTACCAGCCTTTCCCAGAAGAAGACACGTGTATGTAAGGAGTGAAGATTTGTCAGGTGTAAATATTATTAAACGGACATTATTGTGTTAATCCAAGAGTACTGTATTTAAGTAAGCTGTGATGAGAGGTGGTACAAGTTTGTCAGGGAGGATGTTCACTTTGAAAGAACTGGGTGCGTGTTTGTATCACTGCAGAGGTACAGCAGAGCACAGGCCAGGAGTATTAACAGGTCTGTCCTGTGGGTGGAAGGTGGAGTAACACCTTTTACCCTGTCATGGTTAACCCTACCAGCTGCAAAGCACTCACACAGCCACTCACTCTCCCCTCTGTCCCCAGTGTACAGAGGAGAAGATAGGAAGAGCAAAAGTGAGAAAACTCATGGGTCAAGGTAAAGGTCTCCAGTGTCAGGAAAGTGAGGAGAGGATAGGTGGTGATTCTGAAAAGGCATCACCTATGGATTTCAAATTTTCTGGTTGTTGGCTGCCGTAGGGAACATTATTCCATCTATGCCTAAAATTGGTGACTGGTGATGGAAGAAAAGCAGTAAGTGTGACAGGAGAAGTGGTAGCATCCTAGGTGTTGGCAGTAGTGACATAAAACGTTTTTATTTTTCAGTGGTCCTTTGATGAGACTGTTGTTGCCTCTGTCACCTCATACGCAGCATTAAAATGGTTTGATACAGAAGGTCACAGTAGTGTACAAGTAACCGTCTTCTGCAAAATTCTTACCTAAGAATCCAGACGTAAACTGATGCTTTATTTTAATGTGCATTTTTGAAGGTGAGTTATGAGGCATTAATGCCTTTATTGTAGCAAGTTCAGATGGTATTTAGCCTTCTCTGCACATGGGAAACAATTATTCGTGAGTGTGTGGGGAGGTAGTGAGTTGGTTTTGCCTCAGCGAAAGCATAACGATGTGGAATAGAACAAGAAGTTCCAGTAACTTAAACAGTAAAGCTATTCAGAAAATTCACAGCCTTTTTCAAAAATCTTTGTTCACCGTGACACAGCTGCCCAGACAGGGCTCTGATGGGAACATGCTGCCACACAGGTGTTGGGCTGGAGGGTGGAGCCTGCTCTGACCAGTGCTGACCAGCAGCAGCGAGCACTCCTGTGGGAGCTGTGCCCGGGTGGAGGAACTCCTCTGCTCAGTGACTGAGTTCCAGGAGGTGAGTTCAGGAGTGGGAGGGAGAGCAAGAGAGAGAGACTAAAAGCTACCTGCTTTCCCTAAGACAGGCTGGACAGGCAGACTGGATACATGACACAGAGGATTCCCTTTCCTCTCTCTGCCTGGGCGAACACAGTGACTAAAGGGATAGGAGGCAATGGTGATGGGTTCCTGCCTGGCGTAGCTGGTGTGTCCCCTCTGTGACTGCCCCCCCTCCCCAGGTGCCCTCCCATAACAGGTGTGAGGCTCTGCAAGTGAAACTGAATGATAACAAGGACAGTGATTCATCCAGCATGGAGGAGTTGCTGAGGCTGGCCCACTCTCTGCATCAAAACTGCTTCCATGAGGAAAAAAGATGGGTCATTTTCATAGGAGACTCCCCTCTGTAGGGAACAGAAGGCACCTTATGCCAACCAGACCCACTTCTTAGGGAAGTCTGCTGCCTCCCTGGGGCTTGAGTTTAAGACATGAAGAGAGAGCTTCCTGCCCTGGATACTGCCTTAGGCTGATTATCCTTGGTTGATTTTTTTTCATGTAGGCAGCAATGAAGTTGCAACAGGAAGTCTGAGAGCAACCAAGAGACTTTAGGGACTTGCGACAATTGGTTGAGGGATCAGGAGCACAAGTGGCATTTTTCTCTATCCTTCCAGGTGCAGAAAAGATGAGGGAAGAAACAGAAAGAACCAGCAAGCCAGCAGATCAATACTTGCCTCTAAGTTGGGTGCCATCAGTAGAATTTTTATTTTTTACCTTTTTTTTTTTTTTTTTTTTTTTTTTGTCATGGGTCATCTGACTTGACGTTGAGTCTTCTAGGACTGGGGAGTTCCCAGCTGTCTGGAAATTAGCAAATGTGACACCAATCTACAAGAGTCGGAAGGATGACCTGGCCTGACAGCCAAACCTCCGTACTGGGGAAGGTCACGGAGCAGGTCATCTTGAATGCTGTCACAATGCACATGCAGATCAAACAGGTGATCAGGCCCAGCCAGCACAGATTTGTGAAAAGCAGGTCCTGCTTGTGCAGCCTGATCTCCTTCTATGGTAAGATGACCCTCATGGTGGATGAGGGAAAGGCGGTGAATCTTCTCTACCTGGCCTTTAGTAAAGCCTTTGACACAGTTTCCACAGCATTCTCCTGGAGAAACTGACTGCTTATGGCTTGGAGGAGTAAAAAACTGGCTGGATGGCCAGGCCCAGAGAGCAGGGATGAATGGTGTTCCGTCCAGCTGGCAGCCAGTCACAGGTGGTGTCCCCCAGGACACAGTGTTGGGGCCAGCCCTGTTTGATGTATTATCAATGATCTGGACAAGGGGATCAAGTGCACCCTCAGTCAGTTCTCAGAGGACACCAAGTTAAGTGGAAGTGTTGATTTGATGGAGGGCTGGAAGGCTCCACAGAGGGATCTAGACAGGCTGGATCAATGGGCCAAGGCCAATTGTATTCAACAAGGCCAAGTGCTGGGTCCTGCACTTGGGTCACATCAGCCACATACGGTGCTACAGGCTTAGGCAAAGTGGCTGCAAAGCTGCCCAGTGGAAAAGGACCTGGGGGTGCTGGTTGACAGCAGGTGAACATGACCCAGCTGTGCCTCGGTGGCCAAGAAGGCCAAGGCATCCTGGCCTGTATCAGCGATGGTGTGGCCAGCAGGACCAGGGCAGTGACTGTCCGCCTGTGCTTGGCGCTGGTGAGGCTGCACCTTCAATCCAGTGTTCAGTTTTGGGCCCCTCCCTACAGGAAGGACATTGAGATGCTGGAGTATGTCCAGAGAAGGGCAATGGAACTGGGGAAGGGTCTGGAGCACAAGTCCTATGAGAAGCAACTGAGGGAGCTGGAGATGTTTAGCCTGGAGAAAAGGAGGCTCAGGGGAGATCTTATTGCTCTCTACAACTGCCTGGAAGGAGGGTGTAGCAATGTGGAAGTTGGTCTCTTCTCTCAGAAAACGAGCAATAGAAGAGGAAATGGCCTCAAGTTAGGATAGGGCATATTTAGACTGGATATTAGGAAAAATTTCTTCATGGCAGGGGTTGGGAGGCAATGGAACAATTGTTCCAGGGAAGCTGTTGAGTAACTATCGTGGATGCCTTTAAAAGATGTGGCACTTGGGGACATGGTTTAGAAGTGGACTCACCAGTGCTGGGTTAATGGTTGGACTCTGATCTTAAAGGTCTTTTCCAACCAAAACAATTCTGTAATTCCGTAATGATTTGCAGTTGGAACGGGAAAGGTTTGACCATCTTGTACTCCAGCCCTGTAAAACCTGCAGCATCCTTTTAAAAAGAGGTGTTACTCATCAAGTTTTTTAATCACTTGTATTTTCTCACCTGAGGCGAAATTCTGACCTAATTAAAGTTAATAGGTGAAAACTTAAAACTGGCAGACTCAGAATTTCACTCATCCTGTTAAGGTGCTCTTAATTGGAATATAGGAATAATTAGGGCGTGAGAGATGACTGGTAGCAAAGATACATAGGCAAAGCCATGAAGACAGGATAGCAATGAGTAGTAACAGGCATAAAGGGATAATATTTCTTTTTAAAAAAGAAACACAATTTAAAAAATAAAGATACATTAACTTTAAAAGATAAAAATGTAGTATTAGATCAAATATAAGAAATTCTAAAAATAAACTAACTTATTTTTGCCCTTATATGAATTATATTCAAGGATTAGTGCAGTAGATGGTTGGGCAAAATTAGCATCAATTACACTGTGATTTCTATCTATAAGCAGGTCAGGTGTCTCTAGAAGGATGTGTCTTGTTCAAGGTGACTCTGCAAACCAAAGAATGCATAAGTGATAATTGTGAATTAATCAGAGATTAATATTTCCTTATTGTACCCTGGGTGTAGAATTTAGGCACTAGTATATCCTGCAATCTCAAAGAAAAGAATACCCCAGAAGAACCGGCTCTTTTGCACAGGCTGCAGTGGTCAGTCACATTCATCAACTGGCCTGAATTGTCTCCACTGATAAAAAGTGAACAATCAGCATGTTATTTACACCTATGAGGTTATTCTTCCTGCAACTTGACCTCAAGTGTCATCCAGAAGGACCAGCTTTTGCTGAGTCCTACAAAGCAGGAATTAAAATAATGCTTTAATACAGGAGGAGTTTAAAGCAAATGGACTTCTTACTGCTCTTGATAGATTTGGGTTTAGTTTTGGCTTTGTATTTCCACAAATGGAAAATTATTTAAAGTATTTTGCAAAATGCTCAGTGAGTCTTGACCTCAGAGGCAGTTTATTTTTAACATGACAAAACATCATCTATTTCCTTAATGCTATGTGTGCTCATAATGTCTTGGTTTTTGAATTGCAACTTCCATTGATGTCTGCATCACTATTCTTTACAACATAAATTTAATTTAAGACTAAGATGGTTGAGTTTTATTTCTGAATTTGTCATCTAGGAGTGTGAACCACGTATCTGATACTTTCTTTTTGTTGTTTTTTCTAGTGTAAGTTTTATATTGCTGATTGATAATGCTAACAAATTATCTCTATAGCAGAGTAGTACTTTTTTGCCTGGTATTTATGTGATCAGTCACTTTTCAAACATACATTTCTCATGAATATATACATTATAGAGTTTTCAATAATTTTTTAAAATAAATTCTCCCACTAATTGTCTGTCTTTCTTCATCCTAGTCTGCTCCCAGTTTTCAAGAGGAGTCTTTGCTATTTTTGGATTCTATGACAAGAAGTCTGTAAATACCATAACATCATTCTGTGGGACTCTTCATGTCTCCTTCATAACTCCCAGCTTCCCAACAGATGGAACACATCCCTTTGTCATTCAGATGAGACCTGACCTCAAGGGAGCTCTTCTTAGCTTGATCGAATACTACCAGTGGACCAAGTTTGCATATTTGTATGACAGTGACAGAGGTAAGGTGTGCTACTTTTTACCTGCACCCTGTTTGGCAGATGTATCTCATTGAAATCTGGAATTCATATTAGATAAGCAAATAACAGAAGAAATATTTACCTCCAGCAAGTGTAAGTGTAATTGAATCATGTGTTTCTTGCATTTAGAAATCAGCTTTTGGGACAGAAACAAAATTGTTCAGATGAGAATAAAATTATTAGGGTATGCATTAATAGAATTGCAACTGTTAAGCAATGTGAGATTAGTCACATGCTGTAAAACAGTTTCTATGTAAAGTTTTTTTCTTTTTTTGCTAAAGAAACATCTAAGGAGAAAAAAAAATCTGAGCGTGAAGGGTTATCTGCTACCACAGATTCACGCTACATATGCAAAATCCATAGCTGGGCACCAAGCAAGCAATAAATCTTGGATGCAGTCAGTCCCTGCTTGTTTGGAGACTGCTTTTGGTATCGAGTTCCTCTCCTCTGTTGAGCTTAGATTTTATTGTTGGTGTTGATAAACCCAAACCCATTGCTTGGGACCAATTAACTCCACCATACAGCCTTCTCAAGTCCTGTGCCCTTTTATGGCTGTAGTAGTAATAACATAACAGCTTATGAACTTGAAAAAATCACTGGCAAATTGTGGTATATCAGTTTTCTGAGAAGGAGCAGCTTTATCTGGAAAGGGTGGGTTTTTGACTGCTTCTTCTGGAATTCCATTATTATCATCTCATTTTCAAGTTCTGCTCACCTAGTAGTCCTTGGTTAACTTACTTCTGTTCTTGCCTGCTCCTGTTCCCTTTAAAAGGGCTATTTTGTTGCTTGCCTGCATGTTCATTGGTCAGAGTTAAATATTAAGTGCATTTTAAATTATAAAATGCTAATAGATTTAAAGTATGGTTATATCACCCTATGGTTTGTTGAGTAATGGGGTGACATTAAATTCCCTGCATTCTGGTGCCATTTTATACATGATGTTCAGAAGCTGAAGGGGTCTCCTCAAGAGAGTTCTTTACCATTTTTGTAAGCACTCAAGTTTGAAGAACTAATCCTGGTGTGTAGCCTCCAAAGGTAATGTCACATGGAACAGTGAATGCTAAGCTCATTTCTCTGGCAGTTCCTTTTCAAATTCACATTAGAATCAGAAACATTCACTGTCTTTTTAGAAAGGACAGATGTAAAACTACTTTCTTAGCCAGTACTCTGTCAATCATCTAGCAGTACGCAGAATGTGACCAGCATGTGATTTATATTTAGGAAATACTGAAAAACACCTGGTTCTTGTGAGCTGCACTGTCTGGATCTGGCCAGGAATAACAGCATGAGACTTTTCTTTCTAATCATCCTTTAGTTCTTCCTTTTTTTCAAACAAACCTGTTTGTTTTAATTGTGGCAAGGCACCCCAGTGATAACAAGCTCCAAGGCATGAAGCTCCTACCTTTATGTGGAGTAAATCGTTGCTCGTCAGTGCTCCCCACAGATTACATGAGGTTAACCTGCAGTCAAGCAGTTTTTAGCCAGCTACATTGACATCACATCCTGGATACACAAGTCCACTGTTCCTTTAAGCACTTTTGCCTGGTAATGTAGTGACCGTGATGTATATTTAAGGAATGATACAGAATTGAAGATGTTTCCACCTTTAGGAGTGAGATAAAAAAGGCAGAGACTTACTCTTTGTGGAAACTATGAAGGCTAACAGGAATTAGTCTGATGACTTATTCCTAAGGAATCGTTTATTGCTAGTGTTAGAGCACCTCTGTGGTTGGGGACTGACTGGCTGAAGTACAGGGCAATTTCCTGTCGTTCCTGTCTGTAAGGAGTGAGGCCATTCAGTATGTGTGTGCCCAAGCTATTGCTCTCTTAATACAGTAGTTATTCTCATGTGATGTGGAGTAGTGTCCTTTACCATCCTTACCTCCTCTCTGCTGCCATTACTAACTGAGTTTTGGAAAAAGTAGTAACATTTTTGTAAGATTCTATCTGTAAAAGAATTGCTAAGTTATTCAGCCTCTGTCAGTCTTCCTTTTCAGAGCTCACTGAATTAAGAGTTTGTCTCATGCTAATCAAAAAAGGTTCAGGAGATGAGTTTCCCAAGCAGAAGTGCTCCTGCAGCTTAAAAAGAGCAACTGAAGTTGCTGGAGTTTTCTCCTCTGCACAGTCTCCTACTTCTGTTACTACTCTCCAGATAATTTCACTTTCACTGAAGTATTGCTGCAAATGCTTTCTGTTTGGTTGGGTTTTGTTTGGTTTTTCAGTTTTGGGATTGGTTTTTTTTTGTTATTGTTATTTTGCAATGTGTTATTGCTATCAGAATAAACTAAGCTGTATGGGGATGACAAATTCGCCACCCCAAAAAAAAGCAAGCGGTCCAGGCAGCCATTTGACATCTCTGCAGAGAGCACCCCAGGAAAAGAGAAACCCTAGGAAAAATAGAAGATCAAAGGAATAAAACATAGAAACCTGTTGCAGTGGGTAGTATTAGCATTAATAGTCCTTATTAATTTGTGCCTAGCTGAGATTGTTTAACTCAGAGGAAATATGGACAAGTTGGAGGACCTGAAATCTGCTAAATGAGATTTGAAACAATGATTCAGATTAAATGTTTTTCAGTTTGGCTGATTTTTCTTTTTTTTTTTTCAATTTTGATTTATCATTTCAAGCAGTATTTTGAGGTATAAACATACTTCAGTGCTTTTTAATGTTTTAAGATGCTCCCTGCATCTCTGTTTGCTTACATTACTGATGTATACTTATTATATATATACTGATGTATACTTATTATTATACTATTATTATTATATATATACTGATGTATACTTATTATTATACTACATATTACTTGCTTACATATTACTGATGTAACTTAACACAAGTTCTCCACATTTATTGTTAACATTTGAAATAGTTTATATGCACTGGTGGACTGTCGTTATCTGTGATTTTAAAATAAATATTCACTACATGACATAGAAAACTTAATATCAGTCTTTCTTAAAGAGACTTGGAAAACCAGAATTATATAAGATAATAATTCAATTTATACTTTTGGAAGCCTGCCATTTTCTACCTTTGCTGATGACCAGTCTTGCGTAGTGCTGTATGGCATTACCATTTTCGCTGATGAAGCTGAATTGCTAAACACTGACCAGACTTAATTTAATATTATATTTACAAACTGTGAGACAAATTAATTCTTAGTGCTTTCCTTCTATGTCTATGGGCATAACCACTATTATTTCTCATGAGAGTTATACCTGAAGCCCCCTTACATACCAAGGCAGAATTTGTCTCAAAGAAATGACTCCCGATGTTTGGTGGTTTCAGGAGAGAAGAATGTAGAAAAATGTCAATTTGCTTGTAAGAAAGTCTAATTTTTTTTTTCTTCCAAGAATAGTATCTGGTAATCTTAAAACTGCTCTCTAGAGTCATGTAGAATTTTCTGGTAGGAATTGAAACAGGATAAGTCTCATTCTTGTACTGCTGGAAATCATTAAAATTGTACTTTTTGTATAGCAAGAGTTCGTTTCCAGGGGTAATTTTCATGTTTCTTTACTACATTATTTAATCCCTAAGAAGTAAAATCTGTCAAGTAAAGTCGCCACTGGTTTTACAGTATATTGTAGGCAGTTGCATCTGTACAGACATTACAGCTTCCTGTCAGAAACATGCCAAAAGCACAGGATGGAAGCAAACTTCTCGGCACTGCTTGTACGTGTTAGCATTGAGCCTGCTTATCTGTATGGAAAAATATATCTCAGCACATCTTCATAATCAGGGATATGACTGTAGGCAACAGAAACAATAAATCCATTACCATCACTGGAGAGCATGGGAATTCTGCCAGACTTCAGTGAGGTCCAGGTTTAAATACAGTACTGCTCAATTGCTGGGAACAAAAGCTGTTCAATAGCTTTTGTTTAAGCAGCTGATCTTTTAGTAAGGCTAATCCTTTTTTTAATGAGGGGCTGATCCTTCTGCTCTAATTGGATCGCTCCTCTCCTAGAAGATCTCTTTCCCACTATGCGGAATTCCAGCAGTGGATCAGTGAAACCAGCAAAATCCAGTTCTGAAAAAGGCTGAACCAAACCCAAAGGTTGTACTTAGAAGGCTTTACCTTGATGCCTTGCAGTGATTTAAATGGAAATTTCATGCAATAATAATTGATTGGGCCCACATAGATCTTAGTTTCTGACTTCTACCTACGTGTGACAGGTCAAACAAGTTACAGGAGATCTTAAATAAGTAATCTCACAAATCACATTGTAGAAGTTTGTTAATTCCTGAAGCTCTGTCAGTCATATCTTCTGTTTTCTCCTGTGCTTCACTAGGCTTATCAACATTGCAAGCTGTGCTGGATTCTGCTGCTGAAAAGAAATGGCAAGTGACTGCTATCAATGTAGGAAATATTAACAATGAGAGGAAAGATGAAACTTACCGTTCACTGTTCCAAGATCTAGAGGTAAAAAAGGAAAGACGAGTGATTTTGGACTGTGAACGAGATAAAGTCAACGACATTGTTGATCAGGTTTGCTATGCTCCTTTCTTCATTGACAGCAGTTAGCAGTATTGTATAAGTAAATGTAATGAGTTCATTTGTCTTGATGATATTTTTGTGATTGTTGTGAATCATTTGGCAGTGGCAAGTTTGTATTGAGGTCTGCATATGTGCCAGGCAGAAAGTGAACATACAAATCCTATAATCCCTCCCTTTGCTCAAAGGCAAGATAATTCTATCTGGATGATCCTGTATAGCTTTCTATCCTGGTTATTTAAAATAAAAACTGTAATTTACAAAATACCTTGTTCAGACTACTCAACAACCTAAGTAGTATACTGTATTATACATAGTTGAAACAGTATTATATGTGGTCCATTATAAATAGTTATGTCTAAGGATTAGTTCTTTTTACACCTAGAAGGTATTTTCTCCCTCTAATGCTTTTTCTGAGAACCTTTTATGTCTTGGGAAGACTGTATCGCAGCTTCTCTTTCTGATTTAATGCCCTTTGAAATTCGTGTTTTGAAGCTCTTTGTCATTTGTACTTTCCTTGCTTGTCTCTTCATTTTGTGTCACTCTTAAAGTGTGTTAACCAAAATTGGATGCTGTTTTTCATAGCTAAGGCCTCCTGAGCTTTAAAAAGAACAGCAAAATCTGTCTTCTCTCCACTCATGTGAATTGTTTGCCAAAACGACTTTTTTTTAAAAATTTTCTTTTTAGCAACATTATCATGGTGCTCTGATTCAAATTAGTGCATTACTTTGAAATCCACCACTTCAATCCTAGTCTAGGAAGGTCTTACTGGCTCTGTATCTTCCTACTTCTTTTCATGCATGCAGAGCACAATGGAAAATTGTTAGGATAGTTCCCTGTTGGCTTGAGCTTCATCATGTGAGACTGTGCAGCATCAGTAGGGATGTATCATCAGAGTATGGATGTGTTTGTTTGAAGGTTTTTTGAAGGGCTTGTTATTTTGGTCTTTGTTTCGAAGGTCGTTACACTTTGAAGAGGCTCAGACAATGAGCAGTGTCCTTAATGGAGTACATTGTGTTTGTGTCTTTTATTTGGAATTCATATCCACAAACTGTTTCTCTAATTTTCAAGATAAATTTGAATTTGATCCTGTTCTCAAGAGCATTTGATCTCTGAGAGTGTGATCTCCCTATCATCTGCAGCTTTTCAAAATCATATTTTCTGACTTATCAATGTCCAGAAATGTACAGTGTAGAGCAATGTCTGACGTAAGTAGTCTTTATAGGTCCTCTTCAGTTGGTTCTGTGTGGCTTTTCAAATGGTTCTTTACTTGCCTTTCGGGGCTTTCTGTCTCGTCCATGTCTCTTGTGAGTTTCTAATGTTGTCCTACAGAACAAACACCTTACTAGACTCAAGATATGTCCCATCTGCTGTTTCCTGATTATCAGGCCAGAGAAAAGAAAGAGACTGCTTTGATATATTTCGATCTTGACAGGACTATTTTTACCATTTATCTTACTGTCCTACACATTCTTTTTAAAAAAAGTATGTCATGTTCATTATAATCTCTGATACGAAAGTTTGGCAGGCTGTCATTTTCTTCAGTTTCACCTTTTAACCACTTTTTAAAGACAAGAACCCTCTTTACCCTTCAGTTACCACTCATTTTTGCAGTCTTTGTTTCATAATAGACCTATATTCGTCTTTGTCTGCTACTTATTTTGATTGCAGTTCTGGGATATTTTTCTTGCCCTAATTGCACTTTGATAGATTCTGCCTTTTTTAGATGCTTAGAGTTTCTCAGCTTATCCCCACAGACTTGTGCTACACCTTAAGCATACAGATGGCTAAGCTTTTGTTTCTGCTGTTTTGATTTTGTAATTCACTGAAGAATTCTAGATAACTGAATCAGCCTCACAGGTCAGTTAATGTAACTCTAGTTAGTTGTTCTCCTCATAGTTTACTGCTATGCCCTGGAATACGTTCTCTTAAACTGTTCTCAGCTCTCCTATATGGGCTTAGTCTTGGAATTCTCTTCACAAGATAGCCTAGTTGTTTCTGGACTTCCATCTCTTTTTCAAGCACATTATCCTTACACTCAGTAACTTCCCTTCCTTACATTTAAAGGTAAACCCACTTTCCATTTCTCAAGTAGCCTAAAAGAAACTCTAACTAACTGATTCTCTAATAATTTTCTCCATCTCTTAAAATGAAGTGCTGAACAATGGATTTCTTAGCCTGTGAGCATCCTTTGAGTGTGTTCTTCTGATTTTCTTTTCTAGTAGCAGCATACTTTAGATCTTGCTTTACTACCAGATTTCTTTTTTGAAAAATTATTTTAATTCCTGCCCTGAAAAAAAACCCTCAGAAATTTCCTTCGTTTCATGAGGATGCTTGAAGTAGACACATCGTATCAGTATCCCTTTTCTTTTTCTGTGTATTTTTACTGCAAGAAATGCAACAGGCTTTCTGTTAACCACATTTTCCTTGAGTACCAAAGTATTATTTGCGTGCACAAAGAGCAACAACTTCTTCACTTTTTCTTTGCTTTCTATTGTTGATCAAATCTTTCATTTTAGTGCTTTGATTTATCCTGCAAATATTTTAAGCTGAGGTGACAGCCTCAGGTTCACCCAGTTGGGCTTTGTAGCCGTTGGCTCTTTGTGTAGCCGCAAAGTGTGTTTGCAAAGTTGCTTCATCATTCTTGTTTTTTGTCTTGTGTTAGAGTTTCTCTTCCGGATTTCAACGATTCATGTAAGTTGAAAAATATTTCAGTTCCCCAGCTCTCCTCAGGCTAGTTTATATTCCTCCTCTCTGATCTGGCAGGTCTGTGTTGCCATGCTCTTCATTATACAGCTTCTGTCTCTTCTCAGGCAGCTTCCTTTGCAGAATCTCATTTCACCCTGATAACACCCTTTGGGCAGCTGTGTAATTACTGCCACTACTTGTCTATCCCTGCTAGAGGAGGTCCTCTAAACTGCTGAATAGCTTTTGTGTGCACAGCTCCTTCATCATGGCTTTCGGAACTACCACTGAATTTTCTCAGTTTGAACTGGCAGCATCCTTAGTGTTCATATGGACAAGTGGCAAGTTTCAGCAAGCTGGGTTAATGAAATAGTACCCGGTGGCTCAGAGTTACTGAGCATTGATGCAAAGGCTTGCAGCTACTGGTTGTCTCAGACACCAGTGATGAAGAAATATTTCATACAGAAGAGCTAATCTATTTGGTCTAACTGAAGTTTCTTTGGAAGAAGCAGCTACATAAGAAATGCATCTGAACATAGTTCTTAAACATGTTAACAAGTAGTTTTAAGTAGTCTGATCCAAGTAATTGCTTTAGGATACTTAAGTTCATGTATCATATATATATTGACCTCAAAAGAGGAACAATTTAATTACTTCTGTGGCCTATGTCATGTGATCTCTCTCCGTCTCAAGCTCTAGTAATATAAACTCAGTGTTAAAACTGCTTTCAATAATATTTCTGTAACTTCATTAAACCAAGAATGTGGAATGTCGTTCACTAGTACCCTGATACAAGTTTCGGGATACCTGGTCTGAATATTTTAGTTATGTTATATGTTAAATGAGGAAATGAACGAGTCCTCCTCTCTTAAGTTGTTCTCATTGTTCAAAAGATGGAATGAACCTATAGATTCCTCTTATCTTTCACATCCTGCTTCTGTAGAAGTGCTTAGGTTCAAAATGCAAACTTCCCCATGCAGACATAGTCTTAATTAAGTTTATTTGAGAGAAGAATCCATGCTACATGTCTGCCAGCAGAGACTGCTGAGAAACCGCCAGCTGGCTTTGAGGGAGATTATGAGGAAGACTTAGGGCAATAAACAATTTGAACTTCACAAGGCTTCCTCATAATTCATTAGTGTCAATGGGCAGAATGTAAGCAGGAGTCTGTGAGGCACAGTGTTTCTAATGCCTGCTCTCTCCTGGCTGGGTTGTGCCTGTAATACACAGCAGAGTAATTAGCATTCAGCTCCTCTGTCTGGAGGGACTCTCCCTCTTGGGACTTGGACTTGTACGTGGCTAATTTCTACCAGCAGAGAGTGTGTTCAGTGGTGCATTCGGTAAAATAAAGGATAAAGCATTGAACAAACTCAGTGTTGTATACCATAAAGCTCCTAACTAGCTTTTACGTCATACTGCATTTCGTACCTTTCAAGTCTTTGTCTGTAAACCAGGTGAACATTCTCCATTATGGGGGTATTTCTTCTTTTTTACAGGTTATCACAATTGGTAAACATGTTAAAGGATACCACTATATCATTGCAAATCTGGTAAGCATTCTTAGTATTTAAAATACCTGTATTGCTCATTTGACTGTTTATGAAGCACATCAACTAGTGTCTTGCTTTAAATACATTCTAGAAAACAGAAAATAGCTAGATGTCTTTATGCTTGCTAAATGAATGCATGTGTTGAGATTATATTTGTTTTATTGGCTGAGTGTGTTCAGGGTTTAAATGACTCTTATGATCAATGGGAATGAAGGTTGCACAGCACCTTCAATAGAACTTCTCTTTTTCTATATACTTTAGGAAAAGAGGGAATTTAAAATTGAAAAATAACTTTCTGCATCATAGGCTGATACACTCATTCAGCAAGGTGATGATTTCTCTCTCAGAACTTGTAAACTACGTAAAAATCACAGTTCTCATTTTTCATTCTGCTAGACTAGTGAGTCTCGGATTTCCACATTTCATCCCTCAGATTGGCTGGGTAATCAGTCTAAATTCATATTTTCTTGAACATAGGTGATCAGACAGTATAGTTAATAGTGTTCCTGCGGGGAAAGCTCAGAAAACTCAATAAATTCTGTCAAGGTGATTCTTTTGAAATTGTGTCTAAAGGTGAAGGGCCATTTTACTGACATTAAAGTCAACACATACTGAAGCTAGGGAAACTAATCCAGTTGGTTTTTTTGTAATGGACATAGGAAATTGTGCCAGCTTGCATCTCAGTTACTGTGTTCAAGAAAAGAGTTTTGGTGGTTGTATAGTGCGAGTGCCACCAAAGCATTTTTGTCGTCATTTATTCTTGAACTGTGAATAGTGTTTGATATAAATTCCAGCAGGGCCCAGAGTGCCCCAATTTACACTGTCTTCCATAGTCCTTTGAGGAGCCTGAGGAAACAGAAGGACCATGGTGTGTCTCTGGCACTTGAGGCATAACCCCTGTCCCCTCCCAGCCTTTGATGAAAACACTTCTCCCTCCAGGCAGGCAGTGCTCTGAAGAGTCATGTGGGTGCCACGGAGTGAAGAAGCCTTGTGCTTTAAAGGCCTCTTTAAAAGCTGAACACTGGGGTTTCATTCTTATATCTTAATAACTCATTTTTGGATAAAGAAGTGTAGGTGCTAATATTCACAAAGCAGGCATAAAAGTCTTACAAGATATGAAAAATTATCTGTTAGACATCTGTGTTTTGCATTGCAAATGTTGGATAAACACTATTTTGAGTCTTAAGGGCAATTTCAGAAAGTGTGCCCAGTGGATTTCATTATGTTAACTGGTTGCTATTTTAGCCATTGCTTTAAATTTGTAGCAGTAAGTTAATAAGATCTAAAACTTACTGAATCTTGTGTTTAAAAGCTGTTTAATGTCATATATGAAGTGTATATGGTAGTGATTTTAAGAATGTGTTTTTCTCTGTCAGAAAGAAAACTTACCTAGTATTGAATCATATTCCATCTTCACTGAATGCACCTGCTTTCTTTTTTTGGACTGTAATAATATTCTCCTCCAGTCTGATCAGTCAGTCAAGAAATTGTCCTATTTTAAGAATAAGAAAATGCTGATAGATGGGGAAGAGGCTTAAGTATAAAATGAATGTTCCTGTTTGACTGTTAAGTTACATGATCCCTGTAGAAGTGTCTGTATTAGCAGGCAGCAACACATGAGCATCATTAATATGCAATAATTAAAGAGCATCCAGTATAGCAATTGTAGCAACTTATGATAATGTGGTCTGAAGTTGCCGCTTCTTTTTGTGTTCACTCACAACATTCATTTATACTGAAGTGTCTGAAATCGTTATTTCATTTGTGTGGTTATTTGGGTAGAGTTAAATAACAGAACACAGTAAACAGAACACAAGAACTGTTTGTAAGAGTGAGAAGTAGTTCTTTATGTCAGGGGGAGAAGGCAGTGGAGATGGTAAGTTCTTCCACATGCTTTAGAGTTCCTAACAAAAAGAGGATACAGCTGTGGCTGTAGATATTCCTGCCTAAAACTTGGTTGCCTATTTCTCATGGCCAGTGTTCCCTTTCTCACTTAAGCGATCCCCATGAAATTAAGAGGATGTTTAGGAAGTCAGGATGGCAAGGACAGGTCCACTCAGCCCTTGCTCTCTATAAAGGTGTTTTTCTAGTGGGCAGCAAGAAGTGTTGCTGGCTGATGGAGCTGATGACTTAATCCTGGCAGCCCAGGATTCAAGTTGGATTGAGTTTGAGGAAAATGTTGGCTTACACTTCTGCAGTAGAGGTCATATGGTAACTCTTTCTTTTTATACACTGTTGAGAGAACTGCCAAAACAATTGAAATAACAGACATAATTTTTTTCTCTGCTCAGGGATTTACTGATGGAGATTTGTCAAAAATTCAGTTTGGAGGAGCTAATGTCTCAGGATTTCAGATAGTTGACTATGATGATCCTCTGGTGTCAAAATTTATACAACGTTGGTCAACACTGGAGGAGAAAGAATATCCTGGTGCACACACTAGTACAATCAAGGTATGTCTCATGTTTGTTTTAACTGCACTAGAAGTACAGGAAGTGAAGGGTTTGGAATAGAAACGCAAGAGACAGAGAAAGCCCGTGAAAATCAACAGTGCCAACATGATTTTATATTTCTCTGGGGTACTTTTAACATTCTCTGTCACAGGACTGATTGGGCAAAGATGCTACACTCTTAAAAATGTTTAAGACGATTTTTTCTTGTGTCACTGTAAATCTGTGCCTGACAGCTTGTTAGGTAATTGGTTTAGATATGATGATAGATTAAGTATCTACTGACTATTTTTGATTTTTCTCTTTCTCTATGTTTTGAAATGTTTCTCTTTTCTCTGCATTTTGAAATGTTTAAAGACAAATGTTAATCATGCTTCTGGGGGGCACAGATTTAGCACTTTTTTTGATATAACGTAATATCCCAAAGAAATGGTAAGACAGTTCCTTTGAGACAGATGCCTAAGTCCCAGAAGGACTTACAAAATTAAATGCTATGCCTGACGTACAGAATCATGGTCTGATTTCAGGCCTGCGTGACACACGAAGTGACACTGGGCCAGTGGTTAAGGTTTTTTACCTCTGTTTTACCTCTTGATAAGACTAGGATAATAGTGCCTTCTTGCTTTCTCTAACCATCATGAGGATCAATTAGTGGCTGCAAGACATTAAAAAGAATGATTCAATTTTAATGCTAGATAATTTTTGTTTTAAGTAATACAATCAGAAATTTTAATAAGAACACATTATTAAGTAGCTTTAAAAGACAAAAAAATAAGTTGCAAATGTTCTAGCCATAACTTTTTTTGTGCTATAGTTTGAATATGAAGCATGTTCTTAATTTATAATGAAATTAATAAAAAGTTTCAGCATGGAAGGAAGAACCAATTTTTTAAATGTCTGGTAGAAAAGTCCTTTAAAACACACAACCTTAATTTTAATTAAAAAATAAAGATTATAGATTCCTTTTTTATGAGGCCAAGTTTGGTGGTAACTTAGTCAAAGTGATTTTTTTCTGTGGTTATCTTTGTAGTTAAAATCTTTATGATAAAAGTAGTGAATTTCTTACTTGATGTTTGACAAAGCAAACTGGAGTCTGTGTCAGGTCTTGAGGTACATTTATATTACAGATGTGTAGTATGTGTAATCTGTATTGCTCTCATTTAGGGAAAAGGGAAGGGGGAAGTTGCATGTGTGTTAGGTAACATGAAGTGGTTGCAATGTTGTATTAAAGCACTAAAATCTCTGTCACAGATATTCCCTTTATTTCTTCCATGGTAAGTCAAGTCTAGTAGAAATTGAAAGAGTTGAAGGAGAGTATCTTTTGAAGTTGCAGTGTCTTTTGCTTTTGAGGTTTATTTTGTTATATAAAAAGGATAGGAAAAGTAAAGTAATTGAAACACTTATTTTCCTGAATTTCACTAATTTAGAACACATTTTAAATTCAATTTAAAAGGCTAACCTCTCTCCCTTTTTATATTGTTTGCTCAAAGTATATATAGGACTGCACTGATACTTACACAAGAAATTGAGACCTATGTTAGATTATCAGATAATTTATAAATACTAGAGGTATTGATGGTGAGGAAGGTGTGGATGTATATTGCAATATTTGGTGGCATTGTTACTTTATTTCTTTGTGTCGCTTTCTATCTCTTGCCCTTATACACGTATTACTTGTCATTTTTGCTTGTCATTTTGTGTAAGGTTAGAGATATGTCACATATAATTCCCATCCTTGAGGGAGCTAGAGGCAGGGCAGAATCATAGAAAACATAGAAGTGGGGCAAGAAAGGTCTTTGAGCAGTCAGTCACCCAGTCTGTCCTCCTTGCCTGAAGGCAGAATCAGATAAACCTGTACAGTTCTTGTGGGTAGTGATTTCACTACTTCTCCAAGCATCTATTTCAGTGCTTAAATGATCTTATTTTTGGCTTTTGTCTAACCTTAATCAGCCTTTATATCACCTAATCCATTACTCCTTTATATGTTTCTAATGGCTGTGAGGGAGTTCTGCTTCTTCATTGTTCTGTATTTGAAAATGGCTGCCATCTTTCCTGCTTTGCTTTCCTCCCTGCAAAACTAGATAATCCCTTTTCCTTTGAATTTTCTGCTCTCAGATCTTGTTTGTCATTTTGCTCTGGAACCTTTCTCTTTGGTGCCTCTTTGAAATGCCAGACTGGCTACTGCATCACATCTGAGTGCTATGCTGAGGAAATGGAAAGAATGGCCTCATGTGTCTCAGAGACAGTACTCATTTCAGGGGTTTCTTTTGTATTAGTTTCTTTTTTCTGTTTTTTTTCCTCTCCTCACCACCATGACACTATTGAGATACATTTATCATGGGATAAATGCTAACATCCAAATCTTTTTCTGCATTGCCTTCTCGTGCTGCTGCCGATTGAGACAGGCTCATACCACATCTGTCCACTTAATCATTACTTTTAAGTACAGGATTTTTTCATTGATTCCTGCTGAATTGCATTCCGTTATGTGTCCTGTCTGAGCATTTCATTCCGTCTTATATTGTTATTCTAGCTGTGTTACCCTCTGCTTCTTGGAATACTGTATAAACATCTAAGTTACTGAGCAGGTTAATGCACTGGTCTCCCACTTTTCCCTTAAGTGATATTACAAATAAATTTTCTCCACTTTTAATTTTGAGGTAGTTGTCCAAACTGCCAGTGCTGATAAATGAACTTTTGCTCCCAGTCCCATGGAATCTAGGAAACTCTCTCTGCAGATTCTGTATGAAACAGATAGGAAGGCTAACAAAAGCCCTGCATCATCAGTATAGAAGTGAGAGGTGGTTACATGCCCCTAACAGGTAATATTGTCGCTGGGATTGCAAATGTTCTATCATTGGAGACAAAAACCTTGCAACTGTGTTGTATTATCTTCTTTTTGTAATCCGAAAGTAAGTGTACATTCATTTCACATTACAAAATGCAGGTCAGTGGAATATGACTGAGCTGATAAGACATATCACAGCATCCAAGTACAGTCCTGAAAATAGAGAAAGACACCCCTTCTAAGAAAAAGTGCGTTTCAAAGGGACGTGCTCTTCAAGAAAGAATAGCAGTGCTAAAAGCCTCTTCCACAGATGCCCAGAAGAGGACCTGGATCAAACTGCTTTAAAAATGTATCTTTATAATTTATAAAATATTAATTATAAAAAATTGCAGTCTTAGGACATAGATGAGGAAAGACACTCATTTGTTGATGCACTGCACCTGTACTGATAAAACCACAAGATTTAAAGATTAAGCAGGATGTTTAAAATGAGTGCTTTGCCGACTTTTTACAGAAGATTTTTGCATCTTTCAAGATTAGCGCTGATACCTGGTTTACTTCAGATTAAATTTAAAGCATGTCTGTTATAACCAAGGGTGTTTTCAGTCTATGCATGGAGTTCTAGAAGAGCTAATGTGTAGATGTTGAAACATATAGTTGAGCATCCTGGCTAATTTTTTTTTCAAGTAGCAAAAAGAAAAATACATGTTTAATTTTATAAAGGCTTAATAGTAACAAGTTGAAATTTTCCTTTGATCCAGTTATTACGTATTTACAAATATGCTGGGCTTTCTTAGCCTTAGTGTTGTGCCAGACTGTTATGTTTAAGGCAAGCTTCTTGATCTCGTGGGAGGACCCTGAAGGACAACACATCCGTTCACATCCAACTGCTCCAATTTGCTACTCTGATTAACCCATTCTCTTGGAGGGCACCCTTTGGTCTATTTGCTGGAAGAAGCTCAATCTGTGTCTCTTGAAGGCTAGTGAGACATAAGTTGTATTGCCTTTGTGTGGCAGGGTTTTGGTAGAAGAGGACTACAGGGGTGGCTTCTGTGAGAAGCTTCTGGAAGCTTCCCCCAGTGAAGCCAATACCAGACTGACTCCAAGATGGATCCACCGCTGGCCACGGTGGAGCTCATCAGCGAAGGTGGTAGTGCCTCTGGAATAACACATTCAAGAAGGGGAAAAAGCTGCTGCACAGCAGCAGCCAGAGGGAGGAGTGGCAATATATGAGAGAAACAGCCCTGCAGACAGTCAGTGCAGAAGAAAGGGCAGGAGGTGCTCCAGGTGCCAGAGCAGAGATTTCCCTGCAGGGGAAGAGTGTGAGGAGTCCACCCCATCAGGAGGGAGCAGTGGCAGAGATAGGTGCTGAACAGACTGCAACCCCCATTCCACATCCTCCTGTGCCATTGTGGGAATGGGATATAAAGAATTTGTGAGTGAAGTTGAGCCCAGGAAGAAGGGAGAAGTGAGTTGAGATGTCTGGAGATTTAGGTTTTATTTTCTCATTATCTTACTTTGGTTTGATTGATAATAAATTAATTTTTTTCCAAGTTGAGTCTGTTCTGCCTGTTATGGTTATTGCTGAGTGATCTCTCCCTACCCTTATCCCAAGCCATGAACCTTTCATTTTATTTTTTCTTCCCCATCCCTCTGAGGAAGGGAGTGACAGAACAGCTTTGGTGGCACCTAGTGTCCATCCAGAGTCAGCCCCCCAAATCAGTACTAAGCTTGAAGTAGGCATGTCCTGTGAGGGACAGCTAAGGACTCTGAGCTGGTCTCCTTTGGAGAAGAGGAGGCTGAGGACTGACCCCATTGCTCTCTACAGCTTTCTGAGGAGGGGAAGTAGAGAGGACGGTGCTGAGATCTACTGCCTGGTATCCAGTGACAGGAGTATGTGTGGGAACGGTTCAGAGCTGCACCAGAGCAGGTTCAGACTGGGCCTTTGGAAGCATTTCTTTACATTTCTTTCATTTTTTTAGGGGGGTCAGACACAGGAACAGTCCTTCATAAAAGCTGGTCGATGCCCTGAGCCTGTCTGTGTTTAAGAGGCATTTGAACAATTCTGTTAAAAACACACTTTAGAGTTGGTCAGTCCTGAATTGTTCAGGCAGTTGGACTAGATAATCCTTGTAGGTCTGTCCAGCTGAAATAGTCTGTTCTACAAGCCATCCTGCTCTATGGTAAGCTTTTCTAAAAGCAACCTGAGGCTTGAAGTGCTTGAGACAACTTGCATATGATATATAAAGAAACTATGTGCAGCATGCAGAAAAGATTTTGGGGCTGCCTGGTTGAAGACCTAAATCAGCTCAAACTCAGAGAGTCCCATTGTGTTGGAAGATGATAACAACCCTGGTACTTACAGCACCTATTTTGGGTGGATGTAACTGTTTCATGCTGGCACATAATGTTTCAGATGTTCTTTCATGATTGTATTTCTGACTTCATAATCTCTTTCCTCACCCAACCAATGCATAACTAAGATACCAAAACACTAGATTGTTTTTACCTCCTGATTTTGTCTTTAGTATTTTCACATTTTCAAGTTTCTTCTTTATAGTCAAGTCATATAGTCTTTTAGGCAATTATTATGAAACCATAAGTCAGGAGTAATGATGCTTGTAACTGAAAGATGCTGGTTGAGCTCTACTGGTGCTAATTTACCTCAAGGATGCAATACAGATAACATGCAGAAGAAAAAATATGAAAATACGTAGCACACAATTATTTACCTTGCAGAAATAATTAACATTTAGATGACTCACTTATAATAAGGAGCAAAGAAGAAAACAATGTGAACAAAGAAGAAAACACTGAAAACAATTATTCAGACTGAAAATTCAGAAGGCAGTTTGTCTAGATATAGATGACGAAGCAAAAGTGTACAGTTGATGAATTAGACAATACCTTCATTTTGGGCCATGCCTCTTATGACTGCAGTGTGTTGGAAAATGGTTTTATAATGCAATGAATTTTAATAAGAGTTATAAGGGATATTCTGTTGCACCTGCTACAGTTGTAATAGCGAACTATGATTTTGTCCTAATATGTCCTAATTCATTAGATCATAATGATTTATAAATAATATTTAAAAAAAAATAGTTAATTTTTAATATTTATTACAAGGTTTAACCAGGAACTGATCTGGAGTTTTTTTGTTTTTTCCTAAGTGCCCTTATAAAACTGTATGTTTGTGAGATTGTTCTGCCTCTTTCCAGTCCTTGTATTTTGGTTTCCTGGGCATAAAAAAAAAATGCATCCAGCAGTTGGTGTTCCAGCTACCTGGTTTCACTGGGCTTTCAAATCCCAGTATTCAGTCTTCTCTATTTGAAAAAATACATACAAAAAATGTGGGCCTAAAAAATTTCAGTGTTAAACTTGGTGCTTCTTTTTAATAGCTTAAGGCTGTTTTGCATAAGTGATCACTCATTCTGGCATAGTTGGTTTGGTTTGGTTTTTGGGGGTTTTTTTTTAAGAAAACTCAATTAAAGAATGGAACGTTTAGTCACTGAAAGCAGTGGGTGGTTTGAGGCAATATCTGTAGATTTGTCTCAGACGCACAAAAGGCCAATTGACCCAGATCCTTCGATCCTGCAAGTGAAAGAGGCTGAACTGTGCTAAAGCGGACTTGAGAAAACTACAGAGCCAAGTCCTGCTGTCTCTATGAAGCTATGTTTCTTTGAATTTGAATCCACTTATTCTTAGTAATGATAAATTTTTAACGATCTTCAGCCAACAAAGTGCAGTGGATTCCTTCTGCCTATTTTCCCAGGAACTCTGCATTGCTTTTTTTCAACCAGCAATTCATCTGGATATGGTGGATATAAACAGGAAAAGCTACTATTCCTTCATGATCCAAGTGTTCCTCAAGGTCAGCCATACCTCTGGCCTCACAAGGTTCAATGTCATTTAGGGCAGTAGAGCTTGATGGAGAAATGGAGAGAAGAGGGAGTCATAGACAAAGATGAAAATAGTAGGAGGAATGATGTCATGCAAAAAAGGGGTCAGCAAAGTGAAAAGAGGCTGTTAAAATGTGAGCGAAAGACAGAAAAGTGGTGCAGCTCAGAGCTGGAGAGGCATCTGTGGCTGAAAGTTTCTTGGGTCAGGGGAATAAGGGAGGAGGGGAAGCCCTGAGTATGCTTAAGTGAACAAGGAGAGGAGACATGCAGGTTTATTTCTGGGGCAGGTCTGGTATTAAGGACCAATTAATGTAGGTAGCTGCCCATATTACCTAGCATGGGGTGGCAGAAAAGTGAAAAGGAAGTGTTTGTTATTCTTTGACAATAACTATGTCTTGGTAAAATCAGCAACCTGCTGAGAGTGGTGTATTCAATTCTAGTAGTATTCTGCTTGGAAATTAAATTGGAGCAAACAGGAGAAAGCTGTTCATCTTGATACAACAGGTATCTTGTTGCTGATTAGGGTAGGTGAGGAGTGATAATGAAAATGGGGAATTGTGGTTTAGGGTTTTTTGTGTTTCTTTTTTTTTCTCCTATTGTTTTAAATTTAAGACTTGAATTATTACTATTAGTTTTAAGTGGCATATTTTGAAAATTCTTAGAACACACAGTATGTATGATGAGAATTGCTGATTGGTTTTTTTCCTCCCCCTCCCCTCCTGCAAAAAAAATAAATCCCAAAAACCAAACCAAACAAACAAAAAACCCCCAAAACCCACACACACACAAAAAAGGCAGAGATCCTCACACACACTTTAACGCTTCAAACACTTGCATCAACTCTTTCAAATCCATTTCTTGGAGTGTATTTTTTTCAGAGAAGTCTTTTGCCTTTCTGTTTGTACATTTTTTTCTCATCCTGTGAGATTTCCCAACTTGGTCTGTTTTCACTGCTATGACCAAAGGCTTCAGTTTTTGCAGCTGGATCCTGCTGATTTTTAATGCTGTGAAGAGTGACATACTTTGCTATGGCTTAGCCTTGAAGAAAAAGGTTTTGTTTATTCATATGGTGACAATTAAAAAGTTGTATATCTTTGTGTTTTACAGTGAATTCAAGGTGATTTTATCATCAGTGGCATTGCTGTTTTGCATGTGTATTCTAAGACAGAAGTAAGATTACACAAATCATTCTAAAATCTTATTTATTTTGTTAGTATGTATATTTTCCATAGGCAGTGGCATGATTAGAATACAACAGGATCTTTTATAAGTAAAATACTGTGGGTTCAAATCCATATAATTCTTTCTGTAAAGCTCTGTGAATTCAAATCCAAGTAAATGGTTTTCGTTTACTCTAATGGAAGACCAAAGTACTTTAAAACCTCTGTTCTCAGTGTGAAATAAAAAAAAAAAAAAAAAGTATTTACCTGCACACCTGCACTCCTTCACTCTTTTTCTTCTGCTGAATTAGCACTTCTGATGACTCTAGTGAGAAGATTGTTCTGAACTGGAAGCAATCTTGGGGGAGGAATTACCGTTTAGGAGTCTCATTCCTGTTAGAGTAGTAGATAAAATTGGTAGAAAGGCCAAGCACTTTGGGCTTTATAAATCTTGTGATCTTTGCTATATTCAGTTTTGAAAAGAGTGAAAGAAGGTCACTTTCTCCTATAAATATCCTACAGTGGGAGCATTCAGATAATTCCAGTGCCCCAGTCTTGTCAGTCTCTGCTGGATGTGCTGTGAGTATGTCTTTCAAATAAGAGTTAGACTTCCAGGGATTCAGGCTTCGGCAGGTGCCTAGCTGGGCTGGCTGTTCTGCGTGTGCCCTGAAAGCAGCCTTTCTAAACCAAGCAAAGAGATAATTAAAACACATAAACGTGTCCAAAAATCATCAGATTTTCTGGGTAGCAGTTTTGGAGCTGAACACAAGTTTTTCTAAGGTGACAGGTTGCTTGAGGTGTTCTTTGCATCTCATGCCAGTATGGCACTTCAAAGCAAAAATGCCTATTTGTGTAGCTTTTCTGTGCACACAGAGTGCTACAATTGTGTTTAAATAAAGGCGTTATCAAAGTGGAAGTTGATGTGACTGTACAACTTTGGGAAACAAATTTTAATAAAGATTGTATATTCATTAAGATAAATAGGGCTTGGTCTCTAACCCCATCTTTACTGAGATTAACTTAGGTTAATTTTTTTAAAAGATCAGGTAATTTCACATTTTATTAATTTATTTTCCCCTTTTAGTCAGAACCAGGGTTGTTATCAAAAAAAATTACAATTAGTATTTCCAAATATCCTGTGTATATGCAATTATTCTCAGCTGGAAGCAAGTCTGTTGCTAAGACTGCCTATTTTCACAAGAGCACCATCCTAACAAAGAGGAAGAGCCGTGCACTGTCTCTTCTGGGCTGCCTGACCTCTATCTCACATTGCAGTGTTTGAAGCATGGCCGTAGGTAATGAAGATGCTCGGGTGCTAAAGGCCCGTTTGCAGTCTGAATGGCAACCAGCCCCATTCATGCTAATGCCTGCACAAAGCTAGTATAAACAACAGAAGCAGACAGATTGATATTATGGACACAGTCAAAGGCCATCTTCACTTCCAATTACACTTCCATGTACAAGATTTGACAATGTCTCTTGTTTCTGTTGGACGTAGCTCTTTGCGTTTCCACGTCCTGTCAGGATGGTATGCAAGGTGCCATGAGCTCCAGAAGGAGGTAGCCATCTCCTATCAGTTAGGTAATTTTCTATTAACTCTCTTATCTGTCAGACCACTTTCAAGTATTTTCCAAAGTGTCTGTAGTACTGTCTGTTTCAAAACAGCTCCCAGCTACATTAAAGACCCTTAAGGAAATAGGTGTCCGATGTTGCATCAGTTTCACTACACTGGAAGTAGAAGAGACAGTTGCCCAGTTCCTTTTCTAGTTCTTGACAAGTAACTTTGTGTCTCATTTCTTTTTGCATGTGTGTTTGCATATGTATATACCTATGTTTTATGTATAATTTCTAAAGATGTAGGAATGTTTATATCAATCTGTCTGCTTCTGTTGTTTATACTAGCATTCAAGTAGAGAAGTACTTTGTTGAGGGAAAAAAATGTGCAAAATTCACATGAGAGATTTTATTGTAGCTTATTTTGTATATTTGCTGGTATTTAAATTGTTTAAGTATAAGGAAAAATTGTAAAAATGTGTTTATACTGATTGATTCTGCCCTCCTGCTCTTGCAGCAAAGAACATTTCCTGTATTTCCTCTCTCAGAATTTTACTGCTCTCCAAGGGAAAATATTTGTATCAGATTTTAGGCCTCCCTTCTCTTAGCCTCTGTTAGCAATGCAGTTTCCCTTCTCCTGCTGTTCCTACAGCAGCCCCCCATACACTGTGAGGAACCTCCATCTGTGCCTGTTTCAGACTGATTTCTGCCTTCTTGAACACTGCTGCAGCTGGATTTGCCATTCTAGCTGAGGTCTCCCCAGTATCTTGTACAGCAGCACCGCATTCTTTGACATAGCTGGTAGAGTCCCTGCCAAAATTTTCCTGTTATTTTGTTTGTCCTGCTCACTGTTGTGTTGGATTAGGGATGAATGGCTAATTCATAGTCCTTTTGAGTGGTTTTAGGTTGTTACTGGTGTGTCTACAGTGTAAACATCTGTACCTAAGCTGATCGCCCTGGATTCCTCCCTAGTCTCAGAAGTCCCTGCAGATCAAATGAGTGGAATCTAACACAATTAATTTCTCTTCCAAGAAGGTGTCTAACTGGTCAAATGAATCACATCTTAGAATGCTTATTACTCTTCTCTGACTGTAAAATAGAAGAAAACAACCGAAAAAACCCAAACTCAAGCTAATCTGTCAAGGATAGATTTAGACATTTCAGGTATCCAAATCAAGAGGAAAGAATTTGACTTCTTGTGATTCAGAACACTTTCCCTTTTTCTTTTTATTCTTCTCTTGCATTTATGTCATCACATTTTTATTTCTTTTCCACTGCTTAAGTATACTGTTTTAATTATTTTAACTGTCTAATCACATCTCTCAGCTTTGTCTTGAGCACATGGAACAGGCATTGAGTGAAATACAGGTCTAACAGGCTAATTTAGCTTTCTTATAATATCTTATAACTTTGAAATATACGTATAACAAAATCTTGTGCTTCTGGGGTAGTTACTGCAATTTCACCTTCAGAAGATTCACTGATTGTACAAAATAGAATCCTGGTCCTTTCAGCTAAGGATTTCTGGTATCTTCTGAGTTACTGGAAAACAGCTGAAGTTACAAAAGGCAACATCTTGCCAGTTTTTCTTGGACAGCAGATGAGTAATAACTTCTGCTTAGTCTGGAATGACTTTGTTTTGTCTTTATTTTTAAATTCATCAGTGCAGTTGCAGCTTACAGATTTTACTAAGGTCTATAGAACATTTAAGTTGAAGGTAGAAAGTCAAGTTAGAAATTTAAGTTGAAGAAAATTACATGGGCCTTGTGTTTTCGCTGCTTGGTAATTAAGGCATATACTTAGAGAAAATTCTTTTCATATGACATTCATGCAATCCATGTTTCATAGCAAATGGCATAAAATCTTTAGGCAGTTTATATTAACAGCTTGTTATAGTTCTAAAATTGTGCGATGCAGAATGGTTCTTTTGCATATTCTTTGCCATGCTATAATTAATGCAAATGATTCTGTAAGAGCTCTAGTACAGCACCTATTTAATTTTGTAGTAAAGTTGCTGATCTTGTAATCTAAACTTGAAAGGAACTGAAATGAAGTTGGGAGATTTACACTGCCATAGAAGTAGTAAGATGTAAGACCCCATCCCAGTTCCACTGAATAATGTTCCAAATAGTGCTCCCATTTATTTTAGTAGTGCAGATCAGAATGTGGATGAATCTCCAGTAAAACAAAGTGAATCAAGGCAGGGCTAATGCATCCTTTAACTTATGACCATTTTATTTATTATGCAGACACACACACACCTCTGCATGAGCAGGTTATTGGTCTGTCATTTCTTGTTTATGGAAATGAGTTCACTTTGGTTTAGTTTGTCAACTTTACATCTATTTATGAAGCTGTAGATAGTTTTAATGAGCCCCATGAAGGTTATTAGGACCTGAAAGTGTATGCACAATAAAGCAGTAAGAAATGATGCATGGGCTGTTTGCTTTCATGGCATCTCCAGCAGTGCTTGTAAAATATTTTGAGATCCTTAGATTAAAGCTGTCTTAACCTAAATTATGACGTGGATTTTATACATGTGATGACACGTATGCACATACAGGTACTGATTGATAGGCAAAGCTGTACATAACCCTTGTGTATGACTGAGCTGTGAATATTCAGGCCAGTAATTATATACTATAGAAATAATATTCTTGAGAGAATACACTAAATATATCTCAATGATCTAGTGTCTCATAGAATAACTGAATTAGATAGTGTTATAACTTCTCAATTCCAAGCTCTTATTTTCTCTGCTACCCAGAGTATGTTTTGGTGGTTAATGACAGTGCTGTGTCCAAAGTTTCGCAGAACACTGGTGTGGCACAACATGTTTCTGTACTGCCAAGAGCAGTGTTTAAAGAAGTACTGCTAGTCAGGGTCCTTTCTTTGTACCTTCTCCTCATCTCCAAATTCACAAACACCACTTAATCACTGCTTCTCCAGTAGGAGGAAGTAGTAGTGGCTCCAACCAGTCTTTCACTTCATTCTTCTGCTGTTCTGATCCCTTTAAAGATTTCTGTACAAGTCACTGAGAAAATTTTATTGAGAAGATCCACACTGATCACTGAGCTTACCAATCTTAAAAAAAGAGTTCTACTTTCCTTTTCTTCCTTTTCTAAGGTCTAACAGTTGCATACAAAAATTAATCTCAATTCACGAACTTGCTTTGGTTACAATTACAAGAGCCTTCTGCATGACTTGAGCTAACTAATTAAAATTCTCATTAAAGTCTGAGCCATTGAAGCAAAGAGCTAATACATCATTTCTCTCCACTTTACAATTTATATATTTGCAGCATCTAATAGCCTTCATAGGGATCATTCCATTCATTCATATGCCTCTTAAGTAGTTATATTCTGGCCCATATTTCCAAAAATGGCCCGTATATTTGGCATAATTGCGGTGTTCCAGACTCAAAAAGCCCATCCAACAAAGTCCTCAGTGTATGTGCACATGTGGTTTCAGTTCAGTTAGTTGAGATGTAAAATTTTCCAGTCACTGAAGATAATTGCTTTTGACCATTTAGCCCCAGTTTCTGATGCGTGTGATCACAGGACTCCTCTCTGATGCCTCAGAAGTTGTAAAGCTCCTTATACTATGTCAGATTAGGAACATGGAGCTCTTCCTCACCTATGTTGCTCTTTGAGGGACACCACTTTTTCCAGGCATCTCAGTCCCAAAACTGTTTTGTGTGGTGTTGACAAGGTATTGCATACTTAAAAGTAGCTACCCCTGAGATTTTATATTTAATGGGAAAAAGTTAAGCACATGTATATACAAATACATGCTCTTTGGATTTGTGTGTATATATGTGAGAGGAGATGAAGTCTAGAGATCTGTGAATAAATGCATCTCCATGAGGAGTGTAATCAGAGGAACAATTTCTTATTTTTACTGGCTAGCTCAGGTTAAACACTGAAAATTATTTCTTTTTTTCCCTTTCACCTACATGGACTTCCAGCCGTATCTGCACACAGGATTGTTACACAGCTGTAGTGAGAAAAAATGTAGTTCACACTGAAAACAGCTGTAAATCTCTAGTTTGGATTTATTGGCACTGCCCCTAACCGTTCTGATGAATTTGTGATTGATTTTCATAGATGCCCCACAGAGGGTAACTAAAGAAAAAATGGATTGATTTCAAGTATATCTTACTATCCTTTCTAGTGTTTAATGGATTACCAAGTGGATTGGAAGGTGTAGTGAAGCTGAGGCTGGTTTTTAATTAAATATTTTCACTTCTTTTCAGTATACCTCTGCTCTGACCTATGATGCTGTTCAAGTGATGACAGAAGCTTTCCGTAATTTGCGTAAACAGAGGATTGAGATCTCCAGAAGAGGAAATGCTGGAGATTGTCTTGCAAATCCAGCTGTACCCTGGGGTCATGGTGTAGAAATAGAAAGGGCATTGAAACAGGTAGCTTCCCTGGAGTGGATGCTGGGACGAGTGCATGTGTGAAGTTCTCTATATTTACAGAAACAATCTTCTAGTCTCCTAACCTGTCTGGATCTTGCTGGGAATAATGTGGAAGTAAAGTCCTCAGGAACCTGGCTAAGATAATATATTGCATATGAAAATTACTCTGAAGTGGATGTTTTTGAAATATCAGTAATCATTTGTGGAAATAAAAATGCATTTTCTAAAAAGAAACAAACTTAATTCTTCTACCATTTCCATCTTCATCTACTATAGGTTCAGGTGGAAGGGCTAACAGGAAATATAAAGTTTGATCAGAATGGAAAGAGAATCAATTTTACAATAAACGTCATGGAACTCAAAAGTACTGGTCCTCGGAAGGTAATTTGAATTGTCTTACAGTGTCTTTAAAGGTTTTACCATTCTAAGCAATGGGTTAAGGTAGGTACTGAAACATTAGATTAATTAAAGCATGAGTTCTGGTAATATTTATTCATAGGTGTATTCTACAGTGGTCTTGCAGAACGAAGTAAACATATGTATTATTTCTTTCTAACAAATATGAATTAATATTTCTGGTAAGTACTGCATAAGAGCATTTTCCTTTCAGTTTTGTGGATTAAATTTTTTGCTTTCTGATCTGAATTGCTAAATGTGAGCCAGCATTTGGAGAAATATGCTTCTGAATGACAAAAGCTGGATACAGCTTTTCAGTGAAGTTTTTCTAAGTGTGTTTGTCTTCCTGCTTTAATTTCAAATCTTTCAGGGAAAAACAGTTTCTCATGTTTTGCTAATCTGTACTATTTCAGTTTTACAATGTGTGATGTTGATACTAAAACCTGTTAATATGTGAATAAAAATGGTACACCTGCTTTAGACAAAGTAATGTGAACAAATGTCATTAGTTCATTCTTTCTACTGTTTGTTGTAGTCTTTCACTACATAAATAGAAATGCTTACCGTGGTAAATCCATAGCTGAAATAGTTCTCTGTGAGCACAGATCAAGGGCATAGTAATAACATGCCTTACCTTTTCTAGAAAAGTTCATATTCACTAGTGTCTGTGCATCCTGTACACTCTCTTTAGATTGGATATTGGAGTGAAGTGGACAAAATGGTTGTGAATCCTCTTGACGGCCCTCTTGGAAATGAATCTTCAGGACTAGAGAATAAGACTATTATTGTCACCACTATTTTGGTAATTAACCTCCTATTTTGTCAGAAGACAGTCTGTCCTACAGTGATTTGTTTCTCAACATTATGTTAGTTTAAATATACTGTCTTTTTGTTATTTGAGGTTGTGAGCTGTTACTCCCTGTAATACATAATAAAATCTAGAAGTTAAGGAAATGTATGTGATTCAGGATACGGTTTTGATCTGTAGAGGATGAATGGTCTTTGAACATCCTAGAAAGTTATGGTTTTTAAATCTGAAAATGGAAATTAAATACTTGCTTCCAAAGGAGAGGAACTTTCTAAGAGGCAGAACCATACTGTTCATTTTAGAGAATAGATTTTGACCAACAACAAAGAGACTGGTTCTTATGCTTCAGGATTGTAGCTGCTATAGATTGGTAAAGTGTAAAATAAAACGTTAAATGTTGTATTCTGGTTGTTTAGAAAATTAAAGTGTATATTATCATAGAAGAACTTGTAGATTAGAAGAATTTGTAAATTACACAGCTCGTTTATCAGTTTAGGCGAGCCATAGGTTAGCATAGGAATTTCTCTGGATGCAAGAACAGTTCTGTAACAACTGAGCAAAGAGGAACTATATTAATATGACTTATGACTCATCACCAATTTTGCTGATGATAGAACTTTAGTGCATAGTTATAGATATCTTACCTATTGTTAAATTAGCAATTTAATAAAAATATAGCCTTGAGAGCCTCAAGTGTTTTCCCCGGGAGAGATGTCATTGTGAAATAGAAAATAATTTTCTTGTATAAGACAACAACAAAAGCAACTAAATACCTTTGCCTTCTTCCATCCAAACTGTATGAGAGAAAGAAACTGATTTTGGAATTTACTCTTTCTTCTCTGAATGCGTAACTGCTGTTAACATTCATGGTCATTATTAACATACTTCTGGGAATCACTATGCCTGTAAGTATTGTTATTTGTGTATGACTCTGGAGAATGCAGCTTTTAAATGTGTTAAAGACATGTCACATTAATAATTAACAACTAATGTATACATAGCATGTATGATTCAGATGGTATCCGCTCTCTTTTTTCACATGTAAAAGGGAACTTATTAATCTGTGAAGTGTACAACTGATGAATGTCTCTGTCAAGTAGCTAAGGCAAGTTCTTTCTGTGCAGGAGTCCCCATATGTCATGATGAAGAAAAATCACGAAATGCTTGAAGGAAATGATCGATATGAGGGCTATTGTGTGGACTTAGCTACAGAAATTGCTAAGCACTGTGGATTCAAATATAAGCTCACAATTGTTGGGGATGGCAAGTATGGGGCAAGGGATGCAGACACGAAAATCTGGAATGGGATGGTTGGAGAACTTGTTTATGGGGTAAGAAAATTTTCAGTAATAAAGCCTTTAAAGATGACTGATGGAAGGAGTGGGATTTGGTTTCGTTTTCTCTGTAGAGTGTAGGAAAGTTATCTGATTAATTTGATAGGAATTATTAACATCTAATGGCATGAAAAATTTTGAAAGTAAAACATTAAATTACATTTTAAATGCAGATGAAGTTGAGGGGACGTGAGTGCATATTTCATCCTTCTGACCAGGTGAAAAGAAAAGTACTCTGCTAAACTTTTAAGTGCCATATGCTTTTAACAGGGCATATATAAAAGCAAAAGCTTGGATTACACCAACCATATGGCTGTATGTATTTCAGTATGACCTCAACTAAAAATTTCTGAAATTCTCCGCAGGATGTTCTCGGTGAAACAAATGTTGCTGGTGTCTCTGCTGTCCTATTTTCTATTTGTGAAATGCCATAGAAACGAAACCATTTTTTGCTTTGTTCATTGCATTAGCTATTATTTGCTTTTTTTCTTCCTTTACAGAAAGCCGATATTGCAATTGCTCCATTAACTATAACATTGGTGAGAGAAGAGGTGATTGACTTCTCAAAGCCCTTTATGAGCCTGGGGATATCAATAATGATCAAGAAGCCTCAGAAGTCCAAGCCAGGAGTGTTTTCATTTCTTGATCCGTTAGCATATGAAATCTGGATGTGCATTGTTTTTGCCTACATTGGGGTCAGTGTAGTTTTATTCCTGGTCAGCAGATTTAGCCCATACGAGTGGCACACTGAGGAATTTGAAGATGGAAGAGAAACGCAAACTAATGAATCAACTAATGAATTTGGGATATTTAATAGTCTCTGGTTTTCCCTGGGTGCCTTTATGCAGCAAGGATGCGATATTTCGCCAAGGTTGGTTACTCACTCATTTCAACTTTGTGCATTTTTGGTCTCAGCCATCTCAGCCAGAAGAGGTTTGTGGTGCATATATTTTCATTCTTGGAGAGAAATTAATTGCAATGGTTTTTTCCCTCCCTAAAGTCACAGAAGTCCTTGAAATAAAAGCACTTGTCTGTGACATAGGGTCAGGATGTAGTTGATCGATACTGTCTTAATGTCGATCATAAATTTTCCAAGTGGATTTATATACACCATGAAGAGACTGTAAAATGCATAAGGTTCACATCATTCCATGCCTTCTTGGAGGGGTACCGTGTTTTTGCTGCATATTCCCATTTTACAGTTGACAGTGCATATGGTTCACAACAACTGTAATGGGAAAAAAGGATAACATACTAGTCACGAACTACACAGGCAGCACTTTCCCTCTAAAACTCACTACATATCATAACATGGTTATTAACACATTCTTATTCCCCAAGAGAGCCGTGAACTGAAATAGAAGTCCTGTGATGGCTCTAATTTCATGTGGATAGTTGCAAAACACTGCTGTTTTTCCATGTCCTAGTTTTAGAAAAGTCACAAAGGAAGTTGCGAAAATGAATCTGAAGGTCCAGTTCATAAGTGCTTAATTCCTCATGGATTTTCTTCTACTTTGTTAGGGACAACTGTAAAGCACTTAAGTTAATTCCTTTGCAGTTCATTAAATATTCTATTTTGCTTGTGCACAAGTGGTTCTAGCCTTGATTCGGCAAAGGGGTAAGTAGGTAGGTAAATAGCTGTTTGCTGCTTGAAGGAAATAGAGTAACAATTTAAATAAGGCAGCTGGGTTTAAGGAAATCAAACCAGAAGACTTAGTTAAAACTGCTTAGGATAATTACATTTCTTATAAACATCCTAAATTAAGACAGGGAACAGGTCAATTTGTAGCGAGTCTAGTGGTTGGTGGTCAAAATAAATCGTACCAAGGGAGCATTTCTTATATCTAAGTCATGCGTCCCAAAAGGCAAAAGCAGGTTTTCAAGTTGTTCTGCTGCAGAAATAACAGCATTTATTGTGTGAGAACTTAAGCAATTCTGTGTAAAGGCTGCTGTATCACAGAGGGAGATGCCAGCCTTTATGATGAAAGATGCAATGCATTTGGCATGGAACACAGTAAGAATTGTATACAAGAGATAAGACAGCAAAGAGGGCAAATTGTTGCAGATCATGAGAAGTTGTGTTAATTTCACTCCTGTGGGGTTTTTGTATTGATTACGCACTTCGCAGCTGGAGTTGTCTGCTAAGTCACCTATTAGTACAAAATTATTTTTATTGAATCAAGGCTGTAGTAGAATTATGATCTTTTTCTTGTTATCATTATTATTTTACTAGCTATGAAAGCACAACGGTTGTTTTAGGTGGTTTGATAGCTTTTGAAAGGTAGTGCAAGAATAGCGATAGCAAATGGTCATCGTAAAAGGTGCATGAAACTCAGTTTTGCATATTCAATATTTAGTTTCAGTGAAGCATTTAACTTTATTTCATTGCAGACCTAATTTGGAGGAAGGTGGTTAGTTTGTATATTATCTGTTTATTATAAAAATAGAAAAGGGCTGAAAAACACTTGTTATTTCTGATTTTGCAAAACAGTTCACTATGGAATTTGAGCTGCCCACAGATGAATCAGAGTAAATAGAAAAAGGACTGTCTTCAGGCATCAACAAAATACCTTTCTGAAGTTAAATTTTGCACTATGGCAATCATTTCTCTAATAAAAATGACAACTGCTCTAAGACTTTTAGAGCAGACAAGTTACTAGGGTTCCCTGAGTCTGAAATAGAAGGTGGTGCTGAATAAGACTAGACCACCTGGAAATGGTCTGTAATAGCAGTCCCTATGTTGTCTCATGGGTAGCAGAGTAACAAAAGAGTAGAATAATATATTATGTGATAATCATAACTTAGAGCAAAGTTTTCCTCATCTTTTCTGAGAAGTGAGTGTGCTCTCCATTCTGCCAGATAATACCTTTTTAAGTACAAAATATGGTGCACAAATTTACGTAACTGTTCACAGAAATTTTTATTTTAGTACTTAAAGGTCTGGTAAATTAGGTGCTTCTAAAGTGTGGGTTCATACTAGCACATTTTAGAAACTCTTCAAAATCTACATAAAAAAGGAAGTCTGTGACAGACTGTCTGGGGAAATTTTGAATACAAATGACACCCCAAATAATTCTACTTGTAAAATTAATATGGGAGCATAATTTCTGGATTTGTATTGAGCTTATTCTTTTTTCACAAAATCAGTGGCTCCCAGATCATGGACTTTTGAAAATTGTTGTCATTTATAGAGGGTGTTGTCAATACAATATAAAGTGCCATAAAGTTGGCAGTTATTAAATACACATTGACAGATTTTACCTTGCAAATATGTAATATAATATAATCAGTATATCATATAACTCAATATTTTACTTGTAGAATTAGCTTATATTCTAATTACTGCCATGTTAAAATAAGTATGTGATGTTTTTTCAAAGGTGATGGAAAGCATGTTTGCAGAATACGTCTCACTTTAGAATGAGCTTGAAATAGTATTTTTTCTATGGTCCTTTTGATAACACATTTTGGACCTTATCTGACTTGATTTTCATGTAGTAGAGTGAATTAGTGAATCTGTTGTGACATGGAATAAATCTTTTAATTTATAGAGATTTTATACAAGAGCAATTAGAAAAAAATAATTTGTCCAGAATTGGTTGCATTTAATTTGGTTCCTGTGATTCCTAATTTGTTTACTTAATAAATAGAGGAGGCACACCAAGACATACCTAAGCTACTGCAATGCCCTAGTACTAGACTTTCAGCTGCATGCACATTTCTGCCAAGTAATTAAGCACATCTCCAAAGATTACATACTGTTTCCTATAATGTCTTGTTTGGAAACAAAGTAATAATTAATTTCAAAGTTTAAAGGATCATGAAAAAAAAATCCAAGTTTGACAATAATGTAATATCAATTTTTCTCTTATATTAGTTTTCTATTATTGAAAATTACTGAGTTGAGTTGTGTGCTTTATGCTGTTTTGTATATTTTCTTGAGTTCTCTTTTCTTCTTTCTTCTTGAGCAGGTCAAGCAAAACACAGATCCATAAGAGCTCACCTGCTGCAGTTATAAACATCAGATTATTATTATTATTTTTTAAAATATGCTTTCTTCACCATTTTTCTGTATTATCACTGACTGTTTCATGTCCAGTCCTCAGTTTGTTTTAAATGCTTGTATCTTTCAAGAGTCGTGTGCACTTTTTAGCCTATAGATATTCCCTGGGCAAGCTTTTCTTACAAATAATGCTATTTGTTTATCACTACAGATTGTGCACAGCACCATAAGCCATTGTTTTGTGGAAATCAGTCTTTGTCTGAATGTCTTAGGAAAACAATCAAGGCCCTTCATTTTAAAGTGCATACTGGTTTATCTGAAAGCACTGTTTCGCTGGTTTTGTTTGATCCTCATCATAATGTCACACAAAATCACTTCAGAGGGAACAAAAAGTTTGTGTTAAATATAGCACATTATGATGGGAGCAGTTTCCTTCAAGGGTTGTCAAAACTTTGAAGAACTGGATCACTAGGTTCTCCCAAAAGTAAACTCTGGAGTCCTGATTTCAGCAAAGTCCAGGAGATCCAGTGGGGAATGCCTTGATTTCCCATCCAATGCGTATGCAGAGCTGGACTCTTGAGATAGCCTGAAATGCTTCCCTATATTATAATGCATCATTTGCATAAAACTGATAACGTGTTCCTTTTTAGGACTTCCATTTCACTTTACAAATCCATTTCATACTTGTTACTAGATCCCTGTCGGGGCGCATTGTTGGAGGTGTGTGGTGGTTCTTTACCCTCATCATAATCTCCTCCTACACGGCTAACTTAGCTGCCTTCCTGACGGTTGAGAGGATGGTGTCTCCCATTGAAAGTGCAGAGGATCTTTCCAAGCAAACAGAAATTGCTTATGGGACATTAGATTCTGGCTCCACTAAAGAGTTTTTTAGGGTAAGAATCTCTACTTACTAGATTTTTTTTTTTTTAAGATTGTTTTAAGTAGGCCTTCACTCATGTAAATGTGTTTTCCCTTGGCTTTATTAAAAGATTGCTATGAAAGTGTGATTTGCACAGCTCAACTCACAAGTATAAGTGTTCCTGTTTATTTGTAATTGTTACATTTTATTATTTATATACAAATATAAGGGTCTTGATATAAGTATGTGAAGCAAAAATACCCAAAAAAATACTCCACTATACAGTGAAAAACAAGGTATGTTTGAAGAAGGAACTTGATGTCATTTATCTGTTTCATAGCTCTGCTATATTTTAGGTACCTATACAGTGAATAAGAACATGGGAAGGTGCACATTCATGTCTTAATAAGTATTCTGCATGATTTTTCAAGCTTGAAGATGGGGAGTGGGATATAATCCTGCTGGTTGCCATAGAAAATACATGCCTGCTTTTGAAAACAGTTCTTACTTGTACTTGTGTTATATTTATGCCTTGGAAGCCTGTCAGTCCTCACCTCCTGCCTCTGGGTATTGCAGTTTTAAAAATACATGAAACTTCCGATGTGTGAGTCTCAGGCTGCCCTTGAGACATCAGCTAGCCTGGTGAAATCCATCCAGCAAATGAGTGAGAGACTAAAGCTGCTGACAGAAAAAACCCAGAACGGCCTCGCCTTGTCTGTGTGCTCTGTGTGTCTCTCGCTGTACGAAGGAAACGCATCTGAAGTGCTAAAATAGAAAGAAACTTCTGTTTTCATGTTTTTTAGTGCATGATGTTACATTTGACAAAATGTATCTTAAAATAGTTATAAATAATTCATTTACATTTCAAACATACACTGACATGAAAATGAAATTAAACAGGTCCTCACGGATATTTTTTATATGCTGCATAATTGGAGCAGTAACTTCTAGATTATAGTTTTCACTGGATCGTGTAATGCATACTTTACTGGTAATGGACTAAATAGGAATCATATTTGTCTCAACTGTAGAAATATTCTGATTTTGAAGATAGGTTCAGTAATAAAACCTGCTGATGATTCCATTCCTGTTGGCCAAACCAAAAGTAACATCATGTGTGTGAGCTGGTAAAAATGAGATTGGGTTTGTACTAAGAGTCTTTAGAAGCATTTAGAAGCATACAGGCTTGTTTCTGGTTTTGTGAACATAAACCTTTTAGAACATGGCTGTGCTGGGGATTGAATGTGAATTAACAGTAGGTCACTTCTTTTGAATAGTTTCTCTTTTAGACACTTTTAAGCATTTCAATTTTAAACAAAAAGTGTTAGTATGTGCATGCATTAGTATCTAGTTGTGCTCCTAGCATATATGTACGTATTTCCACTTTTACAAAACTAGTGTTCCTGGCAATTGCTTGAGCACTAAAAACTTACTTTTGTAAAAATTAGGTAGAGGGTTTGTGAGGGCATATTCTTCATCTTTGGTTTAGTTATATTTGGGTCTGCACAAACAAAACTCTAATGATCTCTGGAAATTTCTACTCAGCAATTTTTATCACAAGTTGGGTACAGTATGTGCAAAACAGCTTCTTAACCTGATGCCTCTATCTACTGTTTGCTAAAAATCACTTAAACTTGTCCAGTTACTTTTTGAGAAACAAAAACTGCCAGAATTTCTTAAAGAGGCCTGAAACTCAAATTTCAAGAATGATACTCTCTCTGCTGAAGACAATGTGAAAGCAATCTCTAGCACTAAGGAGACTAAAATTTCACCTAGAGTATATGTGTATTCTGACTGGATTGGACTGGATGTGTGATTTTTTATATGACCTGAAATTAGCACTCAAATTCTTTGAATAGCTGAAAACAACTTGAGTGTATTTCTAGTAGCAAGTTAAAATGGTCTGGCTTCTGCTCTGTCACTCTCACGACCTAAAAAAACATGTGGAGTTTATCAGTTAGTCTGTTTTCAGGAAGTAGCATTATTTACAAGTTTGTTTTCTATCGATGGAATGTGTACTGAATCTTCACTAGCAGAGCCCTAATTTCTGAGGCAGCACAAAATAAAAGGTAGTTGTGTAGTGGGGATGAGAACAGAACACCGAATTATCTTTGCTACTAAAACATGTTCTGTGATAATACATTACACAATTGAAGAAGAGATGTTTCGCAGTATTTTTCAGAAAGGAATTCAGAAAGCAATTGCCTAGATGGTGAAAGTTAGCTGAAAAGTCCTGTTCTGGATAGCTGAATATATATGTGTGTAATGTTAATTGAAAGAGGTGGGGTCAAGCCTTTTTCCAGCTCCTGACTGCTCATCACTTATCCTATAGACAGTAGGCACACAAGCTAGCCCATATCACTTGGGGATAACATCCTTGGCATTCATGACAAAAGAATGTGTTGCCTTTGCACTTTACCCTAATTTAGGTAGGCACTCCCTAGATTTAAAGGTAGTATGGACCAGCAGGAGGTATTCTTGCCAAGAGTGCGTAGAGCATCACTTGGCACTGCATCAAGAAACATAACTGAGAAAAAGAGATGAAAAAGCATTGTGCTCTGGTGTTTCTAGTGCTGCTTTAAGATGAGAAGCAGAAGCTTTGGTGCATCCTACATAGGAAATACCAGTACAAAACTAATGGATTTTAAAGTATTTTTCAAACAAAAAAAGTGACAAAAATTAATGACACAAACATCATCAAGGTACTATTACTTGCTAGTAATAATCTTATAGATAATTTGGTAGCTATAAGTGTACAGAGACAGATTTTTTTTCTTTAATGGCAGATCAGTCAGGTCTCTGTAAATACCAGAATGTGTAGTAGTTTTCCTCAGGAGGTCTCAGAGTCGGTACTAGTAGAATTGCAAGTACAATCCAAGTCTAAAGAGCTCTGTTCCGCTGAGTTGGGATATTTACCCCTTCTGATACTTGCTAGTGCCTCTGCTTTATAGATAGTCCCTGTAGAGTTCTTAGTGCAACTGAAAGCCTAAACAAAGGCATATAGTGCATTGCTTTTGCGTTTTCTTTTGGGTTATGGGCAAAACAACAAAGTATGTGTGGCCATGGTTTCCCCAGAGTGCATCATTTTTCTGAAATCAGTGGTGGATTGTAGTGGTGAGAATGCAAATAAGTCTGCAAGCATCGCCGGGAAGATTCAGGAGTCATTTCACTTGGTCTTGTGCAGGTGCATCATCATCTCTCTAATTGCTGGGTCACAGGTACTACTTGATGGAGAGGTAAATGGTGGGCAGTGAAATGTTGTCACTCCGGTATGTCCTGGTGACACTGTCCACAGTCGCACACTGCAGATTGCGTGATTTCACAGCTGGGACGTGCATTAGCCAGGACACATAGGTGAGCTTTGAAGGGGAAAAAAGTCACTAACCCAAGAAGACAATCTACTGCTCACTAATTTTAAAGCATTATCTATATGTGTTAACTGCTGAAGTTGCCTCACATACTTTTGTGGGCTACGGCACTGGAACAAAGAAACAAAGTAAGTACACAAGCATTCACTGTAACATTTCCATGCTTTTCACCTGCTTGAAGGTATATTGAAAATTAATATCAAAATGATACAAGAACAAAAGTTAATTATTTTTACAGTTCAGTCATATTTTTGCTGTATTCCTAGCTCTGCTCATTAAAGATATGTACAAATTGGATAGACAAATCAAATCAATTATCCCACCTTTTTTTCCATTTCAGAAGATGAATTGTAACTAGTCCTATATGTAAGGTAATAAGGCATCTCAAAAAGAAAATGATGTGCAGAGAAATAACTGGACTAATTTACTTTCTCTCTGCATTAGTTTTTCTTTAAAATCTCTTCATATGTACCTATTTCTGAACCTACGGTGTGACATGGACAGACCAATCTGTTTCATTGTAACTGTTTTGATGGCCTTTAAGAATAGATCCTCTGCTAAAATAAAAGCAAACAGAACTGTTCCTTAACAGAGAAGTATCCTTTATCTTTCACTGAGAAGAGTGTTCAAGAGTTGCTTATTCTTGCTGAAGAGGCAAGAGCTGCAGAGTGAAAAGTTGGGCATTGGAAACATGCTGGAAGGATGACAGTCCTTACAATCTTGTAGAGAAATCCTCTCATACAGTGGAAAGCCAGAAACAAGCATAAGAGCTGACAAGAGCTCTTGAATCATTTCTGCTGCAAAAGTGTTGTCTGTTGGGAGGCAATGAAAATTTGGCCTGAAGGAAAATAGCAATGTCTTTTCTGAGTATCTTCAACAAAAAGTCCAGTGCCTCTACTTTTATAAGCATTTTGAAATATTTTTTAATTTGTAAAAGTATTTATGTTAACAATTGCATTACAAGAGGGCATGCAAAAAAAAGCATATTCCTGAAGGTATGCTTATACTTTCCTGTGATACAGAGGGTTCAAGTGATTAATTTTTGCTTGTCTCTTGTTTTTTGAGGTCCTTGTATCTGGACAACATAGCAGAATTGATTTAGGCCATTTTTAAAGTTATTTTAAAAGAAATAATGCAGTAATCAGTACTTACTTCTTTTCCTCAAAGCATCTATTTTTATTTTTAGGCGTTTTTCTTTCTCTTTCCCTATTACGCTTGCTATGGTTAGAAACATCTTTTATTTTCCAGCTTGTATGTATTTATAACTAGTTTATTCTCAACTGTTACAGTACATTAATAATTATTATGTAGATTTTTTTTCTTCTCAGTGTTTATTTTCCTGATGCATTAATCCTGAATGAACAGAAGTGTACTTTGTTTGCCATCCAAGATCTTAGTTTGCTTTGTACAAATGCATTGATATTTCTTTATCTTTTCTGGAAATAATTTTCTCCCAATTCTATCACACTGTTTTTTGGTAACCATTTTGATCATAGTGACAGATCTGTGTTTCTTTTGTTTTTATCAGCTGATGATCTCCAGTTTTATTGCAGATTTTCTTACTGGCCCCAAATTGCTGGATCATGCTTTTGAACTAGAAAGTTTCATTTCTGTCATTCTAGTGATCAGAATTTTCCATTTCTCATATATAATAAAGAGATAGTTTTCGATTGTCTGTGTTTCGACATCCCAATTTCCTTTCCTACTAACCTGAGTCATTTCTGTCTTGTAATGTTTTCACTTTAAAATGCCATCTGAAGCTGTGCATGCTGTGCAATATTTATACCAAAAGAGGAGTTTGAATGCTTTTTCATTTCTCAGTCCAGACAGTATGTTTATGGTTCTAGACTCCAAGAACCATAGTATTTGCACTTCTCTACAGATTTGTGACTACTTGAAAAAGTACTTTTGTGTTTTGGCATTTAGTTTATTCCCCCCCCCCCACTATGGGTGCAGTGGGTTTTTTTCCTTTGCATTCATCTTGATCATCTCCTTTTCTGTACCCTCATTCCTATTACTTCGTCATAGAATGGTTTGGATTGGAAGAGACCTTAAAGATCATCCAGTTCGAACGCCCCTGCCATGGGCAGGGACACCTTCCACTAGACCAGGTTGCTCAGAGCCCCCATCCAGCCTGGTCTTGAACACCTCCAGAGATGGGACATCCACAATGTCAGGTGTTCCAGTCTTCCTTGACATTAAGCTCATCAAAAACAAGACTAAAGTATATATTTAGATTATGATCATTTGTGTAGATTGTCTTTGTTCTCTGTTTCTTCACACCGTAGAGCAGATATACTTTCCTTTCTGGCATTCTTTTTTTCACTTGTGAGGTTTGAAAACCTGCTGTTGTTTGCTGGATTTTCTTCAGTTTACAATATACCATGTACTGTTTCCTCTTTGTTATCAGGTTTTGTCTAAGCAAATTGAGATCCTGCTTACAAATCTACATTTGGATTACAGTGATATTGCAGAGCTTTGATAGTAGATGCCACAACATGACTGTAACACAATTGTCAATATCAGAAGGTTTATTACAGTAAAGTTAGTACTAGGCGTGGACAGCATAGTTTCCCTTGTCATCAGCACTTCAAAACTGTAGAAATTAGGTTTTTCTGATATTTATCCAAGTTTTTAAAGAAATGGCACTGAAATGATCTGCTTTGATTTTATGAATATGCTGAATGATGGGGAGGAATTTCATTTCTGAGGAAATTGAAATTAGTAAGTCTCAGAGGAGGAGTCATTTCAGCAGTATTTTAATGGCAGTTAAGTGATTTGGGAACATACCTTGGTAAGAACAACCTTGGTCACTTAACTCTTTAAATCACATGGAGAATATGGTGATTATATAAGGTCATTGTCTTGCACATTTCTGGAGAAAATTACTTTAAGTACACTTTTGAGGAATTAATTCATGAAGTAGAATGTTTTAGATTTTTTATTAGTAAGACCAAATATATTAAAGATATTTTTGGTAGTTCAATTGAGTAATGGAAACTGAAAAGCCATCAAACTGCATCTTAAGAAGATGTTACTAATTTTTACCATTATTGAATAAATATATCCATGTGTTACAAAATTTAGAACTTATATTTATTTGAACATACCTTAAGTATTCACTCAGTATAAATGATGGTTTCAAAGTACTTAATCTTCAGCTAATTAAGTAAAAAAAATAGTTATGTTCTTTTCTGTGTTTTTTTGGATCTATTAATATTTGATTACTGACTAAATTAGCAAGTTTGGGGTTTTATTACACTTTTTAGCTACTGGTGACATTACCACTTCCTGTCCATTTGTTCAGGAAGGTCAACAAGTATGGAAGGTCAACAAGATGGTTTCACAAATCATGTTTGAGAATTGGAGATCTGCTCCCACAGTACAAGATCATCATCTAGTAGAATGCAGTAGTTTGAGGAGCTATTTCTGTCAATGGCATACTAATTACAGCACCCCAGTTTTAAGAATAATAGGTCTTTGAATGTCAAAATAGAAAAGTTATCTGATGACCCACAAAATAAAGTTAATTAAGTTGATAAAGCTTTGCATAAATTAATTTCCTAATTAGCTTCTTAATGAAGGTAGTATTCTACATTTGAATTGGATGTGTACTTTGTAATAATAATCATAATCATAAAATAAATTTTAAATATAATAACATTATCACAAAATATAATTACAGATGGAATAATTATTATTTATTAATCTATATTATATCTTTATAATTTTAAAAGTTTATATAATGAAGTTGATATTGATATTATTAATAATTATTATTATATTAAAAATAATAATAATTTTCATAGTCAAAATGCCCAGTGGTGACATGATACTAAAAAAAAAAGTGTCAGTTCCTGGGACATTTTTGTATCATTGTATTGTTGTAGAAGTCTTAAATAATGGGACAAAAAATACTCATTGTGAGTGTTAGGGTCTTGTACTGTCATGTTGGTGTTGATTGTAACACCAAAATTATAATTAGCTTTTAACATTTCGTGTATACACTGAGTGTCACCTTGCAATAGCAATCAGCCACAGTAATTAAGAGCAATGCAGATCATTTCCATACTCTTGCATTCTTGCAGTCATTATGGTCGTCTAGAATGGTTCTGTTATTTGCAGTGCATGGTAGCAGGTGTGGGAGCCCAGCTTGCACATGGGGCATCCTGCATTCACAAGGATTCTGTTTTCTCAGGATGCTGTCCCCTGTTGATAATGACGGCAATCTTTTCCATGTTTTTTTAGGAGATGAAGGCCCCATACTTGCCACTGCGAAGGAAATTAACTTTAGCCCAGCCAATACCAGCACAGCACAGAAAAAAAAAATAAACATGGTCAACTCTAGCAGTGGCCAAATCTAAGTAACAATGCACTGTGCTTTTAGTTCTTGTAGCTTGTTTTGCAGTGTATTTGGATTAGGATGTGTACAGGTGCCTTTTTAAAATTATCCAATAAAGTGGACTTTATGAGTGAGAGTGTGTGTGTACACAGAATGCTAGGTGGCCTCTTAACACTGCCATTTTCTACATCTTCAGCTCTACCTTTCAAATAAATACAAATTCTGAAAATAATAAAGAAATAATAAAGAAAATGGCGCAGTTCTGAAAACAAAACGTATTACTAAATATATTGTGTAGCAATATAAACAAAAATCTAGAAGTCACCTATATTCCCTACAGAGTGGCTCGCTTCTCTTATGTTTTAGGAATCTAGACAAGGCCGATGACTAGGTAGGGATCCAGACTTGGAACAGTATGAATTCCAGTGTGAAGTTTTTCAGTGTTCTTGGCTGCAGAGGACTGCACGATCATGGCAAATCCTGAGTGTTATTTTCTAGTGACGTTCTTACAGAATGTCTTACAGATTTCCATTTTCATGATTGCTAGGTCAGATATTCCTACCTTCATCCATACAGCAAGGACCCTGTGAGCCATCTAGTGGGAGGTTTCTTCTTAACACTTGACCATTTGGGAGACCTGTTCCTTGCAACCTTTTCCTGTTCACCTGCCCAGCTGATAGTACACAGTGATGGTTTACTTTGTGAACTGGCTCTTCAGAAATGGTGCAATATGTAATTTTTTAGGATTCTCCTAGTTTTTAAGATCATATGTTTTGGGATCATTTGGGTGGGAAGAAGCAATATGTATGCAATATGGTAGATGTTCCAAGAATCTGAGAAACTCACTGTGCCTTCATCACACAGTTATTTTTCTGTCATTCTGGTTATGCTGAGTATATCCAAGTCTTTTGGTATATATGGGTATAGTGAGTATGTATAGATCAACAGATGAGAATATTTGACAACTAGTCTGCAAGAGAACTTGCAAAAAGCCAACTGTGCCAATGTATATGTAGATTCTGGTAATATTTAGAAAATTTAGATGTTAGAAAACTTTTAGTGGTTCTTGGTACTGCCAGAACCTTTCATGCCAATAGACACACAGAGACCATGGAGAAATCCAAGCCTCAGAATCTTCCTAGACTACATTTCTGGACATCAAGATCAGGGTAAGTCTGGGAAAACGCTAGTCCTGTACCACAAGAACAGTGAAGCCTTGGGAGATTGCTGAGGGTGTTACTGATGCTTTTATACTTCATTCATTCATTTTTTAAATGGTGTCATTATAGATGTTAGAGCAGAATTGCAGTTTTGAAGTGTATGTTACATTTTTAGTTGCAAAGTGCATCTCATAGATTTTGTCATAGTACAGATTTGGTATATTAGCACATAAAATAGTAATAGATGACCTTGACTTGTCCATGTGTCCTGCTGTTTCTTTGATAGCACTGCTTCCTTTCTGATAGCACCTAGGTGGCAAACTGTTTTCCTCTATTTTTTTCCAGGTTAAAAAATGACAATCAGTTGGTAGTTAAAACTGCCAATTATAGTTATAACTACCAATTGGTTGAAGCAAAAGAAACGTACTTCAGGTAAAAATCTTTCTGAAGAAAAACCCTGACCTGTTGTGTTGAGTTGGAGAGGCACGTGGAGTATTAGAACAGCCTTGAACCAGGTGCCTCGCTATTTATGTTCCCTTTGGCTTTCACAGCAATTTTAGTTTTCTCTGTGGAGCAATCTGAAGTTTTCTAGTGCCATTGACACATTTCAGCTCACCTCTTGTTTGCATAATGCACAGCTGCAGAGCTGCAAAAAAGATAATCTTGGTTGAGATTTGGGAACTCCTGAGTAACATTTTGCTGAAGTTTGAACATAGACCTTATCTTTTAATCTGGCACGCCTCTTATAAAGTGGAAGTAGCACTGTTTGTTTCAAATCTTCAACATACATGTAACAAATGCAAAAAAATAAATACAGTGACAGCATAATATTAATAGAAAAAGAGAATGTAGGTGCTGCCATCTTTCAAAGTTGGATAATAAACTTGTCTCAAAAATGACATAAGCATATTTTCCCAGGTGTGCTTTTGCTGTCCCCATAAAGATTAGTTAATTAGGCTTCATATTGTCTCCACAGAGATCTAAAATTGCAGTATTTGATAAAATGTGGACCTATATGAAAAGTGCAGAACCATCTGTGTTTGTGAGGACTACAGCAGAAGGGGTAGCTCGAGTACGGAAGTCCAAAGGAAAATATGCCTACTTGCTGGAGTCAACCATGAATGAGTACATCGAACAAAGGAAACCCTGTGACACCATGAAAGTTGGTGGGAATTTGGATTCCAAAGGCTACG